>OY288269.1:28866982-29577026 GCA_958450335.1 Hibiscus tridactylites | reverse complement strand
CATATTTATACATTCAATCAATTTAGTCCTAATTCAAAATAATTATCAAAATTTAGCCCTTGTTATTTAGGCATTCTTTCAATTTGGTTCTTAAAGCAATATTCCAAAGTATGGTAACATGATAAATAATTACAATTAAATTTTTATAGAAACTCGAAACTCGACTAGACTCGAATAAAAAAAATCAAATAAAGTTTGAGTTGTGAAATATGACGCGTCAACTCGAATAACTCAAAATATTTTGACTCGACTCGATCGAACGCTCACCTCTATCTTAAGATATGATGCGTCAACTCGAATAACTCGAAATATTCGAATATTTTAAATCATTTTTTCTATTAAATCAAATGTTTTTTAAAAATAGAATATTTAATATTTTCATATTTAAATCACATCGATTATTTAATAACAATTTTAAATATTCGATTTAATTTAAAAATATTCGATTTAAAAGAAAAAAATTATTTAAAATATTCGAACATTTAATGAAATTTTTATAGGAACTCCAAAACTCGACTCGACTCGAATCAAAAAAATTTCAAATAAAGTTTGAGTTGTAAAATATGACGTGCCAACTCGAATAACTCGAAATATTTTGACTTGACTCAACCGAACGCTCACCTCTATCTTAAGATATGACGCGTCAACTTGAATAACTCAAAATATTCAAATATTTTAAATCATTTTCTCTTTTAAATCAAAAAAATTCAAATAAAGTTTGAGTTGTAAAATATAAAGCCCCACATACAATGATACAAAGTTAAAAGGAAATATCACAGTTGCATCACCCTAAGATACAAGACCTGGCAAATCTAAAGATCTGAAAGCACTAACCAGCTTCTTTTCATCACTGCTTCGTTCTTGGTTGTTCTCGTGCCTTGCAAAAATGGAGAAGTATATGAAAAACTCGTCAATCAGTCGTATTTAAACAAGGTAGCACTAAAACATCAACAATATATTCTGATTGAACAGTCCAGAAAACTGAAATGAAGTTTCGAGATGTGAAACAAGCCAAGATGGCACTTGTAATATTTGAATTCGGAATATGTTCCTAGAGCTTAATGCTTTTTTTCACATTCAGTGCAAAGCATATAAAAATTCTTTCATGATATAAGATTTATAAGTGCACTGCATCTGTTAAGTACAACATGCTCTTCCATATACTGTATAAGACAAATTTGTGTCTGATATACAAGATAGAGATGGACAACAAGTGGTAAAATGGTTTAAGACTGTATAACATCCCAAAAATGACAATTAATAAAAGGAATAGATTTAGACTCACTGGTTTCTATATAAGCGACGGCTGTAGATAGGAAATTCAAAGAGAAAAATGGCTTTGAACAAATACGACAGGTTCCCATATACTGCTGGTGGGAGTGGAATAAGAGGGTTGAAATCAGAAAATATTAACATTTATAAAATTTAATTGTAATTATTTATTATGTTACCATACTTTTGAATTTTGCTTTAAGGACCAAATTGAAAGAATGCATAAATAACTAGGACTAAATTTAGTGAATTGTTTCGAATTAGGACTAAATTGATTTAATGTATAAATATGAAGGACTAAATGTGTTATTATACCCAATTTTATTACAGACACTTAACGGGATTTAACGTCTATTTACCATTTTGTTATAAAACATAAAGTTTAATTGTCATTTTGTGATTTTTGAAAGTTTGGTTACCATTTTGTTTTTTATCAAAGTTTAGTGACTGTCTGTGTACTTTATCCAAGATTTTATAAAGGATTGATTTGTGAATGTTTAAGGGGTAGATTTAATGAGTTAAAATCAAGGGAGGTCAAAACTGGTTTTTAAAACTATGTTAAAAATCTGCATTAGCAGTAACTTTGAAAATTTATTATATGTTGTACAAGTTGAATCGAAAGCTATAATTTATATGGTTAGAAAGTTTATTCTGTCTAGTTTCATTTAAATCAAACCAAATTGAATTCTGAGCTATAGAACAGTTTATAGAGATGATTCTTTAAGGATAGTGAAGTCTGCCTAGTGGCAGAATTGGGCGTGTCTTTTAACTAAAATATGTATTAATTCATAAGGAGTAAAAATACAAAGCTTATATGGTTAGAAAGCTATTTGAGCTATCTTTTTAACAATGTAAAAATTTTGAAATTCCGACATACGGAATGGAAGATATGAATTTTGAATCAAGTAGTGCACAATCTGCCTGGCAGCATCTCTATAGGTGACTTAAAATATCATTGAAAACATGAAAGAATGTATATGAAATTTGAAAACAGGGGGTGGTCTTGTAAAATCGAAGGGACTGTTTTGTTGAGTTTATGGGACTGATTTGTATAAAATAAAACAGGGGAGTTGTTATGTGAAGCATTTAAATGCTATTTTGTTTTAGATTTTAAGAGATGGTCTGTTTTGAGAACATATAATTATGAACATGAATAGTTAGGGCTGTTTTCTGTGTAATTGAAAGTTTTAGACTGTTTTGACGTCTAAAAATATGTATACAAAAATAAAGGACTGATTTGGCATGAGTGAAAGCATAGGGGTTGTTTGTACATGATTATGTGTGTATAAGGGACTAAGGGATTGTTTTGTTCAATTAAGGTAGCTTAATTAAATGATAAGTTAAGTAGATTAAGACATTGTTGCTTAGTATGAAGATATGTAAGTAAGTATATACATGAACAATGGATTGTTTTGGCATGAATCTAAATGTTATTGGACTATTTAAGCATGTGTATATGTATATCTACCTTTGGGATTGTTTTGTATTGTCATAAAAGTATGATGGGCTGTTTCGTACTTATATAATAGAATACCTATGTACTAAGGTTGTTTGTAGGTATATATGTATGCACATATGAGGAATTTGAATTATTGATAAATGAATTAAAATGAGTAAATCCTGATGATAGTTATTTGATTGAGGTACACACTTTGTTGAGAAAGTTTTGAAACGGAAAGTAAGATGGAAAAGAGAGGTGTGATTGTGGTTCAGGTATCATGTAAATTCGGGATAAGAGGTGGGTGTAGTTGCATTTGTTTCGGGTGACACTGTGTCATCTCGATCTTTGGTTGTAACACCCCAATTTTGGGCTTGGAAGTTTAGGGTCTGAACCGGACCGGTCTGATTTTCGGTTCGAATATAATAGGTGGTTTTAGGGAAAGCCTAGTTCGGGATGCATTCAAAATATGGAAAAATATCTAAAAATCCTCTTTTAATATATATAAGAGAGTGGTGAAATCAATTTTACAAAATAAGGTTTTGAAGTGTGACATTTCGAAACAGTGACTAAAATGTAATTTTTGAAAAGTTTAGTGGTGACTGTTTTGTAAGGATTGAAACTTTGAATCTTTAAGGAGCTAATTTACCCAAGGAAGGATTTCTCCAGATTTTTCTTAATTTTAATGACTCATTTAATGTTTAATTAAATTAAAAGGAAAAAGGGAAACCATATTTTAGTTTCATAACCAACTTTTGCTAAAATTTTCTCATCTCATTTTCTCTCAAAATTCCCTCAGCCAAACACATTTCCACAACAGCATTTCTTTTGATTTTCACACCAAATGATGAGATTTCAATCCTCAAATGAATCCTAATCATTTCTACATCAAATCCTCTGCATTTGCTTATTGAATTTTCAAGGATTTTGGCTCTAATCAAGGAGAAATCCACATTTAGAGGTAAGGATGTCCTTCTCCTCTAAATACTCAGTTCTTTATTGAAATTCCCAAGTTCTCAATCCTGAAATTGAGTTTTATTAAAGATTTTAATGTTGTGATCTTGATTTTGGCTTAAAATTCAAGATTTGGATTTAATTTTGAAGAAATTCGTATTGAATGTTTGGGCTCTGTTTTGAGATGTCTTTTTAATGTATTTTAGATGTTTAATGATGTGAAATGGAGATTTAACCAATGCAATCCCTAATAGGTTGATTTTCCTAAGTTTTTACTTGTGAAAATGGTGGTTTTTGGGGTGATCTTGGTGCTCTGTTATAGCTGGAGCTATAAGGACGAGTTTAGGATCTTTTTGGATGTTAATTGATGTTTAAGAATGTTTAGAAGTGATGGATCTTGGCTGGGTAATGTTGTGGGAGTGTTTGGATGTGATTTCGGTTGTGTTTGGTAGCCGAAATGTGAGATTTGATGAGAGCAACGAGTTTAGGTGTAATGGCTGAAGATTTTAATGCATGATGATGCATTAATCCACTTCTTTGATGTGTTTAAAACAGGGGAGACATCTTCGGATCCTTGTGGTGTTGATCCGGAGGCTTGATCGGCGTTTCGGCAAGCTTGCGAAACGGAATTGGTGAGTGAAGTTTGGTTTTCAGCTTTGAAACCAATGTTTGAAGGTTTGGGAGCTTAGTTTAAGTCTAAGCAACTTAACTAAGCTCAAGAGTAAGTTTTCGGAGAAACTCTCTCTTTGATGAACCGTGAGATGGTTGGATGCAATGTGTTTAATTTGCATGTTTATATTCTGTTTTGAAAGCATGTTTTTAGCATGATTAATGCTGGTTTTGAAAGCCATGTGCTGAAGGATGCTCAAGGTAAGAGATCCATGGTTGATATTAATAATTGTGGCTTGATGCATAGTGATGCATGATGGTTTAATAGCTTTGATATGAATGCTTTAAAACAGTGGATTAATGATGATAATTGATGTATATTGGCAAGTGATGTGTTGGTTTTAAAGTACTTGAATCGGATATAGTTAGCCGGCTATAGGATTGGGTGCACCGTGAATAAAGTCGCCTTGGATGTTAGGGGTTGTAATGGTACCGTATACTCCATCCAAGTACACTAACGAGATGTCTAAGATCATAATGGTGGTTAAAATGCCATGTGAGGATCTTGTGTTGTGTGTCCCGTGTTCTCTTGAGTGATGTTATACAACTACCAATGTGTGATGTGGAGGGGTTGTGATTGTACCGTTAAACTCCATCACGGGTGTTGAGGGGTTGTGATTGTACCGGTAAACTCCACCTTGTGTGTTTGGTAGTGTGTATGAAGCGTATGGGACAACGCTTGTAATCTGCGTATCCGATTGTGTTTTGTGTTGAAAAATGATTATGGATTATCACTTGAAAGCCAATATGACATGTTGGTGTTAATGAACCATGAAATGCTTGTTGTGTATGCATTGTTGCATGAGAAATGATGTTTATGGATTTAAAGGCCTTTGAAAGGTGTTTTATAAAATGCATTATTGTGTTGTTTCTTTAGAGCATGCCTCACTAAGCAATTGTGCTTACGCTCTCTTTCTTGAACCAATAATGCAGAGAATTGAAGTGCTTTAAGGGCAGCAAGGAGGCTAAGAATCCAAGGGGAAGGCTAAGCTCATGTATGGTGACTATTTTTTTACAACATTATTAGATTTTGGTATTTGGCAATGGGGACCTAGGTTGTGTTTTTGGGAGAGGTTTTGGACTCCCTAAGTATGGCATGAAGCCTTTTGATGTTTGGGACTTGTAAATGGCCATTTGGTGTTTTCTTGTTGATTTGATGTTTCGTTGGTTTTGAGTATTAGGTTGCATGCCTATAGATTGAGGCTTTTCCTAATTGATGCCATGAATGTGTTTTGATTATGCAAATATGTTCCTTAAGTGTATGTTGACTTGTTGGCATGATTAGGAGGTCATAGGGATATGTTTAATTGGGTAAATGTATGTTAAACCAAAAAATTCTGCACTTTCTGTGCAGCCCATATCGGAACGGGCAGTACCGTTTCGAAACAGGGGCCTGTAATGGCCTTTGTGTATCAAAACGGGTAGAGGTAGTTCCGAAACACTTTTGCCACTGCCAAGCCCTGTTTCGGAACGGGTTTCGAAACGAACCCGCGTTTCGGAACGGTCAACCCCCGTTCCGAAACACTTGACCGTTGGGCACTGATTTTAATGGTGTATGGTTTTCAAGCTTTACGTTTTAGTCCTGAATTTTGTATATGCAATTGCTTGAGTTCGGGATGTCCGTTTAAGGTGAAATTTGATAGGGAAGCATGTAATATTATTAATTTGATATTGGTAACCTTGAAATTTGTTAAGTTCCTCATATTTCCAGAATTTACATTTTGGTCCTTAAATTTGTATGTTGAGCAATTGAGTCCCTTGTTGCTTTCCGATTGCTGTGATTTTCAAGTATACTTTTCTCAAGAGTACGCTTAGGGTTAATGAGCATTTAGACAAGATTAAAAAGGAAAAAAAGGGTCGTTAATCAAGGTTGACTTTTGGGTTGACTTTGGTTTTCCTCGTGTAATCTTCGTAGTTCGGGTCGACCGTCTAGGCCGGGCTAAGGGGGATACATTTGGTGGTATCAGAGCTGAGTTCTCGAGTAAACAGGAATGGTTATGTGGGTGATGTATGTATGAATGCATGATGTGCCTTCTTGAATGAAGTATGATGTGTGAATTGTAAGGTATGCTACAATTAGGGGTGGGAGAAATTACCCGACCCGATTGACCCGGCCCAAATACCCGATGACCCAAATCAAATTAGACGGGTAATACCCTAAAATTTTCTCTTTTTTTCGGGTCGGGTACTTGGCCCGGTTTTTATCCCGGGTACTCGGGTCGGGACTGGGCCGAAAAAATGGTCCCAGTCGGGTACCCGGTGACCCGATTATATATATATATATTATTATAATTATAATTATAATATATATTATATATTATATTTTATTATTTTTAATTAAAAAAATCAAAATAGAGAAAAAAATAACCCATCTCTGCCTATCTCTCTGCCTCCCTCCCGACATTTTTCATTTTTTCCCCAAATCATAAAGTCAAATCCCTAATCTAGGCAGTCCCCGGCGGTTCTCCACGGCTCCACCTCCCTGTCGTCGCCGCCGGCTTCAGCAGTCCACACTCCCCGCCCCAGTCCGTCGTTCGCCCTCACCAGTAAACGTTCGAAAGTTCCAGTCGTTTCACGTTTGCACTTTGCAGTCGAGCAGAAGCCTGCTGCCGGTCCGTCGTTCGCCCGCCGCTAGTTCGTCGTTCGCCCTCCGCTGGTCCGTCGTTCGCCTGCCGTCCGTTCATTCGTAAAAACTAAAACCTATCTATATTGCTGCAAATTTGTTTAGGGTTTTTGCTAAAAAAAATTAACTTCTTATAAAATTTGTTTGCTGTTGATGTTTGTTTACTGCGAGTTTTTAGTGTGAATTATGATGTTTGTATGTCTTAAGTTGAAATCAGTAACAATCATATTGTTGTCAGCTGATGCAGTTTAGTCATTTTTTTCACCACATTTTTGAAAAAGCTGCAAGGTGTTATATGAGAAAATGAGAATCAGAAGGGTAGAAGAAGTCTATTGTACCTTTAATCTTTGCCACAGCTTTGGTCATACTGATATCTGATATCACCATGCTTAAATTTTGAACGTGGTTTGATCTCTATTTATGTATTAAACATGTCAACATAGCTTCAGTTATGTAAATCAGAGCTTGAAATTGATCCTTTGCTCTCTTTGAGATATGAAAACAGCTTATGATGCACAACTGTTTACTAGTTCTGTATTTTTGTGGTTCAATTTATTAATGGAACTTTTACAGTTTGTTGTCCTAATTACTATATGTTTTACACTCTTGAAAATTCTTGTCCCCATTATATGGTGGCTTATACTAAGAGCGACCTGCATAAGCTGATTTCTTGCTATTTTTTGATAGATGCAGTAAAATTGAACTTTATGATTTTCATAAAAATGTATTTATGGTGTTTAACTTTTCTTCAAAATAGGAGAGAAATAGTTTCTATTTTGTGAACAATGTCCAAACTTGTGTTAAGAAGATTATCAGGATAAGTATTCTTGGAATTGGTAAAGAGATAAACAACTAATGTTGTGTTTAACCTTTTCTTTTTTTAGGTATATTTAAAAAAAACAGGCGGGTACCCGGTACCCGATTACACGGGTACCCGGGTGTGTCGGCTACCCGAATCTCGGGTACCCGGAAATTCCCACCCCTAGCTACAATTGTGATGTATGCTGGGATGAAGCATGTTAGAGGGACCCATTGCCATATCAAAACTAATGAAATGATTTGTTTTTATTTGAAAATGAGCTTGAGTACTTGGATTTCTTACCTTGCTGAGCCTGATTCTGTTATTGCATTTGTGTTAGTGCATTGTTTAGTGAATGGGACCTCATAGAGAGACAAGGATTAATACGCGAGCTATGGCTCAAAACGAGAATGAAGAGAATGCTGAGAATGTAGTGGATTTACCTCCTCCACCCGGAGGTGGTGGTGCTGGAGGTGATGGAGCTGGTGTTGGTGCTAGTGCTGGGGTCGCTGGACCTGAAGCTGGGCAGGGGCAAGCTGCTCCTGACATGACAGTGTTGATACAGGCTATTGCTAGAGCCTTTCAGGCGGCAGTAGCTGGAGCTCATGGAGCTGGGCATCAGAGAGATGCAAATGCTAGATTATCTTTGGAACGTTTGCGCAGTCTGGGAGGGACTGAGTTTAGAGGGTTGTCTGCTGAGGGTTCCGAGTCTTGGTTGGAAAGTACCAAGAGAATTTTTGACAAATGAACTGCAATGATGTGCAGAAGTTAGGCTGTGTGGTATCGCTGTTGCATGATGATGCGTATACCTGGTGGACGACCACTGTCTCCGGAATGGAGGAAGCTGATGTAACTTGGACGTTCTTTCTGAACGCGTTCAAGAGGAAGTATCTGGGTGTGCGATACTTGGATGAAAAGAAAAGAGAGTTCATGTCTCTTACTCAAGGGAGCATGACAGTGGCCGAGTACGAGGCTCAGTTTGTCCGTCTCAGTCAGTACGCACCTGACCTTATTCCTGGTGAGCGGGAAAGGTGTGAACGTTTCTGGTATGGTTTAGTGACGGATGTAAAGACCTATATGCTTGCAGCTGAGTACACGGATTTCGATGTGCTGGTTAGTAGAGCGAAGGATATTGAGCTGAATCTGAGTTTGTCCTCTAGGAGTGCTGGTTCTAGCGCGGGCAATAGAGCAGTTGAGTATAGTTCCGGTGGTGGACGGAACAAGAGAGAACGTGATAGGAGGTATCAGTCTTCTGTTAGGCGTGGTGGTGGAGGGCATGGTGCGTCTGTTCAGGGAGACAGGGTGAGAGCTGATCAGAACACATGCTGGGCGTGTGGATCGCATGGTCACTTGAGGCGTGATTGTCCTTGGGCAGCGAGAGAGGTGCAAGCCTCTGTTGTAGTGACTGGTAATTCGTGCTGGAATTGTGGTTCGACAGACCACATTAGGAGGGAGTGTACTCTGTTGGCCGGTGGTGGTCAGGGACGTGCTCCCGGAGCTGTAGCACCATAGAGAGGTCGTGTGCGCGACCGTGGTAACTTCCAGCGCACAGATGATGGTGGAAGGAATGTGGCGCATGTGGTGGCTGTCCAACCTGAGGGTGGAGGCCAAGCTCGAGTGTATGCTCAGAGGGAGGGGAGAAATGACACGGATGTGATCGCAGGTACTTTCACTTTGCAATCCTTGTCATTACTTTCCTTGATTGATTCTGGATCTACACACTCATACATATTGCGTGAACATGCTCTATTGCTTGGTTTGCCTGTTGAGTCTTTGGATGTTGGTATGCGTGTATCTAGTTCTTTTGGTGAGACTGTTGTGACACGGAAGCTTCATAGAAGATGTCCTCTGGTTATGCAAAACCTTGTTTTTCATGTTGATCTCATGGAATTGCCTTTCTATGGTTTTGATGTAATCCTTGGTATGGATTGGCTTGTTGAGCACCGAGCTGTGGTGGATTTTGAGAACAAGCGAGTTTCGTTGAAGGTTGCGGATGATTATGAGGTGGTGGTGGTTGGTGAGAATGTGAAGTTTCTTGCCAATGTGGTGTCTACATTGGAAGCAAGCCGAATGCTGAGGCAAGGTTGTGAAGCCTACCTAGCCTTCGTGAAGAATCCTAGCTCTAAGGAGTTGCGAGTGCAAGATATCAGGATGGTGCGAGAGTATCCTGGTGTGTTTCTGGAGGAGTTGCCTGGGTTGCCTCCTAATCGTGAAGTGGAGTTTGGCATTGACCTGTATGAGAAAACAACTCCAGTGTCCATTACTCCTTATCGGATGGCACCTAAAGAGTTGAAAGAGCTGATGACACAACTTCGGGAGTTGCTTGATCGTGGTTTCATTCGGTCGAGTGTGTCGCCTTGGGGTGCACCGGTCTTGTTTGTGAAGAAGAAGGATGGCACTATGAGAATGTGCATCGATTACCGTTAACTGAGCAAGTTGACTATCAAGAATCGGTATCCGTTGCCGAGGATTGATGATCTTTTTGATCAATTTCGGGGAGCGGCTGTGTTCTCTAAAATTGACTTAAGGTCAGGGTATTATCAGTTGAAGGTGAAGGATGTGGATGTGCCAAAGACAGCCTTCAGAATGAGGTATGGGCATTATGAGTTTCTTGTGATGCCGTTTGGTTTGACGAATGCTCCTGCAGCTTTTATGGACATGATGAATAGAGTGTTCCATGAATATTTGGATAAATTTGTTGTGGTGTTCATTGATGATATCCTCGTGTACTCTCGTACTGAGGAGGAGCATGAGGGGCATTTGACATTTGTGTTGCAGGCTTTGTTGGAGAATCAGCTTTATGTAATCCCCTTAACCCGGCCCAGACGGTTGACCCGAATTAAGAAAGTCACACGGGAAAAACCAAAGTCAACCCGAAAGTCAACCTTGATTAACGACCCTTTTTTTTCTTTTAATCTTGTCTAGATGCACATTAACCTTAGATGTGATCATACAAACAGCATACTCAAAGATCATAATCATCAGAGATCAAACAGGGACCCAATTGAACAAATTACAACTTTAGGGACCAAAATGTAAATTCTAAAAACTTTAAGGACTTAACCAAATTTTAAGTTACCAACTTAAAATTAATCAGGTTTCATGCTTCGCTGCCAAATTTCAGCTCAAACGGACATCCCAAACTCATACAATTGCACAAACAAGATTCAGGACCAAAACGCAAACATTTTGAAACATTTAACCGCCCATGACAGCCCCCAACGGTCACCCGTTCCGAAACAGGCAGAGCCCGTTTCGAAACTCGGGGCCGTTCCGCAACGCGTTCCGCAACGGGGGTCTGGCAGAGACCAAACCGTTTTGAAACGGTGCACACCGTTTCGGACGCCTGGGTTCATGCAAGGCACCCGTTCCGAAACGGTGCATACCGTTCCGAAACGCCTGCACAGATTGCAGTAAAATGGCATTCCAAAACATGCAATTAATCACTCAAACATGCTCCAAATGTCACCAAACTTTACCAGCATGCAATTCAACATATATGTCACTTGTAGGCATCATCAAATCAACAATTTAACATCATATGCAAAAAGCCCCAAATCTAAAGGCATTTCCTACACAAGCAACCATTTAAGCACAAACCTTCCATATCAATCTCATAAAAGCCAATTCATGTTCCAACATCATTAGCAACAACATTAAAACATTCTTGATCAAACATATATGATCACATACACATAAACCGGAGAGATTCCACCCTATTGCCTTTATTAACTATAGCTATTCACCGAGACATACATCTCCATTGGAGTCCACCTTGAATCCCTTGCTCCTTGCTGTCCAAACTTCAAGAATCTGCATTGATGGACAAAAAGGAGCGTAAGCACATAATGCTTAGTGAGGAATGCTCAAAACCAAAACACCATCAATGCAGCGGGTTACAAAACACTTTAAAACAACCCGATTTATCAAACCAAAACCATGTTTGAAAACTCCTATTCAACATCATGCTTAAACCATGCATTGCACATACATGAAACCGAACCTTAGCTTAGCAAGCTAAGAAAACCTTTTCAAGAACAACTCACAAAAATCAACCATTTAGCCAATCCATGCATAAACACCTTATGCAAAGCTTAATACAAACCATGGAAAACACTCCCATTTCACAACATACCTTTCTTAAACTTGAAAGCCATTTCAAGCAAGAATCCTTTTAAAACCATAACTCAAATAATCCATCACATGCATTTAACCAAGGCAACATAAGAACCATAACATCATCTTCACATGCCTTTAAAAACAAGTCTTACAAGACTCCAATGCAATAAAGATATTTCATGCTCACATGCATCATTTACCAAATGATAATCAACACTTGTTCAACTTAACAAGTAAACATGCATTCACAAGCATTATACACTTTACATGCAACCATGCATCTTTCCAAGCATCTCATGCCTCACATGCAATTATGCATCATTTCAAGCATCCAATGCTTCTTTACAATTAAGAATATCATATTGGCCTTCAAGTGATCATCCACCTCCACTTTTCAACTCAACATCCAATCGGATACGCGGATTCCGAGCGTTGTCCCTACGCTCCCTACACCCTACCAATCCAAGGTCCTCGAATGGGCAACACCTCCATTATGACCTCAACATCCTAAGGTTCCCATGTATGGACTTTTAAACACCATACAACCTTAGCCTTTCCCCAAGGTTCCCATGTATGGACTTTTAACCACCATACAACCTTGACATGCACAAGATTCCCATGTATGGACTTTCAAACACCATACAACCTTTGCATTCACCGATTGGTAGTTGTAGAACATCACTAACGAGATCCGGGACACCCTACACAAGATCCACACATGGACTTAACACTGCCATTGTGATCTCAACAAGCACAAGGTTCTCACATATGGACTTTTAACCACCATATAACCTTTGCTCAACCAAGGTCCTCGAATGGGCAACACCTCCATTATGACCTCAATCATCTCGTTAGGATACTTGAAAGGAGCTATCCGGTCCACTCTTGACCACTCCACCTCCAAGGCGACTTAATTCACGGTGCACCCAATCCTATAGCCGGCTAACTATATCCAATCAACGAACCAAGAATCCATTTGCATCACTTGCCAATATAACCATCTTACCATGATAATCAATGATTCACATGCATAATCACAATGCAAAAACCATCATCACAATAGCCCAATGATTCACATGCATAACCAATATGCAAAACCATCATTTATCAACATCAATTCACTGTTTTAAAGCATTACACAAAGCCATGAAACACCATGCAACACCATGCATCAAAACCACATTTTCCATGAATAAAAACCAAGGATCTATTACCTTGAGCATCCTTCACATACGGCTTTCGAAACCAGCATTAAACCATGCTAAAATATGCTTACAAAACAGAATTAAACCATGCAAAACACATGCATTTCAAACATCAATTACAATTTCTTAAAAGCCAATTTCACAACACATTTCAAAAGCAAAAATCCATTCACTTACTCTTGAGCTTAGCAAAGTTGTTTAGACTTACACTAAGCTCCCAAAAACCTTCAAACCTTGGTTTAAAAGCTGAAATCTCAACTTCACTCACCGATAACCAAAACAAGGCTAGCCAACAAGCCTTCCAAGCATCCGAAAACCCTCCGCAACACCACCAAAGCTCACGGATCAAACTCCCCTGTTTCAAGCACACAAAAACAGAACATTAATGCATCTTTATGCATTAAGAACACCAGCAACACAACACAACTCGCTGCTCATCACAAATCCAACAATTAGGCTACCAAACACAACCGAAATCACCTCCAAATACTTCCAAAACTTAACACAGCCAAGATCCATCGCTTCTAACCATTTTTATACATCAATTAACATCCAAAATGATCACAAACACATCCTTATACCTCCAGGTATAACAGATCACCAAAAACACTCCAAAAACAACCAAAAACTCAAGCCAAACTTAGGAAATTCAACCTATCCGGGATTGCATTGATTAAACCTCAACTTCTAATCAATTTAGCATTCATTTAACATCATTTTGACACCTCAAAACACTGCCTAAACAGATCACACGAAAATTTCACCAAAATCACCAAATCTTGCATTTTAAGCAAAAATCAAGATTTCAATTAAAAAGCCATTAACAAAACACAAATCAAGGATTGAGAACTTAGGAATTTCAGTAAAGAACTGATAGTTTAGAGGAGAAGGACGTTCTTACCTCCAAACTTGAATTTCTCCTTTTTAGAGCCAAAATGCTTGATGAAACAACTTGCAATTTGAGAGGTTTTGTAGATGAGATGATTAGGAATCAAAAGAGAGTTGAAATGTGTGATTTAGATGCCAAAATCAGAGAAGGAAATCTGGAGGAATGTGTTTGGGTGGAGAGAAAATGAGAGAAAAGGAAAATTGAGAGAAAGTGGAAAATTAGTTAGGAAATGGTTAAAATGATTTCCCTCCACATTTCATAAACTTAAAAATCAGAATAAAGCCTTAAAATATCTTAGAAAAATCTGGAGAAATCCTTTTTGGAATAATAGCTCCTTAAAGATTCAAAGTTTCAATCCTTTATAAAACTGTCCCGCAACTTTCAAAATTACATTTTGGTCACTAGCCAAAATGTCAACCTTCCGAACCTCATTTTCCAAAATTGATTTCACAGTTCACTTTTATATATTAAAAGATGATTTTAGAATATTTTCCATATTTTTAATGCAACCCGAACTAGGCCTTCCTAAATTCACTCTTATATATTCGATCAGCACTTTGACCGAACCGGTCAACGCCCAAAACTTCTGAGCCCAAAACCGGGGCGTTACAACTCTCCCCCCTTAGGAAATTTCGTCCTCGAAATTTCAACCGGCGAAAAGAGAACAACAACCTACTCCAAGCAACACACAAGGCAACACAAAAGCCTCAACCAACACTGAACACTTCCCACACAAAACTCCACCGAACACATCACCACCACATGCTGTTCATTAAATCCAGAACACCCAAAGATAGCCGCAACTTAATCCTTCACATAACCGAACTGTACACAGCCCCAACCTCAACCTGAAGAACTTCAACTCTTACAGTACACATCACTGTAACACACAACTCCAAAACTTATTTACACAGAGACAACAACCAATCCAATTCAGCCACTATGCAAACTTTTCTGCTTCAAAAACTCTTGCAAACTCTCAAACCTCTTCCAAGGATTTTCCCATCAAGCAGAAATCTTTAAACGTCAACTGATTACTCAAACTCTTCAACAAAAGCTGACAATCCTTTACATCCGCCGCTAACATTACCACAACAACTCACCAGGATTACACACCTTGATTCCAAGAATTACATCACAACCCCAATTCAACTCCGCCAGCCACTCCACACACCACCAACTGACTTCAAACGGAACTTTCTTAACCACAACCAGCCAACCACTTCTCACAAGAACCCAGACAACCAACAAAAACCCTCGATCTTTCATTACCTTTCCGGCACAAGCTTTGACCACAACACTTGCCTTACCAGAACATCGCCCAACCTGCCATACATACCAACTCCTCAACTCCTCAAAGGTTGCTAAGAACCAGCACTTACAAACAAAACCCTTCCACAACAACTTAAAAACTAAGCTACCTCAGCACTTGGGAACACAACCACAAAACTGCAACATCACTAGCACCAAGAAACTACCACTTCCTCTTAGCCACACAAACCACTTAACCGATATTAGCCTCAACCGGTACCCTTCACCACCAAACTACTAAACTCTCTAAGCAACAAACACTATCCTTCCACCACAGGCTATAACACTCTCACCCTTGCTAGCAACTAGCTTAATATTACTTCTAACTCTTACTCAGCACCAAAACAACCTCTAAAAACCCATCATCCAAACCAACCACCACACTAACAGATCCGATTAGTTATTAGCGAGTGTGAACATCGTATGCATGATCACCTACATGCCCTATCAATGCCTGATGTACATGTATGCAAAACCTCTAATGTCATGCCACATGTATGCATGGACCAACATATATAATATAGCATATAACAATGACTTTAACTGTGCATGAATGCCAGTTCACACCCTCCAACAACATCATCAAATCCGTCTAAGAACAACTTCCCAACTCACTCCTAACTTATCTAACTCCATCATACCAACAACCACTAACCACAAGATACTCACTAAACCTTCTTCACACCAAAGATGTTCCCAAACAACTATCATTACCCCAAACATGCTAGCAACCAGACTAAACTTACCACGCAAGGAAAACCAACAGAAACCAAACTAAGGTAACTAGAGCAAAGATCACTTAACAAGGTTACCTGAAAACACAACACCTCCCTGAAGCTTCATCAGACGAGCTCTCTTCCTTGCGGAACCATCATCCTCCTGCCGCACCACTACAGCACCAACTAACACACTAGGGTCACCACCAACTCCTTGCGATAAGGAACCTTGGCTATTTCGAGCCAACATCAAACAATCACGTCTCATGTGTCCAGCAGACCCACATTTCCAGCAACTCTCCTTTCCCACACTCTTCATAACTTTCTGCTCTTTCTGCCACCTCTGAACCTTGCCTCGGCCGTGCCCACCACCTTTCTGAGACCCTTTGGCTAACACCAAAGCTGACTTCACTCCAAGGGGACAATCACGCTTAACATGCATTTTGGAACCACAATTCCAGCAAACACCTGCGCCCCAACAACCTCCAACATGGCGCCTCTCACAACGATCACATACCGGTGGCTGAACTTCCACTCCTTGCCCAAGCAACACTTGCCCCACAACCGCACTACCCGCGCCTTGCTTAACCCTTGGAAATTCCCTTCCAAGATACCTCCCATAAAAGGCCGATACAAAGAAATCCCAATCAATATCAGGAATATGTGACGCCACAGCCACAGATGTCCACCAAGCACAAGCATCCTCCAACATCAGAGAAACAACACTCCCCAGCTTACAGGCATAATCACAGCCTTCCCGATCCAAGATCAGAATCACACTGGCCAACCAGGCCTCAAACATCTCCAGTGTAGAACAATGATATTTCACCGCACCCAAATCCAACAAACGCTGCTTCGGTAAACCCTCACATCCCACAGCCAGCACATCCACTGACTTTACCTCTACCACAGCCTGAGATGTTCCCAACACCTCCTGAACAGCAGATAATGAACTCTTCATCACAGAACCAGCTCCATCATTCTGCCTTAACTCCTCAACCCCAGGCACAGAAGACTGAGACAAAACACCTCTACAAAAGGGTGAATTCCAAGCCTTAACAACCTGCCCCAAGGCAGCAACCATCTCACTCAACCGCCATTCTTTCATCGACTTTGCCATACCACTAACAACAACAAACATACAATCACAACAAGCAAACAAACCAGTTAGACCAGCATTAAGAAAGGATTCAAACTCCAACTCCAAATAACACAATAGCTATATTAATAAGGCAATGGGTATCCCGAATCCTCCCCCTTTACATGACATAACAGTCAATACACCATGGATATCACAATATCAAGCATATCAAACAACATACTTTGATCATGCTTACATCAAACAGCATCCACTTGCATCAGCATATTATCAACATAACATGCTCATAACACATTCATCATGCATAACATCAGCTAACAACATCAGCACACATCCACATAAACTCAACCAAGATTCATAACCATAAAGCATGCTTGCATACATCAGCAACATGCTCAGAAACATCAACAACTTGCTCATAAACATCAACATCATACTCAGAAACACCAGCAGCATATTCAGAAACACGTGTTTCAACCAACTTTCAACCACACATCAAGGTAAACAACAAGCACACATCACAAAAACTTACCGTTTTCCCCAAGCATTCGCAACTCAGCTCTGATACCACCAAATGTAACCCCCTTAACCCGGCCCAGACGGTTGACCCGAATTAAGAAAGTCACACGGGGAAAACCAAAGTCAACCCGAAAGTCAACCTTGATTAACGACCCTTTTTTTTCTTTTAATCTTGTCTAGATGCACATTAACCTTAGATGTGATCATACAAACAGCATACTCAAAGATCATAATCAAAGACGTTAAGTGGCTAAGGAAGAATTCATACACATCGGTGTTCATCCTTCGATTCACGCCGGGAGGTATCATCAAAGACGTGTTCATCGACAGACTTGTGCCTAGGGATAGGGCAAGGCAGATCTGGGATTCTTGCCAAACTTGAAGTACGGGGTTGGTGTGTCTGCTGCCGTGACTGCCAACGGACAGACGCCGCGACAGGTGCTGTCGGCGACGGGAGCGACGACAGAACTGGAGATCCTAAGCAATTCAATACCTGCACTACCGAGCAATTCAATACCAGCCCATTCTCTCTATCTTGATATTCCAATCCTTTTATTTACGTTTTTATCATATTATTCTTGTGACAATCTTCTAAACTATTTCTTTTACTTCGTGCAGTAAATCAAGGTGAAGTCATTAGCCCAATCCCTGTGGAGACGATATCCGATACTTCGTATCATTTTACTACTTGCGTCGTGTACACTTGCACTACAATTGCGATAGACTATTTTACACGCAACAAGTTTTTGGCGCCGTTGCCGGGGATTGGCAACATAACTACATCTTTCTTTTATTGCACTTTTCGCTTTTATTTTTATTTTTATTTTCGTTTTTATTTTTAGTTTTTCTTTAATTTTTCTTTTGTTTTCAACTCTTGCTTTTCACGAGGTTATCTTGTTTATGCGCAGATCGAAAAGAGGCGAAGATCCTGAGTATAAGTTAGATCCGGAAATCGAACGATCATTCAATCTCAAGAAACAGATTCGCCACCTTTTAGACAGGAACGAATACCTTGAAGAACAGCTAGAGCAGATGGCCCGTAACCAGCCTGCTGGAGGAGACATACCGCCTGTCGGCGACCCGCCGAGGGCAGATGGACGACGATCATGCCGTGACTACATGCTGAACGATCATGTAGAGCTGGAGACCACGCTGCCGGATATTGATGTTGATAATTTCGAGCTTAAACTTGTCATGTTTAGTATGATCAACAACGCCGGACAGTTTAGTGGTTCTGCGACAGAAGATGCTAGGGAGCATCTCAAAACGTTCCAGGAAATCTGTGGTTCGTTTAGACTGCCAGGAGTTAGTCCGGAGATATTGAGGCTTCGGTTATTTCCCCATTCATTGAGGGATAGAGCTAAAACTTGGTGGAATAAACTTACACCGGGTTCTATTATGACTTGGGCAGATCTAACTCGTGAATTTTTATCTCGTTTTAATCCTTCGCATTTATCTGAGCGATTACGTAACGAAATTGCTACTTTTCAACAGGAAGATGACGAGCCGATGCACGAGGCCTGGGACAGATTTACTACTCTACTTCGGAACTGCCCAATGCATGGATTCCCTATCTGGAATCAGGTAACTAAATTTTATAATGCTGCTAACTTACAAACTCGCATTCGCATTGATTCTGCAGCAAATGGACTATTATTGGATAAAGACCTAGACGAGGCACTGCAAGTTCTAAAAAATCTAGCCAAGAATGAGGAGCAGTTTCCGACAGCTAGAAGAGGGAGTAAACGGGTACTTGCTGTCAAAGATTATGAGGCCGACAGCACTATGAAATCTCAGCTAGCATTCCTTACTAAAGCAATGAAACACTTATTGAGTGAAGAGGACTTACGAGGATTTGCTGTCGAGGAAATTTGTGCTACTTGTGAAGGAAATCATAGTAGTGAAGAGTGCCCTATAAATATAGAAGAGGGAAAATATGTTGGAAATTACAAGCCAAACTACAATTCCAACAACTACAACCCTAATTGGAGGAAAGATCCCAAATTTTCCTGGAGTAACCCTAACAATGCCCTAAATCCGCAAGCATATAATCAGAATCAGGGGGCCCTAGATTGTTGACACGACAGCAACTGCAGCCGCAGAACCTGCCGCAGAACCTGCCGCCTCAGCAACAACAGCAGCCACCACCTGCCACGAGTAGTGTATTGGAGCAGACTCTGGCCACCTTTATGTCCCAGACTGGCACGTATATGGATAATATTAATCAGTTTGTCAAGAAGACAGAAAACTTTATGGATGAAACTAAGATGAGAATGACAAACCATGAGGCCACCTTGAAATCTCTAGAGACACAAATGGGTCAGGTGTCGCAGCATATTAAACCGAGGCAGAATGGAGGTTTCCCTAGCAATACTGAAAATGCTAGACCGCCCCCACATGAGCAATGTAAGGCAATTACTACTAGGAGTGGGAAAAAGCTACCAGGGCCGGAAAAAGAAATTGATACAGAAAAGGGACCTGCCTTGAATAAACCTGCCGAGGAAGCTGCCCCGACAGGTGACAAACAGACTGCTGCCGATGAGCCTGTCACGACAGCAGAAGCGACAGAGGAGAAAAAAGAAGATTATCGTCCTCAGATTCGCATGCAGTGGGAAGGACGCATTGCTGATTATCGTCCCCCACCACCCTTTCCTCAACGGATACAGCAAGCTAAGCATGAATCTCAACTTAAAAAGATTTATGATATTTTTAAACATGTTCATATTAATATTCCGTTGTTAGATGCTGTTAGGGAAATGCCCGGTTATGCTAAATTTCTCAAGGATGTCATGTCTAAAAAATCTAAACTTGGGGAATTTGAAACGGTAAAGATGCAAGAAGGTTGCATGAGTATTCTTCATCGGCAGCCACCCCAGAAAAAGAAGGATCTGGGGAGCTTCCTCATACCTTGCGTAATCGGCGATAAATTTGTGGGTAAGGCACTTTGTGATCTTGGTGCTAGTGTTAATCTAATGCCCAAATCTGTTTTTCAGAAACTAGGTATTGGCAAGGCGCGGCCCACGACAGTTACCCTACAGCTAGCCGACCGCTCTTACGTTCACCCCGAGGGAAAAATTGAAGATATTTTGGTAAGAGTGGATAAACTTATTTTTCCTGCTGACTTTCTTATTTTAGATTGTGAGGCAGATGAGAATGCACCAGTCATCCTAGGGCGACCCTTCTTAGCCACGGGAAGATCATTGATTGATGTGGAGAAAGGAGAACTCACCATGCGCGTGAATGATCAAGAAATTAAGTTGAATGTTCTCCAAGCAATGAAACATGCCGATGTGGACGAGGAATGCAAGGCCATCATTGAGGTGACCTTTGATCAACCCTGCATCAGGTCGATCTGCCGAGATATAAAAATTGGTCACTGCTGCGACAGCCACCTACAAGTCTGTCATGACAGTGACGACGACAGCAACGACGACAGCACCGACGACAGTGACTCCTCTGAATCCGATACATTTGATACTGAAGGTCATGAGGAGGTAAACTGGTTAGACCATCGTCCAGGTAAATTATTCGAACCTTTGAATTACACTTCGGATAACCATTTAATCCAAAAACCCTCTACTGTTGAACCACCTGTCTTAGAACTTAAGCCCCTGCCAGGGCAGCTTAAATATGCTTATCTTGGTTGTGATGACACACTGCCCGTAATCATCTCTGCTAAGCTGCCGCAGGAACAGGAACGACAGCTGATCGACATGCTGAGGCAGCATAAAAGGGCGATAGGATGGACGATAGCAGACATTCAGGGCATTAGTCCGGCAATCTGTATGCACAAAATCCTAGTAGAGGAAGATCATAAGCCGACTATTGATGCCCAAAGGCGGTTAAACCTTGCGATGAAGGAGGTAGTGCGTAAAGAAATAATTAAATGGTTAGATGCAGGTATTATTTACGCCATCTCCAACAGCAAATGGGTAAGCCCAGTGCAATGTGTTCCCAAGAAAGGAGGCATGACCGTAATAACCAACGAAAACAACGAGTTAATCCCAACCAGGACTGTGACCGGTTGGAGGGTTTGTATGGACTATCGGAAGCTTAACAAAGCTACCCGAAAGGACCACTTTCCGTTACCCTTTATTGATCAAATGCTTGACAGATTAGCAGGTAAACCTTACTATTGTTTTCTTGATGGTTATTCAGGATATAATCAAATTGCTATTGCACCGGAGGACCAAGAGAAAAAGACTTTCACATGTCCCTATGGAACTTACGCATTTAGGAGGATGCCATTCGGCCTCTGTAACGCACCTGCCACCTTCCAAAGGTGCATGATGGCAATATTCTCCGACATGGTAGATGACTTCCTCGAAATCTTCATGGATGATTTTTCCGTCTTTGGAGACGATTTTGAGAGCTGCCTCGGCAACCTTAAAAAGGTACTTGAAAGATGTGAAAAAGCTAATCTTGTTCTTAATTGGGAAAAATGCCATTTTATGGTAGATGAAGGGATAGCTTTAGGCCATAAGATTAGCTGCCGTGGGATAGAAGTCGACAGGGCAAAGATTGAAGTCATAGAGAAGCTGCCGCCGCCAACAACAGTCAAGGGCATTAGAAGTTTTCTAGGGCATGCTGGTTTTTATAGGAGATTCATTGCCAATTTCTCAAAAATCACGAAACTCCTATGTCATCTCTTAGAGCAGAACCGACCCTTTGACTTTAATGAAGAATGTACTGAAGCATTCAAGGTTCTGAAGGAAAAGCTAGTGACAGCCCCCATAGTACAGCCACCAGACTGGACACAACCGTTTGAGATCATGTGTGATGCTAGTGACTATGCTGTCGGGGCAGCACTTGGGCAGCGCAAGGACAGGCTGTTTCATGTCATATATTATGCCAGCAAAACATTAAATGATGCCCAAGTGAATTATACCACCACAGAAAAGGAGCTGTTAGCTGTGGTGTTCTCCATCGACAAGTTTCGTTCTTACATACTTGGGACGAAAGTAATAGTGCACACCGACCATTCTGCCCTCAAGTACTTATTTGCAAAGAAGGATGCCAAGCCGAGATTGATACGGTGGATCTTGCTATTACAAGAATTCGACCTTGAGATCAAAGACAAAAAGGGGACAGAAAACCAGGTGGCAGACCATTTGTCGAGGTTGGAGATGGGACAGAGTCTACCCATTGATGAGACACAAATACTTGAGGCCTTCCCAGATGAGCAGCTCTTTGCTGCCGCAATAGCTGTCGCGACAGCCATGGCGGCAGGTAAGTCTTCTAACCTTCCCTGGTATGCTGATTTCGTTAATTTTATAGTTAGCGGAATATTACCTTCTGATCTTACTTATCAAGCCAGGAAGAGGTTTCAAAATGATGTTAAACATTATTATTGGGACGAACCTCTTCTTTGCAAAATGTGCACAGATCAGGTTATAAGGAGATGTGTACCACAAGAAGAACAAGAAGACATTCTCCATCACTGTCATGCTTCACAATATGGAGGACACTTAGGAGGCAATAAAACTGCTGCCAAGGTGCTGCAGTCAGGGTTCTACTGGCCGACACTGTATAAGGACGCACAGGAATTTTACAAAAACTGTGACAGGTGCCAGCGGACAGGTAACATCTCGAGGAGAAACGAGATGCCACTGCAAAATATTTTGGAAGTCGAAATCTTCGACGTTTGGGGGATTGATTTTATGGGACCTTTTCCATCTTCGTGTGGAAATCTTTACATCCTCCTAGCAGTGGATTATGTCTCCAAGTGGGTAGAAGCAATCGCAACTCAAAAGAATGATGCCAAAACGGTCCAAAAGTTCCTGCACAAAAACATCTTTTCTAGATTTAGCATCCCTAGAGCGATTATCAGTGATGAAGGGAGACATTTTGACAACAGGGTAATTGCTGCCGCCTTGAGAAAATATGGTGTCAAACACAGAATCGCGACAGCATACCACCCACAGACCAATGGACAGGCTGAGATATCCAATAGGGAAGTGAAGAACATACTTGAAAAAATGGTCAAACCAACTAGGAAAGATTGGTCTTTGCTTCTGAATGATGCATTATGGGCATACAGGACAGCTTTCAAGACTCCATTGGGCATGTCTACATACCGTTTGATTTATGGGAAAACCTGTCACTTGCCTGTCGAGATAGAACACAAGGCATATTGGGCGATCAAGGCAGTAAACATGGACTTGGACAAGGCAGGCCAGAAAAGGCTGTTAGATTTGAATGAGATCGATGAAATACGGACAATGGCCTACGACAATGCAAGGATTTACAAGGAAAAAACTAAGAAGTGGCATGACAAGAAGTTGCTGCCACGACAGTTCTGCCCAGGGCAGCTTGTGTTGTTGTTTAATTCTAGGTTGAAACTCTTTCCAGGGAAGCTCAAAACTAGATGGTCTGGCCCGTTCCAAGTAGTTCAAGTTTTTCCCCATGGTGCCATTACAATTCAATCACTAAAGGACGGGCACCAATTCAAAGTCAATGGACAACGCCTCAAGCTCTATCAAGGGACTGAAGCCCCAGGAATACAGGAAGTGGTTACTTTAGGTGATGCCTCACAAGGCATCCCTAATTTAACCTAATTTTTTTATTTTATTTTTATTTTTATTATTAATATTATTTATTAGGAATTAGATTTATTTTATAATGTTTTGTTTTTAATTTCAGTTTTTAGGAAATAAAGGAGTCAAGTGAGAAAGAACAAGTGGCCCAAGCCCACCGCTCATCCACCAGCCCAATAAAGCCCATTTATGGTAACCTGTCTTTTCGGCTGCCGGCGCAGACGGATTTGACAGGCTGTCAATAGACGCACAGCAGACGAAGAAGCGTGCGGCAGACGCACAGCAGACGCATTAATGCACGTCAGACGCGTCAGACACGCTACATTCAATCTGCCGCCCCGTTATTCCCGCCTGCCGTTGCGGCATTAAATGGGCAGCTCCCAAACAGCTATATAAACCCCTTCCCATTTTCATTTTTCATCACTTCTGATTTTTCTCTCTTGTTATTCTCCTCTAGTTTTATCTATTTTCTCTCTCTTCCAGCCCTTGCAACCAAAATGTCTTCACGACAAACCCGTCAAAACACTGATGCCGCTTCTTCTTCAGCAACAGCATCGCCATTCACCAAAAAGGAGCTATGGGAGGAGCGTGGCTTCATTTACAACAGAGATGCACCTCTTTTTGGACTCCGGCCGTTCATTATGAAGGCCATAACAGCACAACTTTGGGAGGACTTTGCCGAGCAGCCGGCAGAGCTTAATGACACTTTGGTCCGGGAATTTTATGCGGCGATCGAAAGCAAGACGGCGACATCTGTCACTGTCCGAGGAGTGACAGTTCCTTTCAGCGCTAGCAGCATCAACCATGTGTTCGGCCTCTTCTTTGGCCCCAATGATGATGCTCACCAACAATTTTGGGACACCCTCGACACTGCCGGACATGATGTTGTCATGAGGGAGCTGACAGAGGCTGGTACGACATGGAGCACCAGTAAGAAGAACCCCCACTCTGTCAATAGGGGGCAGCTACTCCCTGAGGCAAAACTATGGAACGCTTTTATCAAAAAGCGTATCCTGCCCTCGTCCCACCATACGACAGTCAACAGACAGCGGTTGGCCCTCATCCACTCTATCATGCATGACAGGCCAATCAATGTGGGCAGGTACATGCGGGACATCATTCTCGATTGTGCCTTCCGATCGGACTCACGACTCTGCCTGCCCTTCACCATCACTGCCCTCTGCCGCTGCGCTGCCGTACCGGAGGAGCCCTCAGACAAAATCAAGACGGGCAGCGGATGGACAGACAACAACATCTCCAGCCTCATGGAGGTCATAGTCGTATCACCATGAGGCTGGAGATGTTTAGGACAGGTTAAGGAAAAGTTTAGAGCCTTTCTATAGTTCTGAAAAACTTAAACACTTTTGTGACTGTTATATTGCTTAGATTTCTTTTAGCCAAACTAGAATAGGAAGCTTAGAACTTGAATAGCCCCTAGAGGTGCCTAACACTGGCTCTAGGAAAGAAGTTTAGCAAAAGAAAATTAAAAACCTAGAGGTGCCCGAAACCGGCTCTAGGAAGCTAACTAGAGGTGCCCGAAACTGGCTCTAGTAAAAATTTAGCTTGAAAAAAATAGAAGAAAAAGAAGCATGAAAATGTGCCTTCTAAAAAATATAAACTTTGGCATAAAAATTCGAGTTAAGGAGTTGAATACTCTAGTGAAACTAAGAGAGTCTTAGCATATAATTGTTCACAAGCATGCACACACTGCACGAGAGCTATAGGGAGATTCCGGACAGATCCTAATCTTTCCGACAGGATGCTGCTGCCATAGAGAATGAGCGACAGGTAAAGGGACAGTTCACTGTTTGAAGGCCAACACAAAAAAAAATTTCATTTTTCTTTTAAGTCTTGATTGCTTGAGGACAAGCAAAAACTTGAGTTTGGGGGTGTGTTGAGTGTGTAAAAGTTCTATTATTTACACCCTTTTTAACCCATATTTCTGCTGCATTCAAGCATCATTGCATTGCACTTAGGTTAGTTTTCAATAAAACATCACAATTATATAAAAGGCACGGATTCTACTAAAAGATGGTGTATTTTGCAGGTAGCTGCCATGGTTGACGATGAAGGCAGGCGCAGGGCAGATAAGCAGGAAAGCTGAACTGGATAAGCAGCTGAAGAAGACGAACCTGTCATGGACCTGTCATGACAGCAAGGTGACAGCAGAATTATGAAGAGGAAAAGTCAAGTGGACCTCGATAGATAGAGAAAAATCTGCTCGTCTGTCGTGTGGAAGCCAAATAATTTTCCAAGCCCCGGATCAAAAGATATGTCAAGCCAAAGCTCAAGGAGAAGAAATTCCTAAAAGCTAGGATGCGGCTGGAAAGTAGGAGACTTTAGAGATTTAGTCTTTATTAGAATCTTACTTTTAATTAAAGTTGTAATCCTTGTTACCTTAGATAACTTGAGCCCAAAGCTTATATAAGGGCATAGATTTAACCTAGGAGGCATAACCGATATCCCATAACCGAAACCAAAACCCTGCCGTCCACCCGTCACCGACATGTTCTAAATTCCCCCTAGGGTTACGGGTTGTTTTGTAAAGTAGTTGCAAGGGTTGCTTTGTTTTAGGATTTTTCAAGTTCAATAAAATAAACTTCAAGTTCTTTTATCTTGGTTTTAATATCTTGCAAGAGCATCGGGAGAGCATTGTAAGGTTATCTATTTACTTAGCATCGGGAGAGTTAAGTATACGAAAGAGATAAAAGCGCGTTCTCTAGTTTATAGTTGAACCATCTCGTGCCTAGGGATAGGGCGAGGTTAAGTGGCTAAGGAAGAATTCATACACATCGGTGTTCATCCTTCGATTCACGCCGGGAGGTATCATCAAAGACGTGTTCATCGACAGACTTGTGCCTAGGGATAGGGCAAGGCAGATCTGGGATTCTTGCCAAACTTGAAGTACGGAGTTGGTGTGTCTGCTGCCGCGACTGCCAACGGACAGACGCCGCGACAGGTGCTGTCGGCGACGGGAGCGACGACAGAACTGGAGATCCTAAGCAATTCAATACCAGCCCATTCTCTCTATCTTGATATTCCAATCCTTTTATTTATGTTTTTATCATATTATTCTCGTGACAATCTTCTAAACTATTTCTTTTACTTCGTGCAGTAAATCAAGGTGAAGTCATTAGCCCAATCCCTGTGGAGACGATATCCGATACTTCGTATCATTTTACTACTTGCGTCGTGTACACTTGCACTACAATTGCGATAGACTATTTTACACACAACACAGAGCCCGTTTCGAAACTCGGGGCCGTTCCGCAACGCGTTCCGCAACGGGGGTCTGGCAGAGACCAAACCGTTTCGAAACGGTGCACACCGTTTCGGACGCCTGGGTTCATGCAAGGCACCCGTTCCGAAACGGTGCATACTGTTCCGAAACGCCTGCACAGATTGCAGCAAAATGGCATTCCAAAACATGCAATTAATCACTCAAACATGCTCCAAATGTCACCAAACTTTACCAGCATGCAATTCAACATATATGTGACTTGTAGGCATCATCAAATCAACAATTTAACATCATATGCAAAAAGCCCCAAATCTAAAGGCATGCTTCCTACACAAGCAACCATTTAAGCACAAACCTTCCATATCAATCTCATAAAAGCCAATTCATGTTCCAACATCATTAGCGACAACATTAAAACATTCTTGATCAAACATATACGATCACATACACATAAACCCGAGAGATTCCACCCCATTGCCTTTATTAACAATAGCTATTCACCGAGACATACATCTCCATTGGAGTCCACCTTGAATCCCTTGCTCCTTGCTGTCCAAACTTCAAGAATCTGCATTGATGGACAAAAAGGAGCGTAAGCACATAATGCTTAGTGAGGAATGCTCAAAACCAAAACACCATCAATGCAGCGGGTTACAAAACACTTTAAAACAACCCGATTTATCAAACCAAAACCATGTTTGAAAACTCCCATTCAACATCATGCTTAAACCATGCATTGCACATACATGAAACCGAACCTTAGCTTAGCAAGCTAAGAAAACCTTTTCAAGAACAACTCACAAAAATCAACCATTTAGCCAATCCATGCATAAACACCTTATGCAAAGCTTAATACAAACCATGGAAAACACTCCCATTTCACAACATACCTTTCTTAAACTTGAAAGCCATTTCAAGCAAGAATCCTTTTAAAACCATAACTCAAATAATCCATCACATGCATTTAACCAAGGCAACATAAGAACCATAACATCATCTTCACATGCCTTTAAAAACAAGTCTTACAAGACTCCAATGCAATAAAGATATTTCATGCTCACATGCATCATTTACCAAATGATAATCAACACTTGTTCAACTTAACAAGTAAACATGCATTCACAAGCATTATACACTTTACATGCAACCATGCATCTTTCCAAGCATCTCATGCCTCACATGCAATTTTGCATCATTTCAAGCATCCAATGCTTCTTTACAATTAAGAATATCATATTGGCCTTCAAGTGATCATCCACCTCCACTTTTCAACTCAACATCCAATCGGATACGCGGATTCCGAGCGTTGTCCCTACGCTCCCTACACCCTACCAATCCAAGGTCCTCGAATGGGCAACACCTCCATTATGACCTCAACATCCTAAGGTTCCCATGTATGGACTTTTAAACACCATACAACCTTAGCCTTTCCCCAAGGTTCCCATGTATGGACTTTTAACCACCATACAACCTTGACATGCACAAGATTCCCATGTATGGACTTTCAAACACCATACAACCTTTGCATTCACCGATTGGTAGTTGTAGAACATCACTAACGAGATCCGGGACACCCTACACAAGATCCACACATGGACTTAACACTGCCATTGTGATCTCAACAAGCACAAGGTTCTCACATATGGACTTTTAACCACCATATAACCTTTGCTCAACCAAGGTCCTCGAATGGGCAACACCTCCATTATGACCTCAATCATCTCGTTAGGATACTTGAAGGGAGCTATCCGGTCCACTCTTGACCACTCCACCACCAAGGCGACTTAATTCACGGTGCACCCAATCCTATAGCCGGCTAACTATATCCGATCAACGAACCAAGAATCCATTTGCATCACTTGCCAATATAACCATCTTACCATGATAATCAATGATTCACATGCATAATCACAATGCAAAAACCATCATCACAATAGCCCAATGATTCACATGCATAACCAATATGCAAAACCATCATTTATCAACATCAATTCACTATTTTAAAGCATTACACAAAGCCATGAAACACCATGCAACACCATGCATCAAAACCACATTTTCCATGAATAAAAACCAAGGATCTATTACCTTGAGCATCCTTCACATACGGCTTTCGAAACCAGCATTAAACCATGCTAAAATATGCTTACAAAACAGAATTAAACCATGCAAAACACATGCATTTCAAACATCAATTACAATTTCTTAAAAGCCAATTTCACAACACATTTCAAAAGCAAAAATCCATTCACTTACTCTTGAGCTTAGCAAAGTTGTTTAGACTTACACTAAGCTCCCAAAAACCTTCAAACCTTGGTTTAAAAGCTGAAATCCCAACTTCACTCACCGATAACCAAAACAAGGCTAGCCAACAAGCCTTCCAAGCATCCGAAAGCCCTCCGCAACACCACCAAAGCTCACGGATCAAACTCCCTTGTTTCAAGCACACAAAAACAGAACATTAATGCATCTTTATGCATTAAGAACACCAGCAACACAACACAACTCGCTGCTCATCACAAATCCAACAATTCGGCTACCAAACACAACCGAAATCACCTCCAAATACTTCCAAAACTTAACCCAGCCAAGATCCATCACTTCTAACCATTTTTATACATCAATTAACATCCAAAATGATCACAAACACATCCTTATACCTCCAGGTATAACAGATCACCAAAAACACTCCAAAAACAACCAAAAACTCAAGCCAAACTTAGGAAATTCAACCTATCCGGGATTGCATTGATTAAACCTCAAATTCTAATCAATTTAGCATTCATTTAACATAATTTTGACACCTCAAAACACTGCCCAAACAGATCACACGAAAATTTCACCAAAATCACCAAATCTTGCATTTTAAGCAAAAATCAAGATTTCAATTAAAAAGCCATTAACAAAACACAAATCAAGGATTGAGAACTTAGGAATTTCAGTAAAGAACTGATAGTTTAGAGGAGAAGGACGTTCTTACCTCCAAACTTGAATTTCTCCTTTTTAGAGCCAAAATGCTTGATGAAACAACTTGCAATTTGAGAGGTTTTGTAGATGAGATGATTAGGAATCAAAAGAGAGTTGAAATGTGTGATTTAGATGCCAAAATCAGAGAAGGAAATCTGGAGGAATGTGTTTGGGTGGAGAGAAAATGAGAGAAAAGGAAAATTGAGAGAAAGTGGAAAATTAGTTAGGAAATGGTTAAAATGATTTCCCTCCACATTTCATAAACTTAAAAATCAGAATAAAGCCTTAAAATATCTTAGAAAAATCTGGAGAAATCCTTTTTGGAATAATAGCTCCTTAAAGATTCAAAGTTTCAATCCTTTATAAAACTGTCCCGCAACTTTCAAAAATTACATTTTGGTCACTAGCCAAAATGTCAACCTTCCGAACCTCATTTTCCAAAATTGATTTCACAGTTCACTTTTATATATTAAAAGATGATTTTATAATATTTTCCATATTTTTAATGCAACCCGAACTAGGCTTTCCTAAATTCACTCTTATATATTCGATCAGCACTTTGACCGAACCGGTCAACGCCCAAAACTTCTGAGCCCAAAACCGGGGCGTTACACTTTATGCTAAGCTGAGCAAGTGTGAGTTCTGGCTCAGGGAAGTTGTGTTCCTCGGTCATGTGGTTTCTGCTGAGGGGATTCGTGTTGATCCTCAGAAGATTGAGGTAGTGATAAATTGGAAGCCTCCTAAGTCTGTTCATGAAGTTCGTATTTTTTTTGGTTTGGCGGGATACTATCGGAGGTTCGTGGATGGATTATCGAAAATTGCGGCACCTTTGACGAATTTGTTGCAGAAAGATGTTAAGTATGAGTGGACGGAAGCGAGACAGCAGGCTTTTGAGAAGCTAAAGGCAGCTTTGACACAAGCTCCTATCTTGGTTCAAACTGAATCTGGAAAAGAGTTTGTGGTGTACAGTGACGTATCCTACGTTGGTTTGGGGTGTGTGTTGATGCAAGAGGGTATGGTGGTGGCTTATGCATCGCGACAGTTAAAGGTGCATGAGCGCAATTATCCTACGCATGACATTGAGTTAGCTGCGGTGGTTTTTGCTTTGAAAATTTGGAGACATTACCTGTATGGTGAGAAGTGTACTGTGTACACGAATCACAAGATTTTGAAGTATCTGATGTCTCAGAAGGAGTTGAATCTTAGGCAACGACGTTGGGTGGAGTTGCTTAAAGATTACGATCTGACGATCGAGTACCATCCGGGTAAAGCCAAAGTTGTAGCGGATGCCTTGAGTAGGAAGGTAGTAGTGGAGTTGAGGGCTATGTTTGCCAGCCTGAGCATTTCGCGAGATGGCGGTCTCGTGGCTGAATTGCAAGTGAAACCATCCTTGGTTCAGTTGATAAAGGATAAGCAGCTGTTGGATGATTCCTTGGTGCCACATGTTCGAGATATTGCTGAGGATAGGCCATCGGATTTCTGCTTTAATGATGATGGGGTTTTATGTTTTGGGAGTTAGATAGTAGTGCCCAATGATTTTGAATTGAGGCGTGCTATTCTGACTGAAGCTCATAGTAGTCCTTTTGCTATGCACCCTGGTAGTACTAAGATGTATCGTGATCTTAGAGATGAGTACTATTGGGTGGGTTTAAAGAAGGATGTTGCTGAGTATGTGATCAAGTGCATGGGTTGTCAACGAGTTAAGGCTGAGCATCAGTTTCCTTCTGGGTTGTTGCAACCGTTGAGGATTTCTGAGTGGAAGTGGGAAAGGATTACCATGGACTTTGTGTCTGGTTTGCCTTTGTCGCCATCGAAGGAGAATTCGGTGTGGCTGATTGTGGATCGCCTTACGAAGTGTGCACATTTCTTACATGTGCATACTACGTACACTTTGGGCAAGATTGCGGAGCTGTACATTGCTGAGATTGTGCGGCAGCATGGTGTGCCAAAGTCTATAGTTTCAGATCGAGATCCGAGGTTTACATCGCGTTTCTGGGAGTGTTTACATCAGGCTTTGGGTACACGGCTGAATTTCAGTACTTCTTATCATCCACAGTCAGATGGACAATCTGAGCGTGTTATCCAAGTGCTGGAGGATATGTTGAGGTGCTGTGTGATTGAGTTTCAGGGATCTTGGGAGAAACATTTGCCTTTGGTGGAGTTTGCTTATAATAATAGCTACCATGCAAGTATTCAAATGGCACCTTATGAAGCTTTGTACGGGAGGAAGTGCAGAACTCCTCTTTGTTGGGCTAAAACAGGTCAGAAGTTGGTTTCGATGCCAGCTTTATTGAAAGGAACTACCGAGAAGGTGAAGCTCATTTGTGAGCGATTGAAGGCAGCTTCTGATCGACAGAAGTCTTACGCTAATTTGAAGTGTAAGGAGATTGAGTATGCGGTAGGTTACCGTGTGTTTTTGAAAGTTTCGCCTTGGAAGAAGGTGATGAGGTTTGGCCGAAAGGGTAAGTTGAGCCCTAGGTACATTGGACCGTACGAGGTGATTGAGCCTGTGGGTCCTGTTGCGTACAAGTTGAGATTGCCACGAGAGTTGGAAAAGATTCATGATGTGTTTCATGTTTCTATGCTTCGGAGGTATAGATCGGATCCTTCGCATGTTATGCCTGTGGAGGAAGTAGAGTTGAATCCGAACTTGACTTATGATGAGGAACCAGTGGAGATTCTGGATTCAGATAGTAAAGTTCTTCGAGGCAAGGCCATTGATTTGGTAAATATGTTGTGGAAGCATCGTGGTGCTGAGGAAGCCACGTGGGAACGAAAGGATGACATGGAGAAGCAGTTTCCATACCTTTTCCTCCATGTAAATTTCGAGGACGAAATTTCTTAAGGGGGAGAGTTGTAACACCCCAATTTTGGGCATGGAAGTTTAGGGTCTGAACCGGATCGGTCTGATTTTCGGTTCGAATATAAAAGGTGGTTTTAGGGAAAGCCTAGTTCGGGATGCATTAAAAATATGGAAAAATATCTATAAATCCTATTTTAATATATATAAGAGAGTGGTGTAATCAATTTTACAAAATAAGGTTTTGAAGTGTGACATTTCGACATAGTGACTAAAATGTAATTTTTGAAAAGTTCAGTGGTGACATTTCAAAATTCCCTCAGCCAAACACATTTCCACAACAGCATTTCTTTTGATTTTCACACCAAATGATGAGATTTCAATCCTCAAATGAATCCTAATCATTTCTACATCAAATCCTCTTCATTAGCTTATTGAATTTTCAAGGATTTTGGCTCTAATCAAGGAGAAATCCACATTTAGAGGTAAGGATGTCCTTCTCCTCTAAATACTCAGTTCTTTACTGAAATTCCCAAGTTCTCAATCCTTAAATTGAGTTTTATTAAAGATTTTAATGTTGTGATCTTAATTTTGGCTTAAAATTCAAGATTTGGATTTAATTTTGAAGAAATTCGTATTGAATGTTTGGGCTCTGTTTTGAGATGTCTTTTTAATGTATTTTGAATGTTTAATGATGTGAAATGGAGGTTTAATCAATGCAATCCCGAATAGGTTGATTTTCCTAAGTACTTGTGAAAATGGTGGTTTTTGGGGTGATCTTGGTGCTCTGTTATAGCTGGAGCTATAAGGACGAGTTTAGGATCTTTTTGGATGTTAATTGATGTTTAAGGATGTTTAGAAGTGATGGATCTTGGCTGGGTAATGTTGTGGGAGTGTTTGGATGTGATTTCGGCTGTGTTTGGTAGCCGAAATGTGAGATTTGATGAGAGCAGCGAGTTTAGGTGTATTGGCTGAACATTTAAATGCATGATGATGCATTAATCCTCTGCTTTGATGTGTTTAAAACAGGGGAGACATCTTCGGATCCTTGTGGTGTTGATCCGGAGGCTTGATCGGCATTTCGGCAAGCTTGCGAAACGGAATTGGTGAGTGAAGTTTGGTTTTCAGCTTTGAAACCAATGTTTGAAGGTTTGGGAGCTTAGTTTAAGTCTATGCAACTTAACTAAGCTCAAGAGTAAGTTTTTGGAGAAACTCTCTCTTTGATGAACCGTGAGATGGTTGGATGCAATGTGTTTAATTTGCATGTTTATATTATGTTTTGAAAGCATGTTTTTAGCATGATTAATGCTGGTTTTGAAAGCCATGTGTTGAAGGATGCTCAAGGTAAGAGATACTTGGTTGATATTAATAATTGTGGCTTGGTGCATAGTGATGCATGATGGTTTAATGGCTTTGATATGGATGCTTTAAAACAGTGGATTAATGATGATAATTGATGTATATTGGCAAGTGATGTGTTGGTTTTAAAGTACTTGAATCGGATATAGTTAGCCGGCTATAGGATTGGGTGCACCGTGAATAAAGTCGCCTTGGATGTTGAGGGGTTGTAATGGTACTGTAAACTCCATCCAAGTACACTAACGAGATGTCTAAGATCATAATGGTGGTTAAAATGTCATGTGAGGATCTTGTGTTGTGTGTCCCGTGTTCTCATTAGTGATGTTATACAACTACCAATGAGTGATGTGGAGGGGTTGTGATTGTATCGTTAAACTCCATCACGGGTGTTGAGGGGTTGTGATTGTACCGGTAAACTCCACCTTGTGTGTTTGGTAGTGTGTACGAAGCGTATGGGACAACACTTGTAATCCGCGTATCCGATTGTGTTTTGTGTTGAAAAATGGTTATGGATTATCACTTGAAAGCCAATATGACATGTTGGTTTTAATGAAGCATGAGATGCTTGTTGTGTATGCATTGTTTCATGAGAAATGATGTTTATGGATTTAAAGGCCTTTGAAAGGTGTTTTATAAAATGCATTCTTGTGTTGTTTCTTTAGAGCATGTCTCACTAAGCAATTGTGCTTACGCTCTCTTTCTTGAACCAATAATGCATAGAATTTAAGTGCTTTAAGGGCGGCAAGGAGGCTAAGAATCCAAGGGGAAGGCTAAGCTCATGTATGGTGACTATTTTTTTTACAACATTATTAGTTTTTGGTATTTGGCAATGGGGACCTAGGTTGTGTTTTTGGGAGAGGTTTTGGACTCCCTAAGTATGGCATGAAGCCTTTTGATGTTTGGGACTTGTAAATGGCCATTTGGTGTTTGCTTGTTGATTTGATGTTTGGTTGGTTTTGAGTATTAGGTTGCACGCCTATAGATTGAGGCTTTTCCTAATTGATGCCATGAATGTGTTTTGATGATGCAAATATGTTCCTTAAGTGTATGTTGACTTGTTGGCATGATTAGGAGGTCATAGGGATATGTTTAATTGGGTAAATGTATGTTAAACCAGAAATTTCTGCACTTTCTGGGCAGCCCGTATCGGAACGGGCACTACCGTTTCGAAACAGGGGCCTGTAATGGCCTTTGTGTATCGAAACGGGTAGAGGCCGTTCTGAAACACTTTTGCCACTGCCAAGCCCTGTTTCGGAACGGGTTTCGAAACGAACCCGCATTTTGGAACGGTCAACCCCCGTTCCGAAACACTTGACCGTTGGGCACTGATTTGAATGGTGTATGGTTTGCAAGCTTTACGTTTTAGTCCTGAATTTTGTATATGCAATTGCTTGAGTTCGGGATGTCCGTTTAAATTGAAATTTGAGAGGAAAGCATGTAATATGATGAATTTGATATTGGTAACCTTGAAATTGGTTAGTTCATCATCTTTCCAGAATTTACATTTTGGTCCCTTAATTTGTATGTTGAGCAATTGAGTCCCTTGTTGCTTTCCGATTGCTATGATTTTCAAGTATGCTTTTCTCAAGAGTACGCTTAGGGTTAATGAGCATTTAGACAAGATTAAAAAGGAAAAAATGGGTCGTTAATCAAGGTTGACTTTCGGGTTGACTTTGGTTTTCCCCGTGTAATCTTCGTAGTTCGGGTCGACTGTCTAGGCCGGGCTAAGGGGGTTACATTGGTTATGTTGCATCATATATGCACCTTGTGCCTTGTTATGTGATGTTTGTAATGGATGATTATGTATACTTTTCTATAAAGCTTGTGTAACACTCTTTCCCAGCCAGATAGAGAACCGGGTTAGATGGCGTTACTGATGAACAATGTGGTGTTTGGTACGATAAATTTCAATCAATAACGTCATTTAATCCATATTACGGTTAACAAGTATTACCAAATATATGTCTTATTCCAATTTAATCAATATGAAACAATGTGTGTGTCTAATGATACATGTGGAACATGGTTAAAGAATGGTTTGCTTTGGTTTTGAAAGCTTGAGTTAAGATTGAGCAGGATATAGTTTCAACTTGTGTTTTAAAAAACTGCATTGTTGATGTGTGTTGAGCTTTCCCTCATTAAGCAAGAGTTCTTACGCTCTTTTTTTTCAACAATGCGCATAACTAAGCTTGAGGGCTGAAGAGTAGCAAGTGAAAGCACGTAATTCGTCACTCAAACTCAAGTATGATCTTTGGTGATTTTAAATAAGTAGATTTTGGCAGTGGAGAAAGAACCTCGGTTTGGGAGATTTGTTTTAGAACTTCATGGTTGATATATGTTGATTTGTCTTTTTGGGTTTGTAAAATGGCCATTATATATTGCTTGAGGAAGAATGATGCTTTTTCGTATGTTTTATGCTATTGCTCATGAGATGCATGCTATAGCTTACTAGAATTACATGTGTTGGATTGGTAAAACCCTTGTAGTTGCATTTTAGCATGATTGACATGTAGTATATGCTTAGGGATGTTTATCTATTTATGCTTGAGCATGCTTGGCTGATTAAAATGCATTTTGGAGTTGAATGTGAAGCCTATCTGGTATGTGTATCGATACTCGGGTTCGAGTATCGATACTCAAAGACTTTTTGCAGGCTAAACAACCCAGAGGTATTTATACGATTTCCCCGTGTATCGATACAATTGGGCTATATTTGAAGGGCGTACCGATATGCGGTGAAGGGTATTGATACCTTTTTCCCAATTGAGCTATTGTCTTCTCGCGTATCGATACAGGCCTCAGGGGTACCGATACTTGATCGTTGTTTTCAGTTAAAAGTACCTTTTAAAGTCTAAAAAGTTACATTTAGGTCCCTGAATGTTTTTTGTGCAATAGGATAAGTTTGGATGGAGAGTTTGTGATGAAATTTGACATGGAAACATGTTTCATGACTAATTAATGGACGGTAATCTTAAAATCGGATTGGTCCCTGTAAGTTGCTAAAATTACAGTTTAGTCCTTAAATGTGTAACTTCTGCAATTGAACCCCTAAACTAACTCCGATCGATGTGTCGTTTTCTTATAAGTGATTTGTTGAACACATAGGACTTAAAATGCATCTAGGAAAAAGAGAGAGAGAAAAAAAGGACCGTTAATCGAAGTTAGCTTTAGCGAGTTGGCTTCAATTTTCCACGTGTAATCATCTTAGTTTAGGTCGGGCGTCTAGGCCGGGCTAAGGGGATTACATTTGTTTGTATTAGAGCCAGGTTGCGAAAGAATTGGGGATGATGGTAAGTTAATTTGGTGAGTTTTTTATGCTTGTATTGGTAATAATGGCATGTTAGGTGAGAAAAGCATGATTTTAGTGAAATGTGGATGTTATGCTATGCTTGGATGTTGTGAATTATACATGAGTTAAATATGATTGTATGTTGATAATATGGTGGTATTGTAAGTTGATTTTGTGTGATAATTGAGGTATGACTGGGGTACGCATTGCCAAAGTCACTGATAAAAGAAATTTTGTTTTGAGCAAATGAATTGAGTGACTTAGGTCCTTGGTACCGAAAGTCTAATTGATTTTATTGTTGTATTTGCATTATAATACATTTCTTTCACCATGGGTCCGAGATGAGAGACGAGGGGTATTGCCCGAGTTATGGCCGAGAATGGGTCGGAAGAGCGAGTAGAGAATCTACCGCCTCCTCTTCCAGGTGGACCACCTGCAGGTGGTGAGACCGGAGTTGGGGGCTAGAGCTGGTGTCACAACTGCCTTTTTGCGGGAGGCTTCGACTATTTTGGAAGACACTTCAAAAATCAACGGAGTCGCCACCAATCTTTTTGAAAAAAGTGTGATTGGATCACTTTTAAAAATAGGGTTATTTTAATGACACTTTTTTGGTTTTAATACAACAACGTTTTGGTTTGTGAAAATCAGAAAACAGGTTCAGGGGTCGGTTACTCGTGGGGAAAGGTTAGCACCCCCACGACGCACAAAATTGGTACCTAATTTGTTTTATAATCGTTTTCAAAACTGGAATTTGCAAGTTCACAAAGGTTTGACTTTACTTGTCCGTTTAATGAATATTAGTCTATTTTAACGGCGCTATCGCCTGGGAGATGAACTTAAATCACCGCCAACATTTCTAGCGCTAACTCGTCATTACAGTTTGATAAGACACCGCATTAGATTATGTTTTCACTTTTCAAGCAACAAAAAAATTTAAGTGCGTTGAGCATTTTATTTTTATTCTAAGCTCGAATATTTAAAAGCCCTAAAAATGTCTATGTCTTTTATTCCTAATTTAATGTTTAAGTTTGCGTAAGTGTATTTTATTTTTATGAAGAACATTTTTCAACAAACAAGTCTTTATCTAAGCTTAGTCCCTAATCCTAATTTTTCAACTATTTCTTATACAAGCAAGTAAACTTTCTATTCTTTTGATTTTAACCCTTTTTATTATTCCTTTTAAAAGCTTTTATTTCCTTTTTATTTTTTTATTTTCTAAGCTAAAACTCTTTTTACATTTTTTCACCTTTTTCATTTTTTATGCTTTTTACCATTTTGTGTTCTCCTTATTTTCAAAAGAATTTTTCACTCATTTTAAAATCATTTTCATTTTTCCATTTTTTAAAGTTTTTCTTTTAAAACAACCCATTTTTAAAATAAACTTTATTTTCCCTAAAGAACTTTTTTTTTATGTTTTTTTTCCTTTTTCAAAAAAGTTCATTTTTTATCCTAGACCCTAATTTTTACTTTAAAACCTTTAAAATGATTTTAGCTTCAATTCAGGGATTGAAATCTGAATTTAGCTTGATTTTGAAGTTAGAAATCAACTATAAAATCCCTCAAATGCTTCATTGTTCAATACACCAAATTTGAGAGAGAAAAAACACTAAAAAGGGTTCAAGTAAATCCGAAAAATTCTCTGAATTTTTCTTGAGTTGGGTGGAAATTTTTGGAGGAGAAATTCGAGTTTGGGGCAATTTTCCGAGGGTGGTTTGTAGCTTTTCGAGAAGCTTGAGTTCGACTTCATCGTTCGTCGCTTTCTCGGTAAATTTTTTCCTTTCTTTATTTTTTATGTTTATTTTATTGTTGTTCTTGGTTGAATTTTGGTGTTTTGTTTGTGTTGTTTGTGATTTTTAGGTTGCTTTCACGTGGTTGGAAAATTGTTCACGATTTCGGTAACTTTTTTGTTTTAAATTTTGTTTAAATTTCTAGTTTGATCTTAAACTTATTGCATGATTTTTAAAATGTTGTTAAAGTTATTTTTGATCTTTAGAAGTGTAGGAATTAATTTAAAAGGTGTTTTGGACTAAAAAAAATACATGAATAAAAATGAATTAATGTGGTTAATTAGAAAAACTTGAATTTAGGGATTTAATTAGAAGAAGTAATAATGTGAGGTGTCAAACTCTAACTCCTCCGATCTTCAACAACGATAAACTCTTTAACCTAAAATACATGGAAATTGAATACATTAGACTTACAAAGTCTAAGTGAGGTAGCCTTAAACAACATTAAAACAATGGTATGCATTCTAAAACACGTATTAAGCAATGTAAATGAAGCGAGTCTATATTATTAATGCAATATTCATAGTCAATATCAACTTCCTCTTGTTTCCTTATTAAGCATTGGATCGAATCAAGATAGTGGATACGCAAATTCCTACACCTCGCCAAATCAATAAATGGACTAATACCTCCGCCTCGCCAATGACCAATAACGCAACATCCCTCTGCCTCACCATAAAAACATATGTCGTAGCCCTAGGACCGTAGTCCATCTGTATATTGAGCTTGTGGATTCTATGGTATGCCAATTGTATCCAATGTCCTTTCGAATCTAAGGTTTCAATGATAATATCAATGCTCAATATTCAATGACAAATTGAATAATCGATGTTTTCAATGTATCCATCAAAAAGCAATATTATGATATTAATGTCTTATGACCAAAACCATAACTTTTACCATATGCAGTGATCTCGATGACAATATCAATGACTAATGATTCATTTACAATATTTTGATAACAATAACTATGCCAATTCCGATACACCATGACAATGACAATATCCATGTTTGATATACATTACCAAACTAACTGATGTTTACCAATATGTCCGATTAACAATATGATGCAATACACTTAAAGACAATGTTAGCGATTTAATCAATGTCAATAATAATGAAATCGGGAAGGCTCCTCGCCTAATCCAGAGAATCCAACTACACTCCCCTCTATAATCCGAAGCTTTTAAGGCTCTCAGATGACAATTCCCTTGTTCCTAGCCTTCGGTGAGGTCGATGGATGCTTCTTTTCATCTTCTTGAGCTAGGAAATCAAGAGGAGCATGTTAGAATCAACATTATGATCAATAAATTGAGGGTTTTCCATGGATAGTTAAACCTAACTTAGGGTCAAGCTTAATATATACATGGAATTGATCAACAAATTAAGGGTTGTAGCTTACCAGATCACTAGCAACGTTTTGATAACAATAAATCGAAGAAAAGTAAAGCTTGATTCGAGCTCCAATGGAGGTGCTAGCTTAGGTAGAAGATGTTGAAGGTGGAGTAATAGAGAGATGCTTGCTCATTGAAGTATCATGTAAGTTTTTAACTATCCTTATCCCCTTTCTTTTATTAGAATAAGTTTAGGAGATTTCCTTATAAGGAAGCAACTTCACCAGATCACTCCACAAGGAGTAACTGAAATTTGTGGAGGGGCTAATCGCAAGGTTAGTGCTTCAACTCATAGCAACTTCACTTATACCCCCAAACTTTAAATTTCTATAATATAGCCACTAAAAGGTTTTCGATGAATTCAATAAGGTCCATACTTGATGCTCTAAAACAATTAGAGATCCAAACCAATAAATTTACCTTGCGGTCAAAAACCAATACGAGATTTAGACTTTATCGGTGCAAGATTCCGATCACCGGAACCCAATTCTGACTATACCAGATTTTGGGGTGTTACAGCTTGAAGCTAACTACTAACTAATAAGGCCACAAGATTCTAATAAAGGAATTGAACATCAATGTTATAAGTTCAAGAATTATAAGGCCTTAAGGAGCTAGAAGCTCAACATATGTTATAAGATACTGAAAAGAAGAAATAAGTAAGTTTACTTGTAATATAAGAAATCTCTCATAACTTTAAAACAAGATATATCTAAGTTTCCTATTCAATAGAAGCTCTTAGATACTTTGGCATAATACGTGGTATACTTTAGGACCACGATCCATGAACTACAGCTCAAGTGACGACTTGTTATATGTGTTATATTGGCGACAATAAGAGGTAACAGGGGAGATGTATGGAGATTGACGACATTTTGGTTGGATAGTGAGAAGTTAGGATCGTTATGTTCAGTCACTAACCATTTATATGTGCTTTGTGCTATGTGTAATACGGACCTATAAGGTCAAACACAGACCAATGCTATTCATGACCAAATGTGATCCAAGGAAAACTTTCTAAAAGACATGAACCTTGTGAGAAATCAAATAAAATTCCAAAAAAATCTTGAAAGTACTCCGATAAACTTTGATAAGGCTTTTGGTAAGCATGGCACGTTCTGTGGTTCATAAGTTTCAAATAAGCTTCTGAATTAAGCCTTTACAATAAGACATTGTACGTTAAGAGTAATTTAATTGCTTATAAAATCTTATGATTGATCATTTTGCTTCTTTATTGTTCATTACTTTGTTCTATTATGGTTACTACCTCACTTAGTCTGTATAAGCCTAATCCAGTCATTATCATGCATTGCAGGCTGTTTAAAGCTTTGTATTCCGATTGGGTGCAAACATTTCTAGTCACATTCTGAAGCTTATGAGTAGAACCTTTGTTATCCTAAAACTCCTTGTATGGTGGCACAATAGTCTAAATTAGTGCATACAATCTACCCTTTTTGGCATGTATAACACTTAAACTATATGTTGTAAGGCCTTTATATATTGGTTGGCTGGTTTTTGTTTGATATTTATAGCCATGTTAGATATTTTAGGTGGATATGTCAAATGGTTGATTATCTTGCTTGTGCTATATTAAGATTGATATAGGATGTTGGGTTTGAAATGATTTTATCCATTAGTTAAGTTCTTTTCTTTTGTTTAAAAAGCTTAAATGTGTAAAACATAGATGTGAAATGTGCTATGGTTAAGGTATGCGCATGTTTGTACAAGTTGTTCTAATCAATGGTTTTTAGATATTGGTATGCTATAAAAGAAGTTTGGAGTTTGATATAAATTGGATTAAGATAAATTGACTATATTTGATTAAGTAGTAGCAAATCTTAGGTTAAACTTGTTCCTTGAATAAGGAGTCATTCCCTTAAAGGTTTTAATCACCTTGAAAACCAAACTAAAATCGTAGGTAATTAGGAAATGAAAATGTTAAGAAATCTTACTTTGTATCCTATCTTGATCAAGCATTAGCTTGCAAAAAAAGTTAACTTCATTCGGGGTCATTCAAGTACGAACTTGTGAGATAAGTTAGTCATTCGTGTTTTTATGCTAGAGTGTCATGTAAATCTCTAGTTGAATGTTTTAAGACATGTTTCATTTGTTTGTGAATCTTGTGTGTTTAAGATCTTGAACGATCCTTGCTTTCTCTTTGTAGCCGATCTTAGTAAAATTTTTGGATTCGAGTTGAACCATTGTAAACCAAATTTCGTCTTTAAATCAGAACCTAATGTAGTTAAGTTTAAAATGGTGATAATTAAAGATTAGTGGTAAACAAGTTAAGATCATCACTTGAAACTTGTTAAATATTTAGCATGCTTTAATTGTTGCTTTTACTACAATCTTTTAGTATGTATTTTCGCTAAGTATTGTTTGATGTGAATGTATATATGAAGCTTCAAAACATTGGTTGTTTATTGATAATCCTAAACTTAATGTCATAAATAAAGTTACCTATCTTACTTGAATCTAATGTGTTTCTAATATAGATAAGTATAAAGCTCTCATTGGGCATTTGTTCCATTCCTTGGAGCACGAGCCGGTTTGGAATCACATCAGTTACATGCTGCAAATCCGGTCAAGTTGTCCTAGAAGCAGTGTATAAGCATTTTTTCGTTATCCAAATATAAGAACATTTTCCTATTATACATGGTGAGATGCGCTGAAGGAAAGGCGGTCCCACCGTACTTCTGAAAGTCTAGGGCTTTAAATTTTGGAGAAATCACAAGATCGGCGACCAGACTTGGCTCTCGGGTATTAATGCCCCCATGAATGGTTACCCCTTGTAAAGCTTTGATGAGCCCTTCCATCTTGTCACAACGATCTTTTAACTTTTTATCTGCCTTGGCCTTGTCAGCAATCTCATCGAGATCTGGAACCTTGATGTCTTGATTGTCTCTAAAGCCTATCACAGATTCGGTTGGAGCTCGGGCAGAAGTTCTGGCCAGGTGGTTCTGGTATGTCTTGAGCGGTAGTACTTCAGGATTCACCCCTGGTGTTGGTAAGGTTGTGTCAACTACTTCAACCGTTTTCTTGCATTAGGGACCTTATAACCTAGCATGTAAGCTATCTGGCTGATAGTGCTTCTCTAGGCCAAGGTAATCTCGTCCTTCAGATCCTACATGATCCTCTCAAGCTTGTCTTGGGCTCCCTTCAAGCTAACTTCTACGACTGCCATTTTGTTGTCCATTTCAATTTTCTTAGTCTGGGAATGGGTACCGTATGAGTGCGTAATTTTGCTGCAATCTGCTACCATTGAACTTCTCGTAGTTAATTTATTGGTTTATTTAATTAGATGAAAGCTATTCTAATGTAATGAAAATGGATAATGAATGATGCAAGACCATTGGTATTTAATATTCAAAAGCACGTTTCATTGATCATGAAGTTCGTGTACATATTATTTGAAAAAAAATAAAGACTCCAAATGGCTCCACTATTCCTCTGCTTCTTTGATGCGCTTCAGGGTTGGCTGCTCGATCTGTAGAACTAGGGCAGTTTCTCTCTAAACACGACCGAAGAACAGGCTCGTCTGCTAGTATTGCTCAATGGCATCATCTAGAAAATTCAAAAACAACTACTCGTCATGCCCAATTTGGAGGAATCTCTCTCTCGTGACTCGGTTCGATTCTTTAACTCATAGGCCTTGAAGACCGCCTTTCGTAATTAAGAAGTTAGGTGGTCGATGTATAATTATCTCCCTCGGCATGCAACATCCACAACATGTTCCTTGGTGCAGCCGACTGTCACTCGCCAGTCACTCCAATGCCTTACTCTAATCACTCTAGGTCTTCACCCGATCACTCTCAATTCTTCTCCTCCTCTCTCTAAATGCTTGATCGGTTGGTATTTATATAGGCGTGTGTGGGAAATGATGAGATAAGCCTTTTCATTTGAATTTGAAATGATCAAAGGATAAGAGATAGAACTCTATCTGATCATTTTGACATCTTATCAACTCGGTGTGATAACTTATCAGGCTAGGGCTGACGCCATCATGTCGATGTTGCCTTGGCATCCAAGCTTGACAAAACTTTGCCAACATCACTTGGCACCACCTTATCCACTATTTTTCGGAAGTTGACCCAATTGCGATCTTTTAGGACTCTATTCCTTTTCTATTTTTTCGAGGGTTCATCATCTCTTGGGATGGCATCAAATGCATTTCGCTGCCAACAAATGCTTGGTACACCACTGGTCCATCTGTGCCCACAACACTTAGCATTCATCTAGGCACTCCTAATTGTGTTCATGTGTCCATTCCTCCTAAAAACATGCACAAAGGACACTAAAAAACCCATCATACTGACATAAACAACATACTAACTCCTTGATGAGAATGCATGATCATAAGAGATTAATGTAACTAAATGTACTCGAAACAAGCAAAAGCATATCAATATAGTCTTCAATATAGTACTTTGGAGGAGGTAACACCCCCCCCAAATCCAGCTCATTGCTAGTCCTCAAGTAATGTAAAAGAAAGAAAAAAATAGTTAAAATAATACATCGACAAAAGTTTGGTTGGAATGCCAACAAATACTGACAAACAGTTTTCGATGCTAATGTTGCCCTCAGAAATCACAGTGCAGAATGCCAAGCAAAAAATAATTCAAGCGCAAAAATATAACTCTAGTATAAGTGCATGATTTGTGTGCATAGTGTGGGCAGTATGCATCTAATCATCCTTTCACCCCCCTTAGCCAAATTCTACTTCCTAAACTCAAATCACATTATTCTTTTTGTTGCCGCAAGGTGTTAGAATTATCTTAAGCTAGCTTCATGGCACCGATTCGAATGAGTAATAAGAGGGAGCAAACTACGAATCCCCACCTTAATCCAGTTACCAATAGGTTTTCTCTTCAACTCATACTCTAAGGTTTTGGACTTAAGAACTATGAGGGAGCAAACAACAAAGCCCTAAGTACTTATTATCCCTAGGTAGAGGAGAGTTTAATTTTTTTTGTCTTGGTAGAACATCGTTGCTTCCTTTCTTTACTTTTTACCCTGGCATCATACTCTTTTTTCTTTTTGTTTTTTTTAATCTAAGCATGGTTTCAAATAGTCTAAGTTTGCCATGGAACTAGATACATACCACGTGCTAAGTGTAAATCAATTTCCTAAACTAGAGATCAGTTGGCAAGAAAACTTGGCATACAATCTACCGAAATGGAAAACTGAAGATTAAAAATTCATCATTGGGTAGACAAATAGGATCAAAATAAGCTTGCCTAATCAATTGTTAACAAACTTCAAATTTCGGCATAGACAAAATTTTCTTTTTCACTTTTTTAATGGTTCGATATGCAACTATTCTACATGATCTACATGAACTACATTGCAAAAAAAAACATTTAAACGTGAAATGCATGGTATGGCATAATGTGAGAAAATGCACACCCCAAAACCCAAGATGTACATTGCCCTCAATGCATGAAACAACACATTTATACAAGAAAATCAGAAAAATAAAAATGCATGAACATGAATGCAAAAATAAAATGCAAAGGAGTTAGGTAGAAGAAGACTCCCCTTCAGAGACCTCATCCTCCTGTTTGACATGGGCTTCTTCCTTTTTTCTGGCATGAATTTTTCTCATGGTTAGGCTCTCACCTTCAAGCGCCATTCTTTTCTTCCCTTTTCAGCCCTGCTTTGAAACGGCAGTGGAGGCTCCAACATCCTCTTAAATTTTGGCAGACTCAGCAGACGGTGTGACTGGCATAGGCTTTGATTTCTTGGCAGGAATTTCCTCTGACTTAGAGGAGGAATCGCTGCGGGCAGATTCAACATACACCAGTGTGATACCCAATTTTTGCCCTGGTTCAAATATATAAAATAAGTAACAATAAATAAAACCCAAACATAAAATAAAGAGGGTCCATTTATAACCAAAGTCCATATACAAGTTTGTTTTTTTTCGAACAAAGTCCAAAACCTATGCTAACCAACCCATTACAGCTCATACCCAGCCCAACAAACAAAAAAAAACCCTTTCAACCCATTTATATTTCTATTTCCCACTCAAAATTTAGCACCAATGGACTCGTGGCAGGCTGCTATTGGCTCCATCCGTTTAACGCGAATTACAACCCGTCTAGAACCAGCTGGCATCGCCAGCGAAGCATGGTGACGTCATGGCTGACGGCTGGTATAAATACTTGCGAAGAGAGACAAAACGACATCAGTCAATGCACAATAATTTTGAAATAATTACCAAGAAAAGGATAGGGGAACTAGGAAAGACGAGGAATACCGAGAGCCGCCTGAAATTAAAACATCACGCCAGAGAGTTGATCAGAGCGGTCGTCATTTTGCCGAAAAGCTTTAGAGAGGTATCTCTCTCTTTCTCTTCTTCTTTTCCTCCAACCAAACCGCAAAAGTAATAAGTGTTCAGCCTAATTCCTAAAAAACATAATCCAAAATGACCTAAATCTTAGGTTCTCAAAACTGAAACCCTAATCCTATATCTAGAACTACATATCAAAAGTAATAACTCAAAAAATTGATCCAAGACATAAATCTAGGTAAAAAATAAACCTAGATCACTGTTTAAAGCTTAGATTCTAAAATGAAAAAATAGATAAATAAATGAAATCAAAGGAGTGTGGTCGAGCCTTATCTTGTTGTGGTCGAGACCGTAAGCACCGTCGGAAGTGGGATCTAAATGCTACGGTTTGAAGGAGTCGAAAATGATATTGTGATGCATTTTTGTTTTGGGTAGATAGATTTAAGGGGAAGTTGGGCATTTCTGATGAAACAGGGTTTAGATCTAGGCTTAAGATGAAAAAATGAGACTTTTGGGTAGATTTAGGGTTTTGGCGAAAGCGGGAGTGGTGGCCGGAAGTTGTAGATGGCGGTCGGAGAATTTGGTTTGATAAGGGAAGATGACTGAAATGTTTTCGGTCACCGGAATGAGGTTGAAGATGATTGGAAAGGGAATGAGGGTGGTCAAAAATTGCCAAAGAGCGGCCAGAAATCGCATTTGAGAGGAAATTTAGGGTAACTGAATTAAGGTGAGTTAGGAAATGGCTAAATGGACGATCAGGCTTAGGAAAGAGGGATTTATAAACAAATGGGAACGACGTCATTTTGGGGACGGGTCAAAACGACTCGCGTGTTTTTGAGACGGGCATGGATACGGGTCCGCAACCCAACTCGTGACCCGGGAGTCGGTTCAGGCCGTTTAGGGCTAGACTGTTTGGGTTGAACTGTCCAGTTTGGGCCGGTTCTAGGAGATTTGGGCTGATTCAAAGGGTTTGGGTCAGAATTCTTAGCAGGTTCAGGTTTGGGTCTTCTAGTTTGTCTCGTTTTTCATTTTAGTCACTTAAAAATTGTAATTCAACCTTTAGACTTTAATAATATTTCAATTCAGTCCTTTAATTATCTAGTTGCTTTAATTGCTTTAACTTAATTAAAATAATATTTTGATTTATGTGTGCTTGCATTGTTTTTAAGACCATATAGTATGTTTGTTAGGAAAATTAATGAATTGGCTAAGAATTAATTAAAAGCTTTAGTATATGCCACTTAATTATATAATTGAATAGGAAAGGTCATTGTTGCAAAAAATGGATATTTGAAATAAAATTTGAATATTCAAGATTGATTAGTATCACATTGTAGAGTGGTGTTAATCAATGAATACTCAAATAAAATTTTAATGTTCCATTTTAACTTAGAAAATGGAAATTGCATTTGACTAGTTTAATTCAAATAAAATAGGATAAACAATTAGTAATATCTTAATTAGGAATATCATTTCTTTTGGACCCATTAAAGGTAGTGTCCATATTCTTTGGATGTTACCATTTATGTCTAAAAATTAACAAAATTCTTAGACTTCTTAATTAAATGAATTAATGGTGCCTAATTAGGGTTTACTTAAAATGACAAGACAATTCGACATGCATTAAACCTTTTGTGTTGAGATACATTTAGAATATAAATAGAAGTGTCCTAATGTAACTGGACGTTTCATAATTATGTTCGCCCAAAATGCATTTTCTTACAAAAGGATACCCTTTTTCGGAATAAAATTCATTTTACAATTAAAAGAATTAATTAAATCCAGATTAACGTTTGAAATGCCAAAATGCCATGTGGAATTAATAAATTGTCGATAACAGACGTTTGTAGGGGTGCTAACCCTTCCCTACACATAACCGACTCTTGAAGCCGAATTTTATTAAAAGAATATGTGGTACGTTTTTTGGTGTCTGGTCTACCAAAATGACCGGTGGCGACTCCAAAATGATTTTTAAGTAAATAAAGGCAATTTGACTTAAATTGGGAAAATCCTTAATTTCAAGACCAAATTAAAATAAAAAACCTTGATTTCCAAAACCCTAATCGTCAGGCTATTTTTTCCACAAATGAGTTTTGAGAAAATGGTCGCGACAGCTTGGCGACTCCGCTGGGGAAAAAAATTAAGAGTCGGGCCTATTTATTAATTCCACGTGGTATTTTGGCATTTCGAACATTAATCTGAATTTAATTTTTCTGAAGAATTGTTCGATGGATTTTCCGGAAGAATGGGGGCCGCTTTTGTGTATGATATATCTGTCATTCATGCATGAACCCTCGACCTGGGTTTTTCACCCTTAAGTAGGAGTAAGAGAATATCTGACGTGATGCTCTCCAGCTCCGTGCTCGGATTTTTGTTTTCTTTCTATATACTAACCTTATGCGACGTGGGGCCCATGCCTTCATTATAAGGGACCTATACTACCGAATCGATGTCTTACTATCGCAGTAGACAGTAACGACAGCTCGGGAACTAAGAGTCTAGAACAAAGCCCATCCCGCTAGCGCCTGACAGGGAACTAGGACATGTGTTGCTAATCTTAAACACATTTCTCTAGTTATTTTCTTTGCTGAATATAATGTGCTTTTTATATCGATAATTTGTTTATTTGTTTTCCATATTAATTCACAATACGTACACCATTTTTTGTTTGTTTTATCTTCTTTCTATATGTTCGACATCATTTTGCATACTCATAGGTATCGATTTGAGGGTTAGTCAAATTAGGCAGTGTTCTTAGTGGCCAATGAGTTCGATAGACAAGAAGAAGACAATACGACGTGTGGACCCAGTCACAGAAGACTCAATTCAAGAAAATATCAGTATATGTCATAATGATGTGTCATAGTGCAAACAGTCACAAGAAGCTGTGTGAAGAGGTTAAAAACGCAAAGAAAGAGGAGATTCAAGAATTGACAGATTCAAACAGCTAGATCAAACAAGTATTATAGGAAGAGCAAGCTTCGAGTCCAGAATTGTCATCACAAGTTCCAAAGTTGGAAAGTCACCAAAGGAATGACATAATGGAGAAAAGTCAACCTTTTTTAGCAAGAAGATGAAAGAGCTGGGAAAGAGTGTGATATAATTAAAAAGCGATTTTCGAATACTTGAAAGGCACATTTGAAGGCTTTAGAATGGGCATTACCAAAGAAGGAAAATGCATTGAGAAGAAAGATTGAGGTGATTATCCAAGGCCATAATCATGAAATGATCAAGTTCAGAAGCCATGCGAGAGTCGCCGATTCACGCAGATTTTATCCATTGAAGCCATGGACTTGTATCAAAACCTTGACATCAGCACCAAGCTAGGATAGACGTTGACTCGGAAGCAGAACGAAGTGATTAACCTAGGGACAATGGCAAGTTGATCTCTGCAATTAAATTGTCTATTTCTTGTATTCGAACTTTTGACTAATGGATGTTGCTCTAAAGACTAGTCCTTGAAATCGATATCTCGTGCATTCATGCATTGCATTGCATAAATACTGCATTTTAGAAGATCATTGCATTGTTTAATAACATCAATTTTAAAAATAATAATAATAATAATTGCATTTTATTTAAATAATATTGCATTATTTTCCAAATAATAGAGTGAAAGCGGAAAACCAATATTTTGAGAAACATGGACAATATGCTGGTTAAGGCGAAGGAATCTCAAAAAGTTGAGGACCGCTTGGGAAGAATTCAGCAAAAGATTGATCATTCCCAGGATGAGACGGTAACACAAAGTACCACATCACATGGAATCATGGAAGCTAAGAAAGAAAAAGTTTTGAATTGAAATACCATCATTGATGATCAGAATAAAACTTATCTCACACAAAGGTTCAACTCGAAGGATTAGTCCTAAAGGATGTTCAGTCCAGGATGGTCAGAGTATCAGCCAATGATTCATAGAAATTGGAAACAAACTTTGGAGATGGCGTTCCTAGCCTCAATGTGTTGACAGAAATTGATAGAGCTAAATTGGATGTTATCAATTACACGAATACAAGAAGTCCGATTAAAAGCCAGAATTTTGATGTCTGCTCTAGTCCTGTATTTTCCAATGGTTGCGAGATTATTAAAGAACAAGATGATTCCACTAGAGTTACAGAACCACATGAGTCTCCGAAATGTTTCTCTGAAAAGATGAAAGTCAAGGATTCAATTGATGTCAAAAATTTTCTCACAATGGAATTGACTATGCCAAAGAAAAAAGAGGCAACGAGCGCAGAAACAAAAAATAAGGAGGTTAAATGGCTCAGCAAGAAAAGCGAGATGATTGTTTCTATCCCAATGCCATATTCAGATATGTTGCCATACCTTGTGCAGAATCATTTTGTAACCCCCTTAACCCGGCCAGACGGTTGAACCGAATTAAGAAGTTTACACGGGGAAAACCAAAGTCAACCCGAAAGTCAACCTTGATTAACGACCCTTTTTTTAATCTTGTCTAAATGCATATTAACCCTAAAGATGTTCATAAGATCAGCATGCTCAAAGATCACCACAATCAGAAAACATTTAGGGACACGATTGCACAATTTATGAATTTAGGGGCCAAAACGTAAATTCTGAAAATTGCAAGGACTTAACCAGCTTTTGCGTTACCAATATGAAATTAGTCATGTTTCATGCTTCTCTGCCAAATTTCAACTCAAATGGACATCTCAAACTCATTCAATTGCATAAACCAAGATCAGGACCAAAACGCAAAGATTTTAAAACATTTAACCGTCAATTTCAGTGCCCAACGGTCGAGTGTTTCGGAACAGGGATGATCCGTTCCGAAACGCGGGACCGTTCCGAAAAAAGTTCAGGAACAGGGCTTGGCAGTGGCAAAACCGTTCCGGAACGGCTCCACCCGTTCCAGAACGCCAAGGCCATTTCAGGCCCTCTGTTCCGATACGGTAGCACCTGTTCCGAAACAGGCTGCCCAGATTGCAGAATTTTGGCTGGTTTATTACACAATTGACCCATCAAACACATTCGAAAGACCCTCAAATCATACCAGCAAGTCATCATATACTTAAGGAACATAATAGCACCATTCAATCTCAATCATGGCATCAATTAAGGAAAAACTCAATTCTATAGGCATGCATCCTATGTAGAAAACCATTCAAGCATCAAAATGCCAAACCAACCTCAAAAAGGCCATTTACATGTTCCATCATCATCAAAAGCATAAAACCAACTTAGGGAGTCCAAAACATCTCCCAAAAACACAAGTTAGGATCCCATTGCCAAATGCCCAAAAGCTAATAGTGTTAGGAAAACATTCACCATACATGAGCTTAGTTCTTCACTTGGATTCTTGACCTCCTTGCTGCCTTTTGTGCACTTCAATGCTCTGAATTATTGGTTTAAGAAAAGAGAGAGCGTAAGCACATAGCTTAGTGAGGAATGCCCATTTAAAACATCACAATAATGCATTTATAAAACTCCTTTTCAAAACCTTTAATTCAAACCACATTTGATCATGCACACAAGTATGTAAACCAAGCATTTCATGCTTCAAATCATTAACATGTCATATTGGCTTTCAAGTGATAATCATAACCATTTTCAAAACACAGTTGACAATTCACAATCGGATACGCGGATTACAAGCGTTGTCTCATACGCTTCATACACACTACCAATATCAAGGTGGAGCATGGTACAATCACAACCCCTCAACACCCGTGATGGAGACTATGGTACAATCACAACCCCTCCACATCACTCATTGGTAGTTGTATAACATCACTAACGAGATCACGGGAAATACATCACAAGATCCACACATGGACTTTAAACCACCATTGTGATCTTACCATACACAAGGTCCACACATGGAATTTAAACCACCATTATGACCTTAACACAAGACCCACCCATGGACTTTTAACCACCATGGTGTTCTTAACCATCTCGTTAGTGTACTTGGATGGAGCATGGTACAATCACAACCCCTCGACATTCAAGGCGACTTTATTCACGGTGCACCCAATCCTATAGCCGGCTAACTATATCCGATTCAAGTACTTTAAAACCAACACATCACTTCCCAATATACATCATTTAACATCATTAATCCACTGTTTTAAAGCATATATCAAAGCCATTAACCATCATGCATTACTATGCATCAAAACCACATTTATCAAAGTTCAAAACAAGGATCTCTTACCTTGAGCATCCTTCAATTCATGGCTTATAAAATCAGCAATAAACATACTAAAATATGCTTTCAAAAACAGAAATTAAACGTGCAAACAAATCACATTGCATTCAACCAATTCATGGTTCATCAACAAGAGAGTTTTTCCGAAAACTTACTCTTGAGCTTAGCTAAGTTGTTTAGACTTAAAATAAGCTCCCAAACCTTCAAAATATTGGTTTCAAAGCTGAAAACCAAACATCACTCACCGATTCCGTTTCGCAACTTGCCGAAACACCAATCAAGCTTCCGGATCAACACCACAAGGATCCGAAGACGTCTCCCTTGTTTTAAACACATCAAAGCAGAGGATTAATGCATCATCATGCATTAATATCTTCAACCAAAACACCTAAACCCGCTGCTCTCATCAACACTCACATTTCGGCTACCAAACACAACCGAAATCACTTCCAAACATCTCTACAACACTACCCAGCCAAGATCCATCAATTCCAATGATTCATAAACCTCAATTAACATCCAAAAAGGATCTAATCTCGTCCTTATACCTCCAGCTATAGCAGATCACCAAGATCACTCCAAAAACCACCAAAAACTCAAGCAAAACTTAGGAAAATCAACCTATTCGGGATTGCATTGATTAAACCTCAATTTCTCTTCAATTATACACCCAATTTAAATTAAAAACACAACTCAAAACAGTGCTCAATCATTTCATACGAATTTCATCAAAAATTAACCAAATCTTGCATTTTAAAGCCAAGATCAAGAACACAACTATAAAACCTTTTATAAAACACAAATCAAGGATTGAGAACTTGGGAATTTCAGTAAAGAACTGAGTATTTAGAGGAGAAGGACGTTCATACCTCTAAATGTGAGTTTCTCCCTTTTTGGAACCAAGATTCTTGAAAATTCAATAAGCCAATGCTAAGGTTTTGATGTAGAAAAGATTAGGGATCAAATGAAGGTTGAAATCTCATCTTTAGAGATCAAAATCAGAGGGAAATTTTCTGGAGAAAAGTGTTTGGGTTGAGAGAAAAGTTGAGAGAAAATAAATGGAAAATTTGAGAAAAGTTAGTTATGAGAACAAAAATATCTTTTCCCTCCTTTTACCTTTAATTAAAAACCATTAATAAAACCTTTAATATTAAGAAAAATCTGGAGAAAACTCTTCTTGGGTAAATAGCTCCTTAAAGATTCAAAGTTTCAATCCTTTTTAAAACAGTCACCAAGTTTCCAAAAATTACATTTTAGTCACTAACCCAAAATGTCACACTTCCAAACCTCATTTTGTAAAATTGATTTCACCATTCTCTTATATGTAATAAAAGAGAATTTTAAGAAATTTTTCCATATTTTTAATGCAACCCGAACTAGGCTTTCCTAAAATCACCCTTTTATATTCGAACCGCAATCCGACCGACCCGGTCCAAACCCAAAACTTCTAAGCCCAAAATTTGGGTGTTACAACTCTCCCCCCCCCTTAATAAATTTCGTCCTCGAAATTTACCTGAAGGTAAGAGGTACGGAAACTGCTTCAACATGTCATCCTTCCGTTCCCACGTGGCTTCTTCAACACCACGATGCTTCCACAACACCTTTACCAACTCAATGGTCTTGCCACGAAGAACCTTACTATCTGAATCCAGAATCTTCACCGGTTCTTCATCATAGGTCAAATCCGGATTCAATTCCACTTCTTCCACAAGCATCACATGTGAAGGATCCGATCTATACTTCCGAAGCATAGAAACATGAAACACATCATGAATCTTCTCTAACTCTTGCGGTAACCTCAGCTTGTACGCAACAGGACCCACACGCTCAATCACCTCGTATGGTCCAATGTACCTAGGGCTCAACTTACCCTTTCGACCAAACCTCATCACCTTTTTCCAAGGCGAAACTTTCAAAAACACACGGTCAACCACCGCATACTCAATCTCCTTACGCTTCAAATCCGCGTAAGACTTTTGCCGATCAGAAGCTGCCTTCATGTAACGCCCCGGTTTTGGGCTTAGGAGTTTTGGGCGTTGACCGGTTGGTCAAAGTGCTGTACGAATCTAAAGAGGTGAAATTAGGAAAGCCTAGTTCGGGTTGCATTAAAAATATGGAAAAATGTTCTAAAATCATCTTTTAACATAATTAAGTGAACTGTGAAATCAATTTTGGAAAATGAGTTTTGGAAGTGTGACATTTTGGCTAGTGACCAAAATGTAATTTTTGAAAGTTTGGTGACTGTTTTATAAAGGGTTGAAACTTTGAATCTTTAAGGAGCTATTTATCCAAAGGGAGTTTCTCCAGATTTTTCTAAGATATTTTATGGCTAAATTCTGATTTTAAATGATATCAAAAGTGGAGGGAAAGCCATTTGGCTATTTTGGATATTTTTGCAACTAACTTTTCTTAATTTTCTCTCAACCCAAACACATTCTCTCCAGAGAATTGGTTCTGATTTTCTCACCTAAATCCCTCCTTTCAACTCTCATTTGATTCCTAATCAACATATCTACAAAACCTCTTCAATTGCTACTTGATTCAACAAGGTTTTTGATTGCAAAAAGAGGAGAAACTCAAGTTTGGAGGTAAGAACGTCCCTCTCCTCTAAACTATCAGTTCTTTACTGAAATTCCTAAGTTTTCAATCCTTAATTGATGTTTTATTAAAGGTTTTTAAGTGGTGAAATGGATCTTGGCTTATAATGCAAGATTTGGTGATTTTTGGTGATTTTCGTTAGATCTGATTAATCTGTGATTTGAGATGTGTTTTTGATGTTAAATGAACTCTAAATTGATAAGGAATTGAGTTTTGATTAATGCAATCCCGGATAGGTTGAGTTTCCTAAGTTTAGCTTGTGATTCAAGGTTGTTTTTGAGGTGATCTTGTGGATCTGATGTTGCTGGAGGTATAAGGATGTTAATAGGTTGTTTTTAGATGTTATATGATGTTAAAGGATATGTGGTTTTTGCTAGTTTATGGCTGGGCTTTGTTTAGAAGTGGTTTGGATGCATTTTCGGTTGTGTTTGGTGGCCGAAAATGGTGTGTGGATGAGAGCAGCGAATTTAGGTGCTTTCATTGAAGCAATTAATGCATGATGATGCATTAATCCTCTACTTTGATGTGTTGAAACAGGGGAGGTATCTTTGGATCCAAGAGTTGTTGATCCGGAAGCTTGATTTGGTGCTTTGGCTTGAAGCAAAGTGGAATCGGTGAGTGCGTTTGTGAAAATTGGGTTTTCGGCTTTGAAACCAATGTCTTGGGAGCTTAGTTTAAGTCTAAACAACTTTGCTAAGCTCAATTGTAAGTTTTCGGAATTACTCTCTAGTGGTGGCCATGATATTGTTGTGATGCAAAATGGTTATTTGCATCTTTTAATTACTGTTTTGAAAGCATGATTTAGCATGGTTTTTGCTGATGTTGTAAGCCATATGTTGAAGGAAACTCTAGGTAGGAGTTCCTTGCTTTTGTACATTGATTAAATGTGGTTTGATGCTTTTAAATGCATGATGATTATGGCTTGTTTTAATGCTTTAAAACAGTGGATTAAATGATGAAAATGATGTTTACTGGCAAGTGATGTTTTGAAAAGGTTAAGGTCACTAAGGTGGTTAAAAGTCCTTGAGTGAGCCTTGTTACTTAAGAACATCAAGGTGGTTAAAAGTCCTTGGATGGTTCTTGTTGCGGACACTAAGGTGGTTAAAAGTCCTTAGGTGATCCTTTCCATGGTGTTTAAAAGTCCATGGGGCCAAGGTGTTTAAAAGTCCTTGGGGTGATTCAAGCTATGGACACAAAGGTGGTTAAAAGTCCTTGTGTTGTCCTCTTTCATGGTGTTTAAAAGTCCATGGCCAAGGTGTTTAAAAGTCCTTGGGGCCAAGGTGTTTAAAAGTCCTTGGGAAGTTGATGAACTTGTTTTAATGAAATGGAATCTATCACTTGAGCCAATATGACATGTTATGTTATTATGAAGCATGAGATGCTTGTTTTAAGTATGCTTTTGAGCATGTGCAAAGGTTGATTTAAAGCATGATTTATAAATGTTTTTAAGTGCATTATTGAATGGTTTTTAAGAGCATTCCTCACTAAGCTTTTGCTTACGCTCTCTTCGTTTTCTTAATTCAATAATGCAGAACATTAGTGAACCTTGAGGGCAGCAAGGAGGGCAAGAATTCAAGTGCAAGTAGAGCTCAATGTATGGAAGGTTTTTGTTGGTACATTTTAGCTTTTGGTAATTTGGCAATGGGGGACCAATGTGTATGTTTTGGGAGGTGTTTGGAACTCCCTAAGTATGTTGAATGATGATAAGAATGCTGGTTTTTGTATTGGATCATTACATGCTTGTTTTGGAAGTTTTGTGCTTGAATAGCTAGCTTGTGTAGGAAGCATGCCTATAGATTTGGGGCTTTTTGCATATGATGTTGTTCTGATGATTTGTTGATGCTTGCAAGTCTTATATATATTGAATTGCATGCTGGTAAAGTTTGGTAGCAATTGGAGCATGTTTGAATGATCAATTGCATGTTTTGGAATGCTTTTTGCTGCAATCTGTGCAGGGCGTTTCGGAACAGTGTGCACTGTTTCGGAACGGGTGCCCTGAATGAACCCAGGCGTCCGAAACGGTAGGCACCGTTTCGAAACGGTTTGGCCTCTGCCAGCCCGTGTTCTGGAACCTGTTGTGGAACGGCCCGTGTTTCGAAACGGGGTCTACCTGTTTCGGAACGATCGACCGTTGGGGGCAGACATTGGCAGTTAAATGTTTTGAATTGTTTGCGTTTTGGTCCTGAAACTTGATTGTGCAATTGTATGAGTTTGGGAAGTCCTTTTGAGCTGAAATTTCACAGAGAAGCACAAAACCTGACTAATTTCAAGTTGGTAACCTTAATTTGGGTTAAGTCCTTCTAATTATCAGAAATTACAATTTGGTCCATAAAGTTGTAATTTGTTCAATTGGGTCCATGTTTGATCTCTGATGTTTGTGATCTTTGAGTATGATGTTTGTGTGATCACAATTAGGACTAATGTGCATCTAGACAAGATTAAAAAGAAAAAAAAGGGTCGTTAATCAAGGTTGACTTTCGGGTTGACTTTGGTTTTCTCCGTGTGACTTTCTTAATTCGGGTCAACCGTCTAGGCCGGGTTAAGGGGGTTACATTTGGTGGTATCAGAGCTGAGTTCTCGAGTAATTGGGAATGAATGTATGCATGATTGAACTATGTTTGCCTTGTATGCTTGTTGATTGAAAGCATGTTTAGTGGCTTGTGATTTGGATGCAATTGAGTTGTATGCTGTGATGTAGCATGTTGAGGGTACCCATTGCCAAACAAAAGCTAATGAAATGATGTTGATTTTGAATGAAATTGAGCTTGAATACTTGGATTGCTTACCTTGCTGGGCCTGACTTGTTTTATTTGCATTGTGATTGCATGGTAAAAGTATGGCACCACGTAGAGAGTTACGAGGTAGTGTGCGAGCTACGGCTCCCAATGAGAACGAGAATGAAGAGAACACGGGTAGTGCGGTGTTACCCCCTCCTCCGCCTGGTGGTGGTGCTGGAGGCGAGAGAGCTGAAGCCGCAGCTGGTGCTGGAGCTGCTGGACCAGAGGTTGGTCAGGAGCAAGCTATGCCTGATATGTCTATGTTGGTACAAGCTATTGCGGGTGCTCTTCGAGCAGCAGTAGCTGGAGCTCAAGGAGCTGGGCATCAGGGAGATGCTGGAGTTAGACTACCTTTGGAGCGTCTGCGCAGTCTTGGTGGGACTGAGTTCAGGGGTATGTCGGCTGAGAGTTCTGAAGCTTGGCTAGAGAGTACCAAGCGTATCTTGGGTCAGATGAGCTGCACAGATGTGCAAAAGTTGGGATGTGTTGTGTCCTTGCTGCAGGACGATGCGTATACGTGGTGGACGACCACCATAGCTGGGATGGCTAAAGCTGATGTTACTTGGACATTCTTCCAGAATGTGTTCAAGCGGAGATATCTGGGAGTGAGATATCTTGATGAGAAAAAGCGTGAATTCATGTCTCTTACCCAAGGGAGCATGAGTGTGGCTGAGTATGAAGTGCAGTTTGTGCGGCTCAGTCAGTATGCACCGGAGCTGATACCTGATGAGCGAGCAAGGTGCGAGAGGTTCCGTTATGGTCTTGTGACGGATGTAAAAATGTATGTGCTGGCCACTGAATATGATGATTTTGATGTGTTGGTGGGCCGAGCCAAAGACATAGAGATGAACTTGGGTTTATCTGCGAAAGGTGCTGGAGCGAGTTCTGGCAAGAGATCATCTGAGTTTAGTTCCGGAGGTGGACGGAACAAGAGGAGACGTGATCAGAAGTATCAGTCCTCAGCCAAGAGAGGTGGTGGTGCACCTGCTAGAGGAGGTAATGCTAGAGCTGATCCTAGTGCTTGTTGGATCTGTGGTTCACGTAGTCACATGAAGCGTGATTGTCCTCGTGCTGTGAGGGAGGTGCAAGCTCCTGTTTCAGCGGCTGGAAATGGATGCTGGAATTGTGGTTCTGTAGACCATTTGAGGCGAGATTGTCCGAGGTTGGCTGGAGGCCAAGAGCGTGCTCCTGTTGTTGCTGCACCACAGAGAGGTCGTGGGCGCGGCCGTGGTAATTTCTAGAGGAGAGAGGAAGGTGGTCGTGGAGTAGCCCATGTTGTGGCTATTCAGCCTGAAGGTGGAGGCCAAGCTAGGGTGTATGCTCAGCGCGAGGGAAGGAATGATGCAGATGTGATTGCAGGTACCTTTACTTTGCAATCCTTGTCATTGCTTTCTTTGATTGATTCTGGATCTACGCATTCATACATTTTGCGTGAACATGCTGAATTGCTTGGTTTGCCTGTTGAGTTTTTAGATGTTGGTGTTCGTGTCACTAGTTCTTTTGGTGAAACTGTTGTGACTCAAAGGTTGTATAGAAGGTGTCACTTGGTTGTTCAAGAACATGTCTTTCATGTTGATCTTATGGAGTTGCCCTTTTATGGTTTTGATGTGATCCTTGGTATGGATTGGCTTGCTGAGCATCGTGCTGTGGTAGATTGTGAAAATAAGCGTTTTTCGCTTAAGCTTGCGGATGATTATGAAGTTGTTGTGGTTGGTGAGAATGTGAAGTTTCTTGCCAATGTGGTGTCTACCTTGGAGGCGAGTAGGATGCTGAGGCAAGGTTGCGAAGCTTATCTAGCTTTTGTGATGAATCCTAGCTCTAAGGAGTTGAGGGTGCAAGATATCAGAGTTGTGAAGGAGTTTACTGGTGTTTTTCCTGAGGAGTTGCCTGGTTTACCTCCTAATCGCGAGGTGGAGTTTGGAATTGAGCTGTATGAGAATACAACTCCTGTGTCCATTACTCCCTATAGAATGGCACCTAAGGAGCTGAAGACGCAGTTGCAAGAGTTGCTTGATCGTGGTTTCATCCGACCGAGTGTGTCACCTTGGGGTGCACCAGTCTTGTTTGTGAAGAAGAAAGATGGCACTATGAGGATGTGCATTGATTACCGTCAGCTGAACAAGTTGACTATCAAGAATCGGTATCCTTTGCCGAGGATTGATGATCTCTTTGATCAATTTCGGGGAGCTGCTGTGTTCTCTAAGATTGACTTGAGGTCAGGGTATTATCAGTTGAAAGTGAAGGATGTGGATGTGCCTAAGACAGCTTTCAGGACAAGGTATGGGCATTATGAGTTCCTTATGATGCCGTTTGGTTTGACAAATGCTCCTGCTGCTTTCATGGACATGATGAATCGTGTGTTTCTTGAATACCTGGACAAGTTCGTTGTGGTGTTCATTGATGATATCCTCGTGTACTCGCGTACTGAGGAGGAGCACGAAGAGCATTTGAGGATTGTTTTGCAAGCTTTGTTGGAGAATCAGCTTTATGCTAAGCTGAGCAAGTGTGAGTTCTGGCTTAAGGAGGTGGTGTTTCTTGGGCATGTGGTCTCAGCTGAGGGGATTCGTGTTGATCCCCAGAAGATTGAGGCGGTGATGAATTGGAAAGTTCCTAAGTCTGTTCATGAGGTCCGTAGTTTCCTTGGTTTGGCGGGATACTACCGAAGGTTTGTGGATGGTTTTTCCAAGATTGTTGCTCCTTTGACGAAGCTGTTGCAAAAGGATGTTAAGTATGAGTGGACGGAAGCGAGACAACAGGCTTTTGAGAAGCTTAAGGTGGCTTTGACGCAAGCTCCTATCTTGGTTCAGCCTGAATCAGGGAAAGAGTTTGTGGTCTATAGTGATGCGTCCTATGTTGGTTTGGGATGTGTGCTGATGCAAGAGGGTAAGGTTGTGGCTTATGCGTCGCGGCAGTCGAAAGTGCATGAGCGCAATTATCCTACGCATGATATTGAGCTGGCTGCAGTGGTTTTTGCTCTGAAGATCTGGAGACATTATCTGTATGGTGAGAAGTGTACTGTGTACACGGATCACAAGAGTTTGAGGTATCTGATGTCTCAGAAGGAGTTGAATCTTAGGCAGCGGCGTTGGTTGGAGTTGCTCAAGGATTATGATCTGACGATTCAGTATCATCCTGGAAAAGCTAATGTTGTTGCTGATGCCTTGAGTAGGAAGGTAGCTGTTGAGCTGAGGGCTATGTTTGCTAGCTTGAGCATATCGCGAGATGGTGGTCTTGTTGCTGAGTTGCAAGTGAAGCCATCGTTGGTTCAGTTGATCAAGGAAAAGCAGTTGCTGGATGATTCCTTGGTGTCTCATGTTCAGGATATCGCGGAGGGTAGACCTTCGGATTTCTGCTTTAATGAGTATGGTGTGTTGTGTTTTGGTAGTCGGATAGTAGTGCCTACTGATGCTGAGTTGAGGCGTGCTATTCTGACTGAAGGTCATAGTAGTCCTTTTGCTATGCACCCTGGTAGTACTAAGATGTATCGTGATCTTCGTGATGAGTACTATTGGGTGGGTTTGAAGAAGGATGTTGCAGAGTTTGTGAGCAAGTGTTTGGTGTGTCAGCGAGTTAAGGCTGAACATCAGGTTCCTTCTGGTTTGTTGCAACCGTTGAAAATCCCTGAATGGAAGTGGGAAAGGGTTACCATGGATTTTGTATCTGGTTTACCTTTGTCTCCTTCAAAGAAGAATTCTGTTTGGGTTATTGTGGATCGCCTGACGAAGTGTGCGCATTTCTTGCCTGTGCATACTACGTTTTCTTTGGATAGGCTGGCAGAGCTGTACATTGCTGAGATTGTGAGGCTGCATGGTGTGCCTAAGTCGATTGTGTCGGATAGGGATCCGAGGTTCACATCGCGTTTTTGGCAGTGTTTGCATCAAGCTCTGGGTACAAGGTTGCATTTCAGTACATCCTATCATCCTCAGTCGGATGGTCAGTCTGAGCGGGTTATTCAGATCTTGGAGGATATGTTGAGGTGCTGCGTGATTGAGTTTCAAGGTTCTTGGGAGAAGCATCTGCCTTTGGTTGAGTTCGCTTATAACAATAGTTATCAGGCGAGTATACAGATGGCACCTTATGAGGCTCTGTATGGGAGGAAGTGTAGGACTCCTCTTTGTTGGGCTGAAACTGGTCAAAGGATGGTTTCGATGCCGGCTTTGTTGAAAGGGACCACCGAGAAGGTGAAGCTCATTTGTGAGAGGTTGAAGGCTACCTCTGATCGGCAAAAGTCTTACGCGGATTTGAAGCGTAAGGAGATAGAGTATGCGGTGGGTGACCGTGTGTTTTTGAAGGTTTCGCCTTGGAAGAAGGTGATGAGGTTTGGCCGGAAGGGTAAGTTGAGCCCTCGGTACATTGGACCATATGAGGTGATTGAGCGTGTAGGTCCTGTTGCGTATCGGATGAGGTTACCTCAAAAGTTGGAGAAGATTCATGATGTGTTCCATGTTTCTATGCTCCGGAAGTATAGGTCTGATCCTTCGCATGTGATGCTTGTGGAGGAAGTGGTTTTGAATCCGGATTTGACCTATGATGAGGAACCGGTGAAGGTTCTGGATTCGGATAGCAAGGTTCTTCGTGGCAAGACCATTGAGTTGGTGAAGGTGCTGTGGAAGCATCGAGGTGTTGAGGAAGCCACGTGGGAACGGAAGGAAGACATGCTGAAGCAGTTTCCTTATCTCTTTCCTTCAGGTAAATTTCGAGGACGAAATTTCTTAAGGGGGGGAGAGTTGTAACGCCCCGGTTTTGGGCTTAGGAGTTTTGGGCGTTGACCGGTTGGTCAAAGTGTTGTACGAATCTAAAGAGGTGAAATTAGGAAAGCCTAGTTCGGGTTGCATTAAAAATATGGAAAAATGTTCTAAAATCATCTTTTAATATAATTAAGTGAACTGTGAAATCAATTTTGGAAAATGAGTTTTGGAAGTGTGACATTTTGGCTAGTGACCAAAATGTAATTTTCGAAAGTTTGGTGACTGTTTTATAAAGGGTTGAAACTTTGAATCTTTAAGGAGCTATTTACCCAAAGGGAGTTTCTCCAGATTTTTCTAAGATATTTTATGGCTAAATTCTAATTTTAAATGATATCAAAAGTGGAGGGAAAGCCATTTGGCTATTTTGGATATTTTTGCAACTAACTTTTCTTAATTTTCTTTCTCTCATTTTCTCTCAACCCAAACACATTCTCTCCAGAGAATTGGTTCTGATTTTCTCACCTAAATCCCTCCTTTCAACTCTCATTTGATTCCTAATCAACATATCTACAAAACCTCTTCAATTGCTACTTGATTCAACAAGGTTTTTGATTGCAAAAAGAGGAGAAACTCAAGTTTGGAGGTAAGAACGTCCCTCTCCTCTAAACTATCAGTTCTTTACTGAAATTCCTAAGTTTTCAATCCTTAATTGATGTTTTATTAAAGGTTTTTAAGTGGTGAAATGGATCTTGGCTTATAATGCAAGATTTGGTGATTTTTGGTGATTTTCGTTAGATCTGATTAATCTGTGATTTGAGATGTGTTTTTGATGTTAAATGAACTCTAAATTGATAAGGAATTGAGTTTTGATTAATGCAATCCCGGATAGGTTGAGTTTCCTAAGTTTAGCTTGTGATTCAAGGTTGTTTTTGAGGTGATCTTGTGGATCTGATGTTGTTGGAGGTATAAGGATGTTAATAGGTTGTTTTTAGATTTTATATGATGTTAAAGGATATGTGGTTTTTGCTGGTTTATGGCTGGGCTTTGTTTAGAAGTGGTTTGGATGCATTTTCGGTTGTGTTTGGTGGCCGAAAATGGTGTGTGGATGAGAGCAGCGAGTTTAGGTGCTTTCATTGAAGCAATTAATGCATGATGATGCATTAATCCTCTTCTTTGATGTGTTGAAACAGGGGAGGCATCTTTGGATCCAAGAGTTGTTGATCTGGAAGCTTGATTTGGTGCTTTGGCTTGAAGCAAAGTGGAATCGGTGAGTGCGTTTGTGAAAATTGGGTTTTCGGCTTTGAAACCAATGTCTTGGGAGCTTAGTTTAAGTCTAAACAACTTTGCTAAGCTCAAGTGTAAGTGTTGCGTGTAAAATAGACTATCGCAATTGTAGTGCAAGTGTACACGACGCAAGTAGTAAAGTGATACAAAGTATCGGATATCGTCTCCACAGGGATTGGGCTAATGACTTCACCTTGATTTACTGCACGAAGTAAAAGAAATAATTGAGAATTGTCACGAGAATAATAAAATAAAAACGTAAATAAGGGATTGAGAAATCAAGATAGAGAGAATGGGCCGGTATTGAATTGCTCGGTAGTGCAGGTATTGAATTGCTTAGGATCTCCAGTTCTGTCGTCGCTCCCGTCGCCGACAGCACCTGTCGCGACGTCTGTCCGTTAGTTGTCGCGGCAGCAGACACTAACTTAGTACTTCAAGCTTGGCAAGAATCCCAGATCTGCCTTGCCCTATCCCTAGGCACAAGTCTGTCGATGAACACGTCTCTGACGATACCTCCCGGCGTGAGTCGAAGGATGAACACCGATGTGTATGAATTCTTCCTTAGCCACTTAACCTCGCCTTATCCCTAAGCACGAGATGGTTCAACTATAAACTAGAGAACTCGCTTCTATCTCTTTCGTATACTTAACTCTCCCGATGCTAAGTAAATAGATAACCTTACAATGCTCTCCCGATGCTCTTGCAAGATATTAAAACCAAGATAAAAGAACTTGAAGTTTATTTTATTGAACTTGAAAAATCCTAAAACAAAGCAACCCTTGCAACTACTTTACAAAACAACCCGTGGCCCTAGGGGGAATTTAGAACATGTCGGAGACAGGTGGACGGCAGGGTTTTGGTTTCGGTTATGGGGTAGTCGGCTAAGCCCTAGGTTTAATCTATGCCCTTTATATAAGCTTTGGGCTCAAGTTATCTAAGGTAACAAGGATTACAACTTTAATTAAAAGTAAGATTCTAATAAAGATTAAATCTCTAAAGTATCCTACTTTCTAGCCGCCTCCTTGCTTTTAGGGATTTCCTCTCCTTTGAGCTTTGGCTTGACATATCTTTTGATCCGGGGCTTGGAAAATTATTTGGCTTCCACACGACAGACGAGCAGATTTTTCTCTATCTATCGATGTCCACTTCATTTTTCCTCTTCAATAATCTGCTGTCACCATGCTGTCGTGACGGGTCCATGACAGGTTCGTCTTCTTCAGCTGCTTGTTCAGTTCAGCCTTCCTGCTTATCTGCCCTGCGCCTGCCTTCATCGTCAACCATGGCAGCTACCTGCAAAATACACCATCTTTTAGTAGAATCCGTGCCTTTTATATAATTGTGATATTTAATTGAAAACTATCCTAAATGCAATGCAATGATGCTTGAATGCAGCAGAAATATGGGTTAAAAGGGTGTAAATAATAGAACTTTTACACACTCAACACACCCCCAAACTCAAGTCTTTGCTTGCCCTCAAGCAATTAAACCTAAAGAAAAATGAAAATTTTTGTGTTGGCTTTCAAACAGTGAACTGTCCTTTACCCGTCGCTCACTCTCTATGGCGGCAGCAACCTGTCGGAAAGATTAGGATCTGTCCGGAATCTCCCTATAGCTCTCGTGCAGTGTGTGCATGCTTGTGAACAGTTATATGCTAAGACTCTCTTAGTTTCACTAGAATATTCAACTCCTTAACTCGAATTTTTATGCCAAAGTTTATTTTTTTAGAAGGCACATTTTCATGCTTCTTTTTCTTCTATTTTCAAGCTAAAATTTTTCTAGAGCCAGTTTTGGGCACCTCTAGTTAGCTTCCTAGAGCCGGTTTCGGGCACCTCTAGGTTTTTGATTTTCTTTTACTAAACTTCTTTCCTAGAGCCAGTGTTAGGCACCTCTAGGGGCTATCCAAGTTTTAAGCTTCCTATTCTAGTTTGGCTAAAAGAAATCTAAGCAATATAACAGTCACAAAAGTGTTTAAGTTTTTCAGAACTATAGAAAGGCTCTAAACTTTTCCTTAACCTGTCCTAAAGATGCTGCCACGACAGAGCCGTCATGACATGTAAGCTAACTTCACAGTTTTAAGCCAACAGTTTAATTTTCTGATTTTTTTTTTTAAAGAAATAAAGGCAAATAAAAAGACACAACAGTTAAACAAAAGATGTGCTAAAGATGCCATTAAATATGGAGGGTTGCCACCCCCAAACTCAAGGGTTGCATTACCCTCAATGCAAAATAACATAAAAATAAATAAAGAAAAACAAGATAAAAAAGAAAAAGTACATCACAATTATATAAGGGCAGGCAGCAATAAGAGGAGAAAAAAAAAATAAAAACTTAAATTTCATGCGCTGTCCTCGCTGCTGCTGCTGACGCGGATCTGATGGTAGCGTCTGCGTTGAGGAGGTGGCTGGGCAGGTTCCGGAGCAGGTTGATCGACAGATTCGTCAGCCTGTTGGGGGGCAGGGTCTTCCTCCGGTTGGGGGACAGGGTCGTCAGCAGGTGGAAGGGCAGGTGACTCCACTAGCCTGACATCAGAACTGCTGCTGCTGCTGTCCCAGCTGGTGGACATGATGGCCTTGGACAGCTTTCTCTTGTCTGCCACATGCTTGATACGCTTCACCCGTGTGAAGGCGCTGTCCAAATTCCTCCGGACAAGGGGGCTGTCGTCAGTGGCAGCTCGCTTTGTTCCTCGAGGGGAGGTGTCTGCCGGTGGACTGCCGGCTACCGTCGGGGAAGGTATGGAGGAGGCAGATTCTCCATGGGGAGAGACAGGTGGTGTGGGAGTAGGGGATGGGATGTTGAAATAATGGGCGGGGAAGGTGGGGAAAGAGACATCCGAAAAATTCAAAGTATTTGTAATGAAGTTTACCGTGGCATTGGAGAAGTCTCAGATGAATGTCATTAAGCCCATCTGGCGTTCCTCGATCCGCAGGACGGCAGCAAGGATGTGGGCGTTCTGATCTACCGGAGCAGTGTTGGTGGCAGCTTCTGGGGCAGGTTCGGTGGCAGGCTCGGTGGCAGGCTCATCATCAGACTCAGCAGGAGGGGCGTTTGGATCGAAGGCGTTGAGGGGCGACACGACTACCAGCTTCATGAGGCTGGAGATGTTGCTGTCTGTCCAGCCGCTGCCCTTCTTGATTTTGTCTGAGTTTTCCTCCGGTACGGCAGCGCAGCGACAGAGGGCAGTTATGGTGCAGGGCAGGCAGAGCCGTGAGTCCGAGCGGAAGGCGCAATCAAGAGTGCTGTCCCTCATGTACCTGCCCACATTGATGGGCCTGTTGTGCATGATAGAGTGGATGAGGGCCAGTCTCTGCCTGTTGACTGTCGTATGGTGGGACGAGGGCAGGATACGCTTTTTGATAAAAGCGTTCCATAGCTTTGCCTCAGGTAGGAGCTGCCCCATATTGACAGAATGAGGGTTCTTCTTACTCGTGCTCCATGTCGTTCCCGCTTCTGTCAACTCCCTCATGACGGCATCATGGCCGGCAGCGTCGAGGGTGTCCCAGAACTGTTGATGAGCATCGTTATTGGGGCCGAAGAAGAGGCCGAAGACATGGTTGATGCTGCTGGCGGTAAAAGGGACTGTCACTCCTCGGACGGTGACAGATGTCGCCGTCTTGCTCTCGATCGCCGCATAAAACTCCCTGACTAGGGTGTCATTAAGTTCTGCCGGCTGCTCAGCGAAGTCTTCCCATAGTTGAGCTGTTATGGCCTGCATGATGAACGGCCGGAGTCCAAACAGAGGGGCATCTCTGTTGTAGATGAAGCTTCGCTCCTCCCAAAGTTCCTTGTTAGCGAACGGAGATGCTGCTGCGGAAGAGGAAGCGGCAGCAGCGTTCTGTCGGGTTTGTCGTGAAGACATATTTGGTTGCAAGGGCTGAAAATGAAAGAAAAGAGATCAAACTAGAAGAGAATAGCAAGAGAGAAAATCTGAAGTGATGAAAAATGAAAAGGAGAAGGGGTTTATATAGCTGTCGGGGGCTGCCCATTTAATGCCGCAACGGCAGGCGGGAATAACGGAGCGGCAGATTGAATGTAGAGTGTCTGACACGTCTGACGGGCATTAATGCTGCGTCTGCCGCACGATTCTTCGTCTGCTGTGCGTCTGTTGACAGCCTGTCAACTCCGTCTGCGCCGGCAGCCGAAACGACAGGTTATCATAAATGGACTTTATTTGGGCTGATGGATGGGCGGTGGCAGCTTCTGGGGCAGGTTCGGTGGCAGGTTCATCATCGGACTCAGCAGGAGGGGCGTTTGGATCGAAGGCGTTGAGGGGTGATACGACTATGACCTCCATGAGGCTGGAGATGTTGTTGTCTGTCCATCCGCTGCCCGTCTTGATTTTGTCTGAGGGCTCCTCCGGTACGGCAGCGCAGCGGCAGAGGGCAGTGATGGTGAAGGGCAGGCAGAGTCGTGAGTCCGATCGGAAGGCACAATCGAGAATGATGTCCCGCATGTACCTGCCCACATTGATTGGCCTGTCATGCATGATAGAGTGGATGAGGGCCAACCGCTGTCTGTTGACTGTCGTATGGTGGGACGAGGGCAGGATACGCTTTTTGATAAAAGCGTTCCATAGTTTTGCCTCAGGGAGTAGCTGCCCCCTATTGACAGAGTGGGGGTTCTTCTTACTGGTGCTCCATGTCGTACCAGCCTCTGTCAGCTCCCTCATGACAACATCATGTCCGGCAGTGTCGAGGGTGTCCCAAAATTGTTGGTGAGCATCATCATTGGGGCCAAAGAAGAGGCCGAACACATGGTTGATGCTGCTAGCGCTGAAAGGAACTGTCACTCCTCGGACAGTGACAGATGTCGCCGTCTTGCTTTCGATCGCCGCATAAAATTCCCGGACCAAAGTGTCATTAAGCTCTGCCGGCTGCTCGGCAAAGTCCTCCCAAAGTTGTGCTGTTATGGCCTTCATAATGAACGGCCGGAGTCCAAAAAGAGGTGCATCTCTATTGTAAATGAAGCCACGCTCCTCCCATAGCTCCTTTTTGGTGAATGGCGATGCTGTTGCTGAAGAAGAAGCGGCATCAGTGTTTTGACGGGTTTGTCGTGAAGACATTTTGGTTGCAAGGGCTGGAAGAGAGAGAAAATAGATAAAACTAGAGGAGAATAACAAGAGAGAAAAATCAGAAGTGATGAAAAATGAAAATGGGAAGGGGTTTATATAGCTGTTTGGGAGCTGCCCATTTAATGCCGCAACGGCAGGCGGGAATAACGGGGCGGCAGATTGAATGTAGCGTGTCTGACGCGTCTGACGTGCATTAATGCGTCTGCTGTGCGTCTGCCGCACGCTTCTTCGTCTGCTGTGCGTCTATTGACAGCCTGTCAAATCCGTCTGCGCCGGCAGCCGAAAAGACAGGTTACCATAAATGGGCTTTATTGGGCTGGTGGATGAGCGGTGGGCTTGGGCCACTTGTTCTTTCTCACTTGCCTCCTTTATTTCCTAAAAACTGAAATTAAAAACAAAACATTATTTGAATAAAATAAATCTAATTCCTAATAATAATATTAATAATAATAAAAATAAAAGTAAGAGAATTAGGTTAAATTAGGGATGCCTTGTGGGGCATCACCTAAAGTAACCACTTCCTGTATTCCTGGGGCTTCAGTCCCTTGATAGTGCTTGAGGCGTTGTCCATTGACTTTGAATTGGTGCCCGTCCTTTAGTGATTGAATTGTAATGGCACCATGGGGAAAAACTTGAACTACTTGGAACGGGCCAGACCATCTAGATTTGAGCTTCCCTGGAAAGAGTTTCAATCTAGAATTGAACAACAACACAAGCTGCCCTGGGCAGAACTGTCGTGGCAGCAACTTCTTGTCATGCCACTTTTTAGTTTTTTCCTTGTAAATCCTTGCATTGTCGTAGGCCATTGTCCGTATTTCATCGATCTCATTCAGATCCAACAACCTTTTCTGGCCTGCCTTGTCCAAGTCCATGTTTACTGCCTTTATCGCCCAATATGCCTTGTGTTCTATCTCGACAGGCAGATGACAGGTTTTCCCATAAATCAAACGGTATGGAGACATGCCCAATGGAGTCTTGAAAGCTGTTCTGTATGCCCATAATGCATCATTCAGAAGTAAAGACCAATCTTTCCTAGTTGGTTTAACCATTTTTTCAAGAATGTTCTTCACTTCCCTATTGGATATCTCAGCCTGTCCATTGGTCTGTGGGTGGTATGCTGTCGCGATCCTGTGCTTGACACCATATTTTCTCAAGGTGGCAGCAATTACCCTGTTGTCAAAATGTCTCCCTTCATCACTGATAATCGCCCTAGGGATGCCGAATCTAGAAAAGATGTTTTTGTGCAAAAACTTTTGGACTGTTTTGGCATCATTCTTTTGAGTTGCGATTGCTTCTACCCACTTGGAGACATAATCCACTGCTAGGAGGATGTAAAGATTTCCACATGAAGATGGAAAAGGTCCCATAAAATCAATCCCCCAAACATCGAAGATTTCGACTTCTAAAATATTCTGTAGTGGCATCTCGTTTCTCCTCGAGATGTTACCTGTCCGCTGGCACCTGTCACAGTTTTTGTAAAATTCCTGTGCGTCCTTATACAGTGTCGGCCAGTAGAACCCTGACTGCAGCACCTTGGCAGCAGTTTTATTGCCTCCTAAGTGTCCTCCATATTGTGAAGCATGACAGTGATGGAGTATGTCTTCTTGTTCTTCTTGTGGTATGCATCTCCTTATAACCTGATCTGCGCACATTTTGAAAAGAAGAGGTTCGTCCCAATAATAATGTTTAACATCATTTTGAAACCTCTTCCTGGCTTGGTAAGTAAGATCAGAAGGTAATATTCCGCTAACTATAAAATTAACGAAATCAGCATACCAGGGAAGGTTAGAAGACTTACCTGCCGTCATGGCTGTCGCGACAGCTATTGCGGCAGCAAAGAGCTGCTCATCTGGGAAGGTCTCTAATATGTGTGTCTCATCTAGCGGTAGACTCTGTCCCATCTCCAACCTCGACAAGTGATCTGCCACCTGATTTTCTGTCCCCTTTTTATCTTTTATCTCAAGGTCGAACTCTTGTAATAGTAAGATCCAGCGTATCAACCTAGGTTTTGCATCCTTCTTTGCAAATAAATACTTGAGGGCAGAGTGGTCGGTGTGTATTATAACTTTCGTTCCAAGTATGTAAGAACGAAACTTGTCGATGGAAAACACCACAGCTAACAGCTCCTTTTCCGTGGTGGTATAATTCACTTGGGCATCATTCAATGTTTTGCTGGCATAATATATGACATGAAATAGCCTGTCCTTGCGCTGCCCAAGTGCTGCCCCGACAGCATAGTCACTAGCATCACACATAATTTCAAACGGTTGCGTCCAGTCTGGTGGCTGTACTATGGGGGCTGTCACTAACTTTTCCTTCAGAACCTTGAATGCTTCAGTACATTCTTCATTAAAGTCAAAGGGTCGGTTCTGCTCTAGGAGATGACATAGGGGTTTCGTGATTTTTGAGAAATTGGCAATAAATCTCCTATAAAAACCAGCATGCCCTAAAAAACTCCTAATGCCCTTGACTGTTGTTGGCGGCGGCAGCTTCTCTATGACCTCTATTTTTGCCCTGTCGACTTCTATCCCACGGCAGCTAATCTTATGGCCTAAGACTATCCCTTCATCCACCATAAAGTGGCATTTTTCCCAATTTAAAACCAAGTTAGCTTTTTCGCATCTTTCGAGTACCTTTTGTAAATTGCCTAGACAACTCTCAAAATCGTCTCCAAAGACAGAAAAATCATCCATAAAGATTTCTAGGAAGTCCTCAACCATGTCGGAGAATATTGCCATCATGCACCTTTGGAAGGTGGCAGGTGCGTTACAGAGTCCAAATGGCATCCTCCTGAATGCGTACGTACCGTAGGGGCATGTGAAAGTCGTTTTCTCTTGGTCCTCTGGTGCAATAGCAATTTGATTATAACCTGAATAACCATCAAGAAAACAATAATAAGATTTACCCGCTAATCTATCAAGCATTTGATCAATAAAGATTAAAGGAAAGTGGTCCTTTCGGGTAGCTTTGTTAAGCTTCCGATAGTCCATACAAACCCTCCAACCGGTCACAGTCCTGGTTGGGATTAACTCGTTGTTTTCGTTGGTTATTACAGTCATGCCTCCTTTCTTGGGAACACATTGCACCGGGCTTACCCATTTGCTGTCGGAGATGGCGTAAATAATACCAGCATCTAACCACTTGATTATCTCTTTACGCACTACCTCCTTCATTGCAAGGTTTAACCGCCTTTGGGCATCAATAGTCGGCTTATGATCTTCCTCTAGGAGGATTTTGTGCATACAGATTGCCGGACTAATGCCCTGGATGTCTGCTATCGTCCATCCTATCGCCCTTTTATGCTGCCTCAACATGTCGATCAGCTGTCGTTCCTGTTCCTGCGGCAGCTTAGCAGAGATGATTACAGGCAGTGTGTCATCACAACCAAGATAAGCATATTTAAGCTGCCCTGGCAGGGGCTTGAGTTCTAAGACAGGTGGTTCAACAGTCGAGGGCTTTTGGATTAAATGGTTATCCGAAGTGTAATTCAAGGGTTCGAATAACTTACCTGGACGATGGTCTAACCAGTTTACCTCCTCATGACCTTCAGTATCAGATGTATCGGATTCAGAGGGGTAACTGTCGTCGGTGCTGTCGTCGTCACTGTCGTGACAGGTCTTTAGATGGCTGTCGCAGTAGTGACCAAATTTCATATTTCGGCAGCCTGACCTGATGCAGGGGTAATCAAAGGTCACCTCGATGATGGCTTTGCATTCCTCGTCCACATCGGCATGTTTCATTGCTTGGAGAACATTCAACTTAATTTCTTGATCGTTCACGCGCATGGTGAGTTCTCCTTTTTCCACATCAATCAACGATCTTCCCGTGGCTAAGAAAGGTCGTCCGAGGATGACTGGTGCGTTCTCATCTGCCTCACAATCTAAAATAAGAAAGTCAGCAGGAAAAATAAGTTTATCCACTCTTACCAAAATATCTTCAATTTTTCCTTCGGGGTGAACGTAAGAGCGGTCGGCTAGCTGTAGGGTAACTGTCGTGGGCCGCGCCTTGCCAATACCTAGTTTCTGAAAAACAGATTTGGGCATTAGATTAACACTAGCACCAAGATCACAAAGTGCCTTACCCACAAATTTATCGCCGATTACGCAAGGTATGAGGAAGCTCCCCGGATCCTTCTTTTTCTGGGTGGTTGTCGATGAAGAATACTCATGCAACCCTCTTGCATCCTTACCGTTTCAAATTCCCCAAGTTTAGATTTTTTTGACATTACATCCTTGAGAAATTTAGCATAACCTGGCATCTCCCTAACAGCATCTAACAACGGTATGTTAATATGAACCTGTTTAAAAATATCATAAATTTTTTTGAGTGGAGATTCATTCTTAGCTTGTTGTATCCGTTGAGGAAAAGGTGGTGGAGGACGATAATCAGCAATGCGTCCTTCCCACTGCATGCGAATCTGAGGACGATAATCTTCCTTTTTCTCCTCTGTCGCTTCTGCTGTCGTGACAGGATCATCGGCAGCAGTCTGTTTGTCACCTGTCGGGGCAGCTTCCTCGGCAGGTTCGTTCAAAGCAGGGTCGTTTTCTGTATCAACTTCTTTTTCCGGCCCTGGTAGCTTTTTCCCACTCCTAGTAGTAATTGCCTTACATTGCTCATGAGGGGGTGGTCTAGCATTTTCAGTATTGCTAGGGAAACCTCCATTCTGCCTCGGTTTAATATGCTGCGACACCTGACCCATTTGTGTCTCTAGAGATTTTAAGGTGGCCTCATGGTTTGTCATTCTCATCTTAGTCTCGTCCATAAAATTCTCCGTCTTTTTGACAAATTGATTAATATTATCCATATACGTGCCAGTCTGAGACATAAAGGTAGCCAGAGTCTGCTCCAATACACTACTCGTGGCAGGTGGTGGCTGCTGTTGTTGCTGAGGCGGCAGGTTCTGCGGCAGGTTCTGCGGCTGCAGTTGCTGACGCGTCAACAATCTAGGACCCCCCTGATTCTGATTATATGCTTGCGGATTTAGGGCATTGTTAGGATTACTCCAGGAAAATTTGGGATCTTTCCTCCAATTAGGGTTGTAGTTGTTGGAATTGTAGTTTGGCTTGTAATTTCCAACATATTTCCCTTCTTCTATGTTTATAGGGCACTCATCCCTACTATGATTTCCCTCACAAGTGGCACAAATTTCCTCGACAGCAAACCCTCGTACTTCCTCTTCACTTAATAAGTGTTTCATGGCTTTAGTGAGGAATGCTACCTGTGATTTCATAGTGCTGTCAGCCTCATAGTCCTTGACAGCAAGTACCCTTTTACCCCCTCTTCTAGCTGTCGGAAACTGCTCCTCATTCTTAGCTAGATTCTTCAGAACTTGTAGTGCCTCGTCCGGATCTTTATCCAATAATAGTCCATTTGCTGCAGAATCAATGCGAATGCGAGTTTGTAAGTTAGCAGCATTATAAAACTTAGTTACCTGATTCCAGACGGGAAATCCATGCATTGGGCAGTTCCGTAGAAGAGTAGTAAATCTGTCCCAGGCCTCGTGCATCGGCTCGTCATCTTCCTGTTGAAAAGTAGCAATTTCGTTACGTAATCGCTCAGATAAATGTGAAGGATTAAAACGAGACAAGAATTCACGAGTTAGATCTGCCCAAGTCATAATAGAACCCGGTGTAAGTTTATTCCACCAAGTTTTAGCTCTATCCCTTAATGAATGGGGAAATAACCGAAGCCTCAGTATCTCCGGACTAACTCCTGGTAGTCTAAACGAACCACAGATCTCCTGGAATGTTTTGAGATGCTCCCTAGCATCTTCTGTCGCAGAACCACTAAACTGTCCGGCGTTGTTGATCATACTAAACATGACAGGTTTAAGCTCGAAGTTGTCAACATCAATATCCGGCAGCGTGGTCTCCAGCTCTACATGGTCATTCAGCATGTAGTCACGACATGACCGTCGTCCACCTGCCGCAGGCGGATCGCCGACAGGCGGTATGTCTCCTCCAGCAGGCTGGTTACGGGCCATCTGCTCTAGCTGTTCTTCAAGGTATTCGTTCCTGTCTAAAAGATGGCGAATCTGTTTCTTGAGATTGAATGATTGCTCGATTTCCGGATCTAACTTATACTCAGGATCTTCGCCTCTTTTCGATCTGCGCATAAACAAAAGAACCTTGTGAAAAGCAAGAGTTGAAAACAAAAATAAAAATTAAAGAAAAACTAAAAACGAAAACAAAATTAAAAAAAAACAAAAAGTGCAATAAAATAAAGATGTAGTTATGTTGCCAATCCCCGGCAACGGCGCCAAAAACTTGTTGCGTGTAAAATAGACTATCGCAATTGTAGTGCAAGTGTACACGACGCAAGTAGTAAAGTGATACAAAGTATCGGATATCGTCTCCACAGGGATTGGGCTAATGACTTCACCTTGATTTACTGCACGAAGTAAAAGAAATAATTGAGAATTGTCACGAGAATAATAAAATAAAAACGTAAATAAGGGATTGAGAAATCAAGATAGAGAGAATGGGCCGGTATTGAATTGCTCGGTAGTGCAGGTATTGAATTGCTTAGGATCTCCAGTTCTGTCGTCGCTCCCGTCGCCGACAGCACCTGTCGCGGCGTCTGTCCGTTAGTTGTCGCGGCAGCAGACACTAACTCAGTACTTCAAGCTTGGCAAGAATCCCAGATCTGCCTTGCCCTATCCCTAGGCACAAGTCTGTCGATGAACACGTCTTTGACGATACCTCCCGGCGTGAGTCGAAGGATGAACACCGATGTGTATGAATTCTTCCTTAGCCACTTAACCTCGCCTTATCCCTAAGCACGAGATGGTTCAACTATAAACTAGAGAACTCGCTTCTATCTCTTTCGTATACTTAACTCTCCCGATGCTAAGTAAATAGATAACCTTACAATGCTCTCCCGATGCTCTTGCAAGATATTAAAACCAAGATAAAAGAACTTGAAGTTTATTTTATTGAACTTGAAAAATCCTAAAACAAAGCAACCCTTGCAACTACTTTACAAAACAACCCGTGGCCCTAGGGGGAATTTAGAACATGTCGGAGACAGGTGGACGGCAGGGTTTTGGTTTCGGTTATGGGGTAGTCGGCTATGCCCTAGGTTTAATCTATGCCCTTTATATAAGCTTTGAGCTCAAGTTATCTAAGGTAACAAGGATTACAACTTTAATTAAAAGTAAGATTCTAATGTATGGAAGGTTTTTGTTGGTACATTTTAGCTTTTGGTAATTTAGCAATGGGGGACCAATGAGTATGTTTTGGGAGGTGTTTGGAACTCCCTAAGTATGTTGAATGATGATAAGAATGCTGGTTTTTGTATTGGATCATTACATGCTTGTTTTGGAAGTTTTGTGCTTGAATAGCTAGCTTGTGTAGGAAGCATGCCTATAGATTTGGGGCTTTTTGCATATGATGTTTTTCTGATGATTTGTTGATGCTTGCAAGTCTTATATATGTTGAATTGCATGCTGGTAAAGTTTGGTAGCAATTGGAGCATGTTTGAATGATCAATTGCATGTTTTGGAATGCTTTTTGCTGCAATCTGTGCAGGGCGTTTCGGAACAGTGTGCACCGTTTCGGAACGGGTGCCTTGAATGAACCCAGGCGTCCGAAACGGTAGGCACCGTTTCGAAACGGTTTGGCCTCTGCCAGCCCGTGTTCCGGAACCCGTTGCGGAACGGCCCGTGTTTCGGAACGGTCGACCGTTGGGGGCTGACATTGGCAGTTAAATGTTTTGAATTGTTTGCGTTTTGGTCCTGAAACTTGATTGTGCAATTGTATGAGTTTGGGAAGTCCTTTTGAGCTGAAATTTCACAGAGAAGCACGAAACCTGACTAATTTCAAGTTGGTAACCTTAATTTGGGTTAAGTCCTTCTAATTATCAGAAATTACAATTTGGTCCATAAAGTTGTAATTTGTTCAATTGGGTCCCTGTTTGATCTCTGATGTTTGTGATCTTTGAGTATGATGTTTGTGTGATCACAATTAGGACTAATGTTCATCTAGACAAGATTAAAAAGAAAAAAAAGGGTCGTTAATCAAGGTTGACTTTCGGGTTGACTTTGGTTTTCCCCGTGTGACTTTCTTAATTCGGGTCAACCGTCTAGGCCGGGTTAAGGGGGTTACACTTCAAGCGCTCACAAATGAGCTTCACCTTCTCGGTGGTCCCTTTCAACAAAGCTGGCATCGAAACCAACTTCTGACCCGTTTCAGCCCAACACAGAGGAGTCCTACACTTCCTCCCTCCCGTACAAAGCCTCATAAGGTGCCATTTGAATACTTGCCTGATAACTATTATTATAGGCAAACTCCACTAAAGGCAAATGTTTCTCCCAAGAGCCCTGGAACTCAATCACACAACACCTCAACATATCCTCCAAAACCTGTATAACACGCTCGGACTGTCCATCCGACTGTGGATGATAAGATGTACTGAAATTCAACCGTGTACCCAAAGCCTGATGCAAACACTGCCAGAAACGCGATGTAAACCTCGGATCCCTATCCAACACAATCGACTTTGGCACACCATGCAGCCGCACAATCTCAGCAATGTACAACTCTGCAAGCTTATCAAAAGTGTACGTAGTATGCACAGGCAAGAAATGCGCACACTTCGTCAAGCGATCCACAATCACCCACACCGAATTCTTCTTCGATGGCGACAAAGGCAAACCAGATACAAAATCCATGGTAATCCCTTCCCACTTCCATTCAGGAATCCTCAACGGTTGCAACAACCCTGAAGGAAACTGATGCTCAGCCTTAACTCGCTGACACACCATGCACTTGCTTACAAACTCAGTAACATCTTTCTTTAAACCTACCCAATAGTACTCATCACGAAGATCACGATACATCTTAGTACTACCAGGGTGCATAGCAAAAGGACTACTATGACCTTCAGCCACAAGACCACCATCACGCGAAATACTCAAACTGGCAAACATAGCCCTCAACTCAACATTAAAATAGAAATCCGAAGATGGTTTCACTTGCAATCCGAAGGCCTATCCTCATTAAAATAGAAATCCGAAGGCCTATCCTCCGCAATATCCTGAACATGCGGTACCAAGGAATCATCAAACAACTGCTTTTCCTTAATCAACTGAACCAAAGATGGTTTCACTTGCAATTCAGCCACAAGACCACCATCACGCGAAATACTCAAACTGGAAAACATAGCCCTCAACTCAACAGCTACCTTCCTACTCAAGGCATCAGCTACAACATTAGCTTTACCCGGATGATACTCAATCGTCAAATCATAATCCTTGAGCAACTCCACCCAACGTCGCTGCCTGAGATTCAACTCCTTCTGAGACATTAAATACTTCAAACTCTTGTGATCCGTGTACACAGTACACCTCTCACCATACAGGTAACGTCTTCAGATTTTCAAAGCAAAAACCACCGCAGCCAACTCAATGTCATGCGTAGGGTAATTGCGCTCATGCACCTTCAACTGCCGTGATGCATAAGCCACCACCTTACCCTCTTGCATCAACACACATCCCAAACCAACATAGGACGCATCACTATACACCACAAACTCTTTCCCTGATTCAGGTTGAACCAAGATAGGAGCTTGTGTCAAAGCTGCCTTAAGCTTCTCAAAAGCCTGTTGTCTCGCTTCTGTCCACTCATACTTAACATCCTTCTGCAACAACTTCGTCAAAGGTGCAGCAATCTTTGAAAACCCATCCACGAATCTCCGATAATATCCTGCCAAACCCAGGAAACTATGGACTTCATGAACAGACTTAGGAGGCTTCCAATTCATCACCGCCTCAATCTTCTAAGGATCAACACGAATCCCTTCAGCAGAAACCACATGACCAAGAAACACTACTTCTCTAAGCCAGAACTCACACTTGCTCAGCTTGGCATAAAGCTGATTCTCCAACAAAGCTTGCAACACAATTCTCAGATGCCCTTCATGCTCCTCCTCAGTACGCGAGTACACGAGGATATCATCAATGAATACCACAACAAACTTATCCAGGTATTCATGAAAAACATGATTCATCATGTCCATGAAAGCTGCAGGAGCATTCGTCAAACCAAACGGCATCACAAGGAACTCATAATGCCCATACCTCGTCCTGAAAGCTGTCTTTGGCACATCCACATCCTTCACCTTCAACTGGTAATACCTTGACCTTAAGTCAATCTTAGAGAACACAGCTGCTCCCCGAAATTGATCAAAAAGATCATCAATTCTCGGCAACGGATACCGATTCTTGATAGTCAACTTGTTAAGCTGACGATAATCAATGCACATTCTCATAGTGCCATCATTCTTCTTCACAAACAAGACCGGTGCACCCCAAGGTGACACACTCGGCCGAATGAAACCACGATCAAGCAACTCTTGCAATTGCATCTTCAGCTCTTTCAACTCCTTAGGTGCCATTCGATAAGGGGTAATGGACACTGGAGTTGTGTTTTCATACAACTCAATCCCAAACTCCACTTTGCGATTAGGAGGCAATCCAGGCAACTCCTCGGGAAACACACCAGGAAACTCTCGTACAGTCCTGATATCTTGCACACGCAACTCCTTAGAGCTAGGATTCATCACAAAGGCTAGGTAAGCTTCACAACCTTGCCTCAGCATCCGGCTCGCTTCCAATGTAGACACCACATTGGCAAGAAACTTCACATTCTCACCAACCACAACTACCTCATAATCATCCGCAAGCTTCAACGAAACTCGCTTATTCTCACAATCTACTACAGCTCGGTGCTCAACAAGCCAATCCATACCAATGATTACATCAAAACCATAGAAAGGCAATTCCATAAGATCAACATGAAAAACATGATCTTGCACAACCAAAGGACATCTTCTATAAAGCTTTCGAGTCACAACAGCCTCACCAAAAGAACTAGTGACACACATACCAACATCCAAAGACTCAACAGGCAAACCAAGCGATTCAGCATGCTCACGCAATATGTATGAGTGTGTAGATCTAGAATCAATCAAGGAAAGTAATGACAAGGATTGCAAAGTGAAAGTACCTGCGATCACATCCGTGTCATTTCTCCCCTATCTCTGAGCATACACCCTAGCCTGGCAACCACCCTCTGGCTGAACAGCTACAACATAAGCCACATTCCGACCACCCTTCTCTCTCCGCTGGAAATTACCACGGCCGCGCCCACGACCTCTCTGTGGTACAACAACTCCAGGAGCACGTCCTTGGCCACCACCGGCCAACAGAGGACACTCCCTCCTCATGTGATCCGCTAATCCACAGTTCCAGCACGAGTTACCAGCCGCCACAACAGGAGCCTGAACCTCCCTCACTGTTCGAGGACAATCACGCCTCAGATGTCCACGCGATCCACACGTCCAACATGTGTTCGGATCAGCTCTTGCCTTATCTCCCTGAGTAGGCGCACCTTGCCCACCACCACCTCGCTTAACTGAAGACTGATACTTCCGATCACGTCCCCTCTTGTTCCGTCCACCACCGGAACTATACTCAGCCACTCTTTTACCAGCACTAGAACCAGCACTTTTTAGAAGATAAGCTCAAATTCATCTCAATATCCTTTGCTCTACCAACCAGCACATCAAAATCATTATACTCAGCAGCCAGCATATAAGTCTTCACTTCTGTCACCAAACCATAACGGAACCGTTCACACCTCTCTCGCTCGTCAGGAACAAGCTCAGGTGCGTACTGACTGAGTCGAACAAACTGAACCTCGTACTCAGCTACAGACATGCTCCCTTGAGTAAGAGACATGAATTCCCTCTTCTTTTCATCCAAGTACCTCACACCCAGGTACCTTCTCTTGAAAATGTTCTGAAAGAACGTCCATGTCACATCAGCATCCGCCATCCCAGAGATAGTGGTTGTCCACCAAGTGTATGCATCGTCCTACAACAACGATACCACACATCCCAGCTTCTGCACATCAGTGCAATTCATTTGCCCCAAGATTCTCTTGGTACTTTCCAGCCAAGACTCAGAACCTTCAGCAGACAAACCCCTGAACTCAGTCCCTCCCAAACTGCGCAAACGTTCCAAAGGTAGTCTAGCATTAGCATCTCCCTGATGCCCAGCTCCTTGAGCTCCAGCTACTGCCGCTCGAAAAGCTCCAGCAATGGCTTGTACCAGCATTGTCATGTCAGGAACAGCTTGCCCCTGACCAGCTTCAGGTCCAGCGACCCCAGCACCAGCACCAGCACCAGCTCCTTCTTCCTCAGCACCACCACCACCAGGCGGAGGAGGTAAATCCACCACATTTTCAGCATTCTCCTCATTCTCATTTTGAGCCATAGCTCGCGTATTAATCCTCGTTTCTCTACGAGGTGCTATTCACTAAACAATGCAATCACAATGCAACAAACAAAATCAGGCTCAGCAAGGTAAGCAATCCAAGTAATCAAGCTCATTTCCAATTTAAAACAAATCATTACATTAGCTTTGAGTTGGCAATGGGTCCCTCTAACATGCTTCACCACAGCATTCATCACAATTGTAACATACTTACAATTCACACAACATATTTTCATTCAACAAGCATACAAAGCATCCATACACTCATCACCCACATAACCATTCCCAAATACATCGAGAACTCAGCTCTGATACCACCAAATGTAATCCCTTTAACCCGGCCCAGACGGTTGAACCGAATTAAGAAGTTTACACGGGGAAAACCAAAGTCAACCCAAAAGTCAACCTTGATTAACGACCCTTTTTTTTAATCTTGTCTAAATGCATATTAACCCTAAAGATGTTCATAAGATCAGCATGCTCAAAGATCACCACAATCAGAAAACATTTAGGGACACGATTGCACAATTTATGAATTTAGGGGCCAAAACGTAAATTCTGAAAATTGCAAGGACTTAACCAGCTTTTGCGTTACCAATATGAAATTAGTCATGTTTCATGCTTCTCTGCCAAATTTCAACTCAAATGGACATCTCAAACTCATTCAATTGCATAAACCAAGATCAGGACCAAAACGCAAAGATTTTAAAACATTTAACCGTCAATTTCAGTGCCCAACGGTCGAGTGTTTCGGAACAGGGATGATCCGTTCCGAAACGCGGGACCGTTCCGAAAAAAGTTCTAGAACAGGGCTTGGCAGTGGCAAAACCGTTCCGGAACGGCTCCACCCGTTCCGGAACGCCAAGGCCATTTCAGGCCCTCTGTTCCGATACGGTAGCACCTGTTCCGAAACAGGCTGCCCAGATTGCAGAATTTTGGCTGGTTTATTACACAATTGACCCATCAAACACATTCGAAAGACCCTCAAATCATACCAGCAAGTCATCATATACTTAAGGAACATAATAGCACCATTCAATCTCAATCATGGCATCAATTAAGGAAAAACTCAATTCTATAGGCATGCATCCTATGTAGAAAACCATTCAAGCATCAAAATGCCAAACCAACCTCAAAAAGGCCATTTACATGTTCCATCATCATCAAAAGCATAAAACCAACTTAGGGAGTCCAAAACATCTCCCAAAAACACAAGTTAGGATCCCATTGCCAAATGCCCAAAAGCTAATAATGTTAGGAAAACATTCACCATACATGAGCTTAGTTCTTCACTTGGATTCTTGACCTCCTTGCTGCCTTTTGTGCACTTCAATGCTCTGAATTATTGGTTTAAGAAAAGAGAGAGCGTAAGCACATAGCTTAGTGAGGAATGCCCATTTAAAACATCACAATAATGCATTTATAAAACTCCTTTTCAAAACCTTTAATTCAAACCACATTTGATCATGCACACAAGTATGTAAACCAAGCATTTCATGCTTCAAATAATTAACATGTCATATTGGCTTTCAAGTGATAATCATAACCATTTTCAAAACACAATTGACAATTCACAATCGGATACGCGGATTACAAGCGTTGTCCCATACGCTTCATACACACTACCAATATCAAGGTGGAGCATGGTACAATCACAACCCCTCAACACCCGTGATGGAGACTATGGTACAATCACAACCCCTCCACATCACTCATTGGTAGTTGTATAACATCACTAACGAGATCACGGGAAATACATCACAAGATCCACACATGGACTTTAAACCACCATTGTGATCTTACCATACACAAGGTCCACACATGGAATTTAAACCACCATTATGACCTTAACACAAGACCCACCCATGGACTTTTAACCACCATGGTGTTCTTAACCATCTCGTTAGTGTACTTGGATGGAGCATGGTACAATCACAACCCCTCGACATTCAAGGCGACTTTATTCACGGTGCACCCAATCCTATAGCCGGCTAACTATATCCGATTCAAGTACTTTAAAACCAACACATCACTTCCCAATATACATCATTTAACATCATTAATCCACTGTTTTAAAGCATATATCAAAGCCATTAACCATCATGCATTACTATGCATCAAAACCACATTTATCAAAGTTCAAAACAAGGATCTCTTACCTTGAGCATCCTTCAATTCATGGCTTATAAAATCAGCAATAAACATACTAAAATATGCTTTCAAAAACAGAAATTAAACGTGCAAACAAATCACATTGCATTCAACAAATTCATGGTTCATCAACAAGAGAGTTTTTCCGAAAACTTACTCTTGAGCTTAGCTAAGTTGTTTAGACTTAAAATAAGCTCCCAAACCTTCAAAATATTGGTTTCAAAGCTGAAAACCAAACTTCACTCACCGATTCCGTTTCGCAACTTGCCGAAACACCAATCAAGCTTCCGGATCAACACCACAAGGATCCGAAGACGTCTCCCTTGTTTTAAACACATCAAAGCAGAGGATTAATGCATCATCATGCATTAATATCTTCAACCAAAACACCTAAACCCGCTGCTCTCATCAACACTCACATTTCGGCTACCAAACACAACCGAAATCACTTCAAAACATCTCTACAACACTACCCAGCCAAGATCCATCAATTCCAATGATTCATAAACCTCAATTAACATCCAAAAAGGATCTAATCTCGTCCTTATACCTCCAGCTATAGCAGATCACCAAGATCACTCCAAAAACCACCAAAAACTCAAGCAAAACTTAGGAAAATCAACCTATTCGGGATTGCATTGATTAAACCTCAATTTCTCTTCAATTATACACCCAATTTACATTAAAAACACAACTCAAAACAGTGCTCAATCATTTCATACGAATTTCATCAAAAATTAACCAAATCTTGCATTTTAAAGCCAAGATCAAGAACACAACTATAAAACCTTTTATAAAACACAAATCAAGGATTGAGAACTTGGGAATTTCAGTAAAGAACTGAGTATTTAGAGGAGAAGGACGTTCATACCTCTAAATGTGAGTTTCTCCCTTTTTGGAACCAAGATTCTTGAAAATTCAATAAGCAAATGCTAAGGTTTTGATGTAGAAAAGATTAGGGATCAAATGAAGGTTGAAATCTCATCTTTAGAGATCAAAATCAGAGGGAAATTTGCTGGAGAAAAGTGTTTGGGTTGAGAGAAAAGGTGAGAGAAAAGAAATGGAAAATTTGAGAAAAGTTAGTTATGAGAACAAAAATATCTTTTCCCTCCTTTTACCTTTAATTAAAAACCATTAATAAAACCTTTAATATTAAGAAAAATCTGGAGAAAACTCTTCTTGGGTAAATAGCTCCTTAAAGATTCAAAGTTTCAATCCTTTTTAAAACAGTCACCAAGTTTCCAAAAATTACATTTTAGTCACTAACCCAAAATGTCACACTTCCAAACCTCATTTTGTAAAATTGATTTCACCATTCTCTTATATGAATTAAAAGAGAATTTTAAGATATTTTTCCATGTTTTTAATGCAACCCGAACTAGGCTTTCCTAAAATCACCCTTTTATATTCGAACCGCAATCCGACCGACCCGGTCCAAACCCAAAACTTCTAAGCCCAGAATTGGGGTGTTACACATTTACCGATGACAGTTCCACCAAAATTTTATAAGTCTTTTTATGGCATGAGAAATGCTTGCGGTTATTGATGTGGGGATTTCAGTGACTCTGTGGAAGATTGCATATTTCTGAAACACATAGTCAGTGGCTTCATTAGTAGCGGACATTTAAGTTTTGAGAATGGAGAACCCGGATTCCATAAAAGGCCTGCACTGGCTGGAAAGATCAAAATAAAAGAAAAGGAGCCGAATTTACAATAGACTCTTGTGGGTAATATGCTACAGTCCAGGTCTACTAGAATAAGAGTAATGTTTGGACATCTACCTCCTTAAAGCCTTATATACTGAAGAATATCCCAAAGTCATATGCTCATGGTGCTCTTATTAGTGGAAAATCAAGGACTAAATTAGAGCTCATTCATATCTCTTATCGTGAGCTATACTACAAGTTGCTCGAAACTTCGCCACATCACCTAAAATCCTCAAAGCCACATCATTCAAGTTGTTACATCATTGGGAATTATTGTTAATATTGTAATGGAGCTCATAATCATGACCTTGAGAATTGTTACACTTTTCGGCGTCAAGTCCAAAACCTTTTGAAATAGGGGATTTTAGAGGTCAACGCCGATGGCCATTCCATAAGAATTTGCAATCCAGGAGGAAATCACCTGATTGGTGCTAGTCGAATTATATCGCCCGAAAATCAAATGTAGAAAGATGTCAAGAAGAGAAAAACGAGCAAAAGCGAAGCAAAATTAATTGAAAATCAACCACCGACAATGAAGAAACCTCGAACAGTCATGCATGTTAAAAGTTTCAACACTTCCAACCAACATCTTGAAAAGCAAAGCTCATCTATACGTAGACTAGAGAAGGTTGTTAATTTCCACATACAGATGACTGAACATTCGATGGACATGGGCAAGAAAATGATTGAAGAAACAAGGAAACTCATAAGCAGAATGATTTTACTCCAAGGTTCGATGTGTACATCAAAACATAATTACAAGGGGCATGTCTCTGTGTTGGAAAAAGGAAATGAAGAACTGTTAATGTTGAAATCCACTCCAGTTTTCATTGAATAAAGATTCACAGTTAGACTACAGGAGATCTGCCTATAACTCTTGGGCCGTTACAGAATAATACCCTAAACCATCCCAATCGCTTTTGCCCACAAGCATTGGAGTCCTTTGTAAGGGAGGTTAATCGGTTTATTTGTATTAGATGTTTGTTTCTTATATGATTTTTCTCAAATGGCAAACATGCATCCTAAAATATTCATTCTCTTCAAGTATATGTACATATTCCTAATTTCTTTGTAGGGCCCCTACGACTCATCATACGAATGAATCAGACCCTAATTCCGAAATAGAGCAGTCCATATGATGGACGGAGGTAAGTGAATGTGAAGATGAAGAGGAAGTTGATATCCCTGAGAAATTATCAAGACTATTCAAAAATTAAGAAAATATATTCTACCTCACAAACGAGAAATTGAGATTTTTAATCTAGGGATGTAATGTGGGTAACAAAGATTCGTTCAACTTCCTCAGTGAAAGCCAAGTGTGATTTGAATGGCTGCGAGAATTCAAAGACATCTTCGCGTGGTTATACCAGGATATACCGGGGTTGGATCCAGATAATGTTATGCACAAGTTACTCATAAGACATGTATGCAAAATTGTTCAGCAAAAGCCTGGAAGAATGGATTTATAAATGTTGCAAAGGCAATTCGGTGATGACTTCCTCAAGATGGTCGAGACATTATAGTTGGCCAGAGAGGCAATCTTCTTTTGATCTGATCAAGGCAGAGAAAACAACATTTACAATCATATGAGATTCTTCAAGAATGATTCTCTGAGGATTGTAGAGGTATAAGTTGAAGTCCAATTCTTCAAAACATACTTTTGGAAGTTACATTTGGGAAACTAATGGGTCAGCAAAAGTGGAACTGAAATTTATCCTGACAAGATGAAAGTTGTTCAAAATTATCTCTTCGGGCCAAAAAAAAGAACAAGCCCTAGAAATATCAAGTTGTTGACAAAAGAAGAAATGAAGAAAGCAAAAAAAGAAAAAGGGAAAAAAGAAAATGAAAAAGAAAAAAGAAGAAAAGTCACGGAGAGATTGAATTATTCATCATAACAGACAGACAAAATGTGATTCAATGTTCAAGTTGCTAACATAGACTGATCCAAGAGTATGAGATGAATAATACCAAGAAGCCCTAGAAAGATCAAGAACCATTTTTTTTTTCAAAAGTGCACATTGTTGACAACATCGGTTCTAGTTTGGTCATCGACTCTTTGATAGCTTATAATACTCAATGCGGTGAATTAGGCCAACATGATGAGACGTGAAGGAAAGAGCCATTTATTATCTGAGCAAAGAATTATCAGCTGTAAAATGTGGTATCCGCTAATTTAAAAGTTGTGTTGCTTTGATAGCTTAAGGGCTCAAAAAATATTTTATACCATTTCACTTGCTCGTTCTCAAGAATCGATCCTTTGAAACTTTTGAGGGAGACTCTAGGGTTTATTCGAGAATGGCTCGTTGGCAAATATTATTATCAGAGTTTGATATCGGGATTCTTGGCGAGTTGTGCTTCAAATGATCAAGAGTCCTTGAAATTTAGTCTCCCGGATAAGGATTCGATGTGCATAATAGAAGGAAAAAGAAAGTAAACCCGTGGGAAAATTATGCTTGAGAGAGCATGCAATTCCTATTGTTGTATAAGGAAGATTTGTTCAAAAACCTCCAAAGACATCATGTTATCTTGGTCGTGATTGATCACTTTACAAAGGTGATGAAAGATTCTTCCTATGACGGTATTACAAGAGTAACAACTTACAAGATGCTGAATAGAGATTATTTGTCGATCTGGTTTCCCAGAGAGAGTTGTCATTAATGGCGCCTCTAATCTGAAAAAACAAGATGATAATAGAAGATTGGTGAATAGATCAAGTCAAATCACCATAATTCCGCGATTAATTGCTCAGAGACAAATGGGGCAATAGATTCGGAAAATGTAAACACTGAAGGACTATCTCAAAGACTTAGAAAGATTGAAATAAGAAATTATTGTTAACCTTGAATTTGTTTCGATCCACAATGTGCACCTCAAAAGGGTCAACATTGTATTCTTCGGTATATGGATATAAGCAGCATGACTTGTAACACCCTGGTTTTGGGCCTAGATGTTTTAGATGTTGAATCGGGCCGGTCGGGGACGGTTCAAACCCTTGAGGTTGGTTTAGGGAATACCTAGTTCGAAATGTTTTAAAAATAAGGAAAAATATCTAAAAATCTTCATTTATTATATAAATGATTGTGGTAGAAAAAAATTACAAAAGGAGATTTGGAATTATTACATTTTGGTATAGTGACCAAAATGCAGTTTTTGCAAAAGTTGACTAATGATTGTTTTGTAAAGGATTGAAACTTTGAATCTTTAAGGAGCTAATTTTACCATTTGTTTTCATCATATTTCTCTTTAATTTGGGAGCGTTTAATAATGATTTTTATTAAAGAAATAAAAGGGAATTAAAAAGGAAATCAAAGTTGACTTTTCATAACTAATTTCACGATAGTTTTCTCTTTTCCTTTTACTCTCAACTTCCAATCAGCCAAACACTTTTATCTCTTTTGATTTTCATCTTGTTTGCTGAGATTTTATCTTCCAAAGGATTTCTTATCTTTGTTTCATCAAATCCTTTTGATTCTTGCTTTGGATTTTAAAGAAAACTTGCCTAAATTGAAGAGAGATCAACCATTAGAGGTAAACTTCGTCCTTCTCCTCTAATGATCAATTATTTACTGAAATTCTCAAGTTATCAATCCTTTGTTAATGGTTTTTGAGTTGTTTTAATGTTATAAACAAGAAATAGTTGCTAAATTCAAGATTCTTGATGAGATCTTGGTGATTTTCGTATTTCTATGTTAAGCTTTGATTTGAGGTTGATTTATAATATATTTTTGATGATATTTGATGTTGAGAATGAGTTTTTAACAAATAAATCCTGAATAGGTTTGGGTTCCTAAGTTTGAGATGCTAGATTTGTGCTTTTTGAGGTGTTTATGGTGATCTACTATTTTTGGAGGTATAAGGTTGTGTTTATGGTGATTTTTTATGTTGATTGAAGTTTAGAAAATGTTAGAATTGATAGATCTTGGCTGGGCTTTGAATTGAGAAAGTTTGGAAGTGTTTTCGGTTGTTTTGGATAGCCGAAATGCTAGTTTTGAGTATAGCAGCGAGTTAGAAAGAGTGGCTGGTGATTTTGATGCATGATGATGCATTAATCCTCTACTCTTATGTGTAATGAACATGGACACTTCATCGAACGCTTTTGGTGTTGATCCGGAAGTGTCGGAGTCTTAGAAGTCGTTTTGGCAAGCAAGCGAAACGTTATCGGTGAGTGCAAATGGTTTTAGAAGTCCTTGAGAGACAAGAAAACAAGGTTTGGGGATTTAGGGTTGGTTTCAAACACCATCCTATGTTTGGAAGTAAGTATGTTTAAATATGCTCTCGAAAAGTGTTTGATGCCCCTAAATGCTTTTGACATGCTCTTGATTTGAGATAGACAAATTTCTATTGTTTTATGCATGATTTATAACATGAAATGATGTTACATATTGATCCCATGTGATAGAATGACATTGCTAAGAGTTTTGAGATTTTGATTATATGCTATGCATGAATTGTGGATTTGAAATGGGATGAGACTGATTTTAGAAATGTTGCATCAAAACAGTAGGTGAGATGATGATTTTAATGTAATATATTGGCATAAATGATGAGAAGATTACCGGATATAATTGGTCGACCAAAAGGATGTAGAATGCATTATAAACTAAAAATTCGTACGTGCTCTTTGGAGTCGGGCAATGGGGGTAGTGCCATCCCGATCCAAAGTGAGAGTTCGATGGCGAGATACCATCGGGGTAGGTCAAGGTGAAACACCCAAGCTTTGTGGCGAAGATAGACACCGCCCTGAGAGTCCGGTGGCGAGATCCCACCGGGGTAGGACTTGACCTCAAGTCAAGCTATTTGTATATCCGTGTAAAGATAGAATATGAAATGCCAATATATGAGAATGAACTTGATTCACATGTATCAATGTTGAAATGATTTTATGCTATGAGAAATGCATATGAGATTTTGAGATTTCTGAAATGCTTTTGAATATCAAGCATGTGTGTGGCTTTGCCATGAGATTTGCATTGGTTGAATGCATGAGATAGATGGTACATGTGATTTTCAAATGGTGATTTGCTTTGAAATGGTTTTGAAGCATGAGATAGAAAGTCATAGTTTAGAAATGGTTTTCAAGATTGATAAGCTCGAGGAGGCTTAAGAGGATCCAAGGAATAGATAAGCTCAAGTATGGTGTTATACTTTTACTTTAGTAATGATATATGGCAATGGGATTTTAATGGTTTATTTGGTTTGTAGAAGGCCTCTATATTGGTTTTGATGCTTTATCTTACCCTTTGATATGCTTTTTGTTTATGGATTAAGCATGATTCATTATATCCCTTGCTATGCTTTTGTTAATCAACCAAATATTACCATGTGCTTGAAATACATGTTTATATGATTGAGTGGAGGCCATAAGCATGTCTATATGATTTGATGATGTTTTGTAGAAGTTTGATACGATTTTGGGGCTGATTTTGGGACATTTCTTGTATGTGTATCGATACTCGGGGTTGTGTATCGATATGCATAAGCCAAATGTGTGCTTTTCTGCACGGGGGTTTCAGTATGGTTGGGGAGCGTTTCGATACTGGTTTGAAGGGTATACTGATATGCGGGGGAGCGTATCGATACCCTTTCTATGACTTTGGTCACTGCCTTCCCGTGTATCGATACGAGCCCTAGGCGTACCGATACGCGACCGTTAATTCTATTAATGGCATATTTTAAGGTTTGAAGATGTTGCATTTTAGTCCCTGATGTTCATGTATGCAATTGAATGAGATTGGATGGTTAGATTGTGATGATAATTTACAGAGAAGCATAAAATATGATTAATTGAATAAATGTAACCTTAAAATCAGAAAATTCCTTGTAATTTGCAGAAAATTACATTTTGGTCCCTAAATGTCTAGTTTGTGCAATTAAACCCCTAAACAAAATCTGATCGTTGTGTCGTTTCTTCCTATGCTTCTTGGTGATCAATAGGACTTTAATTGCTATTAGAAAGGATAAAAAGAAAAAAAGGGTTCGTCAATCGGAGTCAGCTTTACGAGTTGGCTTCAGTTTTTCCCGTGTAATCACCTTGGTTCGGGTCAACCGTCTAGACCGGGCGAAGGGGGTTACATTTTTTGGTATCAGAGCCAGGTTTGCGAATAATTGGGGCGTTGGTAAGTGGTTGGTAAGTGTAAGTGTGAGTAGATATGAACTTTGTGGAAGCATGTTGTGTAATTGTGCAATGTTTGAGCGTTAATGAGAGGAAATGCATGCAAGTGAAATGTTTGAGATTAAATTGTGTTGTTAAGCTATGTTTGGGGTGTAGATGGGAAACTCATTGCCATATCATTACTATTGGAAATAATTGTTTTGAAAATAAACTTGAGCACCTAGGATTTCTTGCCATATTTTGCCATAAGATTGTGATGAAATTATGTTGTTAAGCTATGTTTGGCGTATAGATGAAATTGAGTTTTATTACATTTGGCTAGTTGCATTTTTTTGAATGGGGCCACGTAGAGATCTTAGAATTAATACGCTTAATGCGGCTGAGAATGAGATGAATGAGACGGAAGAGGGTGTTGGCAATCTACCGCCTCCTCCTCCTGGTGGACCACCTGGTGGTGCTGAAGTGGGGGCTGGTGCTACTGGAGCTGGAGTAGAGGTTGTTGAACCCGAGGGAGCACGAGGACATGCTGCTCCTGATATGACAGTGCTGATTCATGCTATTTCTGGAGCCTTTCAGGCAGTAGTAGCTTGTGCTCATGTGGCTGCACCTCAGGCTGGTGCTGGTGCGAGTCTGCAATTAGAGCGACTCGATAGTCTAGGAGGGACTGAGTTTAGGGGGATGACCCCTGAGAGCTCTGAGTCTTGGTTGGAGAGCACCAAGAGGATCCTTGGTCAGATGAACTGTAATGATGTCCAGAAGTTGGGGTGCATTGTATCCCTGTTGCATGGCGATGCCTATACGTGGTGGACAACCACTATAGCTGGTTTAGAGGATGGTGAGGTGACTTGGACATTCTTTCTGAATGAGTTCAAGAGGAAATACTTGGGTGTTCGTTATTTGGACGAGAAGAAGAGGGAATTCATGACCCTAATGCAAGGTAGCATGTCAGTGGCAGAATATGAAGTGCGGTTTGTACGCCTCAGCCAGTATGCACCGGAATTGATCGCTAATGAATGGGAGAGATGCAAGCGTTTCAAGTATGGGCTGGTGGCTGAAGTGAAGAATTATATGCTTGCATCGGATTACACCGATTTTGATGTCCTGGTCGCTCGAGCCAAGGAAATTGAGCTGAACCTTGGTCTGGAAAGTCGAGCAGGGGATCTAGCTCAGGGAAGCGAGCTACAAGATCTGATGCTGGAAGGGATCGTTTTAAGAGGTCGAGGGATCAAAAGTCTCATGTGGATGCTAGATGTGGGTTAGGTAACCCGGGGAGAGGTTCGCAAGGGCCGAATGTTTTTATTTGTACCCCTAAATGTAATCGGTGTGGCAGAAGGCACACGAGAGAATACTGGGGCAACATTGGTACATGTTGGAATTGTGGTTCCCGTAGGCACCTGAAACGAGATTTTCCTCAGCCGATGAGAGAGGGACGTGCTCCGGTGAGAGCAGTTGAGCCATAGAGGTGCCCTGGGTGCGACTGTGTCAATTTCTAGCGTAGAGATGATGATGCGAGGAATGTAGCACATGTTGTAGCCGTTCAGCCTGAAGGAGGTGGACAAGCTAGAGTGTATACCCATCGTGAAGGGAGGAATGACACTGATGTGATCGCAGGTACCTTTATTTTGCAGTCTTTATCATTACTTTCTCTGATTGATCATAAATCTACACACTCGTACATATTGTGTGAACATGCTCAAATGCTTGGTTTGCATTTGCATGTTGAGTCTTTGGGTGTTGGTGAGCGTGTGACTAGTTCCTTTGGGGAAATGGTAGTAACGAGGAAGTTATATATGAGATATCCCTTAAAGGTGCAAGAACATGTGTTCTTAGTGGATCTTATGGAATTTTCTTTTTATGGATTCGATGTAATCCTTGGTATGGATTAGCTAGTTAAGCATATGGATGTTGTGGATTTTGAGAATAAGCGAGTTTCACTGGAACTTGCTGATGATTATGAAGTTATGATGGTGGGAGAGAATATAAAGTTTTTGTCTAATGTGGTTTGGACGCTTGAAGCGAGCCAGTTGTCGTGCCAATGATGCGAAGCTTATTTAGATTTTGTAATGAATCCTAGTACGAAAGATATTCGAGTTCAAGATATAAGGATCATGTGTGAATTTCCTAGGGTGTTTCCGGACGAGTTACCTGGTTTGCCGCCTAGTCCGGAGGTCGAGTTTGGAATTGAGTTGTATGAGAACACAACTCCGGTGTCGATCGCTAACTATAGAATGGCACCTAAGGAGTTGAAGGAGCTGAAGACGCAACTTCAGAAGTTGCTTGACCGAGGCTTTATTTGGCCTAGTGTGTCACCTTGGGGTGTATCGGTCTTGTTTGTGAAGACGAAAGATGGCACGATGAGAATGTGCATTGATTATCGTTAGCTGAATAAGTTGACTATTAAGAATAAGTATCCTCTGCCAAGGATAGGTGATCTTTTTTATCAGTTTCGTTGAGCGGCTGTGTTCTTGAATATTGATTTAAGGTCTAGATACTATCAATTGAAGATTAAGGATGTGGATGTGTTAAAAATTGCTTTTCGGACAAGGTATGGGCATTATGAATATCTGATGATGCCTTTTGGTTTGACGAATGCTCCTGTTGCATTCATGGATATGATGAACAGGGTATTTCATGAGTTCTTGGATAAGTTTGTTGAGGTGTTCATCGATGACATCCTTGTGTACTCTCGTACTGAGGAAGAGCACGAGGAACATTTGAGAATTGTTTTACAACTGTTGCTAGAGAATCAGCTTTATGTCTAGCTGAGTAAGTGTGAGTTCTGGTTGAAGGAGGTTGTTTTCCTTTGTCATATGGTTTCGGCCAAAGGAATTCATGTTGATCCTCATAAGATTGAGGCAGTGGTGAATTGGAAGCCTCCTAGGTCTGTTCATGAAGTTCATAGTTTCCTTGGTTTGGCAGGTTACTACCGAAGGTTTGTGAATGGCTTTTCCAAGATTGCTGCTCTTTTGACGAAGTTATTGCAGAAGGATGTTAAGTTTGAATGGACAGAAGAAAGGCATCAAGCTTTTGAGAAGCTAATGGAAGCTTTGACGCAAGCTCCTATCTTGATTAAACTTGAATCTGGAAAAGAGTTTGTGTTGTATAGTGACGCATCCTATGTTGGTTTGGGATGTGTGCCAATGCAAGAAGGTAGGGTAGTAGCTTATGCATCGCGACAGTTGAAGGTGCATGAGCGTAATTATCCCATGCATGATATTGAGTTAGAGGCAGTGGTGTTCACTTTAAAGATTTAGAGGCATTATCTTTATGGTGAGAAATGTATTGTGTGCATAGATCATAAGAGTTTGAAGTATCTTATGTCTCAGAAGGAGTTGAATCTTAGGCAACGATGTTGGTTGGAGTTGCTTAAGGATTATGATCTAACGATCGAGTATCATCCGGGAAAGGCCAATGTTGTGGTCGATGCTTTGAGCAGGAAAGTGGCGGTGGAGTTGAGAGCGATGTTTGCTTGCTTGAGCATATCGCGAGATGGTGGCGTTGTTGCTAAGTTGCAAGTGAAACCCTCTTTGGTTCAGTTAATCAAGGATAAGAAGTTGCTTGATGATTCTCTTGTACCGGATGTTCAGGATATTGCGGAAGAAAGGCCTTCGGACTTTAGTTTCAGTGATGATGGTGTTCTAAGTTTTGGGAATCAGATAGTGGTGCCGAATGATATGGAGTTGAGGCGCAATATTCTGACTGTAGCTCATAGTAGTCATTTTGCTATGCACCCTGGTAGTACGAAAATGTACCGCGATTTGAAAGATGAGTACTATTGGGTGGGATTGAAGAAAGATGTTGCCAAATTCGTTAGTGAATGTATGGTTTGTCAATAGGTTAAGGCTGAACATCAGGTTCCATCTGTGTTGTTGTAACCGTTGAGAATCCTAGAGTGGAAGTGGGAAAGGATTACCATGGACTTTGTGTCTGGTTTTCCGTTGTCGCCATCAAAAAAGAATTCTGTTTGGGTGGTTGTGGATCGCCTTACAAAGTGTGCACATTTCTTGCCCGAGCATACTACGTATACCTTGGATAAGTTGGTTGAGCTGTACATTGCTGAGATTGTGCGTTTGCATGGTGTGCCGAAATATATAGTATCAGATAGAGATCTGAGGTTCACGTCGAGGTTATGGGTATGTTTGCATCAGGCCTTGGGTACGAAGTTGAATTTCAGTACTTCTTATCATCCGCAGACGGATGGACAGTCAGAGTGTGTTATCCAAGTGCTTGAGGATATGTTGAGGTGATGCGTTATTAAGTTTCAAGGATCTTGGGAGAAGCACTTACCTTTGGTTGAGTTTGCTTATAATAATAGTTACCAGGAAAGCATTCAAATGGCACCGTATGAGGCTTTATACAGGAGAAAGTGTAGAACTCCCCTTTGTTTGGCTGAAACGGGGCAAAAGTTGGTTTCGATGCCAGCTTTGTTGAATGGAACCACCGAGAAGGTGAAGCTCATTTGTGAGCGTTTGAAGGCAGCATCGGACCAGCAAAAGTCTTGCGCGGATTTGAAGCGTAAGGAGATAGAGTTCGCAGTTGGCGAACGTGTGTTTTTGAAAGTTTCACCTTGGAAGAAGGTGATGAGATTTGGTCATAAGGGAAACTTGAGTCCGAGGTTCATTGGACCATATGAGGTGATAGAACGTGTGGGTCCGGTTGCTTACAAGTTGATACTGCCTTCAGAGTTATAAAAGATACATAATGTGTTCCATATATCCATGCTTCAGAGGTATAGATCAGATTCGTCGCATGTTATGCATGTGGAAGAGTGTGAGCTGAATATGTACTTAACATATGATGAGGAACAAGTTGAGATTCTAGATACGGATAGCAAGGTTCTCCGGGGTAAAACCATCGAGCTGGTTAAGGTCTTGTAGAGACATCGTGTCGTTGAGGAAGCCACGTGGGAAATGAATAATGACATGAAGAAGCAATTTCCATACCTTTTTCCACCAGGTAAATTTCGAGGACGAAATTTCTTAAGTGGGGAGGGTTGTAATGCCCTGGTTTTGGGCCTAGATGTTTTAGATGTTGAATCGGGTCGGTCGGGGACAATTCAAACCCTTGAGGTTGGTTTAGAAACACCTAGTTTGGGATGTTTTAGAAATATGGAAAAATATCTAAGAATCCTCATTCATTATATAAATGATTGTGGTAGAAACAATTTTACAAAAGGAGATTTGGAAATTTTACATTTTTGTATAGTGACCAAAATGCAGTTTTTGCAAAAGTTGACTAGTGACTGTTTTGTAAAGGATTGAAACTTTGAATCTTTAAGGAGCTAATTTTACCATTTGTTTTCATCAGATTTCTCTTTAATTTGGGAGCTTTTAATAATGATTTTTATTAAAGAAATAAAAGGGAATTAAAAAGGAAATCAAAGTTGACTTTTCATAACTAATTTCATAATAGTTATCTCTTTTTCTTTTTCTCTCAACTTCCAATCAGCCAAACACTTTTCTATCCTTTGATTTTCATCTTGTTTACTGGGATTTTATCTTCCAAAGAATTTCCTATCTTTGTTTCATCAAATCCTTTTAATTCTTGCTTTGGATTTTCAAGAAAACTTGCCTAAATTGAAGAGAGATCGGCCATTAGAGGTAAGTTTCGTCCTTCTCCTCTAATGATCAATTCTTTACTGAAATTCCCAAGTTATCAATCCTTTGTTAATGGTTTTTGAGTTGTTTTAATGTTATAAACAAGATATAGTTGCTAAATTCAAGATTCTTGATGAGATCTTGGTGATTTTCGTATTTCTATGATAAGCTCTGTTTTGAGGTCGATTTCTAATATATTTTGGATGATATTTGATGTTGAGAATGAGGTATTAACAAATAAATCCTGAATAGGTTTGGGTTCCCAAGTTTGAGATGCTAGATTTGTGGTTTTTGAGGTGTTTATGGTGATCTGCTATTGCTGGAGGTATAAGGTTCTGTTTATGGTGATGTTTGATATTGATTGAAGTTTAGAAAAGGTTAAAGTTGACAGATATTGGCTGGGCTTTGATTTGAGAAAGTTTGGAAGTGATTTTGGTTGTTTTGAATAGCGGAAATGCTAGTTTTGAGTAGAGCAGCGAGTTAGATTGAGTGGCTGGTGATTTTGATTCCTAATGATGCATTAATCCCCTGTTCTTATGTGTAATGAACAGGGGAGACTTCATCGGACGCTTTTGGTGTTGATCTGGAAGTTTCGAAAGCCAAGAAGTCATCTCGGCAAGCAAACGAAACATTATCGGTGAGTGCAAATGGTTTTAGAAGTCCTTGAGAGACAAGGAAACAAGGTTTGTGGATTTAGGATTGGTTTGAAACACCATCCTATGCCCGGAAGAATGTATGTTTAGATTTGCTATTGAAAAGTGGTTGATACCCTTAAATGCTTTTGACATGCTCTTGATTTGAGATAGACAAATTTCTATTGTTTTATGCATGATTTATAACATGAAATGATGTTACATATTGATCCCATATGATAGAATAACATTGCATAGAGTTTTTATATTTTGATTAAATGTTATGCATGAATTGTGGTTTTGAAATGGGATGAGATTGATTTTAGAAATGTTACATCAAAACAGTAGGTGAGATGATAATTTTAATGTAATATATTGGCATTAATGATGAGAAGATTACCGGATATAATTGGTCGACCAATTGGATGTAAAGTGCACTGTAAACTAAAAATCCGTACGTGCTCTTTGGAGTCGGGCAATGGGGGTAGTGCCATCCCGATCCAAAGTGAGAGTCTGATGGCGAGATACCATCGGGGTAGGTCTTTGTGGCGAAGATAGACACCGCCATGAGAGTCCGGTGGTGAGATCCCACAGGGGTAGGACTTGACCTCAAGTCAAGCTATCTGCATATTCGTGTAAAGATAGAATATGAAATGCCAATATATGAGAATGAACTTGATTCACATGTACCAATGTTGAAATAATTATATGCTATGAGAAATGCATATGAGATTTTGAGATTTATCAAATGCTTTTGAATATCAAGCATGCATGTGGCTTTGCCATGAGATTTGTATTAGTTGAATGCATGAGATAGATAGATAGATGGTACATGTGATTTTCAAATGGTGATTTACTTTGAAATGGTTTTCAAGCATGAGATAGAAAGAGCATGGTTTAGAAATGGTTTTCAAGATATAGTTTCAAAAGCTTGCATTGTTGTGTTGGTGTTTTTAGAGCATGCCTCACTAAGCTATCGTGCTTACGCTCTCTTTTACCAACAATGCAGATAATTGAGATATTTCGGGCAGTAAGGAAGCTTAAGAGGATCCAAGAAATAGATAAGCTCAAGTATGGTGTTATACTTTTCCTTTAGTAATGATATATGGCAATGGGATTTTAATGGTTTGTTTGGGAGGTGTGTTTTGGACTCCCTATTGTTAATGCAAGTGTTATATGGTTTGTAGAAGGCCTCTATATTGGTTTTGATGCTTTATCTTACCCTTTGGTATTCTTTTGGTTTATGGATTAAGCATGCTTCATTATATCCCTTGCTATGCTTGTGTTAATCAACCAAATGTTACCATGTGCTTGGAAATGCATGTTTATATGATTGAGTGGATGCCATAAGCATGCATATCTGATTTGATAATGTTTTGTTGCAGTTTGATACAATTTTGGGGCTGATTTTTGGACAGTTCTGGTATGTGTATAGATACCCAGGCTTGTGTATCAATACACATAAGCCAAATGTGTGCTTTTCTGCATAGAGGTTTTGGTATGGTTGGGGAGCGTTTCGATACGGGTTTGAAGGGCGTACTGATACGCGGGGGAGCCTATCGATACCCTTTATGTGACTTTGGTCACTTCCTTCCCGCGTATCGATACGAACCCCAGGCGTACCAATACGCGACCGTTAATTCTGTTAATGGCATCTCTTAAAGTTTGAAAATGTTGCATTTTAGTCTCTGATCTTCATGTATGCAATTGAATTGGATTGGATGGTTAGATTGTGATGAAAATTGACAAAGAAGCATGAAATATGATTAATTGAATAAAGGTAACCTTAAAATCAGAAAAGTCTTTTTAGTTTGCAGAAAATTACATTTTGGTCCCTAAATGTCTAGTTTGTGCAATTACACCCCTAAACAAAATCCGATCATTGTGTCGTTTCTTCCCATGCTTCTTGGTGATCACATAGGACTTAAATTTCATTTAGAAAAGATATAAAGAAAATAAGGGTCGTAAATCGGAGTCGGCTTTACGAGTTGGCTTCGGTTTTCCCTGTGTAATCACCTTGGTTCGGGTCAACCATCTAGACCGAAATAAGGGGGTTACATGATGAATCGGGGTTTAGATTCCGTTGTCAAGTATTGGCAGATGAGAAATTGGACGATGTGGAACAAGTAAAAGCTCAATAAGGTCAGTTGAATCTCATTAAAGATAGGAGACTAAAAGAAATTTGACATGGTTAGATGTACGATGCGAGCTCAAAACAACGAAAGTTTGTCCAAAAGAATTCCGAGAGGAAGATCTAGTGCTTGAAAATATATTGGCAAGTTCGTAATTATTTCTGTAGGAAATGAATACCTAATTGGAAGGGGTTACACACCAAAGAGACCTCTTTCCGAAGGAGCGTTGATTTAAACTAGAGATAAACAGAGATGAGCCAAGTAATTTGATAAACTCAGACTCAGTCAGGAAGTACTGTAACGCCCTAGATTTGGGCCTAGATGTTTTGGACATCGGACCGGACTGGTCGGGAACGGTTCGAATCGCGTAAGGTGATTTAAGGTAATCAAGGATTGGGATAGGATAAAAATGTGGTAAAATTTGTTAAAATCCTCTAAAAATATGTTTAAAAGGTTGGTCAAATCAATTTTGCAAAAAGAGTTTCGGAAGTGGTACATTTTGGGTAGTGATCAAATTGTAAAGTTTCAAAATTGTGGAAAATGCAATTTTTAAAGGAGAAGCCAAAATCTTAGAATCTTTAGGGAGCTTTATTGAAATTTAGCCTTTCCTTAATATGACATGTGTTTAAAATGGTTTTAATTAAATAGTTATTAATTGGATTTTATTTTATTTAATTAATTATGTAGTTAATTAGTGAGATTCCATCACATAACTACCTTTTTCTTCTCATTTTCAGCCAAATACAATTCTAACTCATTTTCTCTAGAACTCTTTTCTCTCAAACACTCTTTTCTTGATTTCGTACTCATTTCAAAGAATTTTTCCTAAATTCTTTAAGTTTTGTGAAGCAAAAACTTGTCATCCATTGAGGAAAGCAAGGATTGGAGGTAAATCTCGTTCTCAACCTCTAATCAAGGTTCTTAATTGAAATTCCCAAGATCTTTGGCTTCTAATTAATTTTTTTGATTGAGTTTTCATTAGAGTTTTGATTTGAGATCAAAATCTTGTAAAAAATATGAGGCTTTGATAAGCTCTATTTTGGATTGATTGTAAATGAGTTTCAAGTTTGTTATTCTGTTGAAATGAGGCTTTGATAATAAAGATCCCGAAATCCTTGAGATCCTTGAGTTTCTTGATAGTTTTAAGTGAGTTTTTGAGGTGAAATGGTGGAATCATGTTTTCTAGAGGTATAAGGATGGGTTTAGGTTGTTTTTAGATGTGTTTTGATGTTTATAAATGGTTGAAAGTGAAGTATGTTGGCTGGGCACTGTTTAGAAAGCAATCGATTGAGTTTTTGGTTGTTTAGGATGGGTAAATTAGTGTAGTTTGGGTGAGCAACGAGTTTGTGATTTGTTGTTGGTGTTGAAATGCATTTTAATGCATTTAGATCTCTATTTTGATAATGTGAAAATAGGGTATCTTGATCTGGGAGCAAACAAGGTGATTTTGGAGGCTCCGAAAGGGTGATTTTCGCGTCGGCAAACGGGGTTTCGTGTATCGGTGAGTGGAAATGGATTTTCCAGCTTTGTAACGCTTTGAGTGTGGTCTTGCGAGCTTAGTGTAAGTTTGAAACACTTAGGTAAGCTCAAGAGTAAGTGGTTCGAAAGTCTCTCTCGGAAATGTGCTATGTTTTATTGAAAATGCACTTGATTTGAATGTGATTTATTGACTGTTTTAAAGCATGTTTTAGAGCATTGAGGTTGTTGTTTTTAATGTCATTTTGTTAAGGATGTACAAGGTAAGTGGTCCTTGGATTTATGTGATTTGTACATATGATATTAAGCATTTTTATGCTTGTGAAAATGGCATTATGTTTATGCTTGTAAAATAGTGGAATATTGTTGTTAAATGATTATATTGGCAAGTGATGAAAATGGTTTTTGGTTACTTTAATCGGATATAATTAGCCGGCTATAGGATTGGGTGCACCGTGAATAAAGTCGCATTGGATGTCAAGGGTTGTGATTGTATCGTATACCCCATCCAAGTACATCTAACGATTGAGGTTAAGATCACAATGGAGGATGTTAATCTAGTGTGTAGATCTTGTGTTATGTGTCTCGTGCTCTCGTTAGTGGAATTATACAACTACTGATGAGTAGTGTTAAGGGTTTGATTGTACCGCTATACTCCACCACAGGTGTCACAACGATGGAGGGTTGCTCTCATGTGTGAGCCTTGTGTAGTCCGATAGTGTGTATGAAGCGTGTGGGACAACGCTTGTAATCCGCGTATCCGATTGTGTCATTTGTGTTGATTTTGGTATCATTGAGAATGGATCACTTGCAAGCCAATATAATGTTGTTGATTAATGATTTGAGCATGAGGTGCTTGTGGTTTATGCTAGAATGCATGTGATGCTTGGTTTAAGCATGAGCAAAAGATTATTGTTGTTTTTATTATGATATTAAAAGCATGTGGCTTGAAAAGTGCATTGATGCTTAGAAGAGCATGTTTTGAGGAAAGGCATGAGTTTGCAAATGATGATGCAATGGTTTTATGAAATGCATTGATGAAGGTTGCTTTTAGCGATCCTCACTAAGCTTTATGCTTACGCTCATTTGTTTCATCAATGCAGAAAATTGAGCTTTCGAGGCAGCTCGATAGCAAGTGGAATCCAAGCTTTTTATTAAGCAAAGTATGTAGTTTCATCTTGGTGTATTAAGAGGCAATGGGAGGGATTTCTACTCTTGTTGGTATTTGGTGATGTTAAACACCTTAAGCATGATTGGTTTGCTTATTTTTGTTTGTAATTGGCCTTTGAGGTTTAATTTGTGCTTGAATGTGGCTTTTAGCTTTTGTATGGTTTTGAAGACTAGGAAGCATGCCTATAGACTTAATTCTTGCATGAATGATACTATGTTTTAGATTGTGCTTCATGTTAATGGTCTTTGATGTGCTTACATGTTGTATGTGTGATGTGGCATGTTTTGGAATGATTCCAGAGGTGATTAGTTGAGTAAAACCAGCATTTTGAAAAGTTGCTGGGCAAGGCATTTCGGAACGCCCTTAACTGTTTCGGAACGGTGGCATGGAATGGTCATGGGGTTTCGGAACGGGTGAGAACGTTCCGGAACATTTTGCTACTGGAAAGCATGGTTTTGAAACGGGTTTCAGAACACACCCGCGTATCAAAACGATCAATCTAGTTTCGAAATAACCGTTCTGATGCAGGGTCTTCTATTTCGAAACACCTGACCGTTGGTTTTGAATTTGAATTGTTTCAGGGTTTTGTTTTCTTACGTTTTGGTCCTTGATTATTGGATGCTTAATTAAATGGGTTAGGATGATATGTTTGTGATGCAATTTGACATGTTGGCTTGTATTATGAATAATTTTGGATTGGTAACTTAAAAACCTGTTTAGTCCTTATAATTCTAGAAATTTACATTTTAGTCCCTAAAATATAATTGTATGCAATTGGACCCCTAATTGGATTTTGTTCCCTGTGTCACTTTCGCTAAACCAAATTGCTATTCATATAGGATAATAACGTGCATCTAGAAAAGATAAAAAAAGGTCGTTAATTGAGGTTGACTTTAACGAGTTGACTTCGGTTTTCCCCGTGTAATCCTCTCGGTTCGGGTCGAGCGTCTAGGCCGAGCTAAAGAGGTTACAAGTATTACGCTCGAATAATTTAAAAAGAGATTGAAAAAAAAGAAAATAAGGAAAAAACGGAGTGAAAACCCAAAAAAGGGGCTTCGCAAAATGAAAATATCTTTGGTGGAAACCCAAAAGGGGAGCCTTAGATATAAAAAAATCAATAAAAAGGAGAAAAAAATATAAAAAATGGGGGTTGAAGATGAAAATCCGCAAAGGGCGTCTTGAAAGCAAAGAAGAATTTGAGATGAAAACCTAAAAGGGTAGTTCAAAAGCATTTGAGATTAGGCATCTGGTAAGAAACTTTCTCGGAATCTGCTATCTTGAGTAAATTCGGGTTTGGAAGGCTCTATTTCGGTTGAAAGGGTCTCGCTCTTTCTTACAATGGGTACTTGGGGCATTGCATTGAATTTATCATGTTTATCATGAGTTATCAAATTATTCCAACTTATTAAAATAATATTTGAGTCTTTCACTTATCGTTTCAACAAACATCTTGCATATAAATCGATTAGATACAAGAAAAACAAAGGATTTCGTGGGTATTATTATAATGTACTAATCCTTTAGGTGCAGGCAGAACGGGAGGTGGCCTCGGTACTTGATTAATGACGAAAAAGTTTTACGAGGAAAATGATGTAACCTAGAGTATCAGAAACATTTAAGCAAAGCTGCAAGAAAGTAACATAGCCAACCCTAGGGAAAAGAGAGAACACGAGCCATCTTTTGAAAAAAAAAGCTACAATAGGATTGATTCATCAAAGATTCAAAAGCAAAGATCATTACGTTGAAAGATTGTTACTTCTAAGGCATTAAAAGATAGGAAAGCTTTGCAAATGTTAGAACAAACAAAGATGATGGTTGAATTCAAGAGTGGAGCAATACTAAAGAGAACATTACAAAAGAATGTATGCCATCCCAAAGATGATGAACTCTTTTGGAACCATGACCCATGAATATTAAAGAAGAAAGAGCCGTTGTGACTGAAAAACAGTGCATATCGATACGCGAGAACGGTTTTTGCTCATTGGAATCCTAATTTTTTTTTTTTTTACAAAAGAGCGTATTGGTATGCTATCTATGCATATCAATACAGTTCAACGACCATTTAAAAATTTAGGATTCCAATACATAACAAGTCAACGTTCAAATATTAAATGTAAAGATTTTGCAAAGGTTAGCATATTGTATCGATACAGTGACATACCGTATCGGTACGCTATATCATGAAAATATTTTTCTTTGAAAAACTAAATTTGTAACGCCCTAAAGTTTTTCAAAAAAGAAGAAGAAAAAGATTAAGGAAAGTGTTAGTTATGGGGATTGAACCCACAACCTAAGGCTAGGAAGCCTTAAGCCCAACCAACTGATCTAAGTAGCTCTTGTTGTTTAAGCATCCCTAAGTCCCTTTTGAGTCTTATTGTCATGTATATCGATGATAATTACATTTCGATACGTCGTTCCACCTACCAGCCTTTAATGCTTCAGATATGAGTTTCTAAAACATCTCAAATCCTCATACCTGCTCAGCACCTTCCCCTAATTCAACCACCACCTTGATCTCCGTCACCGCCCAACTGTGGTTTGCACTACCACCTTCACCGTGTCCGTAGTAGCTTTCCGACCCCAGCCCTGTGCTCCACTCGCGGTGAACGGCATCAGTTCACCGTGGAGATTGCGTTGAAGTCTCGTCGAAACCTCTCATAAACCTTGTTGTTTTCCTCTGTTACCAGTCGTCTCCGTTGCCGTCTAAGTGCGTTGACAGTCTAGGATCCAAGGTAATACATTACTACCTTTTGCATGCTTTTGTAACATGTTGGTATTCGATTAATGTTTGCACAACCATGTTTGAGCATATGATTATTTTCGCCTATGTCGATCAATTATGAAATAAAAATAATAATGGCCAAGACAAATATTCAAATAAGAGGTTTGATAAAGCGAAAGGACTTACGAGTTCAGTGCACGATAAAAGAGTCAGTTAATCTTTAAATGTAACGCCACGATTTTGGGCCTAGATGTGTTAGAGTTCGAATCGGGTCGGTCGAGAACGGTTCGAATCTTAAAGGGAGATTTAGGGAACAACAATGTTTGGGGATTTAGGGAAGGTTTGAAACACCTTCCTAAGTCCGGAAGTAAGTATTGGCTAGATTGCTCTCATACATGTGGTGGTTGCCCCTAAAATGCTTTTACATGCTCATGGTTTGAGATAGATAAATTCCTACAGTTTTTATGCATGATTTGTAGCATGAGATGATGCTTGAAATGATTTCATGAAATAACATGTTGCATTGATGAGTTTTGAGCTTTTGATTTAAAGCATGGCAAATGTTATGGTTTTGAAATGAGGTGAGAAAGATTTGAGAAATGTTGCATGAAAAACAGTAGGTGAGATGATATTTTGACATAATATATTTGCATAGAATATGAGATACTTACCGGATATAATTGATCGATCAATATGATGAGAGTGCACTATAAACTAAGAATTCGTATGTGCTCCTTGGTTTAATCCAAAGGGAGAGACTGATGATGGGCATTCCATCGGGTAGGACTTGGTGAAATACCCAAGCTTTGTGGCGATGAGAGATTCCGCCATGTGAGTATGGTGATGTGAGATTCCACCGGAAATTATGTTACTAGACAAGTGAGTACGGTGATGTGAGATTCCACTGGAAGAGTCTAGTGGTTTGAGAATGATGTTCGCATATCCGAGTAATAATGAGATGTGAAATGCCAATATAATATATGGAAATGCTTTTGATTCACATGTACCTATTGTTGAGATGATTTATGCTATGAGAAATGCATATGAGATTTGCATATGAAATGCTTTGGCTTTTACAAGCATGTGTATGGCCTTGCGATGAAATTTGCATTGGTTTAAATGCATGAGATAGAATTGAGGTACATGTGTTTTCACTGAAGAGTTGCTTTGAAATGGTTTTTAAGCATGAGATAGAATGAGCATGTTGTAGAAAAAGGCTTTTGAGAAAGTGTTTTGAATAATGCACTATTGTGTTGGTTTCTTTAGAGCATGCCTCACTAAGCAAATGTGCTTACGCTCTCTTTTACCAATAATGCAGATAATTGGGGTGTTTTGGGGCAACAAGAAAGTTAAGAACATCCAAGGAAGTGAAAAGCTCATGTATGGTGATGTTTTTATACACTTTAGTTTTGATATTTGGCAATGGGACTCCAAGGTTGTATTTTGGAGATGTGTTTTGAACTCCCTAAGTTTGTAGCATGTTTGTGATGGCTTTTATGGGTTGTAAATGGTCCTAAGGGTTTGGTTTGAGGATTGATAGCTTATATTGGTTTTGTGGCTTGGAAGCATGCATGTAGATTGGGTGACAATGTGTTTGATGCCATGCTCTAGCTTAAGCTCCCTAAATATGATATTTAGTGTCATAATAGGTTGCTAGTATGTTTTGATGCTTTTGGAAGCATGTTTGAGTGGTTTAAAAGGTGAAAAACCAGCAAATTCTGCTGTCACAGTGCAAGGTGTATCGAAACACCCTTAACTGTTTCGAAACGAGGGCTTGTAATGGCCATAGCGTTTCAGAACGACTGAAGGTGTTTCAAAACATTTTGGCTACTAAAGAGGCCTGTTTCGATACCAGTCTCGGAACGCACCCGAGTACTGAAATAGTCGAGTCCGGTTCGATATGGGCATTCGGTACGACGGTTGGTGTTTCGAAACGGATGACTGTTGGATGATGATTTTTGAATTGTTTTAAGTTTCCATGTTTTACGTTTTAGTCCTGAATGTTGTGGATGCAATTTCTTGAGCTTGGAATTTTCTTTTAAGCTAAAATTTGACAGAGGAGTATGTAATATGACTAATTACATATTGGTAAACCTAAAATCTGCAAAGTCATTCTAATTTCTAAAAATTACATTTTGGTCCCTAAAAGTGAAATTCATTCAGTTGAGTCCCTAAATGTTTTTCGGTCGCTATGTCCTTCTCTCAAATGAATCTTGAGTGTTCACATAGGCTTAATGTGCATCTAGAAAAGATTAAAAAGTAAAAAAGGGTCGTTAATCATGGTTGACTTTCGGGTTGACTTTGGTTTTCCCCGTGTAATCTTCGTAGTTCGGGTCAAGCGTCTAGGCCAGGCTAAGGGGGTTACATTTGTTGGTATCATAGGAGGTTTTCGAATAATTGGGGCTTGGTATGTGGTTATTGTATGTGGTTATGTATGATTGTGACTTTTCGGTGAAAGTATGATATATGAATATTGTTGTATGATTCATTTGAGATGATTTTGTGATGATATGTTATGTTTGGAGCGTGGTTGGGGATCCCATTGCCATATCATTACTAATGAGAAGAATTGGTTTCAAAAATGAGCTTGAGTACTTGGATTACTTACCTTATTATGCCTAATTGGGTTTGTTGTATTTTTGTCAGTGCATTGTTTTTATTATGGGGCCACGTAGAGAGCTGAGAACAGTACTCGATCTACGGCTGAGAATGAGAATGTAGAGAATGCTGAGGATTTACCTGCTCCTCCCACTGGTGGACCACCTGGTGGTGGTGGAGCTGGGGTTGGTGCTGCTAGAGTTGGTGCTGGGGTTGCTGGACCCAAGGGAGGTCGGGGGCAAGCTGCTCCTGATATGACCATGCTGATACAGGCTATTGCTGGAGCTTTTCAGGCAGCAATAGCTGGATCTCATGAAGCTGCACCTCAGGATGGTGCTAATGTGAGACTGTCGTTGGAGCGTCTTCGCAGTCTAGGAGGGACTGAGTTTAGAGGTTTGACACTGGAGGGTTCTGAGTCTTGGTTGGAGAGCACCAGGAGGATTCTTGGTTAGCTGAATTGCAACAATGTCCAGAAGTTGGGATGCATGTGTCACTACTGCATGGTGATGCGTATACGTGGTGGGCGACCACTATCTCTGGAATGAAGGATGATGAAGTGACTTGGACATTCTTTTTGAATGCGTTCAAGCGGAAATACTTGGTAGTTCGCTACCTCGACGAGAAGAAGAGGGAGTTTATGTCTCTTGTGCAAGGGAGCATGTCTGTGGCTGAATATGAGATTCAGTTTGTTCGACTTAGCCAATATGCACCTAAGCTGATTCTTAACAAGAGCGAAAGGTGTGAACGGTTCCGTTACGGGCTGGTGGTGGATGAAAAAACCTATACGCTTGCAGCTGACTATACTGATTTCGATGTCTTGGTCACTAGAGCCAAGGACATTGAATTTAATCTTGGTTTGGCGAGCCGAGCAGGTGGATCTAGCTCGGGGAAGTGAGCTGCAGAACGTGATTATGGTAGAGATCGCATCAAGAGGCATAAGGATAGAAAGGCACATTTTGATGCTAGACGCGGGGGTGGTAACCCTGGTAGAGGTCAGCAAGAACCTAATGCTTTCTTGAGGACTCCTGAGTGTAACTGGTGTGGTAGGAGACACGCTGGTGAGTGTTGGGGTAACCTTGGTACATGCTGGAACTGTGGTAATCGGGGGCATATGAAGAAAGATTGTCCTCAGCCGCTGAGAGAGGGGCAGGATCCGGTTAAAGCAGCTGAGCCACAGAGAGGTCGTGGGCGCGGCCGTGGTAATTTTCAGCGTAGAGATGAGGGTGGAAGGAATGTGGCGCATGTGGTGGCTGTGCAACTTGAGGGAGGCGGTCAGGCTAGAGTGTATGCCCATCGTGAGGGAAGGAATGACACGGACGTGATCGCAGGTACCTTTACTTTGCAATCCTTGTCATTACTTTCTTTGGTTGATTCTGGATCTTCATACTCGTACATATTGCGTGAACATGCTCAAATGATTGGTTTTCCTGTTGAGTCTTTGGATAATTGGTATGTGTGTGACTAGTTCCTTTGGTGAAATAGTTGTAACAAGAAAGTTGTATAGGAGATGCCCCTTAAAGGTGAAAGGTCATGTGTTTCTTGTTGATCTTATGGAGTTGCCTTTCTATGGTTTTGATGTAATTCTTGGCATGGATTGACTTGTTGAGCATAGAGTCGTTGTGGATTTCGAAAGCAAGTGAGTTTCGTTGAAACTTGTGGATGATTATGAGGTTGTGGTGGTGGGAGAGAATGTGAAGTTTCTAGCTAATGTGGTGTCTACATTGGAAGCAAGCCGGATGTTGCGGCAAGGATGTGAGGCTTACCTAGCCTTTGTTATGAACCCTAATTCAAAAGAGGTGCGCGTTCAGGATATAAGGACCATGTGTGAGTTCCCTGGAGTGTTCCCGGAGGAATTACCTGGTTTGCCGCCTAGTCGGGAGGTGGAGTTTGGGATTGAGCTGTATGAGAACACAACTCCGGTGTCCATTGCCTCCTATCGCATGGCACCCAAAGAGTTGAAGGATTTGAAGACTCAACTTCAGGAGTTGCTTGATCGTGGCTTCATTCAGCCTAGTGTGTCACCTTAGGGTGCACCGGTCTTGTTTGTGAAAAAGAAAGATGGCACGATGAGAATGTGCATCGATTATCATCGGCTGAATAATTTGACCGTCAAGAACAAGTATCCTTTGCCGAGGATTGATGATCTTTTTGATCAGTTTTCAGGGAGCGGTTGTGTTTTCAAAGATTGACTTGAGGTCAGGGTACTATCAGTTAAAGGTGAAGGATGTGGATGTGCCGAAAACAGCCTTTCGAACGAGATATGAGCATTATGAGTTCCTAGTGATGTCGTTTGGTTTGACGAATGCTCCTGCTGCTTTCATGGACATGATGAATAGGGTGTTCCATGAATTCTTGGACAAGTTTGTTGTTGTGTTCATCAACGATATCCTTGTGTACTCTCGTACTGAGGAGGAGCATGAAGGTCATTTGAGGATTGTTTTGCAAGCGTTGTTGGAAAATCAGCTTTATGCTAAGTTGAACAAGTGTGAGTTTTTGCTAAAGGAAGTTGTTTTCCTTGGTCATGTGGTTTCGGCTGAAGGGATTCGAGTTGATCCCCAGTAGGTTGAGGCGGTGATGAATTGGAAGCCTCTTAAGTCCGTTCATGAAGTCCGTAGTTTCCTTGGGTTGACAGGATACTACCAGATGTTTGTGGATGGATTTTCTAAGATTTCTGCTCCTTTGACAAAGTTGTTGCAAAAGGATGTTATGTATGAGTGGACGGAAGCGAGACAACAAGCTTTTGAGAAGCTAAAAGCAGCTTTGACGCAAGCTCCTATCTTGGTTCAACCTGAATTAGGGAGAGAGTTTGTGGTGTATAGTGACGCATCCTATGTTGGTTTGGGGTGTGTGTTAATGCAAGAGGGTAAGATAGTGGCTTATGCATCGCGACAGTTGAAAGTGCATGAGCGCAATTATCCTACGCATGATATTGAGTTGGCTGCAGTGGTTTTTGCTCTAAAGATCTGGAGACCTTATCTCTATGGTGAGAAGTGCATTGTGTACACGGATCACAAAAGTTTGAAGTATCTGATGTCTCAGAAAGAGATGAATCTTAGGCAACGACCCTGGGTGGAGTTTCTTAGGGATTACGATCTAACGATCGAGTATCATCCGGGAAAGGCCAATGTTGCGGCTGATGCTTTGAGTAAGAAAGTGGCGGTGGAGTTAAGAGTGATGTTTGCTAGCTTGAGCATATCGCGAGATGGTGGTCTTGTTGCTGAATTACGAGTGAAACCGTCTCTAATCCGGTTGATAAAGGATAAACAATTGTTGGATGATGACTTGGTGCCACATGTTCAGGATATTGTTGAAGGTAGGCCATCGGATTTCTGTTTTAATGATGATGGTGTTTTATGTTTTGGAAGTCGGATAATGGTGCCGAGTGATGTGAAGTTGAGGCGCACTATTCTGACTGAAGCTCATAGTAGTCCTTTTGCTATGCACCCTAGTAGTACAAAGATGTATCGTGATCTGAAGGATGAGTACTATTGGGTGGGATTGAAGAAAGATGTCGCTGAGTATGTGAGCAAGTGTATGGTTTGTCAGCAGGTTAAGGCTGAGCATTAGTTTCCTTTAGAGTTGTTGTAGCCGTTAAGGATCCCTAAATGTAAGTGGTATAGGATCACCTTGGACTTTGTGTCTAGTTTGTTTTTTTTTGCCATCAAAGAAGAATTATGTTTGTGTGATTATGGATCGCCTTACGAAGTGTGCACATTTCTTGCCTGTGCATACTACGTACAAATTGGATAAGCTTGCGGAGTTGTACATTGCTGAGATTGTACGTTTGCATGGTGTACCAAAATCTATAGTCTCGAATAGAGATCCAAGGTTCACCGCAAGGTTTTGGGAGTGTTTGCATCAAGCATTGGTACGCGGCTGAATTTCAGTACTTCTTATCAGCCGCAGACGGATGGGCAGTCAGAGCGTGTTATCCAAGTGCTTGAAGATATGTTGAGGTGTTGTGTTATTGAGTTTCTAGGCTCTTGGGAGAAGCATTTGCCTTTGGTGGAGTTTGCTTATAATAATAGTTACCAAGCGAGTATTCAAATGGCACCTTATGAAGCTTTGTACGGGAGAAAGTGCAGAACTCCTCTTTGCTGAGCTGAAACGGGACAAAAGTTGGTCTCGATGCCGACTCTGTTGAAAGGAACCACCAAGAAGGTGAAGCTCATTTGTGAGCGGTTAAAGGCAGCTTCGGATCGGCAAAAGTCTTACGCGGATTTGAAGCGCAAGTAGATAGAATTTGCAGAGGGTGACCGTGTGTTTTTGAAAGTGTCACCTTGGAAGAAGGTGATGAGGTTTGGCCGGAAGGGCAAGTTGAGCCCGAGGTACATTGGACCATACGAGGTGATAGAACGTGTGGGTCACGTTGCGTATAAGCTGAGACTACCTCAAGAGTTAGAAAAGATACATTATGTGTTTCATGTATCCATGCTTCGGAGGTATAGATCGGATCCTTCGCATGTTATGCTTGTAGAGGAGGTTGAGTTGAATCCAGACTTGACATATGATGAGGAACCTGTTGAGATTCTGGATTCGGATAGTAAGGTCCTCCATGGTAAGACCATTGAGCTGGTCAAAGTGTTGTGGAGACATCGTGGTGTTGAGGAAGCCACGTGGGAAAGGAAGGAAGACATGAAGAAGCAATTTCCTTACCTTTTTCGTCCAGGTAAATTTCGAGGATGAAATTTCTTAAGAGGGGGAGAGTTGTATCGCCCCGATTTTGGGCCTAGATGTTTTAGAGTTCGAATCGATTCGGTCGAGAACGGTTCGAATCTTAAAGGGAGATTTAGGGAACACCTAGTTCAGGATGCTTTAAAAATATGGAAAAATATCTAAAAATCCTCATTTATTATATGAATGACTATGGTGAAAACAATTTTACAAAATAAGGGTTGGAAATACTACATTTCGGTGTAGTGACCAAATCGCAGTTTTTGCAAAAGTTAAATAGTGAATGTTTTGTAAAGGATTGAAACTTTGAATCTTTAAGGAGCTAATTTTATCAAATTGTTTTTAATCAGATTTCTCCTTATTTTGGGTGATTTTAATAATGTTTTAATTAAAGGAAATAAAGATTGATTAAAGGAAAAACTATCTTTGACTTTTCATAACTACCTTACGTTAATTTTCTTTCATATCATTTTCTCTCAATTTCTTTTCAGCCAAACACATTTCCTCCATCACTTAGCCTTTGATTTTCATTCATGATGACGAGATTTCAATCTCCTTTTGATTCCTAATCTTTTCCTTATCAAATCCTCTTGTTTTTACATTGGATTTTCATGAAAACTTGCCCAAATCAAGGAGAAATCAGCCATTAGAGGTAAGCTTCGTCCTTCCCCTCTAATGATCAGTTCTTTACTGAAATTCCCAAGTTATCAATCCTTTGTTAATGATTTTTGAGTTGCTTTAATGTTAGAAACAAGAAATTGTATTAAAACTCAAGGTTTTTGGAGAAATCTTGATGATTTTCGTGGTTGATGGTTAGGCTTTGTTTTGAGGTTGTTTTCTAATGTATTTTGGATGTTAATTGATGTTATAAATGAGGTTTTATCAAAAAAATCCCGAATAGGCTTGGATTCCTAAGTTTTGCATGCTAGAATGGTGGTTTTTGGGGGGTGGTTTTGGTGTTCTGTTATAGCTGGAGGTAAAAGGACGAGTTTGTGGTGGTTTTTGATGTTGATTGATGTTTAGAAATGATTAGAAGTGATAGATCTTGACTGAGCTTTGTTTTGGAAGAGTTTGGAGATAATTCCGGTTGTGTTTGGTAACCGAAATGAGGTTTTTGAGTAGAGCAGCGAGTTTAGGTGTGTGGCTGATGATTTCAATGTATGATGATGCATTAATCCTCCGCTCTTATGTGTTATAAACAGGGGAGACATCTTCGGACGCCTTTGGTGTTGATCCGGGAGCTTAGATAGCGTTTCGGCGAGCAAGCGAAACGTAATCGGTGAGTGCGAGTGGTTTTAGAAGTCCTTGAGGAACAAAGAAACAAGGTTTGGGGATTTAGAAAAGGTTTGAAACACCTTCCTAAGTCCGGAAGTAAGTATTGGCTAGATTGTTCTCATACATGTGGTGGTTGCCCCTAAAATGCTTTTACATGCTCATGGTTTGAGATAGATAAATTCCTACTGTTTTTATGCATGATATGTAGCATGAGATGATGCTTGAAATGATTTCATGAAATAACATGTTGCATTGATGACTTTTGAGCTTTTGATTTAAAGCATGGCAAATGTTATGGTTTTGAAATGAGGTGAGAAAGATTTGAGAAATGTTGCATGAAAAACAGTAGGTGAGATGATATTTTGACATAATATATTGGCATAGAAGATGAGATACTTACCGGATATAATTGATCGATTAATAGGATGAGAGTGTACTATAAACTAAAAATTCGTACGTGCTCTTTGGTTTAATCCAAAGAGAGAGACCAGTGATGGGCATTCCATCAGGTAGGACTTGGTGAAATACCCAAGCTTTGTGGCGATGAGAGATTCCGCCATGTGAGTACGGTGATGTGAGATTCCACCGGAAGAGTCTAGTGGTTTGAGAATGATGTTCGCATATCCGAGTAATAATGAGATTTGAAATGCCAATATAATATATGAAAATGCTTTTGATTCACATGTACCTATTGTTGAGATGATTTATGCTATGAGAAATGCATATGAGATTTGCATATGAAATTCTTTGGCTTTTACAAGCATGTGTATGGCCTTGCCATGAAATTTGCATTGGTTTAAATGCATGAGATAGAATTGAGGTACATGTGTTTTCAATGAAGAGTTGCTTTGAAATGGTTTTCAAGCATGAGATAAAATGAGCATGTTGTAGAAAAAGGCTTTTGAGAAAGTGTTTTGAATAATGCACTATTGTGTTGGTTTCTTTAGAGCATGCCTCACTAAGCAAATGTGCTTACACTCTCTTTTACCAATAATGCAGATAATTGAGGTGTTTTTGGGCAGCAAGAAGGTTAAGAACATCCAAGGTGTAACCCCCGAAGCCCGGCCTAGACGCCCGACCCGAACTACGGAGATTACACGGGGAAAACCAAAGTCAACCCGAAAGTCGACTCTGGTTAACAACCCTTTTTTTTTCTTTTTAATCTTATCTAGATGTACATTACTCCTATGTGTGATCATACAAACAGCATATTAAAAGATCACAAACATCAGAGATCAAACAGGGACCCAATTGAACAAATTACAACTTTAGGGACCAAACTGTAATTTCTGATAAATTTAAGGACTTAACCCAAATTGAGGTTACCAACTTGGAATTAGTCAGGTTTCATGCTTCTCTGTGAAATTTCAGCTCAAAAGAACAACCACAGCTCATGCAATTGATCATACAAGATTCAGGACCAAAACATAAACAAAACAAAACATTCAAAGATTCTTTTAATTGATTTTAACGGTCCGGTATCGATACGCCACGTGTCGTATCGATACTCGGGGAAGGCAGTAACCAAATTCAAGCAAGGGTATCGATACCCTCCCCCCCAGTATCGATACTCCATTCATATGGTATCGATACTTGTTCATCAGGTATCGATACCCTTGGCCTGAAACTTGCAAATTTGGCTCAGGTGTATCGATACCCTAAGCCCAAGTATCGATACCCCTGTCTGCAGACTACTCCAAAACAGCACCAAACATGCTTCAAACATCAAATTAACATCACCAAACCATTACACAAAGTCAACCAACATGCAAGGACCTCAATTGCATCATCAATTTAACACATTAACATCACATAAGAAAAACCCCAATTTATATGGCATGCTTCCTAGTTAAGCTATCCATTCAACTCCAAACTTGCAAAACAAGCATATAAGGTTCCAAATCAAAAACCAACATTCTCAACAACGTTTAACAGACTTAGGGAGTCTTAAACACCTCCCAAAACATATACATTGGTCCCCCATTGCCAAATCAACCAAAAAGCTAAAAGTGCTTGTAAAACCTCATACATTGAGCTTAAGTAGAACTTGATTGCTTGCCCTCCCTTGCAGCCCACAAGATGCTCTAGTTCTCTGCATTATTGAATTAAGAAAACGTAGAGAGCGTAAGCAAAAGCTTAGTGAGGCATGCTCATTTAAAACTATTCAATAACGCATATAATACCATTTACAAAACATGCTTTAAATCAATCCATGCATAAGTTCAAAGCATTCTTAAAACCTTGTAACCACATGCTTATAACATAATCAACCAAGCATCACATTCTTCTTACACACTTTCCATGTCATATTGGCACAAGTGACAAATTCCATTTTTGATGAACAAGATCAACATCTTTGTCAAGGACTTTTAAACACCTTGACCCCAAGGACTTTTAAACACCTTGGCCATGGACTTTTAAACACCATGATCATGGACCACACAAGGACTTTTAACCACCTTTGTGTCCATAACTTGAATCACCCCAAGGACTTTTAAACACCTTGGCCCCAAGGACTTTTAAACACCTTGGCCCCATGGACTTTTAACCACCATGGAAAGGAGCACCTAAGGACTTTTAACCACCTTAGAGTCCGCAACATCGAAGGACTTTTAACCACCTTGATGTTCATGTAACAAGGCTCACTCAAGGACTTTTAACCACCTTAGTGACCTCCACTTTTTCAAAACCATCACTTGCCAATATGCATCAATTTCATCATAATATCCACTGTTTTAAAGCATTTAAACCAAGCCATTTCGTCACGCATTTCATGCATCAAATCCACATTTAAACAATGTACAAATCAAGGAACTCCTACCTAGAGTTACCTTCAACACATGGCTTAAATCAACAGCATAATCCATGCTAAAACATGCTTTCAAAACAGTAAGTAAAACATGCAAATCATCATTTAGCAAAATATCAAGTCATGGCCACCACTAGAGAGAAAATCTGGAAACTTACACTTGAGCTTAGCAAAGTTGTTTAGACTTAAACTAAGCTCCCATAACCTTCAAACCTTTGTTTAAAAAGCTGAAAATCCAATTCCAAAGTTGCACTCACCAAAAACCACTTAGCTTCAAGCCTAAGCACCAAATCAAGCCTCCAAAACAACCGAACTTGAATCCAATGATGCCTCCCCTGTTTCAACACATCAAAGCAGAGGATTAATGCATCATCTTGCATTAATTGCTTCAATGAAAGCACCTAAACTCGCTGCTCTCAATCAACCTCCAATTTCGGCCACCAAACACAACCGAAATTGCATCCAAAACACTTCCAAACAAAGCCCAGCCATAAACCAGCAAAACCTCACATCTATTAACATCAAACCACATCTAAAAACAACCTAAAAGCAACCTTATAACCCCAGCAACACCAGAACACCAAAATCACCTCAAAAACAACCTTAAAACACAAACTAAACTTAGGAAACACAACCTATCCGGGATTGCATTAATCAAGACTCACTTCCACATCAATTTAATGATCATTTATCATCAAAAACACTTCTCAAAACTCAGATTTAACAGATCAAACGAAAATCAAATGAAAACACCAAAATCTTGCATAATTAGCCAAGATCCATAAATCTACTTGAAAACCTTTAATTAAACATACATTTAGGATTGAAAACTTTAGGAATTTCATTAAAGAACTTAAAGTTCAGAGGAGAATCGTTCATACCTCCAAACTTGTGATTTCTCCACTTTTTGGAATGAAAACTTTGTTGAAACTTGTAGCAATTGAGTAGGTTTTGATTACACAATGATTTGCTAACAATTGTGAGTTGAAAAGATGAATTTAGGTGAAGAAATCAGATCAAAATCTCTGAAAATGGTGATGTTTGGTTGGAGAGAAAAGGAGAAGAGAAAATAGGAAGTTAGGAAAGAAAAATAGTAAAATGAGTTTCCCTCCTTTTATCAAACCTTTAAAATCAGATTTTAGGATTAAAATATCTTAGAAAAATCTGGAGAATTCACTTTTGGGCAAATAGCTCCTTAAAGATTCAAAGTTTCAATCCTTTTTAAAACAGCCACCAAATTTGCGAAAATTACATTTTGGTCACTAGCCAAAATGTCAACCTTCCAAAACTCATTTTCCAAAATTGTTTTCACAGTTCATCAATTTATATTAAAAGATGATTTTAGAACATTTTTCCATATTTTTAATGCAACCCGAACTAGGTTTTCCTAATTTAACCACTTACGATTCGAACAGCACTTTGACCAACCGGTCAACACCCAAGACTTCTAAGCCCAAAAACCGGGGCGTTACAACTCTCCCCCCCTTAAGAAATTTCGTCCTCGAAATTTACCTGAAGGAAAGAGATAAGGAAACTGCCTCAACATGTCTTCCTTTCGCTCCCACGTGGCTTCCTCAACACCTCGATGCTTCCACAGCACCTTCACCAACTCAATGGTCTTGCCACGAAGAACCTTACTATCTGAATCCAGAACCTTCACCGGTTCCTCATCATAGGTCAAATCCGGATTCAAAACCACATCCTCAACAGGCATCACATGCGAAGGATCAGATCTATACCTCCTGAGCATAGAAACATGGAACACATCATGAATCTTCTCTAGCTCCTGAGGTAACCTCAACCGATATGCAACAGGACCCACTCGCTCAACCACCTCATACGGTCCAATGTACCGAGGGCTCAACTTACCCTTCCGACCAAACCTCATCACCTTCTTCCAAGGCGAAACCTTCAAGAACACACGGTCACCCACCGCAAACTCTATCTCCTTACGCTTCAAATCCGCGTAAGATTTCTGCCGATCCGAAGCAGCCTTCAACCGCTCACAAATGAGCTTCACCTTCTCGGTGGTCCCTTTCAACAAAGCAGGCATAGAAACCAACTTTTGACCAGGTTCAGCCCAACCCAAAGGAGTCCTACACCTCCTCCCATACAGAGCCTCATAAGGTGCCATCTGTATACTTGCCTGAAAACTGTTGTTATAAGCGAACTCAACCAAAGGCAGATGCTTCTCCCAAGAACCTTGGAACTCTATCACGCAGCATCTCAACATATCTTCCAAAATCTGAATAACCCGTTCAGACTGACCATCCGACTGAGGATGATAGGATGTACTTAAATGCAACCTTGTACCCAGAGCTTGATGCAAACACTGCCAAAAACGCGATGTGAACCTCGGATCCCTATCCGACACAATCGACTTAGGCACACCATGCAACCTCACTATCTCAGCAATGTACAGCTCTGCCAGCTTATCCAAAGAAAACGTAGTATGCACAGGCAAGAAATGCGCACACTTCGTCAGGCGATCAACAATCACCCAAACAGAATTCTTCTTTGATGGAGACAAAGGTAAACCAGATACAAAATCCATGGTAACCCTCTCCCACTTCCATTCGGGGATTTTCAACGGTTGCAACAAACCAGAAGGAACCTGATGTTCAGCCTTAACTCGCTGACACACCAAACACTTGCTCACAAACACTGCAACATCCTTCTTCAAACCAACCCAATAGTACTCATCGCGAAGATCACGATACATCTTGGTACTACCAGGGTGCATAGCAAAAGGACTACTATGACCTTCAGTCAGAATAGCACGCCTCAACTCAACATCAGCAGGCACAACTATCCGACTACCAAAGCACAACACTCCATCCTCATTAAAGCAGAAATCTGAAGGTCTACCCTCCGCGATATCCTGAACATGAGACACCAAGGAATCATCCAACAACTGCTTATCCTTGATCAACTGAACCAACGAAGGTTTCACTTGCAACTCAGCAACAAGGCCACCATCCCGCGATATGCTCAAGCTAGCAAACATCGCCCTCAGCTCAACAGCTACCTTCCTACTCAAAGCATCCGCAACAACATTGGCCTTTCCAGGATGATATTCAATCGTCAAATCATAATCCTTGAGCAACTCCAGCCAACGTCGCTGCCTAAGATTCAACTCCTTCTGAGACATCAGATACCTCAAACTCTTGTGATCCGTGTACACAGTACACTTCTCACCATACAGATAATGCCTCCAGATCTTCAAAGCAAAAACCACTGCAGCCAACTCTATATCATGCGTAGGATAATTGCGCTCATGCACCTTCAACTGCCGCGACGCATAAGCCACAACCTTACCCTCTTGCATCAGCACACACCCCAAACCAACATAGGATGCATCACTGTAGACTACGAACTCTTTCCCTGATTCAGGCTGAATCAAGATAGGAGCTTGCGTCAAAGCCAACTTCAGCTTCTCAAAAGCTTGCTGCCTCGCCTCTGTCCACTCATACTTAACATCTTTTTGCAAAAGCTTCGTCAAAGGAGCAGCAATCTTGGAAAAACCATCCACAAACCTCCGGTAGTATCCGGCCAAACCAAGGAAACTACGGACCTCATGAACAGACTTAGGAACCTTCCAGCTCATCACCGCTTCAATCTTCTGAGGATCAACACGAATCCCCTCAGCTGAAACGACATGTCCAAGAAACACCACCTCTCTAAGCCAAAACTCACACTTGCTCAACTTAGCATAAAGCTGATTCTCCAACAAAGCTTGCAAAACCACCCGCAAATGCTCTTCGTGCTCCTCCTCAGTACGCGAGTACACGAGGATATCATCAATGAACACCACAACGAACTTGTCCAGGTATTCATGAAAAACACGATTCATCATGTCCATGAAAGCAGCAGGAGCATTTGTCAAACCAAACGGCATCACAAGAAACTCATAATGCCCATACCTTGTCCTGAAAGCTGTCTTAGGCACATCCACATCCTTCACCTTCAACTGATAATACCCTGACCTCAAGTCAATCTTAGAGAACACAGCAGCTCCCCGAAATTGATCAAAGAGATCATCAATCCTCGGCAAAGGATACCGATTCTTGATAGTCAACTTGTTCAGCTGACGGTAATCAATGCACATCCTCATAGTGCCATCCTTCTTCTTCACAAACAAGACAGGAGCACCCCAAGGCGACACACTCGGCCGGATAAAACCACGATCAAGCAGCTCTTGCAACTGCGTCTTCAGCTCCTTCAGCTCCTTAGGTGCCATTCTATAGGGAGTAATGGACACAGGAGTGGTATTCTCATACAGCTCAATACCAAACCCCACCTCGCGATTAGGAGGTAAACCGGGCAACTCCTCAGGAAAAACACCAGGAAACTCCTTCACCACGCGGATATCTTGCACTCTCAACTCCTTAGAGCTAGGATTCATCACAAAGGCAAGATAGGCTTCACAACCTTGCCTCAGCATCCTACTTGCCTCCAAGGTAGAAACAACATTGGCAAGAAACTTCACATTCTCACCAACCACCACTACTTCATAATCATCCGTAAGCCTAAGCGACACCCGCTTATTCTCACAATCCACAACAGCACGATGCTCAGCAAGCCAATCCATACCAAGGATCACATCAAAACCATAAAAGGGAAACTCCATAAGATCAACATGAAAGACATGCTCTTGAACAACCAAATGGCACCTTCTATACAGCTTACGAGTCACAACAGTTTCACCAAAAGAACTAGTGACTCTAACACCGACATCCAAATACTCAACAGGCAAACCAAGCAACTCAGCATGCTCACGCAAAATGTATGAATGAGTAGATCCAGAATCTATCAAAGAAAGCAAAGACATGGATTGCAAAGTAAAGGTACCTGCAATCACATCAGCATCATTCCTTCTTTCGCGCTGAGCATACACCCTCGCCTGGCCTCCACCCTCAGGTTGAATAGCTACCACATGAGCTACTCCTCGGCCACCTTCCTCACGCCTCTGGAAATTACCACGGCCGCGCCCACGACCTCTCTGCGGTGCCGCAACAGCAGGAGCACGCTCTTGGCCACCAGCCATCCTCGGACAATCACGTCTCAAGTGGTCAGCAGAACCACAATTCCAGCACTCATAACCAACATTACCAGCTGCCACAACAGGAGCCTGCACCTCCCTACCAGCACGAGGACAGTCACGCCTCAAGTGACCACGGGAACCACAAATCCAACAAGCACTAGGCTCAGCCCTAGCAAAACCTCCTCTAGCAGGTGCACCTCCACCTCTCTTAGCTGAAGACTGAAACCTCTGATCACGTCCTCTCTTGTTCCGTCCACCTCCGGAACTATACTCGGCAGCTCTCTTCCCAGAACTAGCCCCAGCACCTTTCGCAGACAAACTCAGATTCATCTCAATATCCTTGGATCGACCAACCAACACATCGAAATCATTATACTCAGCTGCCAACATATAGGTCTTAACATCCGGCACCAAGCCATAACGAAACCTTTCGCACCTCTCTCGCTCTTCAGGTACCAGCTCCGGTGCATACTGGCTAAGGCGTACAAACTGTACCTCATACTCAGCCACACTCATGTTCCCCTGAGTCAGAGACATGAATTCACGCTTCTTTTCATCCAGATATCTCACTCCCAGATATCTCCTCTTGAATGCATTCAGGAAGAATGTCCAAGTGATGTCAACTTCAGCCATCCCAGAGATTGTGGTCGTCCACCACGTATAGGCATCACCTTGCAACAAAGATACCACACAGCCCAACTTTTGCACATCCGTGCAACTCATCTGTCCCAGAACACGCTTGGCACTTTCTAACCAGGCTTCCGACCTCTCAGCTGACATACCTCTGAACTCAGTCCCACCAAGACTGCGCAGACGCTCTAAGGGTAGTCTTACACCAGCATCTCCCTGATGCCCAGCTCCTTGAGCTCCGGCTACCGCGGCTCTAAAAGCACCCGCAATAGCTTGTACCAAAGCAGACATGTCAGGCATCGCTTGTCCCTGACCAACCTCAGGTCCTGCAGCTCCAGCACCAGCTGCCTCAGCTCCAGCTCTTCCCCTCTCCGCACCACCACCAGGTGGAGGAGGAGGTAGCACAGCACTACCAGTGTGCTCATCATTCACATTCCCTTCAGGAGTCGTAGCTCTTACGTTACTCCTTAACTCTCTACGTGGTGCCATACTTTACCATATAATAACAATGCAAAATAAAACAAGTCAGGCCCAGCAAGGTAAGCAATTTCAAGTATTCAAGCTCAATCTCTTTCAAAAACAACATCATTTCTTTAGCTTTTGTTTGGCAATGGGTACCCTTATCATGCATCATCACAACATACTTCACAAAAACATCATCAACATAAATCACTGAACATGCTTTCACCCAACAAGCATACAAACCAAACCATGCTTCAATCATGCACAACAACATACCCAATTACTCAAGAACTCAGCTCTGATACCACCAAATGTAACCCCCGAAGCCCGGCCTAGACGCCCGACCCGAACTACGGAGATTACACGGGGAAAACCAAAGTCAACCCGAAAGTCGACTCTGGTTAACAACCCTTTTTTTTTCTTTTTAATCTTATCTAGATGTACATTACTCCTATGTGTGATCATACAAACAGCATATTAAAAGATCACAAACATCAGAGATCAAACAGGGACCTAATTGAACAAATTACAACTTTAGGGACCAAACTGTAATTTCTGATAAATTTAAGGACTTAACCCAAATTGAGGTTACCAACTTGGAATTAGTCAGGTTTCATGCTTCTCTGTGAAATTTCAGCTCAAAAGAACAACCACAGCTCATGCAATTGATCATACAAGATTCAGGACCAAAACATAAACAAAACAAAACATTCAAAGATTCTTTTAATTGATTTTAACGGTCCGGTATCGATACGCCACGTGTCGTATCGATACTCGGGGAAGGCAGTAACCAAATTCAAGCAAGGGTATCGATACCCTCCCCCCCAGTATCGATACTCCATTCATATGGTATCGATACTTGTTCATCAGGTATCGATACCCCTGGCCTGAAACTTGCAAATTTGGCTCAGGTGTATCGATACCCTAAGCCCAAGTATCGATACCCCTGTCTGCAGACTACTCCAAAACAGCACCAAACATGCTTCAAACATCAAATTAACATCACCAAACCATTACACAAAGTCAACCAACATGCAAGGACCTCAATTGCATCATCAATTTAACACATTAACATCACATAAGAAAACCCCCAATTTATATGGCATGCTTCCTAGTTAAGCTATCCATTCAACTCCAAACTTGCAAAACAAGCATATAAGGTTCCAAATCAAAAACCAACATTCTCAACAACGTTTAACAGACTTAGGGAGTCTTAAACACCTCCCAAAACATATACATTGGTCCCCCATTGCCAAATCAACCAAAAAGCTAAAAGTGCTTGTAAAACCTCATACATTGAGCTTAAGTAGAACTTGATTGCTTGCCCTCCCTTGCAGCCCACAAGATGCTCTAGTTCTCTGCATTATTGAATTAAGAAAACGTAGAGAGCGTAAGCAAAAGCTTAGTAAGGCATGCTCATTTAAAACTATTCAATAACGCATATAATACCATTTACAAAACATGCTTTAAATCAATCCATGCATAAGTTCAAAGCATTCTTAAAACCTTGTAACCACATGCTTATAACATAATCAACCAAGCATCACATTCTTCTTACACACTTTCCATGTCATATTGGCACAAGTGACAAATTCCATTTTTGATGAACAAGATCAACATCTTTGTCAAGGACTTTTAAACACCTTGACCCCAAGGACTTTTAAACACCTTGGCCATGGACTTTTAAACACCATGATCATGGACCACACAAGGACTTTTAACCACCTTTGTGTCCGTAACTTGAATCACCCCAAGGACTTTTAAACACCTTGGCCCCAAGGACTTTTAAACACCTTGGCCCCATGGACTTTTAACCACCATGGAAAGGAGCACCTAAGGACTTTTAACCACCTTAGAGTCCGCAACATCGAAGGACTTTTAACCACCTTGATGTTCATGTAACAAGGCTCACTCAAGGACTTTTAACCACCTTAGTGACCTCCACTTTTTCAAAACCATCACTTGCCAATATGCATCAATTTCATCATAATATCCACTGTTTTAAAGCATTTAAACCAAGCCATTTTGTCACGCATTTCATGCATCAAATCCACATTTAAACAATGTACAAATCAAGGAACTCCTACCTAGAGTTACCTTCAACACATGGCTTAAATCAACAGCATAATCCATGCTAAAACATGCTTTCAAAACAGTAAGTAAAACATGCAAATCATCATTTAGCAAAATATCAAGTCATGGCCACCACTAGAGAGAAAATCCGGAAACTTACACTTGAGCTTAGCAAAGTTGTTTAGACTTAAACTAAGCTCCCATAACCTTCAAACCTTTGTTTAAAAAGCTGAAAATCCAATTCCAAAGTTGCACTCACCAAAAACCACTTAGCTTCAAGCCTAAGCACCAAATCAAGCCTCCAAAACAACCGAACTTGAATCCAATGATGCCTCCCCTGTTTCAACACATCAAAGCAGAGGATTAATGCATCATCTTGCATTAATTGCTTCAATGAAAGCACCTAAACTCGCTGCTCTCAATCAACCTCCAATTTCGGCCACCAAACACAACCGAAATTGCATCCAAAACACTTCCAAACAAAGCCCAGCCATAAACCAGCAAAACCTCACATCTATTAACATCAAACCACATCTAAAAACAACCTAAAAGCAACCTTATAACCCCAGCAACACCAGAACACCAAAATCACCTCAAAAACAACCTTAAAACACAAACTAAACTTAGGAAACACAACCTATCCGGGATTGCATTAATCAAGACTCACTTCCACATCAATTTAATGATCATTTATCATCAAAAACACTTCTCAAAACTCAGATTTAACAGATCAAACGAAAATCAAATGAAAACACCAAAATCTTGCATAATTAGCCAAGATCCATAAATCTACTTGAAAACCTTTAATTAAACATACATTTAGGATTGAAAACTTTAGGAATTTCATTAAAGAACTTAAAGTTCAGAGGAGAATCGTTCATACCTCCAAACTTGTGATTTCTCCACTTTTTGGAATGAAAACTTTGTTGAAACTTGTAGCAATTGAGTAGGTTTTGATTACACAATGATTTGCTAACAATTGTGAGTTGAAAAGATGAATTTAGGTGAAGAAATCATATCAAAATCTCTAAAAATGGTGATGTTTGGTTGGAGAGAAAAGGAGAAGAGAAAATAGGAAGTTAGGAAAGAAAAATAGTAAAATGAGTTTCCCTCCTTTTATCAAACCTTTAAAATCAGATTTTAGGATTAAAATATCTTAGAAAAATCTGGAGAATTCACTTTTGGGCAAATAGCTCCTTAAAGATTCAAAGTTTCAATCCTTTTTAAAACAGTCACCAAATTTGCGAAAATTACATTTTGGTCACTAGCCAAAATGTCAACCTTCCAAAACTCATTTTCCAAAATTGTTTTCACAGTTCATCAATTTATATTAAAAGATGATTTTAGAACATTTTTCCATATTTTTAATGCAACCCGAACTAGGTTTTCCTAATTTAACCACTTACGATTCGAACAGCACTTTGACCAACCGGTCAACACCCAAGACTTCTAAGCCCAAAAACCGGGGCGTTACACAAGGAAGTGCAAAGCTCATGTATGGTGATGTTTTTATACACTTCAGTTTTGATATTTGGCAATGGGACTCCAAGGTTGTATTTGGGAGTTTTGTTTTGAACTCCCTAAGTTTGCAGCATGTTTGTGATGGCTTTTATGGGTTGTAAATGGTCATAAAGGTTTGGTTTGAGGTTTGATAGCTTATATTGGTGATGAGTATTTATTTTGGTTGTGTTTTTGGTCCTTGTTTCGATTAAATATAAGTTTGATGGACTTAATTGGGCTGTTTTATGATGTTTTCATGCAGGGGACGTGATGCTGGAAATAGGATGGAATGCTGCAGAAAATGATGGATTCATGGGGATGAATGGGGGCATGAATGCTGACTGGGCGCCATGTTAGTATCTTCTAGAAGCTGACGTCAGCAGTAGTGATATCTTATCAAGCCGCTTATCAGATAGCCTATCATCCGGATTTTAATTTTTAAATTTCAAACTTGGGATAATTATCCCATGTAATTTAAATTATTTTTGGGATTTATCATTTTAGTTTTTAGGGTTTTTCAGCTACTATAAATACCCCACTTTGGGGGTGAGTTATCATCATTTGCTCATTGTTCTCTTCTACCTTGAGTGTAATAAAGTTCTCTATTTTTCTCCATTTCTATTTTCTCCATTTCTTTCATTATTTAATTAAGTATGGTTTCTTCACCAACCATGCTTAACTAAATCCCCTTTAGCCAAAAGCAACGCCAAACCCGACTAAACTCATGAGATTAGAAAAGTTCTTCATTCCTTCAACAATTCTTTTTTAGATTCTCTGTAAAATTGATTAGGCAATCGGCCTAATCTTTAGGAATCTCAATTGTTTCATTCCGAGAGAGAGCATTGGGTTGAAGTGGTTTAGATCCATTGTTGGGGACGACGAAAAGCTTGTAGCCAATTCAACTCCCTAAGAACAAACTTAGTGGCAGTCCACTAAGGGGAATCAAAATAGGAAACAATTCTCATCTAGACGATTATCCGAGCACGGGCTTCTCCAGCACTAACTCGGACTTGAGTTAGCATCAATTGCCGTAGCTAACCAACTAAAGCTTGATTTCAAGGATTGCCCTGGAAGTCGAGTTTACCCAAGAGAAGTAAGTTGCAAGGGTTGGGCCTTGTAGACTGTAACCGGCAAGAAAGTTGAAGAAAAATCCATTTCGGTGATTGAGGATGTCGTGGCAAAGCGTAGCTTGAGGCTAATTCATTCCATAATTCATTTTCAATACTTATTTTCGTTCTTATTATTTTTTCATTACTCAAATCAATTCTCTAAACCCCCACTTTTATTTTTTCAGGTTTCTTGGTCCAAGTCAGAACGAAAGGGTGTTAGAACTCCTATTCCATGTGGATCGACCCTTACTCTCACTATACTATTTTTATTCTTATTTATTTGAGTTTAAGGATTTATTTTGACACTATACGATGCGTGTCAATTGGTTTTGTGTCTAGGAAGCATGCATGTAGATTGGGTGACAATGTGTTTGATGCCATGCTCTAGCTTAAGCTCCCTAAATATGATCTTTAGTGTCATAACAGGTTACTGGTATGTTATGATGCTTTTTCAAGAATGTTTGAGTGGTTTAAAAGGTGAAAAACCAGCAAATTTTGCTATCACAGTGCAAGGTGTATCGAATCACCCTTAACTGTTTCAAAACGGGGGCCTGTAATGGCCATAGCGTTTCGGAACGGCTGAATGTGTTTCGGAACATTTTGGCTACTGGGAGGCCTGTTTCGATATCGGTCTCAGAATGCACCCGAGTACCGAAACGATCAACTCCGTTTTGATACGGGCGTTCGGTACAAAGGTTGGTGTTTCGAAACGGATGACTGTTGGGTGATAATTTTTGAATTGTTTTAAGTTTCCATGTTTTACGTTTTAGTCCTGAATGTTGTGGATGCAATTGCTTGAGCTTGGAATGTCCTTTTAAGCTGAAACTTGACAGAGGAGTATGTAATATGACTAATTACATATTGGTAAACCTAAAATCTGCAAAGTCTTTCTAATTTCTAAAAAGTACATTTTGGTCCCTAAAAGTGTAATTCATGCAGTTGAGTCCCTAAATGTTTTCTGATTGCTGTGCTCTTCTCTCAAATGAATCTTGAGTGTTCATTTAGGCTTAATGTGCATCTAGAAAAGATTAAAAAGAAAAAAATGTCTCGTTAATCAAGGTTGACTTTCGGGTTGACTTTGGTTTTCCTCGTGTAATCTTCGTAGTTCGGGTCAAGCGTCTAGGCCGGGCTAAGGGGGTTACATTAAGTCTCATTATCCTTTTGATTAAAAAGAAATGTCAAAAATTCATTAACGAATGACGAAAATAACCCTATCTATAAAAACTACCCAGGAAACTGTACTTGATCAGGTAAGACATCTAATACACTTGAAAACCCCGGATTACTGAAATGTCATGGTAACAAGACTTAAACCCTCTAGATTGTAATGTACTTGAGTTGTTAGAATTCTGAATAATTCGATGAAGATAAATTTATGGAAAAATATTCGTATGTATGAATCAAGCAATGGGGCGAAAAAGATTGAATTGATTGAAAAGACTAAAAAGGGTTGAATGTACTGATAAGGCTAGAATGGGTTAGAATGACCCTAAAGACTGCTATTTTCTTCGGGCATTAATTGCCAATCGACCGACATATGGGATATATCCTCGAGGTCTGAAACGAATGAATAGATGGAAAAACCGAGAAACTCTAAATAATTGAAACATTTTTAGCATCGTAATGTCTGAAATACCCTTGAATACTAGAATGTCGGAGAATACTTCTAAAACATGGAATTAGAAATCCCAATAAATCCAAACAAATGTTATGGCTCCAAAAATGGTAAAATACAACTCGTGCCAGTTGGTCGATTCAGATACTATGATGATAGTGGAAGAATACCATGTGAATGCACGTGCAATTTATTTGGAGAAAATACATAGTTAATAGTGAGAGAGATTTGTTCTCCTAAGGCACATCTGATGTTTTGGAATGAGTTCAGGTACAATGCCCATGTTTTAATATTTGGAAAATACCGCTCGATTATATTCCCAATTTCTGGTAATAAGTTCAGTGGATGATTGGTGAAGGCAAAATATTTTTGTTATACTATGTAGTTCGTTCTGAGAAATGAATGGTTGAGGTGTACCTATCTGGTGAGATATTAAACATTGTGTCAATGGGTTTCGATTAGTTCAAAGGGACTCATAAACCTGATGAGCAACTAGAAATCTTGAATTTTGTACATCATTGTTTATACATTGTTGGTTCAAATTACCAGATTACCCCCGAAGGTTAGAATGGCCAAAATACCCTCGTATGCTTTAACGATCGAATCACTCTCGATATATCTGAAATCTCAATGATTCTAATGCATAAACTTTGATGTCTGGTTTGAGTCATTGTTACCGAACATCTCTTTTGTGGGACTTCGTCCTGAAATCCGTTTGAAATTGTCAAGTGCTCTCTTTCTAATAATTATCGAGTGTCTCTGAGAAATAAATTAGGTCATAAGGTGTGTACCATGTGTCTGTAAATTCTATTTGTTTTAAACCAAGATCACCTGCCTAAAATTTAAAAGTATGACATTGTTATTCGAAAAGAAAGTAATCCTTGGCTTCTATCCTCTGATATAGAAATATATAGGTGATACATGAATTTGAATGCAAAATAATTAAAAAAAATCTGACATGTCTTCTGGTATAAAAAAAATAGATCTGGTATCTATCTTCTGGTGTTACTGATTTCTGAATATGGACTAAATTCGTCTGGTATACTATCTGGGACATGAATGAAGATCTGTAGGCTCAGCGCTGGTAAGCCCTTCTAGATCTAAGCTCTTAGCCCAATGGTCCTAGGGTAAGACTTTTTGTAAGCTCTTACGCCCGACGGGCCTAGGGTAAGTCTTTCTAGATACTATTTTGGAACTCTGCATGTTGGCATACGATTGGAGGGTAGTTAAGTAAAATAATAAAACTTCATGACCTCTTCTTAAATATACCCTATTGAAATAATGTATAAAAGTTGAAACTCTCAGTAAACATACAATTCGCGCTTAACGAACCACTCTGAACCCCTTGATTCAACTTCTAAAATCTGAATCTCTTCTGAATCTCCAGCTTTAGACTCATCTCTTAAGGTTCGAGTGACCAAATAAAGAACAACTATGTTACCTTCTGATATAATGCTTCACTGAATTATCAAATCGTAATTTGAGCTTACTGTTGCCCAGTTCATCATGACAATGTTAAGCTTGCAATATACTTGCTTGTGCTTTTAGCATCCCTTGGTAGTCTGTATTACTGAGCTTTCCGAAGCTCACGTTATTTTTACCATCACAGGTTAAAAGATCTCTCATGTTACAGTTATCAACGTCAATATGGGAGTTTCTATGGTTTACTCCCCCTTAATTTAAGATAGGTTTTCAAAAAAAAAGCTCTTACAATTCTCCCCCTTTTTGTTAGATCGAGGATAATCAATGCATAAAATAGGGATAATAAGAAAATTTTAAAGCATAAATAAGAAACATAATAGCATTAAGCAAGAAATATTCAAAGCAAACAATTGTTCAAACATAATTCCAAACTTATATCCTAAAAACATAAAACAAAGCATAGGTTTTTCAAATATAAAACATAGGTGCATAAACTATAAATCTAAATGATATGATATGATATGCTATGCAAAGCTACTCGTCCCCACCATCGTCTTCATCCTCATCCTCCTCATCTTCATCATCATTACTTGGTTGAGGTTTCCGAGTGCAATTAAGCCAAGCACCATGGAAGGTGGTGAGAGAGAAATGCATGGAATTTTGTTGAAGTCCAATGGCATTGACTTGATCCTCCAAGGATGTGAAGCGAGTATCAAGGTCCTGGACTCGATCCTCCAATGATGTGAAACGAGTATCAATAGCGTCAAATCCGGCATCCATGGAGTTGAATTTCTCATAGAGAAACGTCATGAGGGTAAACATGGAAGATTGAGCAATAGGAGCACCTTGTGGACCTTGTGGAGCCATCAGTTGATTATCTTGGCGAGGAGCTCGAGGAACACGAACCCATTCATTGTTGATGTATACAAAGTAAGCACGTGCAAATGAACGCTCATCAATGGTTTGGCCAAGGGGTTCGAGATAGTCATGGGAACAATCTATCCTAAGGGAATGAAACAAGTGACTCAAAGTCGTCAAATAGTAAAAGGATTTGACTTGGTCCGTGTGACGGTGTTAGAAAAGATAGACAAAATCGCCAAACATAATCTGACAAAGATTTGGGCACTTACCCTCACGAAAACAACAAAGCCAAAAATCATCTACTTGGAGAATAGTTGAAAATTTCTCACCCGAAGGATGAATAAACCAAGAAATAATAAGATGAAGTATATGGTCTTGGGCATTTAAAATAGTGACGGAACCAAGAGGACCATGACCCAAAGAGTTTTCATCATCAATCCTAATATTTTCAAAACCAAAGGCATTCTTTAGGCCGAACGAAATTACCTTGTAGCAGATTTCTAATTTTGAAGAAGCCTGATCAGATTCTGTCGCGTCTCAGCCGTGATTGTAGTACCAATCTTCACCTCACGCCTTCCCGTCTCAGTCTCAAGGTTCCAGACTTCTACTTCTTCTTAGTGAGAAAGAGTCTACTTTTCTTCGCCCTTCATTAGCCTGAGGAAATCTTTTGGTAGATCACATCCGACCTCGTCTTCATAGTGTTCAACCCATTCTAAACACGTGGGTCGTTTGAAATCAACTTGCGGGTTGCACTCAAGGTCATTTATGCCATTGATATTCGAAAATCTAAAATGAGAGAATTAGGAATATTTAAAATGGTACTTAGGAAAGCAAATGAATGGCATGGTTTATTTACTCGTTTTATTTTGTCTTTATTTGTTTTTATGTGTTTTTTTAATACACGTTTGCCGCACACAGATTTACTAAAAAATGCACCATTATTATTGGGGAACCAAATGGTTTATTATAGGCCCTTTACAAGCGAGACCCTACCGCCCTCGGGATATGACAACAGGTTAGTTTCGAGAATTACTCTGACATTGATTTAAAAACTACAGGAGGTTCTTTCGTAATCCAATTACATGGACGGAACATGCACAAATATTCACCCTTTTCATCTTCCTCTAGTATGGCGTTCATGCTCAAGTTTCTGAACATATCAATGATGTTCTCCTATGTTGAGTGGGTCGATTTAACCGATATGGCCAAGAGGGGGTGAATTGACACTTTAAAAATTGAAGGGGGCAAAAGGAACAATTAAAAATGAAGAACTTGACACTTATAGTGGTTCAAGCTTCTAAACAAGTTCTACATCCACTACCTTAGCTCCCACTAAAGATTTTCAACAAACGATTCACTAATTTGTTCTTCCCTTTTTCTAGGCTAAGGAGATAACCTTTAAAAATTCAATCTTTCTACCCAAAGATTGAATGACAAGACTCTCAATTACAAAGAATAAAAGGCAATTTGAAATGTATTTCTCACAAGACTAATATATTGCCCAATTACAAACCAACACTCCTCAAACTTGAAAGAAAGATGAATAATTGAGAATTTTACAAGTTGGGTACACAATTTGACTCTAATAGGCTCAAGGGTTTGGAATAAATGCTTTGATGTTGCTTGAAGGTTCAATATAATGTTGTTGGTGCTTTTTAGGCTTGCTTTTATACCTTCTCATTGATTTCTAGTTGTTTGGGTGGTTGAGATCATCAATAGAGTCGTTGGAGCTCTCTCTTCCCTCCATAAATGATGTTCTGCAACTACTTATATCGAAGACGAGGCCCTGCATCGAAAGGGACACCACAAAAATAAAGAGTCGTTGTGTGTAAAAAGGGCCCGTATCGAAAAAATAGAATGCAAAAAGACGGTCGTATCGAAACGAGAATAGGCTGTATCAAAACATTGCGAAACTTTAAACTTTTGTTTCGAAACAACATAGGGATGTATCAAAACACTTAACCAAATTTTCAAAAGTTTGTTTCTGACAAGTAACGACTAGTTCATTTAATGCTCGATTTTAAAAATACTTAACCCCTGTATCGAAACGGGTATGAGTCGTTTCGAAACAACACTTAAAAATCAAAAGCCTAGAAGAAGGTTGTATCGAAACAAGGAAGCCCGTTTCGAAACCTGTGTCTCGAAACAGAATAGTCTGTATCAAAACGGATCTTTCCAGTGGCAAAACGTATCGAAACATTTTGGGGGTGTTTCGAAACGCCTGTGCAATTTTGTGCATTTTGGCTTTGAAACACTTAGAAAATTTTATAGTGTTTAAGTTTTGACTTCAAAATATTTTAAGTATAAATTTCACTTGTCAAATATATGTATTTTGATTACTTAAAAATTTATTTACTTTACAATTTAATCTTTAATTATTTATTTTATCAAAATCAAATATTGATTTTACAGATATCACACAAAATTATTCTCATGATTTAAAGTCATATCTATTGAGCATATATATATATATACACTAACATTTCCGAGATTCTTCAAATCCATGTTCATAGAATACTTTAAATTTCAAGCTTATGATATCAAAATAAGAAGGGGCAGTCGATCTTACCAATGAGACTATGATTCGGATAATTCTCATAAGATTGCTAAGGTTCCAAAGCCAACAATCCTCCTCCCAAATTCTCTATTTTCTCTCACTAACATGGGATGTTTTCGGTGGATTGAACGTGTGAAGGAAGATGACTCTCCCTAGAATTTTTTTTCTCATAGCCGAAACCATCTCTTTCGCATTGCACTAAGTTGTGTGCGACATGTGTGCACACCCCTAGAGTTATAATTATTTAGCATGCAAACTTAGAAATTCAAGCATTACTCAAATTAGTCCTCTTTCTTCTGAGTATCTCTACTTCCAATTTAATCATTTCAGTCATAAGCCTACAATTGTTACCTTATTACATATTAAAATAACTTCTTAGGCATCCCAGGGTATTACAGTATTGATACGCAAGTATCGCGTACCGATACTCGTTGTCATAAATGCTCAACAACTCTTTCTATTTAAGGTAGGTCCCGATATCAAGACCCGCGTACCGATACCGACTAGCTCAGAAGTACATTTAATACTGGAAACTAAGTCTCCAACGGCTCTAAACTAAACCCAATGGCTAGAAATGGTCACAAGCTTATTAAAAGGTTTAAAAGACAACTCCAAGCATCCATGGATGAACAAGAAACCAACTACCAAAATCTAATGTTAGAGAAATTGTTTTAGTGCTTAATTTTGTCATTTTTTGTAGAATACACTTGTGAGCTTAATTGTTAAATTTGCTACGTGTTAGGTTTTGAATGACAGCTTTATTTGCAAACACATTTTTTAGAGAGGTTTCTTGTTTGCTCTTTTGTAATTCTCTTTGAGAGAGAGAGAAACAAAATTTTAAGGTATAAGTCTTGGTTGTGTAAGGTTATCTCCTTGAGCTTCAAAAGGAAAGACAAATTAGTAAATTTGTGGAAAATCCTTAGCGTGGCTAAGGTATTGGAGGTAGACTTAGTTGAGAAGTCGAACAACTATAAATTCTTGTGCAAAATTTTTAATTTCCATTTCTTATACCATAATGTCAATTCACCCCTCTTGGCGATTCCGTTGATTAATTCGAGCCCAACAAAAATTTGCACAAAGTACCCCTCTTTCAAATAAGGGTTGTGTTGAAGCTTATATGGCTTTAGTTCTTCAAAATAAAATTGGTACTCTTTTATTGTCCTCTTTTGTAGCAATTTAGTAAATTCTTCAATAATTGAACCTATGGAATAGATGAAAAATAAAGTCGTGACATGCTACTCTATGTTTCTGCATGATGTACCTGTTAAACCATGTCTCATCCCTTCCCACCAAATACATGTGTTTTAAGTTTCTTTAACATGCATAGTTTCTTCCTTGAATGCAAAATATCCAGTGATTTTGCTGGATGGTTAGAACTACTTGATTTTGCTGCTAAAACTCCTGGTTCCTCTGAGTTATGTTTTTTACAGGTGATAATTCCTCAACATTCCTCTAACAGACGGTTACTCTAGCTCACTCCCACTTCACTAAGATTCTCGTTGCTTCCTTCTGGCTCATCTCTGGTTTTAGCCCAATGTCTCTCGTGTGCCACAATCCATTAACTGTTGGGTCTTTCCAATTACTTTATTTGTTCACAGTCATTTTGGTCGGTCTTTGGTGAGGCCTAAATTGTTCAATTTCCAAGAAACGAATGGATGCTTGGAATAACATGGTTTCCAAAATACAGTTATATCAATTAAATCCTGCTCGTATTCAACTGTTATTGCTTAGAGTCCATCATCATAGAAGAATCCCAGCAGGACCTTCAATAGGGTGAGAATTACATACATAATCCATGTATATAATATTACAAAGCTTAATCACTTCCTCAAATGTGCCTTCTCATCTCCTCTTCTTCATCAACCACAGCAGGTGCATGATTGCCGCAAAGCTCCTTTCTTGGCATCAAGAAATTCGCTCGTCTAACCGATTCCACTGGCATATATATAAGTATATATATTTCTATGCAATACTACAAGCTTAGACGTTGTTATCTTGTGCAACACGAGTCGACTTCCGTGTGTGTAGCATGAAATTACAGGCGGAAACAGCCTCTCCTACTGTCAAGAAGATCCATCCTTGCCCGATCTTGTCGATGAGTTTCGACTTGTCTAGCTTCTTCATCACCTCGCTTCGTGGGTTAGCCAATGCAAGCTGATCATATCAATGGAAAAAATTTTACAATTTCGAACGTCAGAAGTCAGAACAATCCTAAGAACTGAAATGTTGCAGAAATTCATTTATACCTGTAGACCTTTTCTATCGACACTCTTCGTGAGTTCTTCGAGCATGCTAATGCCACTAGTATCAATGCTACCCACGGCTGTAAAATAAATTTGCTCAAATGTTAGAAATACAGATTCTTATATATATTTCCTAAGCTTTTGCCATTCATATTCTTCACTTACCACTCAAATCTAATATGACATAGTGTAAGCTTGATTCTCCTGCAGATTTCAACCTGTCTTCCTCTTCATAAATCCATCTCGAAATCCTGCGAAAAAAGATATTGGAAAGTTCAATTATATACTAGTAATCATCTAACTACGTTAAGTAGGCTTAAATATAAGTGTTTTATTTTTTGTTACCTTTCTCTTAGATAGCTTGCATTGGCAAAGTAAACAGGGGCATCAATCTGAAGTATGAGAATCCCCGGAACATTGTTCGCAATAGGGTATTGATCCATACTTCTATATATCCCAGAGTTTGGAATATTGCCTAGAACGATTGTTCTCGGCCTCGCCACAAAGAGAATAATCCTTAGTAAGGAGACGGTGATCTGCATCGATGGTTATTATTAGTTTGTATCCATGATTCTTGTGTTACCTTACAAGGCTAGCGACTAGGCAAAGATTTAACCGTGCTTACTGCTATGATTAGACCAATCTCAACACTTCCGAGGACGACACCTAGATATGCCCCCAAGCAGATGAAGAAGTCGAATTTGTCAATTTTCCAGAGGTGGATTGCAGCTTCGTAGTCGAGCAGGCCAAGCATGGCAGCTATGATAATAGAGGAAAGCACCACCAGAGGGGTGTAATGGAACAATGGTGTTAGAAATAACAAAGTGATCATCACCGCTGTTGCCATGACGATGTTGGAGACCGCACTTCGGCTTCCGGCGTTGAAGTTCACAGCGGTTCTAGAAAACGGTCCTGCAAGCAATTACAGAAGTTGTAAGTGACTAGGAACATTTCTCAATGGGTCAAACAGGGGCATGAGAAGTAAAGTACCTGCAGTTAAGTAGCAGGAGGTGCAGGAGCCAGCGATGTTCATCATCCCAAAGGCTATCATCTCTTTGTTGCCGTCAATGTGATAGTTCTTGAACATGGCAAAGGTTCTTCCCACTGCAATCCCTTCCTGTATAAATTTTTCACAGCTCAAATTTTATCAATTTATCACGCAAAACCAAACGAGATGGAATTGATGACTAACAGCAAGGCCAATGATGCCAATGATGATTCCTGTTTTTATAGCCGCCATCAAGTGGGGCGAGTCGAACGCCAGGTCGGACGCAGACGGTGGATTCAACCCTGTCTTCAAGTGCCCAATCTGGACACAGAACCAACAAAATTATCCATTTATATTACTTAATCCATAAACATCACCCTGCATAGGTAAAAAGAGAGAGAGACTAACCACTTGAACGCCATGTTTTTCTGCATGCGTCAGATAAACGAGAAGGCTTCCCAAAATAAGTGAGGTGAGCGGTGCCATGGCGTTTATCCAAAAGAAAGCCGCCTTTCTCTTGCTCTACATGGAATCAACAAATCCAACTATTTTATATAAATTGCACTTGATTTGTTAAATAAAAAACTAATTAGAAGCAAAAGAGGTAACGTAATTAAGGAAGCACTTACAAAGTATCTTGTGAGGAGAAGGAAGAAAAGGAAGCAACAGCCGAGAACAGCACTCTCCCATCTCCACTGCAATTTCAGAATATAATTCAACTATTTTTCAATATATAAATAACAACAAATATGGAGGTAAAGTGAACCTGGTGAATTTGGCCGAAAACTGAGCGCATAACGGATACAAGATCAGTTTCGTGAGTGAAATGGACTAAACCAAGCATCCCTTTCAACTGTTGTAAACACACAATGGTGGCTGCTCCACCCATAAATCCCACTATGGTTGCATGTGACAGAAAATCCACGATAAATCCAAGTCTGCAATATTTTAACAAACATAATTTACATATCATTATTGTTAACCAAAGAGGGACGGTAGAGAATTATTATGGGACGACCATCGCAATGTACTCGGTTTATTTCATTCAAAACATCAAGATTTAATCTTTTATCTCACTAAATCAACTAGGAGTTAGTAATTAAGTTAGTATTTTAATTATACCTTAAGATGCCAAGGGAAGCTTGAAACAGACCAGCAAAGAAAGTAGCGGTGAAGACTAACTGAACGTATTGCTTGGGGTTCTCGGTAGGGCTAACCACCTTCCCAAGCATTGAAGATATTAGAAGCGATGCGACGGCTACAGTCCCCACTGCCAAATCTCTGGAGCTTCCCAACATGGCATATATCAGTGGCGGAACAAAGCTTGAATCTGCATTCCAATTGAGCTCATGAGTTCGTTTTCTCCCTAAAACAAAAACATGGTCATTCATTAACAAAGAACAAGAGGGATTGAAGAAGTTACATAGTCCAATAATAGCCGGTATGCTAGCTAAATTTGCATAGCTTATCCCTTGAGGAACAGCAAGGCTGGCAATGGTGATTCCGGCAATCAAATCGGCCTTGAAGAAATCGAAAGTGTAACGAGGAGCCCATTCGAGAATGGGTACGAAGTACTGTAATCCGAGCAAAAGCTTCCGGGGAGTAGGCTGATGCTTGAACTGCCTAAAAGGGTCATCGGGGAAGAAAGTCTCCTTGAGATTTGTTTGGAGAGACTTGAGAAATGGCTTAGGAGGAGGAACCGGCACCCGGCGCTGGCTTTCATACTCGCCTGCACTTCCCATGTTCAAGCAAACTAACTGGGTTTTGTAATTGTTGCGGATAAGTTACTAATGGAAGCTACCTATACTTGTGTTTTCTTGTAATGAAGGCTAACGAGGGTGCAGCCTTTTTATAAGGTGGTGGAGGGACTTATAACGCATATAAGTGCTTCAAGGGACCCACACGTCAACTTACATTACATGTGGCACGTTTTTAACATTCTTCACCTTCCACTTTTGCTTTTTTTACCTCCAATCATATTTATTTTTTATAAAAAAAGATGGAGTTAACTAGGTGACTCATTAAAAACCTCTTTAAGCCTAAACGGAGAAAAAGAGTACACCTAGCAATTAAAAAAACAAAAAAAAGCATAAAAAATCAAAAAGATAAATGAGAACAATCCAACTGAAACGCCTGACATGCAATAACCGGCGCTACCGCAAACCATATCTCACTGCCATCGAGGCCTAAGCCATATTTCGCCAAAGCTTCAGCTACCAAGTTCGCCTCCCTACCAATATGAGTCAAGCAAATATCCCAATCCAAGCGTAATAACCGCCCAATATGATGCACAATCGACCAATACCGATGTCGCCTATCATTATCCTTCAAAATTCTAATACGACCTGATTATTATCATATACATAGGTATAGGAATGTAAAAAGTTGACCCGGCCTGAAAACCCGACTGAAACCTACTCGAGTCAGAACCTGGTTTGACTCGAGGATGCAATGACTCGAAACCAATCTGTAACCGACTGTTGTTGACCTGAACCCGAGTTGGACCTATTATTGTAGTAACCGAACCCGAGCTGCATCCGACCGAGAATGACCCGAACTCGAATTGAACATGTTACTATGGACTCGAAACCTGACCTGCACCCGACTAAAACAAACTCGAACCTGAGATTGACCTAGAAGATAACCGATATTACCCGACTGTATCGACCTGAGATTCGATTTTACCCGACCTGTTAATTGACCCGAATTGTTTTGAACTCGACCTGTCGTTGACCTGAACTGATATTGACCTGCCTTGATATTTACCTGACATGTAATTGAGGAAGTCTATGATTTGATGAATTTAAAGTGTTGATAAATGTAAAGTATTAAGTGTTGATAAATGTAAATTATGTTGTGAATAAATTAAAGAGCAATAACAAAATAGATGAACAAGAACAAGATGAGACACAAAGAGAGAGACTTGTATTATATTCTCAAAGTAAAGTTGTGTACAATGTTTTTTACAAACTCTATATTTATAGGCACAAGATAGAAACCCTAATTCTAATGGGTATTAAAACTTCATAATAAAGTACATTAAAGTCTCATTTAATATATGGATATCCACCATAAATAAAGATATTCATAACACTCCCTCTTGGATATCCATGAAGATAATGTGTCTCGTTAAAACCTTACTAAGAAAAAAACTTTGGGGGAAAAAAATTCTTAGTGAAGGAAAAAGAGTACACACATCTTTGATACGCATATCATGTTGCCTCTTTAAAACCCTTACCAGGAAAACCCATTGGGACAAAACATCAGTTAAGAGAAAAATAGTGCAACGCGTATTTACTCTCTCTCATGAAAACATCACATAAGATCTTTGAATCTTCATAATTCAATCTTAAATACAATCTTCAAATGTTGAAGTAGAGTATGCACTAGTGGATAAATCTTCCAAATTATCGCTTGAAATGATTCATCGAATATAATTCTTTTGAACATCACGGGGGACGAAACTTTGAAGAAATATGTTTTTTTGTCACATTTGATGTATCTACATTTTGATTAAGATATAAATTTTGCATTATCTCTACACAAGATAGCTTAAATCTTATCTTGTGAAAGCATTTCACATATCTTCTTGATATGTTTAGCCAAACATATATTTTGTCTTTGCCTCGTGCATAGCAATTATTTACATAATTTGGAGAGGCATAGAGTTTTACAAGATATTAAGGTAATGATATCGTGGCAATTATTTTTTTGTTTTGTCCCGTGCTCAACGGATGTGCGTTATGCATGTAAAGTCTATTTTAAGCACTTTTCTATATATGTCGATTGATGCACAAGGATTTTATTGTTAGGGAGATCTCTTTATGAGCCCCAATGATAATCAAATCATCAACATACACCAACATACACAATAATAATAAATCTGGAGCTAAACCTCTTAATAAAAATGCTCGGGGAAATTGAATCATTCTTGTAGCATTTCGTTAATAAGTATTCACTAAGGCGATTATACAACATGCACCCAAATTATTTAATCCATAAATAGACATGTTCAATTTGATTGAATAATGTTCTCGAGAACTTGAATTAACTGCTTTTGGAGTCTAAATCATCCGGAAGTTTCATGGAAATGTTATCATCAAGAGGCCCATACAAATAGGATGTAACACCATCCATTAGGTGGAAACTAAGTCTTTTATTGTCAGACTAATAAAAATCTTTTGCATCCACCACCGAGGAGTATGCTTCCTCATAATCAATTCTAGGTCTTTGTGAGAATACTTATGCAATCAAACGAGTTTTATATCTCACAATTTTCCCTTTTTCATTTCTCTTTCTCACAAAGAATCATTTATATCCACGGGTTTTACACATTCTAGTGTATGAACTATAGGCCCCGATACTTCTCTTTTCGAAAGAGATTTAAGTTACCTCAATTGCCTCTTTCCATTTTGGTTAACCATTTCTTTGTTTACATTGTCCAATTGACAATAGTTCATGATCCACATCAAAATCTCTAGTGATATATTGCATGCAAATGTATTATCGACGTCGATTTGATTTCGGTTCCACTTATTACCAGACATGACATAATCTATTGAGATTTCTTTATTACCAGGTACCTGAGTCATGTCAATGTCTCTGTTGGACACCTTTTAATCTCTTCTAGAGATTTTCATAATACGTTGATTCCTCGATTAGACCATCCTAAAATATAACTCATTTTATTTTTCGAGGATTTTTATCTTTAGAACCTACTTGTCTACCACGCTACATGTGTAAGTTAGACTCGTTAGCAACTAGAGTTTGTCCTTACAGGACATCAAATTTAATCGGAGCATTCATACTTGATATATGTGACTTAGTAACTCTTTTAGGGTCAGCAAAATCATCTGGCAATTGATTTGCTAAATGAATTATCTTTTGAACTTATAGTTCACACTATTGAATACGTGGATCAAAGTGAGATAATGATAATCCATTCCAACTTATTTGTTTTTCCAACTATTTTATTTGCTCCCTCTAATATTGGGAAAATTGACTCATTAAAATGATAATCAGCAAATCAAGTTGTAAACAAATTTCCCATCAGAAACTCAAGATAATTAATTATCAAGGGGAATTTGAATCCAACTTATATTCTCAACCTCCTTTGAGAACCCATCTTTGTGCGTTATAGTGAAGCAATTGGAACGTATATTGCACACCTAAAAATTCTAAGATGGGAAAATTTTTGGTTCCTGAAAAAAACCAATTGTAATGGGGAGAACTTATGATAATTTGTTGACTTGATGCGGATTAGTGATGCTGCATGTAAAATAGCATTCATCGGCATTATCAAGATGATGTCTTTACAAGATAATTTGGAAATGTGCTTGTAATTTTATCAACTGAGCAAGTAACTTCACAAACACCAAGTTGCAGGTTGATAACAAGGATACATATGATCATCTAGTCGATGCATCGATTAAAACCATAAAATATCTAAATGGTCCACAAAAAGGGTGTATGGGCCCATATATATCACCCTATATACGTTCTATAAAATTAATAGATTCATAATCTATCTTAGCTGGTGATGGTTGAATATCAATTTTCCTTGAGAGCAAACATCACATGAAAAACATTACTTTGAAGAATCTATTAGTTCTTCAATGAATAACCACATAACGTATCAATAGCTTTTCGCGTCATAATTGAACTAGGATGGCCTAACCGGTCATGCCAAATAAAATTATCAGTAAACTTCTGGTTTACAATAACACGAACTTCAATTTGTACAAATTCTTGTGTAGTACAAATCCAAATGATAGTGCATGTAATTTTGTCAAGATTTTCTTATTGCCTTGGGTTATACTCGTAGTATGGGTCAGCACCCCCTTGACTAATAACATCAATATGATATTCATTTATGTGAATATCTTTAAAATTCAATAAGTCTCTTTGCAACTTTGACAAGTATAACACATTGTAAATATGTAATTAAGTTTCATTTGGAAATAACATATTTTTTCTTTCGGAACCTTCTATGATATTAGTACTTCCAGATATAGTACTCGCATTATTCTCTTGCATTGTTAAATGGGAAAATATTCATAATTATGCACCTTTCAATGCATGCTTTGTTCCATTCACTTCAGGGAATGACAAATATTAAATATAGCACATCAAATCAATTATCTATCAAAGATAATGTCATAAGAATTTATTACTCTTCCGGAGCATTGATATTTCAATACTTTGAGATATAGTACTCACATTTTCCCCTTGCACTTAAATAGGAAAAATATTTCTTATGCATAAGTATAGTATGAGTACTTGCACTGTCTGCTAAGCATAAATTGTCACAATTCATTACATATTTTTATTCCAAAAGTAAACATATTCTTTAAAGGAGAATATATAAAACAAATTAACATAAAGCAAAATAAATAAATGTTTTAATATATTTAAATGTATAATACATAAACATAAATAAATAATATGTAAAATAAATTAACATAAAGAAAAATAAAATAAATATCAATAATTTCATTTGGAGATTATAAGGAAATAAGATAAATGGTGAATTATTCCCTTCAAGAGTTATGAGGAAATCAACAATATCCAATTGAGTTGGACCAACAACGCCATAATTATTTTTTCATTTTTTTAAGAAAATTTGGATTATATTTTTTCCTTTATCATTCATGATTGTGGATAAAGGTCCATAATGCTTTGGTGTATGATGATCAAGGGTTTGTACCATTGCATAAAAAATCACTTTCTTAATATATTCTTGTCATCTTTATAAACTCACTTCTAGTGGTTATAAACATTCTTAAAATGATTATCTTGCCAATGTCTATGTTCATGGCTTCAATTGTAACCGCAATTGCTAATGTAACATTATTCTTTTCGCTATAAAATGTCACATTCACTTCAGCGAATGAAGCGGAGTCAATAGGTCTTTAAAACCTTTTCACGATATTGTGTCTACATGACAACATAAATTGTGTGAAATATTCACATAACTGAGTTTTATTCACTAACCATATAGTGAATTATCATGTTTGCATTAACTTCAGGGAATGAAACAAATTCAATAATCGCATGGAATAACACATTATGCTTGCATTCATTTTAGGGAATGAAATAAGTCCAATAATCGCATGGAATAAACATCATGCTTGCATTCACTTTAGGGAATGCCTCCCATAAAAATTCTTAGATCAAGACGAAGTTTTGTAACTTGAACTTGAGAAAAGTCTATAGTCAAGTTTTTCGACACAAAAGAATTATTGCTTTCAAGCAAATATAGACTTTATAACAATCATACTATTAAAGAATAATTGATCAACCAATATATATGCAATACTTACAAAGAAAAAAGATTTAATCCTCATAAGCGGCATTGTTAAATCAGTCCACAAGGTCCTTAAAAAAACCTGCTTTGAGACCAGTAGCCTCGCAGAACGAGATGTCCAGCCAATATACTCAAATTAAACCATCAACATAAAGAACATAAATCACTATAATTTATAACAATATTCTTGTAGATCATAAATCACCATAACACCTTAAAATCATAATTTAAATAATAAAAATAAAAATAGAGTTTACCGATATTGATTTTCCTCTCAATGACAACTTCTCGTAATCTCTTTATGTCCCGTCTCTTTCCAAGACATTTAAAGATATCATGTAAAACTTAAAACACGATTAAAATATAAAATCTCATTAAATAAATATTAAGTAGCAAATAACTAACCACAAACTATCAACCATGTACCGTTAAGCAGACTAATACAAAAATACATAAACACATGTGATTTGTGGTTCCTTGGCAACAAATCTCAATAATATAGTTGAAATAGTCAAATGGTTGGGGTACATTTATGATTCAACTCCCATTAACACTATTTTCCTTATATATAAGAAAAAATAATTAAAAATGAAAACTTACCTCTTAATAGTAATCAATTGTGCAAGGGCTCAAATAGAAAATAAATAAAATACAATTACGCTCAAATAGGCATGATGAAATAGTGCAATGACGGAAATACCTCACAACATCAAATTCACGTTTCTTTGTCATCAAAATCTTCTATAGAAGTAAGGGTACTTACAACCTTCAAGACCATGTAAAAAGAACCACGTGCAAGGGCTCAGACAACTGCCAAGAGCCAATGAACTGCGCAGTTGGGATTGGTATTTTGAATTTAGCTCGAACATTAAATGTTTCAATCTTGCGCTCAAAGTTGAAAAATTAAAAGCCAAGTTAATATATAAAGAGAAAGGCAATCAATAACTTAGAAAAAATTGAGGGAAAATTTATCTTTGGTTCATGATATAATCGAATTCTTTCCAGTAACTTCTTTTTGATTCGAACGATGAAGACATCAGTTGATTAGAGTCTTGTGCTAATAACGTGTTGTGAATACAGTAAAGAGCAAGAACAAAATAGATGAACAAGAACAATATGAGAGACAAAGAGAGAGACTTGTATTATATTCTCAAAGTAGGGTTGTGTACAATGTTTTTTCCAAACTCTATATTTATAGGCATAAGATAGAAACCCTAATTCTAATGGGTATTAAACCCTAATAATAATGGGTAAACTACAACAGAGGTCACTCAATTATGGGTAAGGTTACATTTTGGTCACTCAATTATTAAAAGTTACATTTGGGTCTCTCAATTATGGGTATAGTTACATTTGGGTCACCCAATTATTAAAGGTTACATTTGGGTCAATCGATTATAGGTAAGGTTACGTTTGAGTTACCTTTCATATTAAAAAAAGTACATGAATTTAGTCATTTTATCTTCCAAATCACTTGTATATCCTCGTTAACATTAGAATACTTCATTTGGAATCATTAATCAATCTAATACACGAATTGATATACTTTTTTAATATGAAGGGTGACCCAAACGTTACCTTACCCATAATTGAGTGACCTAAATGTAACCTTTAATAATTCGGTGACCCAAATGTAACCTTACCCATAATTGAGTAACCCAAATGTAACTTTTAAAAATTGGGTGACCCAAATGTAACCTTACCTATAATTGAGTTACCTCTGTTGTAGTTTATTCAATAATAAAATACATTAAAGTCTCATTTAATATATGGATATTCACCATAAATAAAGATATCCATAACAAACTGTTAGTTTTTTAAAATCATTTTAAAGTGTTAAATAATCTTGTTGTTATATATGCATATATAATCAATTAAAAATATATAAACAAGGAAAGATTGGATTTAGATATTCATTTGACACTATTAAGTTTAAAATTTTCTTAAATAATTCCATGCTTAGTAACAATTCAATATGCTTAGTGTAATCACTCATTTTTGCTCGAGTTGTATAATATAATAATGTATGTATTAGTATTAGTATGTGCGTATATGTTTATGTCATTATTGCATTATTATTAATATGTGTGTATGGGTATATGTATGTGGTATATGAATATATGTAATGTATATGTGTATGTTTATGAATATATTATATGTAATGCATGATTGTATGTATATTATATGTATGTGTTGCTTGCGAGTATGTATTTATTATTATTCTAATGTCAATAATATTTAAATGTGTGTATGTGAGCATGTATATTGCATGTATTATCTATTATATATATGTGTATGTGTTTTTATTATTATAATAAGTGAGCTGTAAAAAATAGATGAATAAAAAATGGGTGGGAATTTTTTAGAGGTTAATTGGAGCTTTACACATATTCCCATATTCCCAAATGGAGGGAAAATTCATCATATTTCAATTTCAAAAACAATGGCCAATTGCTGTAACAAATGGAGGGAATCTTGCCCGCCCATTTTTAAGGGGTTATTAGTGGATTAGGCCATTACTAATTTAGGAACTTTACACTTAGGTCCCTCTTTTTATTCTATAGTTTTAGTTTGATTCATTTTAGTCTCAATTTTAGTTAAGTTTCCTTAGACCTTTAGGTTTAGGTTTTTTTAATTAGATCTTCCTTCATAAAATTGTGTAATAATTAAAACGTTTGACGGGCTTTTGAACGCCCAATTTATTTCGACAAAGATGAAAAACGGCATCGACAATTATATTGTATTTAATTATATTTATTAGTGTTTGGGGTTATGGGATTAGGGGATTAGTTTTGCACTTTAATTATTATTGATTGTAAGATTTAGGGTTGAGGTTTGAGGTTTAGGGGTAAATGTGTCAAGTTGAGTGTTTGGGTTACATGATTAGTTTAGGGATTAATGGATTATGCTTGCACTTTAATTATTAGTGATTGTAAGATTTATGTGTTGGGATTTGGGGTTTAAGGGTAAATGTGTCAAGTTTAGTGTTTGGGACTATGTGATTAGTTTAGGGATTATGGGATTAGGCTTGTACTTTAATTATTAGTGATTGTAAGATTTAGGGATTGATGTTTGGGGTTTATCAGTGTGATATATGTTTCAAGTTGAGTGTTTGGGGCTATCGGATTAGTTTAAGGAATGTAACCACCCTAGACCCGCATATGCGTTACCACGGATCCTAGGGAGTCACATTAGGGTCACAAGAGCGACCCACAATAAAAATTCACATAAAAAGCTATTTTTCTTTAAATTCATTGAAAATCGTAAAACAATCATTTGTTCAAAATACCATTTTAGAAAATCATCTAAACATATAATAGTAGTTCGGAAAAATATATGGCCGACAGAGACATGAAATAATACACGACATACATGACCACTAACTGTACCCATACTGTACTCCAAACACATCACCGAGAAACTTCAAACATTGATGTTGATTATTATGTCGTGCTCGATTTCTTCTCACTTGCGATGGTAAAAACAATGTGAGATTTTAGAAGCTCAGTAATAAAAACTACCAGGAGATGCTAAAAGCACAAGTAGGTATATGGCAAGCTTAACATTGCCGTGATGAACTGGGCAACGGTAAGCTCAAATTACGATTCGATAATTCAGTGAAGCATTATATTAGAAGGTAACATAATTGTTCTTTATTTGATCACCCGAATCATAGGAGATGAGTCTAAAGCCAGAGATTCAGATTCCAAAAGTTGAATCAAGGAGTTTAGAGTAGTTTATTAAGCGCAAGTTTACTGAGAGTTTCAACTTTGATACATTAATTTAGTAGGGTATGTTTCAAAAGAGGTCAGAAAGTTTTATTAATTTACTTAACTACCATCCAACCATACTCTAATATGCAGAAACCCAGAATAGTATCCAAAAAGACTTACCCTAGGCCCTTCGGGCGTAGGAGCTTATAGAATGGCTTATTCTAGGCCCATTGGGCGTAGGAGCTTAGGTCCAGAAGGGCTTACCGGCGCTAAGCCTAAAGATCTTCATTTATATCCCATATAATATACCCTAGATGAATTTAGTTTACATTCAGAAGACAGTAATACCTGAAGATAGTATCTGATCTATATTTTTTTATATCAGAAGACAGATGTCAGATTTATTTTGTTTTATTAATATTTTCCTTTTGTATTCAAATACATGTATCATATATATTTCTATATCAGAGGACATAAGTGAGGGATTGCTTTCTTTTTGAATAGTAGTGTCATACTTTTAATTTTTATGCAGATGATCTTGGTTTAGAGTAGAGTATTTACAAATACATGGTACGCGCTTTATGACCCAATTCATTTCTTAGAGGTACTTGATAATTATCAGAAAGATGACATTTGACAATTTTAGACTGATTTCAGAACGAGGTCCCTACGAATAGAGGAGATCAATAAGACATATCAAACCAACATCGGAAGTTGATACATCAAGATTATTGGGATTTTAGATATATCGAGAGCAAAATCAAACGTTAGAGCCTACAAGGGTATTATGGTCATGTTGACCTTCAAGGGTAAATTGGTAATTTAGACCAACAAGGTATAAACGGTGATGCACAAGATTAAGGAATTTTAGTTGCTCATAAGGTTTCCAAATCCTTTTGAATTAATCATAACCCATCAATACATTGATTACCCTTCAATCAAATAGATACATCTTAAGTATTCATTTCTCAAAATACACTTCATTACACGATAAAGCAGGACACTGTCGTAATCAACCACTGAACGAACTACGAAAATTTGAACATCAATTCAAGTAGTAATTTCCAAGTATTTGAACATGTGCATTGCACCCAGACTCAAACCGTAGCGTCGAATGTACCTTTGAACATGTTAGTCTTACTGTTAACTATGTACTTTCCCCCAAATAAACGAATATGCCTTCGTATGGTATTCTTTCAAGTCTCAAGGGTATCTTCAAGTCATTTTAGAATTTAGAGATATTTCAAACACTTCGGTGCTCGAAGGTGGTTCACTTATTCTTAGTCTTTCGGTCCTTACCAACTTTTCATTCACCACAGATCTCAAGGGTAAATTCATCATTGCGGATAGTTTGACGTTTAGCACCCGAGGGTATTTCGATCCTTTTGGTCATTAAAATCATTTCGATCTATTCAGCCTTATCAATACTTTAAGATACTTTTAGTTATTTCAACCCGTTAAATATTTGCACCACAATAGCTAACCCAAACATACGTATGGTTTTCCGTAAATTTATCTTCAAAGACTTATTCAGAATTTAAGAAATTCCAAGTACTTTACAAATTCAAAGGTTTAAGCTTTGTTACCCTAACTTTCCGAGCAAGACGAGGTTTTCAGATGAATCAGTTAATTTCCAAGACCTAGCGTAGATTTAGATCGTTTCCATTATTAGGGTTATTTTAGTCATTCTTACGTCTCAAGGGCATTATCGTCATTTATTCATGAAATATTTCATATATCAAATCTTTTAACACTATTAAGTAGATCAGGAGATAGTTGCCTTGTTAATCACTTACTAAACTTAAGAGTCTTTCAGTCTATTAAACTTCTCTTTCGAATAGTCCGCTCGTATCCAGATTACCATTCTTTTATTGCGTGAACAATTAACTTAAGCAGAGTTGCAAGTACACTAAATAATAACCATGCATAATTTACCGAATACCAACATATTCATAAAGCATACAAGAGGTAGTAATGTATTGCCTTGGCTCTGAGCTACATCGAACGATCTGTGAACGACATTCAAACACCCTCGAATCTGGATTTGACGTCTCTCAACAATTCACATTCAAGGAACTATGAGAACCTCAAGTTCAGACCTTATTCACATTGCTCTTAACTGAATAATTCAATACATAAGAACGCTCAAGTTCAAGGTTAGATTTGGGGACTTTCGAGTCAAAATTTTGTGAATCAGACTTCATAATCAGACTCAGGACGTCGAAAAACCCAAAATATGTGTTTTAAAAAAAGTTGACTTTTTAGTCAACGGTCAACGCTGACGTCGACAGTCAACCGGTAAAGGTTAATTGAGTTGACTCAGGCGAGCTGACTCGGCGGCTGACTCACTGAGCGAACTCGGTGGGCTAACTCAGACGAGTTGACTCATTTAGACGAGTCGGGTTGGGTCAGACTTGGGTTAGGTCGGATAACACATGTATGGGCTTTAGAGTGATTGGGCTCAAACCAGGTTAATCTAATGGGCTTGGCCCAATGGTGATCGGTTCAGGATCTTAGGTCATCACCTGAACCCGTCCACTTACCCAACTGATGGAGCTTTGTTGGTTGGTCACCGGAGATGGTCGCCGGAGGTCCCAAATGCCCAGATTATGCCGGAAAACAAAACGCATCAGCACCACAACTCAACAACAACACTCAAACACTAGAAATTTGTCGGAATCACATCGATTCTTACCTGAAATGCCAAGGGACTGCCGAAGAGTGACGTAGCTCCGACTAAGTCCTTATCAGAGTCAGACGGACAAGCAACCGACTAAGTTTTGCACGGCTTGACACGGGGAGTTCGATGGCTACACCCACGTCTCGAACGGACGGTTGTACCGATCGGAGATAGAGGAATATAGAGGCGACGATTTAGTTCTCGCTGAAGTTCAGAGCTGCCTACAAAGTGAACGACGATGCGATGTGCGCATGACTGGTGGCTGGGGTTTTGAGCAGGATGTCGCACACGCCGGTAGTGGCGGTGTCATGTACGAAGCGGCGGTGAGGGAGATCAGGGTTGAGAACAGAGAAAATTAGAGGTGAAGAGTTTGGGAAACTGTACTTTCCTCTCTCTCTCTCTCTCTCTTTCTCTCTCTCTCTCTCTCTCTCTTTCTCACTCTCGAAGGAGACACAATAATGACGGTAGGTGGAGAGTCAGATTGTGCTTTAATTGCTTCTGTATAACACTCTATGCTCGATTAAAAACAACTCGGTGCATGCTAAGAATAATAATAGCCTTAGCTCACATGGCTAAGAGCTTCATTTAGCACGCCAACAGGCACGGGTTTGAGTCTCCAAGACTGCAAAACTCCCATTTTCATTCTTTTTTTAACTTCATGGTGTTACAATTAGGGGATTCGAAGACTAGGCTTGTAATTTAATTATGAGTGATTTTAAGATTTAGGGATTGAGGGTAAATGTGTCAAGTTGAGTGTTTGGTAAGAGTTACGAGATTAGTTTACGGATTCGGTTTGCACTTTAATTATTAGTGATTGTAAGATTTAGTAGTTGAGGTTTGGTGTTTAAGGATTTGAATTGACCCCTGTTTATTTTAAATTTTTTTAATATAGTCCAATGTTTTTAATATGATGATATTTTTGTTCATTATAGTTCCTAAATATTTATTTTTAGCCGAAATTGACCCATATATATTTCTATTTTTGGTAAACTAGTCGAATAATATTTTTGTTTATCATAGTCCTTACAATTTAATTTATAGTCTAAATTACCTCATATTTATTTATATTTTTGGCAATTTAGTCCAATAATTTAGTTTTTGCTCCAAATTGACCCCTATTCATTTTTTATTTAGTCCAATGTTTTAAATATGATGATATTTTTTGTCATTATAGTCCCTAAAACTTTATTTTTATTTCAAATTGACCCTTATTCATTTGGGGTTTAAGGATTAGATTTTCACTTTAAATATTAGTGATTATAAGATTTAGGGGTTGATATTTGGGGTTTAGGGGTATAAACAATATATGTTTTAAGTTGAGTGTTTAGAATTGGCGTTATGATATTAGTTTAATGATGGTAAGATTTAGAGGTTTGAGTTTAGGAGCAAATGTGTCAAGTTGAGTGTTTGGGGTTCTGGGATTAGTTTAGGGATTAAGGTTTATTTTTATTCATATTAGTCCCTAATTTTTAACTAATTTGACCTCAATTTATTTTAAAATTTTCTATTCTAGTCCAATGTTCTAAATATGATGATATTTTTATTCATTGTAGTCCCTAAAACTATATTTTTGGTCTTAATTGACTCGTATATATTTCTATTTTTAGTAATTTAATCGGATAATATTTTTGTTTATTCTAGTCCCTACAATTTAATTTTTAGTCAAACTTGCCCCATATTTATTTATATATTTTTTGCAATTTAGTCTAATTTATTCTAGTCCTTAAAATTAAATTTTTAGTCCAAATTGATTCCTATTCAATTTTTTAGTAATTTAGTCCAAAATTAAAAAAAATTATACTACCCATTTTTTAGGGCGACCCGCCCAAATCCCTCGCCAAATAGTACAACTAATGTCCAATCCCATAGGCGATAGGCCTGTCATATCAATTTCAAAACTCAAATCAAAAGAACCAAACATCCATTTTTAAATTTTCAAGGGTTATTTGTACTTTAGGTTATTACTACTTTAGGAGTTTTACAGTTAGTTTTTTTTATTCTTTAGTTTTAGTTTTATTCATTTTAGTCCTAATTTTAGCTTATTTTCCTTAGGGTTTAGGACTTATAGTTTAGGGTTTAGGATTTAGGATTCATCGTTTAGTCCTAATATTAGTGAATGTTTGATTCATTTTATAGTTTAGGGTTTACAAATTAGTGTTTATGATTTAGGGGTTAGGGTTTACGTTTTACGATTTGATTCATTGAAGTCCCAATTTTAGTTTAGTTTTAGTTTGATTCATTTTAGTCCCATTTTTTATTCTTTATTTTTAGTTTGATTCATTTTAGTCCCTATTTTAATTTAATATTTTTGTTCATTACAAAGCCTCAAACTTTATTTTTATTCCAAATTGACCCCTATTGTTGCCCTCAAAGCAGATTCCTAATCAGACTTAATGTGATTCGTGTTCGTGAAAGGCGTTAAATAATTCACTCGAAATTACACAACCCAAAGTTTATCGACTATTTGCATCAAACTCAAACTTAATACAAATTCGAAACCCGAATTAACCGAGCCTAAACTAAAACCGACTTGAAATTATCCGACCTGAAATGAACCCGACTTGAATTGAACCCGACCTGAAGTCTACCTGATCCCGAATTAACTCGTCAATCAACTCATTCGGACCCGAATCGTTTTGACCCGACCTGAAATTAACCTGGCCTGAAATAAACCCGACCTGAAACTGACCCGCACTCGACCCGAATCGAGTCGAAACATCAAATCGACCTGAAATGACATGTATTCGATTTGACCCGACCTAAAACCCATCCGATTACCTGTTTTTACATCCCTACATAGGTAGTGAAAAAAATTCTCATAAATAAAGTTATTTTAGGTTTCGGGTTTTAAGTTATAAGGCTTATAGTTTGAGGTCAATGTTAAAATTTTAAAGTTTAAGGTTAGAGTTTAAGATTGAATATTCAGATTTAGCTTGAAAATAGAGATGCATGCATAATTATTTTTACACCGAAAGTGTGTCAAATATTCTAACAGAAATCATTTGCCCCTTTTTGATATCTTATATATACTCCAACACTAAAATATCATGTTTAAAATTAAGATTCAAAATTAGAATCAGAGTTTAGAATTATGATTTGTGAATAAGATTAGGAATTTAGGGTTTAAAATTAAAATTTAATGTTTAACTTTTTTTGTGTTAGAGCACACATAAAAACACCATCGAAACTCTAGGAGATTTTTCTTTTTTCAAATATTCACCCTATAAAATTGAAAAATTAAGCATCAAGCCCTTTAAATTCATTATCTAAAAATCAACGGTTGAATAGTTTAAATACAAAGATTAACAATGTACACAAAGTTATTTAAATCTGAGTCACTTAAAATAAATATCATCTATTTTCGTACTAGAATTACTTGTTGGATTCACATCAATAACTCAACTTCATAGGTTTACCATCGATATTCAATATTCACATCCAACTTGAATTGTAAATTGTGAAGCCTAATCAATAAAAACTCTCAACAACTTTCTTTTAGGGGCTTTAAATTGGATTTACGAAGACTTTTCGTAAGGAAATGTTGACGGTCACTGCCAGACAGATTAAACGCGTGGTGGATTATGGTGCTGGTTTCTGCAGCCACACGTGGAGGTTCAATAATGGGAAGAATTTTGGGAAGATACGCTGCGTTCTGTATGAATGACGGGCATATGCCCATATGGCCACCAATTCCTGCTCAGTGGGATAATTAGCTGGTTGCTAATCACTATGGTGTTTAATCAGCCGGTTCAATTAATTGACCGAACTAATAAAAATTTATTAATCAATTTTTTTCTCCTACCCACTATATATAATAAAAAAATTTAACTGAACTGAACTATAAAAAATTTATTAACCGAAATTATTATTTTATTAACCGTTAATTGAATTGAAATTTTTTACATTTTTTTAATTGAACCGAGAGTTAGGTTAATTCAGAATTTAAGGAAATTTATTATAAAATTTTGGGTAAATTACAAAAATGGTCACTAAACTATGTTAAAATGATCTTTTTAGCCACTGAACTTTTAGAAGTTATAAAACAATCATTAAACTTATCAAATTATTACAAAATGGTCATTGATTCATTGCACGTTCTAAATTATTGATAAATATTAAAAAGTTTAATGGTCATGTTTTAATAATTCAATAAATTTAATAATAATTTTGTGCTAATTTGATAAAGTTTAATGACCATTTAATAACATATTAAAAAATTTAATGATCATTTTATAATTTTCAAAAGTTTAATGACCAAAAATAAATATATGTAATATATAAAAATTTCGGTTAATTAACTGATTTCGAAATAAATTAACCGATAATGAAAATTTAAAAAAATCATTAACTGTTAACTAACCGAACCTAAAATTAACCAACCGATTAACCGAAAAAATTCGTTTCGATCTATTAATTCGGTTAAATCTGAAGTTTGAACACTCGTCCTAATCACCTTTCCCATCTTCATTTACGGAAAGCAGACCTAAATTTCGGTCAATATTTCCTGTGGATATTCCAAAATTGAAACGAGAATCAATGTGACACATAACATCTCTCTAAAAATACACTTGCACCAATGAATATATGTTTTTTTATAATTGATATTCTGTCTACTTCTATGTAAAAGGATTCATTTTTCAAAAAAATCTGTCATTAGTGGTTGGTGTTTTTTTATTGTGGAGTTTCCAATGATAGAGAAGGGCATTGAAGTATAATTAATCATAAAAATGATAGGACAAAGTTTAAAAGAACTGAAAATTGGGAGTTTAAATAGATAAATTTTCTAATATTGAAATTCGTTTCATGTTTGCTTGTTTTGGAGGGGATACAAGGGCGAAACAACCCCATGCATAAAGAATAAGGTAGAAAAATATAATTAATCAAAAAAATGAGAGGACAAAGTTTAAAAGAATTAAAAATTTGGAGTCTAAATGGTTAACTTTTTTAAAATTTTTCAGTATAAATTTTTTTTTTGGAGAAACAACCCCAAGCATAGTGTCACGGACTTATTCTCTAAAATTTGATCCGTGCGGTGCTAACACTTCCGACACAATATTAGCAAGCCTTCTCACGCAAACACTATGGCAAACACACAAGAACTTAAGAAAGTGTAGCTCTCTTGTAAGCTCTGAAGCTTTCTTAATAAAGCTTTCCTTTCTAAGTTCCATGCCTTCTCTATTTTGTGTGCATTTACTATAGCGTAGCGCGAGTAAGACTTACTAGCATTGTGTTGGGAGTACTAGTGCTACACGGATTGAGTCTGAAAGAAATAAGTCCGTGACAATAGAGTGGCTTCGTCCATGAGCTCATTGCGTAAGAGTTGTGTGGGCGTTTTAAATGACCTCTGTTGCTTCATGTTTGTTGTTTTGAAGCTTCTTCTATATAATTTTGTGGGTGAAATTTTCGCATTTTCAAGTGTGCGTTCTAAGAAACTTTAGGAATTTGGGCATGGGTTGCAATTTTGGTTTTTGAATTCGCCACCCTATATTATTGGGTCGGAATTGCTATATTTTTCACTTAGATCCTCCTCTATTTGTATTTTTTGTTATTTTCTCATGGAGCCAGAGATGAACCGAGTGGAGCTGAAGGGGAGGTCGTCCCTTGGAAATTTGAAACTCGTATATGATTTAGAATTTTTTTTATCATTTTCTATGTATTTTTATTGAAAATCTATTTTCATCCCCTAAAATCTTAAAAATCCATCTTTCAAAGCTTTAATTAGCAAATTTCATCAATTCAATTACAAAATATTGTTAATAAACAAAACTAGGGAGCTAAAGACTTGGGAATTTCAATAAAGAATCTTGATTAGAGGAGAGAAAAGAAAGATCACCTCTAACACTAGCTTTCCCCTTCATTTGCAAAGATTTTGGTGAAATTCTTCAAGAAAAGTCTAACTATTTGAAGTAGAAATTCGTAGGCATCATTTAGGAATCCAAAGTAAATATAATAAGAAAATTCTATGAAGATTTTTGTGTTGAAAAGAGAGTTTGGCTGCTGGGAAAAGTTGAGAGAAAAGTTTAAAGAAAATGTAGTTACGTGAGAAAATGATTTGGCTATTAAAATCCTAATTAATGAAACTCTTTTATTAAAACCTTTAGTTAAATCATTTAAAACACCAAATCAAAGAAGATAGCTGATACCAACTTGGTGTAATAGCTCCCTAAGGATTCTAAGTTTTTTCTTCCTTCGATTTAGCCATTAAAATAGAATTTTCAATTTTTACATTTTAGTACCAAGCCAAAATGTCGACTTTCCAAAATTAATTTTTCAAAATTGGTTTTACTTCCCTTAACTATATATTTAATTAGGATTTTAGAAAATTTTCACATGATATTACCACATCCCGAACTAAGATTTCCCTAAACCGACCTAGATCTCTAATCTAGATTTTTCGGACCTTAAACCATCCTTTAAACCCTCTAGACCCAAAACCCGGGAATTACAACTCTCCCCACTTAGGAAATTTCGTCCTTAAAATTTTACCTGAAGGAAAAAGGTGCAGAAACTGCCTCAACATGTACGCCTTGCTTTCCCATATGGCCTCATCAACTCCACGATGTCGCCACAACACCTTCACAAGTTCAATCGTCTTACCACAAAGAACTTTACAACTAGAATCAAGAATCTTCGTTGGTTCCTCATCATAAGACATGTCCAGATTCAAGTCAATCTCTTCAACAGGCATCACATGAGACATATCCGATCTATACCTTCGCAACATTGAAACATGAAACACATCATGGATTTTCTCCAACTAGGGAGGCAACCTCAACCGATATGAAACAAGAAAAACACATTCCACAACCTCAAACAACTTCAATTTTTGCTTCTATGGTGCTACAAGATGAATATGATTGCGGCTTACCTTCTGTTCCTATTGTTTCCAAATTCATCGATGTCTTTCTCGAGGAACTCAATGGTCTTCTTCCGGCTCGTGAAGTGGAGTTCAGAATTGACGTTCAACCTGGAACCAACCAGGTGTCCATTACACCATACTGAATGACACAAGTGGAGTTGAAGGAGCTCAAGAAACAACTTTAGGAATTACAAGACAAGGGCTTTATACGACCGAGCACGTCACTCTAGGGTGCTCCGGTTTTGTTTGTGAAGAAGAAAGATGGCTCGATGCGGGTTTGCATCGACTATCGACAGTTGAATCGGGTGACTATCAAAAACAAGTATCCCCTGCCGGGAATTGAAAATCTTTTTGATCAACTCCGGGAAGCATCGATTTTCTCTAAGATCGATCTTCGATCGGGCTGCTATCAGATGAAAGTGAAGGATGAAGACGTCCCTAAAACTGATTTCTGTACTAGATACGGTCACTTCAAATTTCTTGTTATGCCTTTTGGGTTAACGAATGCTCCTGCCATATTTATGAACCTGATGCACCGAGTGTTCAAGCCCTATCTCGACAAGTTCGTTGTTGTCTTCATCGATGACATTCTTGTCTATTCCTGGAATAAGGAGGAACATGTTGAACACCTCCGAATCGTGCTACAAACTCTCCGAGAATGCCAATTGTTCGCCAAATTCTCCAAATGCGTGTTTTTGCTATCGAAAGTTGTTTTCCTCTGTCACGTGATCTCTGCTGAAGGAATCAAAGTTGACCCTAAAAAGATTCAAGCTATCCTTGATTGGCGACTTCTGAAGAATGTTGGTGAGGTTCGCAGTTTCCTCGGTTTAGCCGGTTATTACCGAAAGTTCGTTAGAGGCTTCTCTACGATCGCTTTACCACTAAGAAAACTCGTATGAAAGGATCAACCGTTTGATTGGTCCAAAAATTAGCAAAGCAGCTTCGACCAATTGGAGCAAGCATTCACTCATGCCCCGGTTTTGATCCAACCTGAGCCGGGCAAAGAATTCACAGTCTATAGTGACGCCTCCCATTCGGGATTGGGTTGTGTCTTGATGCAAGGTGAAAATGTAGTAGCATACGCGTCCCAGCAATTGAAGCCACGCTAGTTCAATTAATCGACACATGACCTCGAGTTAGCTGTCGTCGTATTTGCACTCAAAATTTGGAGACACTACCTTTACGGTGAAAGATGCCACCTGTTTACCGATCACAAAAGTGTGAAGTATCTTCTTACTCATAAAGATCTCAATTTAAGACAAAGAAGGTGGATTAATTGTTGAAAGATTATGATCTAATCATTAACTATCATCCCGAGAAAGCAAATATGGTTGCGGATGCTCTCAGTCGATAACCAACCCTCGGTAAGCCATTCTAAGCAATTGTTCGAACTCTACCTTGCATGATAAGCAATGGTTCAAACTCTTTCTTGTAAAATAAGCAACCATTCAAAATTTGTTTAGTCTTATAAGTAATCCATTTGAATTGTTTTCTCATAGCTTCCTTGTCTATCAACGCTCATTTCCGGGTCTAAAGCTTGGAAATATCTATCTAAACTACAAGTTCAGTCTAACATAATCACAAGGATTAAAGAGCTTCAAAAAGTTAACCAGGAACTTCAGAAGATTGCTTCCAAGCCTGAGTCTAATTCTGACTTCTCCGTTAAGTCGAACTGTCTCCTCTATTTCAAAGATAGAGTTTGTATTCCTAACAATAGGAAATTACAAGAAGAGATACTATAAGAAGCACATTAGAGTTCTTTCTCGATCCACCCCAAATCGGTTAAGATGTACAAGGATCTCAAACCCTTGTATTGGTGGCCCGGAATGAAAGCGGCTATCAACAATTTTGTGTCGAAGTGTCTAAACTGTCAATGAGTGAAAGTGTAACCCCCTCGACCCGGCTTAGCCGAAAGGCTGAACCGAACAGGTCACATGGGGGAAGTAAACCGGGAAGGTTTACCCTAATAAATGACCCTATTTTTTTCAGTTTTATCTTCTATAGATGCAAGTTAGGTTCCTATGTGCTCAACAAGTAGTGGATTAAATAATAACACGTACGCTCATCGATTATTACCAATTTCAATTTTAGGGACCATTTTGAAAACTTAACTAATGGCAAGGGTTTTTCCCTATTTTTCTTTACCAAACTTTAATTAAACTCATTTCATGTATCTCTGTATAAACACAGCTCAAATTAACCACTAAATTACATTTAATTGCATCCATAAGAATCTGAGACTAAAACATAAAGATTCAGGACATTCAAGATGACATCCAACCAATTTAACTAACATCGTATCGATACTCTTAGGGATGGTATCGATACGCCATCGACGATCAAGCTTCCCAAGCCAGGATTACAAGGACCGTATCGGTACGCTAGGGCACCGTATCGATACACCCTAGACTAGTGGCTAAAAAGGGTATTGATACGTCCTTGTGTATCGGTACACTCTTCCCATTTATGAAGGCCGTATCGATACACTACTAAGTGTACCGATACGTTTTAGTCTGTAATTTCCCAAAATGCTGGTTTAACTCACTTTAAGCCATCCCAAAACATTCCAACATGCATTTAAACATATATACGACTCAATTACATCTCAACCATCAAGACTACATGGCATAAGCATCACCAAAGCAACACTTTCAACAACATTGAGTTCTAGATGCATGCTTCCTATGAAAATCAAGCATAAAAAAGTCATTTCTCAAATCCAAGCATAAACCAAAATTTAGAGGCCATTTACAAACTAAAATATGTATACCAAACTCGTACCAAACCAGAAAATACCAAAGCAACTAACATTCATAGCATTGGACACCCCCACTGCCTTTATTTCACTAGTCCAAAACCAAGACATACATTCAATGAAGTCTCTTGGAAATCCTTGGAAAGTTGCTGCATCCAATCTTTTAATTATCTGCATTGATGAGTAAAAGAGAGCATAAGCATACAAGCTTAGTGAGGAATGCTCAAAACAAAAACACCACCAATGCTCAAAATCATTTTCACTCTTTTGAAAACCATCATGCCCTCTTTGAGAATCCATGCACCTCATCATTAAAATCAGCATGCTAAACACCATGCAACAAGTATCACATACTTCACAACAATTCAACCATTGCTAAATAAAAATCAAGCCTTCCAAGCATATTCACCAATATGCAAAGCTTAAGGTAAAACATGCATTTAGTACAATATACTTCATCAACATTTCCATAACTTTTCAATCTATTATATTGGCTTACAAGTGATTAACAACATTCTCATTTACCAAAAAACATATCAGATACACAGATTACCAAGTGTTGTCCCAATCACTTCATACACTCTACCAGAATCTCAAAGCTCACACATGAGAGCAACCCTCCACCGTTGTGACACCCATGGTGGAGTATTCAGTAAAATTACAACCTCTGAACACCACTCATTGGTAGATGTATGGGCCACTAACGAGAGAAGGGACACATACAAGGTTTGCACCCGTGAGCTACCCTCTACCGTTGCAACCTTAAACATTCCTTAATCGTTAGGGTACTTGGATGGAGTTTTCGGTACAATCACAACCCCTCAACATCCAAGGTGACTTGTTTATAGTGCACCCAATCCTATAGTCGGCTAACTATATCCGATTTCATTTACAAAACACTTTATACAACATCATTTGCCAATATAATCCACATTTCATGCACACCTTACTGTTTTTCCAAAGCATTCATAATTAGCCATATTTCAAGCATTAAACCATGCTTCAAAACTCATGCATACAGGGATCACCTAACTAGTGAATCCTTAAACTATATGGCAACACCAACCATATTTTATAAACTCAAAACATGCTTTAAAATAGTAGGTAAACGCAATTAAAACAAGTGCATCCAAAGGCCCATAATAGCACAATCCGCAGGAGAAAATCACTTTACTTACTTTCGAACTTAGTAAATCATTTCAAGCATACACTAAGTTCCCAAAAATTTATTTATGAAGTTTCAACGCTGGAAATCTCATTTCCACTCACCGACTTGCGAAACCACACTTGCCGACGCAACAATCAACTGTCCGAAGCCTCCAAAACCACTTTGATCGGTTCCAAAACACTATCTCCAGTTTTCAACACATTAAAAACAGAGATTCAATGCATCATAATGCCTCCAAACAGCAACACTGAACTAGAAACCCGCTGCCCTGCTCTAAAGCATCAAAATACCCATCTAAAACAATCGAAATAACAATCGGTTGATATCTAAACTTAGCCCAGCCATCAACCAACACATCCAACACATTTTAACCATAAATCAACATCCAAAAACAACCTAAAACCATCCTTATACCTCCAGCAACTCAGATCTCACATAACACCCCCAAAACTCAACCATAAACACCTTAAAAATAAAAAATCTCAAGGATTTCAGGATTAATATGATTAAGACTCTATTTTAACATCATAAACCTTTCAAAACTCGATTAGAAATCATCTCAAACAAATCAAATCAAAACAACTCCGAAAATCATATTATATCATCTTTTTCAACAAGATTTCATCATTTTATCAAAACCACAATGAAACTTCAATCAAAAACATAAATAAAGAGTCAAATATCTTTGGAATTTCATTAAAGAACATTGATTAGAGGTTTAGCTTGAAATTTACCTCCAATCCTTGCTTCTCTTCTAATTTGGCAAGTTTGCTTTCAAGAATCATGAAGAGATTTGAGAGAAATCACAAGAGAGATGTTGAACATCAAGAGAGGAAATGAAAGTGAAAGAAATCTGGAAAATAAGAGAATTGAGAGAGTGTTTGGCTGATGTGAAATGAGGAAAATAAAAATGAAGTCCATTTTGTTTAAACAAAATAACCACCTTTTAATTAAATCAATAAAAGTCACTTTAATTATTTATTAAACCATTTAAAACACATGCCAAATTAGAAAAAAATGCTTAATCGCCATTTGGCTCCCTAAAGATTCTAGGATTTTGACTCTTTTGAAAAACACCTCTTTTTCCATATTTTTAAAACTTTACATTTTGGTCACTACCCAAAATGTATACTTCCCAAAACTCGTTTTGCAAAATTGATTTGACCAACCTCTTAAATATAATTTTAGAGGATTTCAGAAAATTTTACCACATTTTGATCCCATCCCGAACCTTGATTTTCTTGAACCACCTTTAACATCTCGAACAACCGATTACCAGTTCCACTAGCTTGACCCAACGCACAAAATACCAGGGAGTTACAGAAAGCTGAGCACCGAGTCCCTACCGGATTGCTCTAACCTCTTGATTTGCCTAAATGGAAATGAGATCGAATCACTATGGATTTCGTATCTGGTCTTCTTGGTTCCCCGAGAAAGTGCAATGCTATCTGGGTGATTGTCGATCTATTCACCATATTTTCTCAATTAATCCCAATTCGTATGAATTTTAGTTTGGAAACCTTGGTTGATCTATACATTTGAGAAATCATCCATTTACACGGAGTCCCTACTTCAATTGTCTTCGATCGAGACCCCCGGTTTACAGCTCGATTCTAGAGAACTCTACAACGAGCCCTTGACACCAAGCTAAATCTGAGCACAACTTTCCATCCGCAAAGTGATGGACAATCCCAGCGAGTGATTCAAGTTCTTGAAGACATGCTTCGAGCTTGTATCATCGACTTTATAAAGAACAAGGAGAAGTCACTACCATTGGTAGATATTGCATACAACAATAGCTTCCAATCCTCGATTCAAATGGCTCATTTCGAAGCGTTGTATGGTAGAAGATACCGAACACCCCTCTGTTGGTCCGAATTAGCTGATAACAAAGTGTTGGGACCTCAACTACTTCGAGAAACTGAAGAACAAGATCAAGTCATCCATTCCCGATTGAAACATGCCTTCAATAGAAAAAAGTCCTACGCTGATCAGAAACGTAGAGACATAAAATACGAGACCGGTGATAAGGTCTTTCTTAAAGTCTCCCAGTGGAAGAAAGTATTCCGGTTCGGTAAAAGTGGGAAGCTCAACCCTCGTTTCATAGGATCTTTCAAAGTGATTGAAAGAATTGGCCCGATAGCTTATTGACTTGCACTCCTAAGTGAGTTCGATAAGACACATAATGTCTTCCATGTCTCAATGCTCCGACGATACCGATCCGATCCATCCCACAGTTTTGAACCGAAAGAAGTTGAACTAAATCCCAATCTATCCTACGAGGAAGAACCAGTCCAAATCCTCGATAGAGAAATTAAATGACTCCGGAACAAGAACATATCTCTTGTGAAAGTTCTGTGGAGGAATCATAAGAACGAAGAAGCAATGTGGGAACTCGAGGATACGATGCGAAAGCAATATCCTCATCTATTCAGTTCAGGTAAGAATTCAAGGACGAATTATTTCTTTTAAGCGGGGAGAGTTGTAACACCCTCAATCATACCCTAGAATTTATTTAAATCAAATGGCTAAACAAATAATTCAATTAAACCAAATTAACATTTAATTCAGCTAATAGGGACCTAATTAGAAAGAATGAACTAATTGAAGGATTAAATCAAGATGATTAAATTGAAATTAAGGTTAAAAATTAGAGTTTTCATGGTAAATATTATGCTTTTCCTCTATTACCCTTGGCTGAAAATTTACCAAAGGATTAAACCATGGTTAATGAAGTAATTTCCCAGTCCACTAACTAGAATAATCATCTTCCTCCTTAAGCAATGTTCAGCCGAATGAGAGAGAATTTTAGGGAGAGAAAAATCTGGAGAAAAACAAAGAGATCTTGCATGTGATCATCTTTCCATAGGAATTAAACTAGAAAGCTAGGTAAGTGTTTTGCTCAACTAGTTAATTAAATTGTTATGCTGAAATGTATATATGATATGATTTGTTGTAATTGGCTAATGTAATTGTTGATTTTAATTCTGGAATTTAGTATATGATGATGAGTTATATGTACCTAGTTTGGGTTATATGATAGGATTTGAAAACAAATCACTAGATGATACTATGTGCTGTCCGAATGCCTTAGGTGACTGTTTCGTTTAAATCTAGAAATATGAGGGACTAGAAAACGTTTCTTGAAAAATGTGACATAGTGAAATTTGTTAAATATTGATGAAATGAACTATTGGTAAAATCAAATTGAGGTTAAATTGGTTAGATAATGAGTTAAAATGAAAACTAGTCACATGGAAATGCAAAACTATTTAGGGGATTGTTTTGGTGAATTTGAAAATGTTAGGGATCAAATTGCTCTGGAATTGATTTTGGAAATAATGTTTAAAAACATGGGACGTGATGTATGAATAAATTGTAACTTGAATTGGATGATAAGTAGCTTGAATTGGATGTTTAAAGTGGTTAGAGTGCTTAATAGGTGAATTTGGACTAATCTGGAAAATTGATAAATTAAGGGACTGTATTGCTCTGTTTAGGGACCATATTGGACTTGCGTTAACAGGGGAAAGACATGATAAACTCTGGTTACAAGGGTTAAATTTAACTAGTAAGGGACCTAGGCTTAAAAATGCACTAAAGTAGCGTAGAGTGAAATCTGGCAGTTTAGTCCTTAGAAAAATGCCTTGTCTTAAAAATGCAAAACTATATTGATCTAGAAATGGGAAAAATACGAGCCATATATGGATAGAAAGGTAGTTGAATAAGCTTTCTAAAAATGTAAATTAATTGAAAATCCAATGTGTAGATTAAAAGTTATGGCCAGAATAGTAACAGGTGTTCAAACTGCCAGAACTGGAAAACAATTTTGAAATGAATTGTGCTTGTGCTTGTGTGATTGACTTATATGATTGAATTGGATGCTAATATGTTTTGTATGTGTTTATATGTGAATTGTTAGACCAAGAAATTTAGGAAACAATGGAATAGGCAAGGGTTGGCCAATCGAATAGGAAGAACAAAGGCATATTCATCAAGGAGCAAGAATAGCCTATAAGGTTGGAGTATTGTGAGTGTAGTTAACCTTAGGGTTGGGACTAGTGTCCTAACAATTGTTTTATGTTTAAATTATGTTATAGATGAAAGCATGAAATGAATCTAATATTTATTTGGTAATATGTTCTAAGGGAAGAAAGGATTAAAAGGAAATGAACTAGTTGGAAACAATGGTTGATAGTTTGATAACCTTACGTGAAACCTATTATGATTTGCTATTGATATGATGAGTCTAGGAATGATGAAATGAGTCACATGCTACCTCCATTAGATGTTAATTGATACTTGAGTATGTTCAAATGTTTGTTGTTGGAAATTCATGAATGTATGAACATGAGTAAGGATTATCCACTAGAGACATAATACATGATATGAACTTGATTTGCTTGATTGCTTAAACACTTGTGACGTGGTTGCCTAATCTAAAAGACTTTGAAAGCCCTTGGTTAACTAGTTGGTCTTAGGTAGGAAAGCAAGCCTTAGAGTCTAGAGCTCCTCTAATTTAGTACTATATGTACTCTCTAATTTGGTGTTGATGGCACTTAATGATCCTGATGCTATGTGCATCCTCTGTTTGACTTTTGATTACCCTATTGTTGGTGTAGAAGAAACTTTGATGCAATTGGGCATCCTCTGATTTGGTACTTTGTACCCATTGAGACTTGATTACCTAGTTCTACTAATCTACCAATGCAGAACACTTAAAAGCTCTTGAATAAGACTTGTCACATGTTAAATGATACGTGTAATATGTTATATGAATGAGTTCATATGGAAATGTATTCATATGTTAATAAAGATTTATGTGCCAATCTGATTTGCTTGAAATGAGTAAGATATCTATGGATAATGACCTCTATTTGAATAAACAATGACATTGTGAGCTATGTTTGTATATTGGATCTTTGTTCGATCTATGTGGTTGGCTAAAATGAATTGGCTAATTGAATGTGCTATGTGATTACAAGCTTTGGTGGATCATTAATATGATTGTATGTACATGTTTATACGATGTTATGTGATGATTTCAAGTTAAGTATGTTACTTGATCATATATGAAACTAGCTAGGTTGTTCTTAAATGGTTGAAAGCCTAGCTAGGTAATCCTTGCTTACTAAGATTAAAACACCTAACAATTCAAATGGAATTTAGTAGCTATAGGAAGTACCTCACTAAGTACTTATAGTACTTATCACTCTTTTGTTTCCTTCTTCCCAAACCAACAGGATACCTCGTTCGATAGCTGACTCCATTCTAAACCAGAAGCATTCACAAGCCAAGACTGAAGTATGCATTGTTTCATTATGTTAGTACTCCTGATCACTGGCTTAGTGTCGTGTCTAGTCATCCAGGTTGCATGCATTTGGTTGATTATACGTATGTATTTAAGATGTGTATAAACTTAAGTATGGATTGACATGTAAAGAACATGATATGTAAATAGGTGCTTATGGATCTATGTCATTTGGCTTGTATATAAGGCTAAATAGTTAGTATGTAATAGTAAACTAAGTATGTTTTGAAGCATGTAAGACTCTTTTGATGTGTTACATATATATGTGCGGTATACTTTGTTAAGTTAATTGTCAAATGCTATATGATGATTTGATCTTGTGCTATTCGAATGTGTATCATATTTACATGATTGGTATACTTGATGATATTGCTTGATTTGAATAGGAATCGTATCTTGTATGAGCTTAGGATATTGTTAAATGATTGATCAAACTATTGGATCCTAGATATAGTGTTGTTCAAATGGAATATTACTATAATAAGATAGATGGCCAAAGAGGTAACTAGAATGCAATTAGTTTATAAGTTTTGTTTGAATAGATAAGAAACCTTTAAAGACTTGAAAATGTTTATAGGATGTATCCTAATAGATTGATAACTCGATTGATAGTAGTAAAATGAAATAAATTGTTAAATGTTGTTGAGAAATATTTTGATATAACAATTATTTGAAAAATGTTTTGGACTTGTTTAAAGATTTCGAAAATAATTCAAAAGTCCTTAAAACTTGAAAAATATGTTTAAAATATTTTGACTTTGCACCTATATCGAATATACATTTTTAAAGTTAAAAATTAGCCAAAATTGGGTTTTTAAGTGAAAGTTTCGAAACCATCCCTATAAGGTTTCGAAACCTTTCTGGGTAGAATGCCACTGTTTTTGAAACCTTTATGAAGGTTTCGAAACCTTGGCCTTGTAACGTCTAGTTTTTACAAATTCCTCCTTAAGGTTTCGAAACCTCTGTGCAGGTGAGAATTTAAAGCTCGATTTTAAGACTTACCAACGGCTCCAAAACATCCCCAACGGCCATAAACGGCTAGAATATAATTCCACACTATAAAAGCAACATTGGGACACTTGAAGATGGTTAGAGACAATATCCAAGCTTCATGATCAAGAGAAATAGCATTTAAGTCTTTATTCTTCATTTCTCTTGTATATATTGTATAGAGAGTGTTTTTATTGTTTTATTCTTTACACTCTTGTGAGCTTAATTCTTGTAAACACCCACCTTGTGAGGTTTTCATTGTTCACACAAACTACCTTGTAAAAGGGAGATGTTCTAGTTTAGCCTAAGAAAAAAAAAACTAGAGTGGTTCTATCTTAGCCATTGAAAAGATGGGGTTGTAATGTTATCCCTTTGGCCTCAAAAGGAAGAATTCATATTAGTGAATTGAAAAATCCTTAGTGGTGTGCTAAGGTAGTGGATGTAGACTTTGGTTAGAAAGTCGAACCACTCTAAAATCATCGTGCAAATTGTCTATCATTTTTATCGGTTTTAGCCAATTCTTTCGGGAGTTCAATTCAACTCTCTTGACGGTTTTAGAAGATCGATTCAAGCGTGCCACAAGCTCAACAATTGGTATCAGAGCCTCGTCTGCATCAACGGACTAACATCCGGGAGTAAATATCGATTGCTCGAATTTCACCGATTCAAGATTTCAAATGGCAAGCGGTTCTACAATTATTTCATTCGAAGAAGGCCGCTCTATCATGTGTCCTCCTCTCTTCAAAGGAGAAGGTCACTTCCAATGGAGCAACATCATGAAGTATTTCATCCAAGGCTTCAACCTCGACATTTGGATGATTATCGAAGATGGACATTTGGAAGCTCCTTAAGAAAAATAAGAAAAGGAGTGTCAAAGACACAAAAAAGGACTATCTTAATGCAAAGGCTATGCACATACTTCTTTGTGCCCTAAGTGAAGAGATTTCCAAGAAGGTCTCCTCATCCAAAAGTGCCAAAGAAATTTGGGAAAAGCTTGAGAAATTCTATGGGAAAGATGAGAAGAAAGATGGAGTTCCATCAAGTGCTAACATTCTCTCATTTAAAAAGGTGGATGGTGTTATGGCTCTCGATGAGCCCAATGTATCTTCTAACTCAAATGACTTAAATTCATATTCTTTTGATGAGTTACAAGATGCATTTGATGAATTATTTTTGGAATTTGAGACCATGAATTCTAAATTTAAGAAAATGATTTCTAAACTTGAATTTGAAAATGATTTTCTTTTGAAAACCAAGTTGGATTTTGAAAAACAAAACGAGATTTTGAAAAATGATTTATTGTTTTCAAAAACAAGCAATGGAATTTTAGAAAAAGAAAATCTTGATTTGAAAGTTAAGCTTGAAAGCTTAGCAAAAGAAAAAGAAATTATTTTTAATAATTCATCTCATCCCATAATGACAAAATGCTCACATTATTATTATCATGGTCATTCCTTGCATACTTGTCCTATAAAGAAGAGAAAATCTTATAGGATTAGACAAGTATGGGTTCCTAAGGGAACTAGAGACATTGAGATTAATTTTAATGGATCCAAAGCAATTTGGATACCAAAATCCAAGTAAATGTCTCTTGTAGGTGTGTTGGAGCAAAGGCAAGAAAAGCAAGAATCTCAAATGCTCTAATCACACAAGTGAAGAAGATGGGTAACCTCTAATCATAATGTATTTGATTTAAATCATTCGGTTGCCTACTTTGATGATAAATGTTCATGCATCATTGCTTATTTATATTTATAAGTGTATGACATTTTATGATTCTTTATGCATATGAATCAAATTGTTTCATTCATATGTTTGCATAAAGTTTTAAGGTCTTGGATAAATTGGATTTCATGTGTTTTAAATTGATTTGATTCAATTGTGAAATTCAATCTCTTAAGTGTCAAAATTTGTGCTAAAAATTTAATGGAATGCTTTAGTAAGGGGGAGTTTTATTTTTCAAATGTTTTGCACTTAAATTTTTTTAACTTACTCTCCATTGTTATTACTTACTATAAAGATTTGAATTATTGTTTATATAAAAAAGGGGGAGAAGTAAGTGAAAAATTAAGGGGGAGCTTTTGTCAAAAACAATTTTTCAAAGAAGTTTTGTTATATCAAAAAGGGGGAGATTGTTGAGAAATATTTTGATGTAACAATTATGTGAAAAATGAAGGTTCCGAAACCTTGGCCTTGTAACGGCTAGTTTTTACAAATTCCTCCTTAAGGTTTCGAAACCTCTAGTAAAGGTTTCGAAACCTCTGTGCAGGTGAGAATTTAATGCTCGACTTTATGACTTACCAACGGCTCCAAAACATCCCCAACGGCCATAAACGGCTAGAATATCATTACACACTATAAAAGCAACCTTGGGACACTTGAAGATGGTTAGAGACAATATCCAAGCTTCATGATCAAGAGAAATAGCATTTAAGTCTTTATTCTTCATTTCTCTTGTATATATTGTATAAAGAGTGATTTTATTGTTTTATTCTTTACACTCTTGTGAGCTTAATTCTTGTAAACACCCACCTTGTGAGGTTTTCATTATTCACACAAACTACCTTGTAAAAGGGAGAGGTTCTAGTTTAGCCTAAGAAAAAAAACTAGAGTGGTTCTATCTTAGCCATTGAAAAGATGGGGTTGTAAGGTTATCCCTTTGGCCTCAAAAGGAAGAATTCATATTAGTGAATTGAAAAATCCTTAGTGGTGTGCTAAGGTAGTGGATGTAGATTTTGGTTAGAAAGTCGAACCACTCTAAAATTATCGTGCAAATTTTCTATCATTTTTATCTGTTTTAGCCAATTCTTTCGTGAGTTCAATTCAACCCTCTTGACGGATTTAGAAGATCGATTCGAGCGTGCCACAAGCTCAACAAATGCTATTATATCATTGTAATCCCAAGTCCTATTCGAACATCCTAGGAAATTGTAGCCAAATAGTTTGTTAAATAGTAAATAGGTTACATGAATGTATAAGCCCTATTCAAATATTGCAAGTAATTAGAATGAATTGAAAATGTTATCTAGTTTAATAAGAGAAAAGAAATCGAATGAATCCTCCCTACTTGTTATTGGTTCGAATTTTGACATGAATGCTTATGGTATAATTTGCTTGGCTCGAAAGCATAATGGTTGATTAATGTATGTCTACTTGTTTGATAAGCATGTTTGATATGACTCAGGTGTACATGATTGGTTAAGTGGTATGATTGTTTGATTGTATAAACACGTATATGAATGAAAGAATGTATGTATGAATGAATGAATAGTAAGTTAGTAACATGATTGAAAGTGTAAGTTTTTATTAGCCCACTCATTGTTAAGAATAAGATAGTGAACTTGCGTGAATTGAACATTTACATGCTTTTATGTTCATTTATATGCCCGATCTGCGTCGTAACGCTCTTCGCTCCTAACCCGGGCGAAGGGTGTTACACTTAACCCACTAACTGGAGCTTATGGGACACCAACCCCTCGACCTATAGGATACTTTGATGGAGTTACGAGACACCAACCCCTCGACATCCAAGGTGACTTATTTATAGTGCACTCAATCTTATGGCCGACCAACTATAATCGATAACATTTTAAACCACATCACTTGCCAATATAATTCTTTATTAAACATTAACTCACTGTTTTCATATGCATCAACATATTTTTATTTTCTCAAAGCAACAACCATGCTTTAAACCCAAGTATAAAGCACATACTTATATGGATCACTTACCACGTGCATCCATCATCATTTCATGATTAAAAACAATATAAAACATACTTTAGATCATTCATAAGTAGTAGGCACCTTGTAATCAAAACCAAGTGCATAAAATCATTCTGTAAAAGCAGGTCCGAGAGGGAAAATCTACAAATAATTACATCTGAACTTAGACTAGCGTTTCAAGATCAATCTAAGTTCCAAAAACCTTCTTCAAACCTTTTTAAAGCTGTAGGTTTCGTTTTCACTCACTGACACGCAAAACTACAACTCGCCGATGCTAATTAAATGTCCAAAACCTCCAATGCTTCACCGGTAGCCAACAGATCAACCTCCTATATTTTAACCACATTACAACAGAGGATTAATGCATCATAATGCATTTAAAATCCCAGCAAGCAATTCCTCAATATTGCCTTCCTAAAAGCTACCAAACGCTCATCCGAGACAACTGAAAACAACATTGATTGACCTCCAAACTTAACCCACACAAAACCTAACAATTTCAACCATCAACTAACATCAAAATACCTCTAAAACCATCTCATAACATCCTTATACCTCCAACAACCGTTACACCACCATAATTCCTCAAAACACATAACTATCAACCTAAACAATTAGAGATTCTTATTGTTTCGGGATTCCAATGTTAAAACCGTTATCTCAACACTATTAAACATCAAAATCATGAATAGAATCAATCAAAAACCCATAAAAAGATCAAATTAAAAAATCACATAAATCCATCAATTAAACCTTGATTTAATCATATTACCCAATTAAATCATAAAACCTCATTAGAAAACATATTTAAAAAGTCAAGAACTAGGTAATTTCAATCAAGAATCTTGATTAGAGGAGAAGGATGAAGATTACCTCTAATCCCTTGCTATTTCCTTAATTGGCAAGATTAGATTGAAATCTTTAAGAAAACAAATGAAGCTTGTTGTAAAAATCTAAGAAAATCATTTAAAAATCAAAATTGGATGAAAAGAAATAAACCTCTTGAGATTTTAGAAGAGAAAAGCTAGTTTGGCTGATAAGAAAGTGGAGAGAAAAGTTGAGTGTCAAAGAAAGTTACGTAATAAAATGTTTTGTTTAACTAAAATCTTTTATTAAAAATACTTCTCATCCTTAATTATCATTTAATTAAAAAATTTATTAAAAAGGCCTAAATTAAGGAAAATATCTGATAAAATAAAATAGCTCCTTAAAGATTCAAAGTTTTGACTCTTTATAAAACCGTAAGCAAAACAGTTTTGCCAAAATTACATTTTAGTCACTAGTCCAAAATGTCACATTTCCAAATCGTTTTTCCCAAAATTGATTTCACCATTAATAAATATATATTAAATAAAGACTTTTAACCATTTTCCATATTTTTTATCTCGTATAAAAATATTCAATACCAAATCTGCTTCGAAACTCTAACCTAGTCCATCAGACTGTCTAATTAACCCACAAACCGGTAGGCCCAAAACCGCGGCGTTACAAACTACTCGTATCGAAATGGTAAAGGATATATCGGTATGGAATTTGCTCACTGGAATCTGAGGAAAAAGTCTAGTGGAAAATGCAGCGGTACACCTATGGGGCATATATGTACGGGTTAACCAATTTTCAAAGTTTGGTGATTCCATCAACTGACAAGGTAACAGTCATATTTATTAAATGCAAATATTTGAAAATCTTACACCTCGTATCGAATCGGGTAAGACCGTTTTGGTACTCGTAACCAAGAACACAAACCCAGATGAAGGCCGTATCGAAAAGGGTACAACCATATCGATACGTTTTAGCAATTAAAATTCCAGCAGTCAAAACCGTATCAAAATGCTAAGGAGTGTTTACGCCTAGGCGTTTTTGGTTAGTTTGAGTATGATTCACTTAAAATTTATTGGGGGTTTTATGTTTTTTTCTTAGAAACAATTTTAGGTTCAAATCCCTGTCATTTTGTAAGACTTTGAGTACTTAAAAATTTATTTACTTTTACAATTTGGCCCTTAAACAATTTGTTATATCAAAATGAATTATTGGTTTTACAATCTCCCCTTTTAGATATAACAAAATCAAAGTAAATTTTTAAGTATGTTTGAAAAATACTCCACCTTTTTTAAGACTAAATGATATAGTTTTGAAAATACTTTGAAAAAAATTAAGTGCTCTTTACTTCTCTTTTTGTTAGATCAAAATCAATAAGATATAAATAATCAAAGCAAGATATAAACATTAAATAGCTCCAAGCATAAAGAAAAAACAGATATATCATTAAAGCATAATATTCAAAGCAACATAAGGAAATCCAACTCAAATCCTAAAAACATAGGTGCATAAAACAAATAAACCAAAGCATAGGAGTTCAAAAGAAAATAACATAGGTGCATAAAACTTAAATCCTAATATGATATGATATGATATGATATGCAATGAAAGAGCCTAAGGAGCGTCTTCATCCTCTTCATCTTCATCTTCATCATTGGCACTGGTTCCATGAAATTGTCGCCACTCCTTATGAAAATCCATAAGAGACATCCATCGAATTTTGACGATTTTCAATAGATGTAACTCTTTCCTCCCAGGATGTAAAGCGAGTGTCGATGGTGGCAAAACCGGAGGTCATGGTAGTGTCCAATGATGCAAACTTCCTATCCAAATAGGCCATGAGAGCATCTAAGGAAGGTTGATCAACCGATGCTTCTAGAATCAGAACTTCTTGAGGAGCCTCAACTAGATCAGGTTGAACACCACGGGGAAGATCGGCAACTCAGATCCATTCTCCATTATAATATGTGAACTTGGATCAGTGGAGAGAACGTTCATCAATCGGATCAGTGAGAGGTTCGGCAACATCATACGAGCAATCAATCCCAGGCTTTTGAAACAAGTAGCTCAAGGCATTGCCATATATGAAAGTTGAAACAAGAGTTGTATGGCGGTTTTGCACAAGATAGACAATCTCCACAAACATAATTTGAGCAAGGTTCACTTACCCTCACGAAAGCATTGAAGCCAAAAGTCATCAACTTGGCTGATTGTAGAGAATTTTCCACCAGAGGGGTGAAACCACAACGTGATGAGAAGGAGAAGGATTCGATCTTGAGAATCAAACACGATAACGGAGCCACTTTGAACATGTACCAAAGAGTCCTCATCATCAATACCAACATTCTCAAAACCCAAAACGTTTGCTAAAAGTGAAGAATCAATTTGAAATTTTTGTCCCATGAGGTAAGATTCAATAGCAATAACAAGGGTTTTCTCTGAGTTATAAATACACCGAGCATTTGAGTAAAAAATAAGGACAAGGTTCCGGTATAAAATCCCAAGTAAGGTTAAAAATTGCATGAATTTCCATTATTAGATTAAATCAAGATATTTAAATTGAAATTTTTCGCAAGACAAAAAGGGAATTGAAACAACTCGCTCACAACGGATTTTAAAGTTTTGGTAGTGTTTGAAACGAGCCATCGTATTTGGATAACCGGGTTCATTAAAAAAATCTTGAAAAATATGGCATAAGTTGGGTTTTGTACCATTGGTGTTGGGATTAGGATCATTGGAAGATTGTCCCAATTCTATCTTTGTCTTTTCTTAGGACCCATGATAAAAAAAACCTGAAATCAAAATCAAACCACAAAATAATGTATGCATAAATCAACACATTCAATCCAATATGCAATCTAATGATCAAGGTATTGTAAAAATCTATATAGTATATTTTAAAAACATATAGAAGTATAAAAATTTTTTTTGGTAAAATAAAAATTGAAAAACAATGTTGAAAAATATACGGTATAATTTTATATTCGAACAAAAAATTTCAGTTTTGAAAAAGTTTTTGCTAAATCTTTGAAAAACAGGTTATATACATACTAAATATATTATTTTAAATAAAAAAATATACAAATAAGAACAAAATTGATAAAAAAATAAAGAAAGTAGGGTTTATACATTGAATGAGGATTATGGATGAATGAGGAGATGATGATGCACAAAACTTGATGATTTTGCTAGGGTTTGATGAGAAACTCAAAAGCCCTCAAAAGATTTGAAGAGTTGTGTGAAAAAAAGGGATTTGATGGGTTTTTATAGGTAAAATCATATCTGGGGTTTGCGAGAAAAGTTAGAATTTGTGTTCAAGAGAAAAACCCTCTTTTAACGACTCATTTAAAGACCAGTAGCTAGGCGTACCGATATGCCACTTGTGCGTATCTAAACCGGGTACCGGTACGGTTTTTAAGTCGTATCAATCCTCGACACGTACCTGTACAAGCTTACCTATACCGAAGCTGCCTCAAATACATGTATCGATACACGAAGAACCGTATCGATACCTTTGTGCCAGAAATGTCATTTTTGGCAGCAAGGTGCTTAAAAATCGGTTTTACACGAATCGAAATGCCTATGTATGACATGTGAACATTATGGACAATCTAAAATAGATACATAATCCCCCTAGCAACAAGGATAGAATTGATGTAGGTACGAGTGCATAGGTTTCATCAAAATTGATTCCTACTTCTTGAGTGTAACCATGAGCAACAAGTTTAGCCTTGTTCCTCACTATGTTATCACTCTCATCTAGTTTGTTTCTAAAATCCATTTAGTTCCTATGGTAGACTTATTACTAGGCCTATCAACTAATGTCCAAACTTGACTTCTCTCAAATTGATTTAATTCCTCTTACATAGTCAATATCCAATAATCATCTTTTAATGCTTTTTTGATATTTCTAGGCTCTATGCATGAGATAAATGCAACATTACGAGCATTTTTAAGAGAGAGTCTAGTGGTTACCCCTTTGGACGGATCATCCAAAATCTCACCACCTTTGACATAGTTGAACTCCCTTGGGTAGGTGACCTCATTTTTCTATAGATTTATGTCCTTCAATGCTTCTTGAGGTGAATCTTGTGCTTCTTCTTCTTTGGATGGAACTTCATCTACCTTTGATTTCCCACCATCATTGGTTTCAAAAATTCCTACATCAATCACCATTACAAGAATCCTTTCTCCCAATGAGGTTATCATAAAAAACCACATGAATATATTCTTCAACAACCAAAGTTGTTTTATTAAATGCATGATAGACTTTAGAGTTTAAAGAATAACCTAAGAAAATAGCTTCATCACTTTTAGCATCAAATTTGCCCCAATTGTCTTTACCATTATTTAAAACAAAACATTTGCAACCAAATGGATGAAAATAGCTAATGTTAGACTTTTTGGATTTTAAAATCTCATAGGGTGTTTTCTTCAAAATTGACCTAATCATTACACAATTGACAATATATCATGCGGTATTTGTGGCATCCGCCCAAAAATACTTAGGCAAATTATTTTCACAAAGCATGGTTCTAGCCATTTCTTCTAAAGTATTCTTTTTCCTCTCAACAACCCTATTTTGTTGAGGAGTGAGAGGAGAGAAAAAATTATGGCTTACACCATTTGAGTTGCAAAAATCCTCAAAACCTAAAATTTAAAATTTGGTACCATGGTCACTTCTAATATGAGAAATAGATTGACCAACATCATTTTGAGTAATTTTTGAAAATGTGATGAATTTTTCTAAAGCCTCATCCTTGGTACTTAAAAGTAGAACCCAAGTGTATCTAGAGTAATCATCAACTAAAACAAATGCATATGATTTTCTACCCAAGCTCATAGTCCTAATAGGGCCAAAAAGATCCATGTGAATCAATTGTAAAACTCTACTAGTAGAAACATCATTAAAAGGTTTGAAAGAAACTCTTTTGTATTTGCCTTTTGTACAAGCATCACAATTTTATCATAAGAAAACATTATTTTACGCAAACCTCTTACTAGAACGTTGAAATCAATTTTTTCCAAAACACTCATGCTTGCATTCCCTAGTTTTCTACGTCATAACCATGAGTCATGTTCATCTTTTGTAACAAAACATGCATTTGAAACATGAATGTCATCTAAATGTACTATGTAAATGCTTCCTATGTGATGACCAACAAGCACAATTTTGTTAGTTTCAATGTTGATAATTTTGTAACCATTTAAATCAAAAAGCACATTGAAATATTTATCACATAGTTAGCTTATGCTTAAAAGATTATGTTTTACACCATTGACATACAAAACATTGTCAATAAGTATGAAAGAGTGATTACCAATGGAACCAATTCCTTCAATGTGGCATTTTGAGTTATCACTGAAAGTCACTACTCCTCCACTCTTTGGTTTTAGCTCCAAGAACCGACTCTTGTCACCGGTCATGTGTCTCGAGCATCCACTATCAAGGTACCACGAATTTGCACATGTAGATTTGGCCTTGTAGCAATGCTCCATCTACAAACAAAGAATTAAGTCTTGGTTTTTGGTACCCAAATTATTTTGGGTCCATGAGTATTAGCTCCAAAAATCTTGGTTCTCTTGGGAATTCAAGAAGCAATAGCACTAATATTATTAGAAGTAATTAGTTCCGTAGAAACCCATACACTCCTAATCTTCTTACCATATGAGGGCCTTGGGAAACCTCTTTGCTTGTAGCCATTAAAGTTTCTCTTCACATAGTTGGGTTTTGAAGAACTTGCTTTTTCAAAAATTTGTTTCCCAACCTTGCTTAGAGAAGCTTTAAGACCACTCACCTCCTTGTGGTGCTCATCATGAACTTTAGAGAGAAGGTTGTTTAAATCATGATTTTTCTTCTCAAAATCATCTTGTTTTTGTTGTAAGTCAAAAACCTTCTTTGCAAGTTTCGAGTTGGTTTTGGAAAGGAAATCGTACCAGTTTTTCAAATCGGAAATCGTTTTCTTGTTTTCCAAAATCGATTCCTTGTACTTCTCAACCAACTCATCGTAAACCTCTTTTAACTCATCGTAAGCTTTTTGAAGCTCATCAAAGGTGAAATCAAATGTAGATGAGTTAGAGGTTACCTTAGGATCTTTCTTAAAAGCCATGAGGCAAAGGTTGGCTACTTGTTCCTCCTCTTCATCGGATGATTCCTCATCGCTCCAAGTAGCAACGTGAGTCTTGAGCTTATTCTTCTTTCCGAAGCTCTTTCTTTTGAGTTGGGGGAGTTGCAACCCTTTCGAGCCCGACATAAAAAACACAGAGTCGCCACCAATCATTTAAAAGGTGTGATTGGATCACCCAAAAACGAATTATTTTAATAAAATATTTTATTTTATTAAAATAACGGTTTTGGTCTGCTTAATAAAAAAATAGGTTTGAGAGTCGGTTACGCGTGGGGAAGGATTAGCACCCCCACAGCGCCTAAAACTTGGTACCTAGGCGATTACAAAATGTTTTAATGTCGAAATTTTGCAAGTTCACGGAAAATTCAATTTATTTGTCCATTTATGAATACGAATCTATTTTGACGATCTTATCATTCTGAAAATGAACTTCAATCATCGCCACACTCCTAGCGCTAACCCATCATTTCCGTTTGGTAAGACACCACATTAATTATATTCCACTTTTATTAAACAAGCATGCTAAGAAGTAATTAAAAGATAAAAATAAGGAAACATGAAATTAAATTGCAAAATCAAATATATACAAGAAAGTAAAAATGAAAAAGTAAATCACGAATCTTTAAAAAGTGTATGAATCAGCTTTATTAAAACTTAATTATGAAACTTTTTGAAAAGGGTTTTAAACAAACATATTAAAAAAGGAAATATAAAAAGATGACCAAATTAATAACCATTAAAACTTAGGACCAAATTTTAAAGAAAATAGTGACCATTTCGAAACAATTAAAAATATGGCAGCTCGCGGGGTAAAAGGATTGGGTCAGAAGGTTTTAATGAGTGAAATTAACATGTTCTGCCTTGAGTATAAAACCAATTTAAAACACCTTCCATTTTAACTTTTCAACAAAGTTGGATAAAAAAACCCCTTTTTCAAAACCTTTCAAGTGTTCTTGGTGTTCTTCAAGAATGAAGAACACCGATGAACAACCACCGTGCCAGCCGCCCACCACCGTGCTGGCCGCCGCTTATCGGTGGTGGTATCACCTTTTTTATATATATATTTTTGAAAATAACTCCAAAACACCAAAAATCAGTTTTACATTCGAAAACGAGGATCCAAGTTCAAGAACATCCTTTTCATTCAATCAAAGGTAATTACAAGAACAAAATTAATATTTAAATTCGAAATAAAATTAACAATAGAAAAGAAGAAAACAATACCGAAGTGAGGAACAAATTGCTTGCTTTGATTCCAACAAAATTCGAATACAATTGCTGCAAACTCGAGCCACTCCTCTGTGAATTTCTTAGGTGTTTTCCTATTGATTTTCAGATGCTTCTTGTGTTCGGTGAGTTACAAGAGTGAATGGTAAATGAATAGTGTATTAGTAAGTGAAAAATACAAGTGAATGAGGTGGTATATATAGGTATTTACATGCCTAAGTACAAGGAAAATTAGAATAAAAATCCCTAAAATTATGGTTGATTGCCTCCCATATTTGTTGTGATTTAGATCCTCTTTCCCCTTTTATTCTTTTGTTTGATTTGGCTCTGATTTGGGACTGATTTTCCCTATTTCTATATTTGATTCGTAGATCCATTTTTTGCACGTGTTGTCTTCAGTAAAATAGCATATCTTGAACTCCCAATGTCCGATTGAGGCGTTTAAAGATGTGTTGGAAAGGTAATCGAAAGACGGTAAATACTTAAGAAGACGTCTTGGCCTGAAAACGCTTGGATCCTTTCGGAAATTTTCCATAAGTCCGTAGTGTGGAATCCTTGACTTTCTATGTTTGTTATGATTATGCTCGATTCCTTGCCTTACTTGAATGATTTAGATTTCCCTTTGACTTTGGTCCGATTTGTATTGATTTGGGATTTCTTTCAAAAGATCCTTAATGCTCGCAGGCAAAAGCAAAAGGGTTGATTCTACGTATTACCCCAATTGTCTAGGAAAATTAAGCATTATTCAGGGAAGGCATGGATGAACTTCAGCCAAGCTCGACTGTCTTCTTTGTGACGAGATTCTATAGGCGTTCGTCATATTCCCCTTTGTTCGAGTCTCCCACTCTTGATGGCTGCCAATATCAACTGTCTATTTATGACAATGTCTGCAAAACCTCCGTTGACATGGTTTAACATATGGTCATATAAGAGACCATTTAAATTCTCCACAAACATTGAAGTAACCTTATTTTCCAATAGTGGAGGTTGTACTTGGGCTGCCACATCTCGCCACCTCTGGGCATACTGGCAAAAGCTCTCGTCGAGCCCTTGTTCCATATCTTGCAGTACGACCCTACTTGGGACCATATTTGTCACATACTTGTATTGTTTAAGAAAAGCTCTTGACATATCTTTCCAAGTGCGTACGTTGCCACGGTTCAGTTGAGTATAACATCGAGCAGTAGACCTTGATAGACTGTTTTGGAAGCAAGAGATGAGTAGTTTCTCGTTTTCCAAGTTCGATGACATTTTTTGGTAGTATATGATCAAGTGCTCCAAAAAGCAAGTGGTCCCGTCATACTTCTCAAAGTTAGGAGTTTTGAATTTTTGAGGAACTACCAAGTCAGACACTAGACTTAGATCTCTAGCATATATTCCATCATAGACATTTCCCCCTTGTAGGGCTCTAATGATCTCTTCGAGCCTGTCACATTGATCTTCTAGATTCTCATACATTCTGGACCTATCGACTGCCTTATGGATATCTCGCACCCCAATGCCTTGATTTCCTTCATGATTTATCCTCGACCATGTCGGAGTATGAGCTGAGGTTTCTGCTATACAGATCTGAAACCTCTTATTCGGTGGAAATGTATGACTAATCATCCTTTTTTGGGCTCGTGCAATTTCTTCCTTCAATTCTTTCTAAATTTTATCGAGTCTGTCTTGAGTACCCTTGTGGCTATTCTCCAAAGTTGTCAATTTATCCTCCATGTCCATTACTCTTTACTGAGAACGAGTACTGTATTTGTGAGATGTTTTCTTTCTTCTATTTTTTAAATTTCTGTCATGTGATTAATTTCTTATAATGTGTGAATGTATTCAACGATCAGAACATAAATGCAAGTAGCAATAAAAAATGCAAATGCATGAATACAAGCGAAAGGCCATCGATTCCATTAAGGTATTGCTCTAGAAATAGCCTTCATTGGATCACAAATGTCCCACAAACACATCTCAATCTGAGCATCCAGTTTCTCCATTTCTTCAATCAGTCTTTGAAGCCTTGGTCTCACTTTCCCTATAGGTCTGACGTCGGGGAGAAGAAATGTAGCTTCTTTGACTATCATCGTCACATGCCTAGCTACGTCTTCAATTTAGGTTGTGATACTTTTGTCAGACTCGTCTCGCTCCTGGGTCCTTTTGACGTTGCCCTTAAGCCGAGTGGACCAATGATCATCTTCAAATTCTTCATTTTGCAATAACTGCTTGGTTGCACGGTCAAAGTGGTCCCATAACACTTGCAACTTATGATATTCTACTTGGCGCTGATGTGAGCATACTTTGGTATTTCGTCCATATGATCGCCGTACATTCACAATCTTTCTCTTTCTTTTGGTACCTTCCATCCATGGCAAAAGCTTTTTCTATTTGAGCAAAATGCTTCAGAATCGATTCCTTCTAAATATGAGATGCAAATGCAAGGGAATTTTTTTTTAAAAAAAATGCAAAGAAAATTAAGACAAGAAAAGGAAAGGATTAGTATTATTAAAAAACGGAAATAAAACATAAAAGGTCCAAAATAATTTCATTGTATGAATATATTCCGGGCAATGCATTCCAACACTCCAGGACATGTCTGAACGGATTATCCTTATGAAATAATTTTGATCAGACTAAAGGCCTAAGGTTTTCCACATGGCTCTATTGGGTGGGTTTTCCAGATTCTCACACAAAAGTATGGTTCTAAAAAGGTTCCCAAGTTTTCCTTCATGTCCCTTACTAAGGGTAGCAAGGCCCATGATTCTCACTCACTATAGGCTACAAACAAATAAAGTCCAACTCAGGGGGACTCATTTCCTATAGCTTCTCGAAGAGTCAATATTCATATGAAGACAAAGGTCATGAGTCTCGAAGGTACTTGCTAGGCTCATACGGAGAATCAATATTCTGACATGAGCAAAGCGTTTCCCCCCGACTTAAATTAACGAGACAAAGCTCGGGTATAAAGCTTTTTGCAACAATTTTAGAATGTGTAAAATAGAATTATATTCATTAAACGCACGAATAAATTGAACCTTTTTTGAACTTGCAAATTCCAAAAAAAACTTTTTGAAAACAACTTTTGGCCTAACCCTCTTTGTTTTTATTTAAAAAAATAAAACATCTCCCAGCAGAGTCGCCAAGCTGTCGCAACCCTTTCGAGCCTAACAAAAAAACACACAGAGTCACCACTAATATTTAAAAGGTGTGGTTGGATCAGCTAAAAATGAGTTATTTTAAAATATTTTATTTTATTAAAACAACAATTTTGGTCTGTGAAATCACGAAAACGGGTTCGGAAGATGGTTACGCGTGGGGAAGGGTTAGCACCCCCACAACGCCCAAAAATTGGTACCTAGCCAATTACAAAATGTTTTAATGTCAGAATTTTGCAAGTTCATGAATAATTCGATTTATTTGTCCATTTATGAATATGCATCTATTTTGACGGTCTAACCATTCGAAAAATGAACTTCATTCACCGCCAACACTCTTGGCGCTAACCCGTCATTTTCGTTTGTTAAGACACCCTATTAATTATATTTCATTTTTTATTAAATAAGCATGCAAAGAAGTAATTAAAAGATAAAATGAGGAAACAAGAAATTAAATTGTAAAATTAAATATATACAAGAAAGTAATTAAATGAAAAAGTAAATCACGAATCTTTAAAAAAGTGTATGAACTGGCTTTATTAAAACTTAATTATGAAACTTTTTGAAAAGGATTTTAAACAAACAAATTTAAAAAGGAAATTTAAAAAAGATAACCAAATTAAAAACTATTGAAATTTAGGACCAAATTTTAAAGAAAATAGTGACCATTTCGAAACAACTAAAAATATGGCATCTCGCGGGGTAAAAGGATTGAGCCAGAAGGTTTTAATGAGTGCAACTAACTTGTTTTGCCTTGAGTATAAAACCAATTTAAAACACCATCCATTTTAACTTTTCAACAAAGTTGGATAAAAAAACCTTTTTTGCAAAACCTTTCAAGTGTTCTTGGTGTTCTTCAAGAATGAAGAACACCGATGAACAACCACCTTGCCAACCACTCACTACCAGCGTCGACCGCTGCTTGTCGGCGGTGGTATCACTTTTTATATAAATTTTTAAAATAACTCTAAAAACACCAAAAAACAGTTTTAAATTCGAAAACGATGATCCAAGTTCAACAACATCTTTTTCATTCAATCAATGGTAAGAACAAGACCCAAAACAATATTTAAATAAAATTTACAGTAGAAAAGAAGAAAACAATACCGAAATGTGGAAGAAATTGCTTGCTTTGGTTCCAACAAAATTCGAATACAATTGTTGCAAACTCGAGCCACTCCTCTGTGAATTTCTTAGGTGTTTTCCTATTGATTTTTGGATGCTTCTTGTGTGTGGTGAGTTACAAGAGTGAATGGTAAATGGATAGTGTAGTAGTGAGTGAAAATTACAAGGGAATGAGGTGGTATTTATAGAAATTTACATGCCTAATTACAAGGAAAATTAGAATAAAAATCCCAAAAATTAAGGTTGATTACCTTTCATATTTGTAGTGATTCAGATCCCGTTTCCCCTTTTATTCTTTTGTTTGATTTGGTACTGATTTTCCCTATTTCCATATTCGATTTGTAGATCCATTTTCTACACGCGTTGTCTTTAGTAAAATGAGCATATCTTGAGCTCCTAATGTCTGATTGAGATGTTTCAACATGCATTAGAAAGGCAATCGAAAGACGATCAATACTTAAGAAGACAACTTGGCCTGAAAACGTTGGATACTATCAAAAATTTGCCATAAGTCCATAGTGAGGAATCATTGACTTTCAATGTTTGTTATGATTATGCTCGATTCCTTGCCTTACTTGAATGATTCTGATTTCCCTTTGACTTTGGTTCGATTTGCATTGATTTGGGATTTGTTTCCCCTTCTTCCATATTTGATGCGATCTTTTCCTTTGTTTTTTATGTCAGTCTAAAAATCTGTGACAACAGGGGGCAATCAATTCTATTTTGCCTTGGATTCTTGCGCTCAAAACAAATTAGTTGATTCTTTTCTTCCTCCTTGTTCCTATTCTTGAAATCCCCTCTTCGATTGAACTTTCTTCCCTGGTTGGATTTCATGAACCGAGTGAATCGTTTGTCTAGCATAGCCATTTCTTTATCTTCCTCCTCCCTCGAAGCACTCTCATCTTGTAAAGCCTTGAGAGCAATTATGATATTCTTCTTCTCTAATTTTTTCTTCTCGACACTCTTCTCCTCTCTTTCAAGGTTTTGAGATCCTTGGCCTCGATGATGGAGGTCCTCTTTCCATTCCAATACTTGGGAAGGGAGTAGATGGGCTTCCGGACTAGCTTGTCCTCGGGGATGATTTCTCCGAATCCCTTGAGACCATTTACAATGATAGAGAAACAGTCGAACATCTTGGTGGCGCTCTCATCGGGATTCATGTTGAAATTTTCGCAGCTCAAGTTGAAGAGTCTAATATTGGTTTCCTTTGCATCGTTTGTGCTTTTATAGGTGGTCTCGAGCTTGTCCCATACCTTCTTTGCACTTGTACGAGAAAGAGAAAATGGCACAAAGGCTTACCAACTCAGATAAACGGAGAGAAGAAATGGAGGTGACGTAAGAGGAGATGGAAACCAAATGGTTTCGATGCCAAAACCCACAAGGTTCGAACGAATTTAAGGTCGTTTTCTCACGAACGACGACGGACAAGTTAACAACGACAATTGGGTTTTAATCATGATTCAAAGACGATCACAAAGATGGTGGCGTTGTGATGAACGATCGATAGGAATGTGACGATCGTAGCTTGGCCAGAGATTAAACGAAAAAGAAAAGGAGATGTGAGAGTTCTAAGAGAGAGACTTCAAGCATAAAAGAAAGATCCCAAAAGTTGTGTTATTCTGATATAAGGGTTAAATACCCATTGTAATGGGTAAAATGCGAAGCGTGACCTTGAAAACTTTAGGGTTCACGAAAAGAGTACTAAACTTCACCCTTAATGCATATTAGTGTTGGGTCACGTCGGCACACCCCGTGGCGCAGCGGAAAAATTAATCCGAGGTAATCCAGCCAGGATCCATGTACAGGAACGAATCCGGGGTGAGAAGATGAAGAGTTACCATGGTTTGACTTTCCTAATTCCTAAATAAACTTCCTTTATGTATTTCATCCTTTTGTCCTTTATATCTTAGATGAACACAAGTCATGGGTCAGTCACACTTGCGTTGTCCATCTAGTGTTTCTTGATGTCTTGAGTAGATTATGATAAACGAATCTCTATGATATCTCATATCATAATATTCGAGCATGGCCATCCATTTTTTCTAATCTCACTCAATCAAGTGGTCGAAGATATTTCTCCCATTATGTAGGAGGGAAAAATCCTTTCTTGATCAACCATATTTCACTACATAGGTCATCACGTATCCAATCATCAGTCTTTATAATGTAGTCAGTTACGACACACGTTTGACTATGTCAAAATACATAAATCTTTATGTTGAAATCATGTTGATCTCAAGTCAGAGGATCATACATATGTTAATCATGAACAATGTTGTGACGGTCACATAATTACCCAAGAAACATGCTCATAGCGGGTCAATCCAGTATGTTGTTCTCTAAAAATATTTATGTGTTGATTTTGACATCTCTATGTCAATAACAACACTTGTTATCAATCAATCACATATTAGTCTTTATATATTATCACTGTCCATACCCGTAATAATATTCGACTAAGGATTCTATTTAACAATAATCGTATTATTGTATGGATATTATTATCCAATGGTTAGTTTGATGCACAGAAACATATCAAATGATAATAACGACAATGCCATTACTTGATAAATCAAGTAAAATAGTATGTCTATTCAATCATCATATGATTGGTCTTTGGGCATACTCCAACAATTAGTCACTAAACTATCAAATTAAACCTTTAAACTCTCAATTTAATCAAATTAATCACATAACTGAATTGAGGATTTTAAAGTAGAAATTCCCAAAAATTAGGGTTTTGAATTTGGAAACCTCAAAATTTAGGGGTTTTAATTAGGGGTGTAACACCCGTGTTTTGGGCCTAGGAGTTAACCGGGTGATAGTTCGAGTCAATAAAATTTAATTAAAAATCATTTCAACCTAATTTGGATCTAATTGAGCTTTGGGAAAAAGGGAAGGGACTAAGGTTGTAATTTTACCCAAAAGTTTTGAAAAGCAAGACCACTTTAACAAAAAGGTTGTCTTCCTTCCCCTTTATCCCCATTCCAACGTTAAACCCCCAAACCTCTCTTCAAAAACTCTTTCAAACCTAAAACACTATTCCATTGTGTTTCTCCCTCAATACAAGGTGTTTTTGAAAGGTAAACATGTCATCTTGCTCTCCTCTCTATCCCCTATCAACCCATGGTCTTAGATTTTAAAGTTATGGGGTTTTGAAGATTAGGGTTCATATTAAATCTTGGGTTTTTAAGGGGGTTTTCCATTTGGTTTTGATAAATTGTGTTAGGGCTTTAGTTAATCATGTTAAAAGGTGTAACATATATCAATTTGGTTGAGTTTTGATGAAAATTCGTAGTATGGTCTTAGGGCAAATTTTAAGGTATTAAAACTTGGGTTTTTGGGAGGTTTAAGGTTGAAATTGAAGGGCTGTTGGTCTACCTATGTTATGAGGATGTTTTGGGATCATTTGAGAGTCATTTGGAGGTTTAGAAATGGAAATTTCAGCAAGGTTGTTGGGGAGCACGAAAATTGGCATTTTGGGGATTATGTGGATTGAGAATTTGTAGATTTTGGCTTGTGTTTGTAAAGTAAGTTAATGGTTGGGTTTTAGAATTGAATTGTGAAGTAACGTATGTGTTTTGCTTGGCTAGAAACAAGAGGAGTCGTCGAAGAAGCTTTGGGACCGAATCCGGGTTCGTAGAAGTTTCGCTTGGTAGCTAAGGAAGGGCGCTGAGTGGTTTCAAAACTTGATTTAAAGTTTGGTTCGAGTATGTGTAATGTGTGTGTAAAGTGTGCTTGGTAGGCAACTTCCTTTTAACTCAAATAGTTACATTTAGCCTTTGTTCTCTCTAATGCTAATGTGCTTGTTGACTATGCTCTTGTGCTTGTGGTTAATTAGTACTTGTAGATTCATGAAATGTATATGTGTGTGATGAGCATGGAGTGTGGTTGATGATATAATGTGGTTATGATAATTGGCACTAAATAAATTACTGGTTGTAAATGATCAATCATTAGGATTAGTGTGCACACAAATTGAGTCAAAACATACGTGTCCTTGATGGCGTTAAGTCATCAAGGAGGAGTACGGTGATGTAATATTCCACCGGAAGCTTTTATTTATTTCTACGGGATGATGAGTGGAATCCCATCCGTAGGGCATGTGGCGATGAGTGGAATCCCGTACATGCAAGGTCCGGTGATGAGTGAAATCCCACCGAGGTAAAGTGTTGGTGAGGTTTAAATCCGCACAATCAGGGTAATTTAAAGTGGCCAATTAATTTGTTCATATATTGTGATATGTGATGTGGATTTATGATTGTTGTTTATTGATGCTTGATGCTTAATATGAAGTAAGATGCCATACTATGCCACTTGAAAGACTAGCTAGGTCTACTTGATTATATGCCCATGCTTGATGTATGTAGGATTAGGATTAGCATGCTTTAACCCTGCATTGTTGATGTTTTCGTTTTAGAGAACCCTCACTAAGCTATTAGCTTACGCTCTCAATGTTCAACAATGTAGATCATTAGCGTGGTGTTAGCTCAGGCAAGGCAAGAAGGGCTTTCCAAGTTTTGTGGCTCAAGTACGGTTAACAATTTCGTATTAGTTAGCAATGTGGCAAGGGTTTTTGTATTAGCTTTTTATGACTCATTTGAATGTGGATGGTTGAGTTTGATTATGGATTGTAAAGCATGTGATATGATGATATATGTTGGTGTATGATGGCATGCTTTAGATGCTTAGGTTGTCAGGTGTATGAGTGCAAACCTCTTGTGATTGACTTGTGCCTTTAAAACCATTTGAGCCCTTATGTATGCACAATATTGCCTAAATTGCTCTTTAATTGGGATGCCATGAATGAATGCTTTGATCCATGTATGAATGCTTCCTTTGGCTTAAGTATGCATGCCTATATGTTTGTATACGCTTAGGTGAGTCGAGAATTGCAGTCAGAGTCAGATTGGGGTCGTTTAAGTTGAAATTTATTGTGCTGCAGTGCAGGGCGTATCGGTACGCCTAAGGGCCATATCGATACGGTCTTGCCTGAAGAGCTCAGATTAGGCTGGGTGTATCGATACGCGGGGGCGTATCGATACTGTCTTTAGTCACTGGAATTCAGTTGGTGTTGGGCGTATCGATACACCAGGGTGTATCGATACCCTCCAAAGTTACTGGAATCTAGAGTTTGAGGTGAGAGTAGAACGTACCGATACGGGGTTCATGAGTATCGATACGGGTCTACCCTGTTGACCAAGAAGGGTTGACCGAGAAGGGCATATCGATACGCTCAAGGGCTGTATCGATACGGTCTTCCCGGAGTTGACCCCTTGGGTTGACCTGGTCAGGGCGTATCGATACCCCTAGTTAGGGTACCGATACGGGCTGCCCTACAAGCTTAAAAATGGACTGTTATGCAGGGCCGTGGTTCGAATGTGTTCTCCTTTGAATGTTTTCTGCTATTGTGAATCACTTAGGACTTAATGTTCATCTAGGCAAGATGAAAATGAAAGAAAAAAAATAGTGTTGCTAACCGAGGGGGAATCCTTTGGGTTTCGCTTCGGTTTTCCCCGTGTGGCCCACTCGGACTGGTCATCCGGCCAGACCGGGACGAGGGGGTTACATTTGTTGGTATCAGAGCCTGAGGTTACCGAGACCTCGGGTAGGTAAGTGATGTAAGCTTAATGTGTTAAATGATTGTATTGTTCGATGCATGTTTTGCCATGAATCCCCGATGCTTGATTGATCGTATGATGTTTTGAATGCGTAAATTGTTGTGTCTGGTGTAGAGTGAGTGCCCATTGCTACTATTACTTAATTTAAAAAGATTTTTTAGAAAGAGGTGTACTTGAGCACTTTTGGACCCTTGCTTTGGCTAACGTAATCCTATATGTTTGTTGTTGTAGTTTATACCTTGCTAGTTGTAGCATGAGACCACGTGGGAGGCCTAGGATGGTTCGACCGGAACCACGGGCAGAGGCTCCCAGAGTTGAGGCCCAAGTGGGAGAGCCAGTGGTTGGGGTTGGAGCTCCTCCACCACCTCCACCACCACCACCTCCTCCACTAGGAGTGGGAGGCGAGGCCGGGGTCGAAGGAGAGGGACCACAAGGAGGCCAAGGTAGCCAAGGACCGGCCGAAATTGACTTAGCTCCGTTGGTTCAGGCAATAGCCGGAGCATTCCAGGCTGCATTAGCTGGAGGTCAGGCAGCTCACCATCAGGGTGAGGGCACCGGATTACCTTTAGAGAGACTTCGGGGCCTTGGGGCCGAAGAGTTTAGAGGTGCTACTCTAGAGCGATCAGAGTTATGGTTTGAGAAGACTGTCCGTATTCTTGCTCAGATGGGATGTACTGGTGAGCGCAAGTTGGTTTGTGTTGAGTCTCTGCTTCAGAATGATGCCTACACTTGGTGGGTCACCATTACTACGGGTATGGATGAGGCCGAGATCACTTGGGAGTTCTTTGAGACAGCTTTCCAGAAGAAGTATTTGGGTCCGCGATACCTCAATGAGAGGAAGAGGGAGTTTATGGAATTGCTTCAGGGGAGTATGGCCGTGACAGATTATGAGATCCGGTTTGTCAGATTGAGTCAGTACGCACCTGAGCTTGTACCTACTGAGGTGGAGCGTTGTAACCGCTTCCGATATGGGCTGAGTGAAGAGATCAAGACGTATACTCTAGCTTCAGACTACCCGGATTTTGATGTCTTGGTCGCGAGGGCCAAGGACTTAGAGCACAGTTTTAGTTTGACCAGGCAGTCAGGTGGATCTAGTTCGGGTAAGAGGTCCAGCAACTTTGATAGAGGTGATGCCAAGAGGCATCGGGACAACAGACATCATTACGACCATAGGCGTGGTGGCGGTAACCACGGTAGGGGCCATCAGGGTCAGAGAGCTGGTGGGAAGTTGCCCACATGTGCTACTTGCGGGAGGAACCACACCGGTGAGTGTTGGGGAAATTTTCATTCTTGTTGGAGTTGTGGTGCTAGAGACCACATTAGGTGTGACTGTCCACATCAGGTGGGACAGGCACCAGCTCAGGCTCCTGCTAGAGCCAATGACTTTCAGAGAGGCCGGGGGCGTGGTAGAGGTAACTTCCAGCCGAGGAACGATGGTAAGAAGAACATAGCACATGTAGTTGCAGTTCAGCCAGAGGGCGGAGGTCAGGCCAGAGTTTATGCTCAGCGGGGAGATCAGCATGACACCGATGTGATCGCAGGTAACTTCTCGATACAGTCTTTGGGTTTGCTTTCTTTGATTGACTCTGGGTCTACACATACCTACAAATTTAGTGAGCATGCACGGTCTTTGAATTTGCCTTGTGAAATGTTAGAGGTAGGAGTTAGTGTTACTAGTTCCTTTGGGGACACAGTAGTAGTTAGGAAGATGTAGCGAAGGTGTCCGTTGATGGTTCAGGGGCATGTGTTTCCAGTGGATATGATGGAACTTCCTTTCTATGGTTTCGATGTGATTCTGGGTATGGATTGGCTCACGAAAAATAGAGCTAGGATAGATTTTGAATCTAAGCGGATTTCTTTGAGGCTCACAGATGATTATGAGATTGTAGTGGTGGGTGAGAACGTGAAGTTCTTGTCCAATGTGGTTTCAGTATTAGAGGCTAAGAGATTAGTTGAGTTGGGGTGCGAAGCATACCTAGCGTATGTGATGAACCCTAACATGAGTGAGGTTAGACCTCTGGACATCCGGACCGTATGTGATTTTCCTAGCGTGTTTCCGAAAGTATTGCCAGGGTTACCACCGGACAGAGAGGTAGAGTTCAGCATTGAGACTTATTCTGATTCAGCTCCTGTTTCGATTGCTTCGTATCGTATGGCACCGAAAGAATTGAAAGAGTTGAAGACTCAGTTGCAAGAATTGACAGATAGAGGTTTCATTAGGCCTAGTTCTTCACCTTGGGGTGCACCAGTGTTGTTTGTGAAGAAGAAAGATGGAAGCATGAGAATGTGTATAGATTATAGGCAGTTAAATCAGTTGACAATGAAGAACAAATATCCGTTGCCTAGAATTGATGACTTGTTGTTTAGTTGAGAGGAGCATCGGTCTTTTCGAAGATTGATTTGAGATCAGGTTATTACCAGCTAAAGGTAAGAGAGGTCGATGTACCGAAGACAGCCTTTAGGACTAGGTATGGACATTATGAGTTTTTAGTCAAGCCATTTGGGTTGACTAATGCACCGACTGCTTTCATGGATATGATGAATAGGATTTTTCATCAATATCTAGATCAGTTTGTCGTTGTGTTCATTGATGACATTTTGGTTTACTCGCGAACTGAAGAAGACCATGACCGACACTTAAGACTTGTTTTGAAGACTTTGTGATGTGAGCACATCTTCACCAGCACATGTTGTTGATCCGGAGGTCTTACCGTTAGGACCAATTACGCGATCTAGGGCGCAACGTTTCAGGGAAGCTCTGTTCCTTATTTGTGCTAATATTTCTGAATCATTCGATAATACTTGTGCCTTAGGCGATAAGACTTTTAATGTGTTGCATGCTGATATGTGACTTATTTAGGTTATATTATTTATTACGTATGTTTAATGAATATATATAATATGTTAATAGTGTTTTGGGTTAGTATAATATAACTTATAATGTATTTATTTTAATATGTTTATTTTTATGTTTGTGTGCAGTAATGCAAATGCACGTGAAAATGCAATGTTTATTTTTATGCCAATACGTGATGGCATATAAGGACACAAAAGGGCGCAACAATTCTTCTTTGGATTTGGACGCTCAAATTCATGGTGACAATGAAATTGGGCACATGTCTTTTGTCTTCATCCATACACAAATGGACGTGCAAAACCAATTGGGCAAACACATGCAGACTTTTATTTTCACGTGCAGCCCATGTATTTGCTTCTTTGGTGCGGCAACAGAAGAGATAAGAACAACAATTGTTCTTTGAATTTCAAACCTGCACATTAAACATGTGCTTATTTCAAGATTGGTGCACAAATTTAAATTATATGGCTAGGAATGCATGGCCGGTCATAGGGTAGTTTTGCATTTTGAATTTTAATTTTTTTTTTCTCTTTTAATTTCAACCATGTAATTAAGATTCAGCAACTACCCTTGTATGCTATATATATGTGAACCAAACACTTTGTAAGGTTACCAACTTTGAAATAAAATCACATTTGAGAGAATTTTCTCTTTTCGGTTCTTTTTAGAACTATTCGACACTCAAACTTGTTTGTTTGTCTTTGATACTTCGGGTTCCTAAATTGCTATTTAGCGGGTCCAAGTCCTTTCGACGTTAAACAGATTCGATTCGGGTTTGCTCAGTAGATTGTGCAGGTTCTTTCGAGTTTAGCGTTTTCAACATCGGTCGTTTTTGAAGCCTTCTTCACCATCGTTGAAGTTCTTTCCAAAACGCCAAAATTATCATATTATTCTATATTATTTTTATTTTTATTTTGTTCATCTTTAAGTCCCTATTTAAAATAAATATGTCGTATAATTTTTGTTGTTTCCTTGTTGTTTTTATTGCAGGAACGTGCCTACAACACTCCTAGATCCGTAACAAACGAGGATAGTCCGTTTCGGCAGACTGCCCCTTATTATGTGGTAATCAGAGCCTAGGTTGTTGGATTCGTTGTAAGTTTCTGCAAATTCGAGTCAAAAAGAAAAAAAGAAAAAAAAACATTCGAATTAAAAAAAAATTCAGCATTCGAATATAAAAAAAAACAGAATTTCGAAAAAAAAACAAAAATAGATTCGAACAAAAAAAACAGATTCGAAAAAAAAACAGATTCGAACAAAAAAAAACAGATTCGAAAAAAAAACAGATTCGAACAAAAAAAACAGATTCGAACAAAAAAAAAAAACAGATTAAAAAAAAACAGATTCGAAAGTGTTTATATATGTATGTATTATTATTGTTGTGTTCCTATTGTAAATGATGAAATTTGTACGAGTTTGTTATGTAACTTTGATGTGCTCGGAAATCAACCGAAGTGAACTATGCTTGTTTGTTCGGTAATAGGAAGGTTGTAAGCACGTCTTCGCAGTAAGGTTCTCTAAACTCTTCATTTTTCATCTTTTGGTTCCTTTTTTTTCGTGTCATTAGCCTTTTCATCTTTTCTTTAATTTTTAGTCTTATTTCCTTTCTTTTTGTGTCACCTTTTTTTTTCTTTCTCCTTAACCGTTGTTTCCTTGTAGCCAACACCGTTGTAACAAGTTTCGAGACGTTGGATTAGTTCTTTAAAGAGCTGATTACGAGAAAGTGTAAGGGAAAAAGGCATTGAGCGTTGTGAGAACAGAAGGGGAGACAAAAAAGAGCCATTCAAGTATTCTCCTGAGTGAAACACGAGCGCTGAGTGTTAATTTTTGAGTGCACTGTTCTTTGGAGTGACATCTGCGAGACTTTGATTGAGTGTGCTGTGAGGTCCTTTTCGTTTGTTTTTTTACTAACCTATAATAGTGTTTTCTTTTGTTTGTTTGTTTTGTTGATGATTATGGCAGGTTCCGATGATCACACGGTTGAACAGGATCCACTGATTCCTCAAATGCAAGCCTTAGAGAGAATGATGCAACGAGTAGTGGCTACCGCCTTAGAGCCATTACAGTCGAGGATGGATAGGTTTGATGGAGGATCCAACTCTGTTAATGATGTGATGAATGAAAATGAAGACGAACGGTCACCGAGGCAACATATTCCTAGACAAGGACGTGTGCAACAGGTAGACGATAATTTGACTAACATTAAGATTGCTATTCCTTCTTTTCAGGGACGCTCAGATCCTGATGCATACTTGGCTTGGGAAAGCAAAGTGGAGCACATTTTCGAGTGTTATAATTACTCGGAACAGAAGAAGGTTCGATTAGCAGCAACAGAGTTTGTTGATTATGCCTTGATATGGTGGGACCAGTTATTGCTTAGTCGTAGACGTACCGGTGATGATCCAGTTGCAACATGGATCGAGATGAAGTGACTAATGCGTAAAAGGTTTGTTCCTATTCATTATCATCGTGATTTGTTTCAAAAATTGCAAAACTTGAAACAGGGAAGTAGGAGTGTTGAAGATTATTTCAAGGATATGGAAATGGCTATGATGCGTACGAATATCGAGGAAGATCGAGAAGCTACCATGGCACGATTTCTAGCAGGGTTGAACACCGAGATTGCCAATGCTGTTGAGTTACAGCATTATGTCGAGGTTGATGACATGGTGCAGATGGCAATAAAGATTGAACGACAACAGCGCAGGAAGTCTTCAAATCGAGGTAACCCTTCTTTTAAATCTTTTTCAAATCCTTTATATACTCCTAACAATTCCAGGAAGCAAGCACCACAACAACCACTTCGGATTCGTGAGCAAGGCGAAACCAGCAAACCAAAGGCCCCCGTTGCTGATAATGGGCGTGGTAAGCATCAAGTGGTGGCGCAAGAGCGAGCACGAGATATCCAGTGTTTCAAGTGCCTTGGGAGAGGACATGTTGCTAGTCAATGTCCTAACCGGAGGGCTATGTTGATGCGAGATGATGGTGAGATTGAGTCAGATTCCGAGGAGGAAGTGCATGATGTCCCTACTGAAGAGGAAGACGAGACCGACCTAGAGGTTCCTGAATCTGGTAAGGTAATGGAACTTTTGGTTATTAAAAGAAGTCTGAATGTGCAACAGGTACCGGATGATATACAGCGTGAGAATATCTTTCACACACGATGCAAGGTGCAAGACAAGGTATGTGTTGTGATTATTGATAGCGGTAGTTGTACTAATGTTGCCAGTTCAGTGATGGTTGACAGGTTAGGTCTAAAAACGACAAAGCATCCTCATCCATATAAGTTACAATGGTTGAATGATGGTGGCGAGCTTAAAGTGACCAAACAGGCTATTGTACCATTTTCGATCGGAAACTACAAGGACAAGGTCCTTTGTGATGTTGTTTCCATGGATGCTACTCACCTACTATTGGGACGCCCTTGGCAGTATGATAAAAGGGCAATGCATGATGGTTATACAAATCGTTACTCTTTTATGCATGCAGGTAAGAAGATCACTTTGGCTCCTTTGACACCGAGTCAAGTGTTTGAAGATCAGGCAAGCTTGAAAAAGAGTAAAGAGACTGCAAAAGAGAAGAAGAAGATGTCTGTGTATGCAAGCAGTAGCGAAATCAGGAAATGTCTTTCCTCTCAACAATCTGTTCTTATTTTAATGTTTAAAGATTACTGTTTATTGACAGATTTTCCTACTGATCTACCTTCACCGATCTTGACACTTTTGCAGGAGTTTGAGGACGTGTTTCCAGCTGAAACACCGAAGGGATTGCCACCTCTTCGTGGCATTGAGCACCAGATTGATTTCATTCCAGGTGCTACTATTCCGAACCGGCCAGCTTATCGAACCAACCCTGAAGAGACGAAAGAGCTTCAAAGACAAATTACCGAGTTGATGGACAAGGGTTACATTCGAGAGAGCTTGAGTCCGTGTGCTGTTCCGGTGCTGTTAGTACCGAAGAAAGATGGTTCTTGGAGGATGTGCGTAGATTGTCGAGCTGTGAACCAGATCACAATTAAGTATCGTCATCCCATTCCAAGACTTGATGACATGTTGGACGAGCTTTGCGGAGCCGTCATCTTCTCCAAAATTGACTTAAGGAGCGGCTATCATCAGATTCGCATGCGAGAAGGCGATGAGTGGAAAACAGCCTTCAAAACAAAGCTAGGTTTGTACGAATGGTTAGTAATGCCTTTTGGTTTAACTAATGCACCTAGTACTTTTATGCGTTTGATGAATCATGTTCTGCGATCCTTCATTGGTAAATTTTGTGTTGTATATTTTGATGATATCTTGATCTATAGCAAGTCTTTACAGGATCACGTAGGACATTTGCGAGCTGTTCTGCAGGTTTTGCGAGAAGAAAGATTGTTTGGTAACATGGAGAAGTGTGTATTTTGTACTGACAAACTCACATTTCTTGGTTACATTGTTAGTTCTCAGGGAGTTGAAGTTGATCCTGAGAAGATAAAGGCAATTCAGGAATGGCCACGACCGACATCGATTACTCAGGTTAGATCGTTTCATGGTTTAGCAAGTTTTTATCGACGGTTTGTTCCTAACTTCAGTTCTATTACCGCCCCCTTAACCGGGATTGTGAAGAAGAATTCAGTCTTCTCATGGGGTAAAGAACAAGAAGATGCCTTTTTGAAAATTAAAGATTGTTTGACTAGAGCACCTGTGTTAGCATTACCTGATTTTGATAAAACGTTTGAAATTGAATGTGATGCTTCTGGAATTGGTATAGGTGCTGTTTTGATGCAGGAAAAGAGGCCCATTGCTTACTTTAGCGAGAAATTGAGTGGTGCTACATTGAACTATCCGGTTTATGATAAAGAGATGTATGCACTGATTCGGGCATTGGAGACATGGCAGCATTATTTGTTGCCTAAGGAGTTTGTGATCCACACCGACCACGAGGCTTTATGTTACATCACAGGTCAGCATAAATTGAATAAACGACATGCTAAGTGGGTTGAATTCTTAGAATCTTTTCCTTATGTCATTCGTTACAAAAAAGGGAAAGAAAATGTCGTTGCTGATGCATTGTCACGTAGGTATGCACTTTTGAGTTATCTTGATTCACATCTGATTGGTTTTGCATATATTCATGATTTATACCCTGATGATCCTGATTTTAGAGATAAGTTTAATGCTTGTTTGAAAGGTGCAGATGGAAAGTTTTACAGGCATGATGGCTATCTTTTCAAGGAAAACAGGATTTGCATTCCCCAGGGTTCGATGCGTGATATTCTGATCCGTGAGGCGCACGAAGGTGGATTGATGGGTCATTTTGGAGTCACCAAGACGTTACATACCTTGAAAGAACATTTGTTTTGGCCGAAGATGCGTAGAGATGTTGAAAGGTATTGTGAACGTTGTGTGACTTGTAGAAAAGCGAAATCGAAGGTTTCACCACATGGTATGTACTTACCTTTACCTATTCCTGATTCCCCTTGGACTGATATATCGATGGATTTTGTTTTGGGATTGCCTCGAACTAGGACAGGTAGAGATAGTATATTTGTTGTGGTTGATAGGTTCTCGAAAATGACACATTTTATTGCTTGCCATAAGACTGATGATGCTGTTAATGTGGCTAACTTATTCTTTAGGGATGTTGTACGTTTACATGGTATTCCTAGGTCGATTGTTTCTGATAGGGATGTGAAGTTTTTGAGTCACTTCTGGAGGACTCTTTGGAGCAAATTAGGTACGAAACTCATGTTTTCTACTACTTGTCATCCCCAGACTGATGGATAAACTGAGGTTGTTAACAGGGTTTTATCTACTTTACTTCGTTCCATCATTAAAAAGAATATTAAGACTTGGGAAGATTGTTTGCCACATGTTGAGTTTGCTTATAACCATGTTGTACATTCTGCTACTAAAATGTCACCATTTGAGGTTGTTTATGGTTTTAATCCAATTACGCCTCTAGATATGTTGCCTTTGCCACAGGAACAGGTGACGAACAGGGACGGTCAAGCGAAAGCAGAATACGTAAAGAAGTTGCATCAACAGGTGAAGGAGAACCTAGAACGAAGGACTCAGCAGTATGAAAAGCAAGCAAACAAAGGAAGGAAGCGAGTCACCTTCGATGTTGGTGATTGGGTTTGGGTTCATTTCCGAAAGGAAAGATTTCCGGCCCAAAGGCGGTCCAAGCTGTTACCGCGAGGAGATGGTCCTTTTCAGGTGTTGGAGAAAGTGAATGACAACGCCTACAAGTTAGATCTACCCGGGGAATACAATGTAAGTGCCACATTTAATGTTTCTGACTTAACCCCTTATGGTGATTTTACAGATTTGAGGACAAATCCTTTTCAAGAAGGGGGGGATGATGTGAGCACATCTTCACCAGCACATGTTGCTGATCCGGAGGTCTTACCGTTAGGACCAATTACGCGATCTAGGGCGCAAAGTTTCAGGGAAGCTCTGTTCCTTATTTGTGCTAATATTTCTGAATCATTCGATAATACTTGTGCCTTAGGCGATAAGACTTTTAATGTGTTGCATGCTGATATGTGACTTATTTAGGTTATATTATTTATTACGTATGTTTAATGAATATATATAATATGTTAATAGTGTTTTGGGTTAGTATAATATAACTTATAATGTATTTATTTTAATATGTTTATTTTTATGTTTGTGTGCAGTAATGCAAATGCACGTGAAAATGCAATGTTTATTTTTATGCCAATACGTGATGGCATATAAGGACACAAAAGGGCGCAACAATTCTTCTTTGGATTTGGACGCTCAAATTCATGGTGACAATGAAATTGGGCACATGTCTTTTGTCTTCATCCATACACAAATGGACGTGCAAAACCAATTGGGCAAACACATGCAGACTTTTATTTTCACGTGCAGCCCATGTATTTGCTTCTTTGGTGCGGCAACAGAAGAGATAAGAACAACAATTGTTCTTTGAATTTCAAACCTGCACATTAAACATGTGCTTATTTCAAGATTGGTGCACAAATTTAAATTATATGGCTAGGAATGCATGGCCGGTCATAGGGTAGTTTTGCAATTTGAATTTTAATTTTTTTTTCTCTTTTAATTTCAACCATGTAATTAAGATTCAGCAACTACCCTTGTATGCTATATATATGTGAACCAAACACTTTGTAAGGTTACCAACTTTGAAATAAAATCACATTTGAGAGAATTTTCTCTTTTCGGTTCTTTTTAGAACTATTCGACACTCAAACTTGTTTGTTTGTCTTTGATACTTCGGGTTCCTAAATTGCTATTTAGCAGGTCCAAGTCCTTTCGACGTTAAACAGATTCGATTCGGGTTTGCTCAGTAGATTGTGCAGGTTCTTTCGAGTTTAGCGTTTTCAACATCGGTCGTTTTTGAAGCCTTCTTCACCATCATTGAAGTTCTTTCCAAAATGCCAAAATTATCATATTATTCTATATTATTTTTATTTTTATTTTGTTCATCTTTAAGTCCCTATTTAAAATAAATATGTCGTATAATTTTTGTTGTTTCCTTGTTGTTTTTATTGCAGGAACGTGCCTACAACACTCCTAGATCCGTAACAAACGAGGATAGTCCGTTTCGGCAGACTGCCCCTTATTACTTTGCTAGATCATCAGTTGTATGCGAAGCTCAGCAAGTGTGAGTTTTGGATCTGTGAGGTAGTCTTCTTAGGACATGTAGTGTCAGCCGATGGGATTAGAGTTGAGCCGAAGAAGATTGAAGCCATTGTTGAGTGGAAGCAACCGAAGTCTTTGACAGAGGTACATAGCTTCCTAGGCTTAGTTGGATACTATAGGAGGTTTGTAGAGGGTTTCTCTAAGTTAGCCGCTCCATTGACACAGTTACTTCAGAAGAGTGTTCAGTTTGAGTGGACAGATGCAAGACAAAAAGCCTTTGAGAAATTGAAAGAAGCTTTGACCCAAGCTCCGATTTTGATCCAGCCTGAGTCCGGGAAGGACTATGTAGTTTACAGTGATGCTTCCTATGTAGGGCTAGGATGTGTTCTTATGCAAGACCGGAGAGTAGTGGCATTATTTGTACGGTGAGAAATGCATAGTGTACACCGATCACAAGAGTTTGAAATACATTATGACTCAGCGAGATTTGAATCTCAGACAGCGTAGGTGGTTAGAGCTGCTAAAAGGCTATGATCTTACTATTGAGTACCATCCGGGTAAGGCCAATGTAGTGGCCGATGCATTGAGTAGGAAGGTGGTCGTGGACTTGAGAGCTATGTTTGCTAGATTGAGTTTGTCCGGAGATGGCGGCTTGGTAGCTGAGCTTCAGGTTAGACCTACTCTAGGTCAGTTGATTTCGAGAGAAACAACTCTTAGATAGATCTTTGGCACCTCACGTGCAAGATATAGCCGAGGGTAGATCTTCAGATTACAGTTTCAGTACTGATGGGGTTTTATGTTTCAAAGATAGAATAGTTGTGCCAGAGGACAGTGATTTGAGACGTACGATCTTGACTGAAGCCCACAGTAGTCTGTTTGCTATGCATCCTGGAAGTACGAAGATGTACCGTGATTTGAAGAATGAGTACTTTTGGGTTGGCTTGAAGAGAGATGTAGCCGACTTTGTGAGTAAGTGCTTAGTGTGTCAAAGAGTGAAGGCGGAACATCAGGTTCCCTTAGGTTTATTACAACCGTTGAGAATTCCGGAATGGAAGTGGGAGAACATCACCATGGATTTTGTTTCGGGTTTGCCTTTGACTCCTACGAAGAAGAACTCAGTTTGGGTGATAGTGGATCGTTTTACGAAGTGTGCTCACTTCTTGGCAGTCAACACTACTTACACTTTAGATAGATTGGCCGATTTGTATATTGGCGAGATCGTTAGACTGCATGGTGAGCCGAAGTCCATTGTATCAGATATAGATCCGCGGTTTACTTCTAGATTTTGGGAGTGTCTGCATACAGCTTTGGGTACCCGTTTGAACTTCAGCACTTCTTATCATCCTCAGTCAGATGGTCAGTCAGAGAGGGTTATTCAGATCTTAGAGGATATGTTACATTGTTGCATCATTGACTTTCAGGGTACTTGGGAGAAGCATTTGCCTCTAGTAGAGTTTGCGTACAATAATAGCTTTCAGTCGAGCATTCAGATGGCTCCATATGAGGCCTTGTATGGCCGAAAGTGTAGGAATCCAGTGTGTTGGGCCGAGGTAGGACAGAAATTGTCACCTAAGCCGGATTTGCTCAAGGGGACAACCGACAAGGTAAAATTGATTTGTGATCGTTTGAAAGCCGCTTCGGATAGGCAAAAGTCCTATGCCGATTTGAAGAGGAAGGAAATTGAGTTCTCAGTAGGTGAGAAGGTGTTCTTGAAAGTATCTTCGTGGAAGAAAGTGATGAGATTTTGCCGAAAAGGGAAGTTGAGTCCGAGGTACATAGGGCTGTATGAGATTGTGAAGAGGGTTGGTCCCGTTGCTTATCAGTTGCGTTTGCCATCCGAGCTTGAGAAGATACATGATGTGTTCCATGTTTCGATGCTTCGTAAGTATAGGTCCGATCCATCACATGTTATGCCCGTAGAAGAGATTGAATTGAATCCGGATTTGACTTATGAAGAAGAACCAGTGGAGATCTTAGCTTCTGACAGTAAGGTGTTGAGGGATAGATCGATTGAGTTAGTGAATGTGTGGTGGTAACGTAGAGGTGTGGACGAGGCCACTTGGGAGAGGAAGGAGGATATGGAAAAGCATTTTCCATATCTCTTTCAGTTAGGTAATTTCGGGGACGAAATTTCTTAAGTGGGAGAGAGTTGTAACACTCGTGTTTTGGGCCTATGAGTTAACCGGGTGATACTTCGAGTCAATAAAATTTAATTAAAAATCATTTCAACCTAATTTGGATCTAATTGAGCTTTGGGAAAAAGGGAAGGGACTAAGGTTGTAATTTTACCCAAAAGTTTTGAAAAGCAAGACCACTTTAACAAAAAGGTTGTCTTTCTTCCCCTTTATCCCCATTCCAACGTTAAACCCCCAAACCTCTCTTCAAAAACTCTTTCAAACCTAAAACACTATTCCATTGTGTTTCTCCCTCAATACAAGGTGTTTTTGAAAGGTAAACATGTCATCTTGCTCTCCTCTCTATCCCCTATCAACCCATGGTCTTAGATTTTAAAGTTATGAGGTTTTGAAAATTAGGGTTCATATTAAAGCTTGGGTTTTAAGGGGGTTTTCCATTTGGTTTTGATAAATTGTGTTGGGGCTTTAGTTAATCATGTTAAAAGGTATAACATATATCAATTTGGTTGAGTTTTGATGAAAATTCGTAGTATGGTCTTAGGGCAAATTTTAAGGTATTAAAACTTGGGTTTTTGGGAGGTTTAAGGTTGAAATTGAAGGGTTGTTGGTCTACCTATGTTATGAGCATGGAGTGTGGTTGATGATATAATGTGGTTATGATAATTGGCACTAAATAAATTACCGGTTGTAAATGATCGATCATTAGGATTAGTGTGCACACAAATTGAGTCAAAACATACGTGGCCTTGATGGCGTTAAGTCATCAAGGAGGAGTACAGTGATGTAATATTCCACCGGAAGCTTTTATTTATTTCTACGGGATGATGAGTGGAATCCCATCTGTAGGGCATGTGGCGATGAGTGGAATCCCGCACATGCAAGGTCCGGTGATGAGTGAAATCCCACTGAGGTAAAGTGTTGTTGAGGTTTAAATCCGCACAATCAGGGTAATTTAAAGTGGCCAATTAATTTGTTCATATATTGTGATATGTGATGTGGATTTATGATTGTTGTTTATTGATGCTTGATGCTTAGTATGAAGTAAGATGCCATACTATGCCACTTGAAAGACTAGCTAGGTCTATTTGATTATATGCCCATGCTTGATGTATGTAGGATTAGGATTAGCATGCTTGAACCCGGCATTGTTGATGTTTTCGTTTTAGAGCACCCTCACTAAGCTATTAGCTTACGCTCTCAATGTTCAACAATGCAGATCATTAGCGTGGTGTTAGCTCGAGGCAAGGCAAGAAGGGCTTTCCAAGTTTTGTGGCTCAAGTACGGTTAACAATTTCGTATTAGTTAGCAATGTGGCAAGGGTTTTTGTATGAGCTTTTTATGACTCATTTGAATGTGTATGGTTGAGTTTGATTATGGATTGTAAAGCATGTGATATGATGATATATGTTGGTGTATGATGGCATGCTTTAGATGCTTAGGTTGCCATGTGTATAAGTGCAAACCTCTTGTGATTGACTTGTGCCTTTAAGACCATTTGAGCCCTTATGTATGCACAATATTGCCTAAATTGCTCTTTAATTGGGATGCCATGAATGAATGCCTTGATCCATGTATGAATGCTTCCTTTGGCTTAAGTATGTATGCGTATATGTTTGTAAACGCTTAGTTGAGTCGAGAATTGCAGTCATAGTCGGATTGGGGTCGTTTAAGTTGAAATTTCTGGTGCTGCAGTGGAGGGCGTATTGGTACGCCTAAGGGCCGTATCGATACGGTCTTGCCTGAAGAGCTCAGATTAGGCTGGGCGTATCGATACGCGGGGGCGTATCGATACGCGGGGGCGTATCGATACTGTCTTTAGTCACTGGAATTCAGTTGGTGTTGGGCGTATCCATACACCAGGGTGTATCGATACCCTCCAAAGTTACTGGAATCTAGAGTTTGGGGTGAGAGTAGAACGTACCGATACGGGGTTCATGAGTATCGATACAGGTTTACCCTGTTGACCAAGAAGGGTTGACCGAGAAGGGCGTATCGATACGCTCAAGGGCTGTATCGATACGGTCTTCCCGGAGTTGACCCCTTGGGTTGACCTGGTCAGGGCGTATCGATACCCCTAGTTAGGGTACCGATACGGGCTGCCCTGTAAGCTTAAAAATGGACTATTATGCAGGGCCGTGGTTCGAATGTGTTCTCCTTTGAATGTTTTCCGCTGTTGTGAATCACTTAGGACTTAATGTTCATCCAGGCAAGATTAAAATGAAAGAAAAAAAAATAAGGTTGCTAACCGAGGGGGAATCCTTTGGGTTTCGCTTCGGTTTTCCCTGTGTGTCCCACTCGGACCGGTCATCCGGCCAGACCGGGACGAGGGGGTTACAAGGGGAAATTAGGGTGTTACTAATTTGTCTAATTTCTTTTTTAATGATCAAGAGTAACCTTTACAAAACCCTCAAAGCTCTAAGACACTCTGTAACACCCCAAAAATTACGCCCAAATTGTCAACCCTAGATTCGCAAAATCCCTAATTTAAAAACCCTACTTTTGAAATCCATAATTGAAAACCCTAACAATTGAGACCATTTACAATGAAAGAGAAACGATCGAACATCTTGGTGGCGCTCTCATCGGGCTTCATGTTGAAATTTTCCTAGCTCAAGTTGAAGAGTCTAATATTGGTCTCCTTTGCATCGTTTGTTCCTTTATAAGTGGTCTCGAGCTTGTCGCATACCTTCTTTGCACTTGTACAAGAAAGAGAAAAAGGCACAAAGGCTTACCAACTCAGATAAACGGAGAGAAGAAATGGCGGTGACGTAAGAGGATTTTAATTGAGGATTTTTAAGTAGAAATTTATAAAAATTAGGGTTTCCAATTTTGAAATCTCAAAATTTAGGGGTTTTAATTAGGGGGAAATTAGGGTGTTACTAATTTGTCTAATTTCTTTTTGAATGATCAAGAGTAACCTTTACAAAACCCTCAAAGCTCTGAGACACTCTATAACACCCCAAAAATTACGCCCAAATTGTAAACCCTAGATTCGCAAAATCCCTAATTTAAAAACCCTACTTTTGAAATCCCTAATTGAAAACCCTAACAATTGAGAATTTTAATTCAAAACCCTTGTTTTCTATGAGGGACTAAATAAGAATTTTTATCAAACTTGGAACTTAATATGAGATTTCTTAAAAAAAAGCTTAAGGACCACATATGAAATTTACCCAAATTAAGATTTTGAATTCTAAATTCCTAGGTTTATATCAATTCTAAATTGTTTAATTTTTTCAACCTTTTAGATTCAAATTGAATTCTAATTCCTCTTTTTCTTAATGATGAATTGACTCTCCTTTTTCAGCTTAAATTATTATTATTATTATTATTATTATTATTATTATTAACCTAATTTGTTTAGTTTACCACAGCTCAACTATATATAGGCATAGTTATTACGTACAGAAATAAACCTAAGCCTTAAGTTTTAAAGCGTTGTCGCTCTTAGTTATTCCCATGTTTTATGAATTCCTCTCGGATTGACGCTATCATCACCTTACATCGAAACCGTAACCGCCCTTTGTTCGTCGTTAGAGCTTTATTGTTGCGGGGTGTTTTTTCGGTGTTATAATTAAATTATATATTATTTTTCTATGTGTTGGTGTTTTACCCCTTATGTGATTATTTATATGTATTATGGCTTGTATGGTTGACATCACGTGCATAAGATTTTCAAAACATGTTTTAATTATGACTTATGGAATATTTGATTTATGAAACATTAAATTTATGGATCTATGATTTATGGATTTGTGGACTATGGTTTATGAAGTATGTTTATGGAATATCGGATTTATGGAGCTAGTTTATGAAATTTTATTTTTAATCATCATGTATGTATGAGCATGAGTTGTGATTTGTACGGAGGAAGCAGTGGTTTTTACCACACATCGATTGGTGACGTTGTAGTGAGGGGTTATGGGGAACCTTACTCTTATTTGGCGGACGTAGTTGGATGCATTGCATTGCGCTTGTGATTTATATGTTATGGTTTAAAGGATTTTAAGAAAATAATACTATGTTTTACGACTATGGTTTTCTTGCACTTTAGAGACACACTAATCTCTTTAGCTTACCCCTTAGTTTCTCTTTCAGATATACTCCGAATTTTAGGCAACTCGGTACTTAGAGTATCTCGTATTTTACTCGGATAATTTATCACCACTATGAACTATATTTTAGACTACCAGATTATTTTAAATTTATGTTGTTGGACTTTTACGTAATTCAGGTCGTGGAACTTTATATTTTTTGGATTATGTTTTAGCATGTAATTACATACTTTATATTAGATATTTTATTAGATGATCAGAATATTTTTATGACGTTTAGGTTTTGTAAATAATTGTAGTATTTTACGGTAATTATTATTATTTAATAATTATTTTATTTTATAAATTATTTAAACCTAAAATCTATTACTTGAGGGGAAAAAATTAATCGTAACTTCTTAAATTCTGTCTTTTCTTCTAGGCCCAGTTTAGGGGGTTACACACTCTCTTCCAAGAGAAAAATATAAATAAGCAAACAAAGGGAAAACCTCTCAAGGCAAATAGTTTGCACCCTTAAGCACTCACCCAAAATCTTAAACACTTGAGCAAATGTAACAATTTAATTCACTAGTGTTTTCTACAATATTTTGACAGTTTAAGCACAAAAACAATTTCTTTGTACAAAGAATGTTGATGTAAGCTTTCTTGATGTTCCATGGCCGCTTGAAGCTTGCTTTTAAATCCTCTAATGAATATTTGATCATTACTAGTCGTTGGGAGACTTAATTTCAAGCATTAAATGCACTTATGGGCATGTCGGTAATTGATACGCACGTCTCTGTATCGGTACTTGCCTTAAATAGAAAGAGTTGTTATGCACAATTTAAACAGAGCGTACGGTGCACGATACTTGTGTATCGGTACGGCCTATCCAATACCGATACGAAAATTGCTCACTGGAAAATCAAAACGCTTCGAGTATCGGTGCAAATTTAGCCTTATCGATACATTAGTTAATTTTTGACTTTTAAGACATTTAAAAAAAAAAATTCAAATAAAAAATCTTTTCAAAACCCTTCAAATATTTTTTTAAGTTAATGGACTTTTGAATATTTTTACAATCTAGTTTAAGACCAAAAATATTTTGTATTTATGTTATATCAAAATAAATATCTCAACAATAAAAATGAAATAGAATTTAAAATGCTGAAGGATATTTATTTATGGAAAAAAATTCAGTTATGGAGGGGAGAGAATAGGAGGGAAAGTTATCATGCCATATTAATGTTTTTAACGACGGGTAACATGGTGATCTTGGTGAAAGCAATTTAAAATTTCAATGAGTATATAGTAAGTTTTAAAAGTTCAGTGACTAAAAGACTATCGTCCTAAAAGTTTAGTGAATATTTATGTAGTTTACCCTTAAAACTTTTATCTCCGTCATTAATGATTACAAGTAAACAATTATTCAATTTAGTTTGAAACAATTAATGGCATGAGTAAAACAATAACCCAAAAAAACCATTTTTGACAATAAAAATTTGAAATTAAACTATCTTGGATTTAGCTAGATTAAATTATTTCCCTCTCTAAGGATGTAGATCCTCGCGAAATAACAATTTTCTTTAAAAAATAAATTTATTTTGTGCGACCCAAATAACAAAGAAAAGAAAAGTATAAATCATTGGTTCAAATATATAAACATACTTCCCATATTCAAGGCCATGTGGAGAATTGTCAATGCAGAGAAAAGAAAGGCTAGACCGTGATCATTAAAGGGATAAGATAATTGGAAATTTGCAATGACCATCTAGATTCCCTTGTTCCCACTTCGTCCAATTATTTGTTTTGCTGAATTCTTATTCTCTTTTTTTTTTTTTTGATTTTTTTTAAGTATGAAATTTCACATATTCAAAAGTCAAACTCTACATTGATTTGATGTGTTAGTTGCAACTATTAAAAAACTATAACCTTATATTCATTGGATAAGATAAGTTGCATACTTACACTTATTAAACTATTAACATGTTGTAAAAAAAAATATCTTAAAACTTTTACTTATAGTCATTTAAACCTATTGTTTTGAAGTAATTAATTTTTTAGTGTTTTATTTTTGGTCAAAATTGTCATTCAATGGTTGAAAATTGCTAATCACTTAACAATAAATAGCTTTAAATGATTTTACAAAATGACACGTCAATAGAAAAAATATTTTATAAAATTTATAAAATTATTTTTTGAATGATGTGTCGTTCAAGTCAACACATTTGTCTATATGACCCTACTATACCAGTGTGTACTTTTATGTAGGTTTGCCGTATCATTCCAAACAATTTATCGTTGGCCGATTAACATTTTCTTTTCTATGGAGGGTTCATTTTGGCCCACAATGGAACATTGAAGGTAAAAATGTTCCAAAAAACGAACATGGACCAGATCGACTATCAAGTCAAAAGTTAGGAACATTTTTCGGCATTATACCTAAAATATTTTTCAAATTATATTTTTTAAAAGTTATTATATAAATTATTTTTTAACCAGTGAATCAACATCACTTCTTTTTTCCTTCGCAACTTAGGCTCCGTTTAGCATTGCTTTTTAAATCAATTTTTGAGGCCAAAAGCTAGTTTGGAGGCAGAAGCAACGCTAAACAGCTAACTTTTGGAGAACAAAAAAAATTTAAAAAGTGTTTTTCAACCCAAACGCAAAAGCTAAATTTTTTAATTTTTGCGTTTGTAAAAGTGCTTTTGGGAGCTAAATTACAATTTTAACCTTCATGTACAATTGTTAAAAATGTATTTATTAATTACAATATTTTTATATTTTTTAATAACTTAAGCTGATATATTATAACATTAAAGAATTTGAATATTATTATATATATACATATATATATATATAACTTACAATATCATGTCCAAAATGGTCATTTATCTTCTTAAAAACACTTTTTAACAGCCATATTGAACACTTAAATTTTAAACAAAAAAATCCAGAAGCACTTTTAAAAATTGCTTTTTAAACTAGCTTTTCAAGTGCAATTTTCAAAAGCAATGCTAAACTAGCCCTTATTAATCTATCTAAAATCAAAATTATTTCTAAACCAAAATTTAGGGATTTGAATTAAGAAAAGAATTAATATTGTGTTCTGTCAAAAATCATATCAACAACATCATCCGAAATTAAGATCAAATGCAATATATCTTAATGAAATCAATGACAGCATAAAGTTTTTAGATAGAAGCTTAGAATAGTATTTCATATTATATTACAAATGACAACACAAAGATTTCAAATAGGCTTAGATCTTTGATTCATATGACACACGTGAAGTCACAGTCGTTCGCTCGATTAACACAAGTTCAAGTCCTTGATCAGAGATCAGGTTATGATCCAATGGTTACTCAAAACAAGATATCCCAATAAATGAAATGGTTCAGAAGTATTCTTAACGATATTTCAAGGTGGAAAAACTACGAGTAATTCTATGTTTAGAGTAGCAGTAACTAACTATCGAATACACATTTCTATAGTTATGAATATATTATCCTTTAAACAAAAAGAATTGAATTTTTTTATAAAAGTGCATGCTTTGAAATCAAATGCACTTTCATAGTCATCACGAGCTCCAGTTGCACAAACTAAGTATGCTTTTGTAGTCTCTGATCCAGCTAATCCATTACACAATGCAGGTTTACCTTGTCCTCTACCTAAAAAAAAATGTGTGTACTAATGTCTGAGACTGGCTCGACACAACCGAAACAGTAGGTGGATAAGGACACATACTGAAGAAATGATCTCGTGAACCAAATTTAAAACAAGCTCCAATATTAATCATCCACTCTCCATTATACTTCTTATTACACTATGAACAAATGTGAAACTACCGTCGGAACAATCAAAGTCGCAAGTCTCACTCTCAAAATATTTTGATGATTAGAATCATCTCTATCTATCTTCCTATACTGACTAATATAACTAGGCTAAACTAATGTAGCCAATTGCTTCCAGGGACTGGACGCAGAACTTTATGTTAGGGGGGTGAACCTACAAAATTATAGGAGGGGCGAACTTATAAAATTTTAAGGGTGGCGAAAATAGATTTTGAATAGGAAATACATAAAAAAAGTCTAAAAAAATTCTAAATCATATAAGAATTTCAATTTTTTAGGGGGCGCCCCGCTAGGTCCATCCATGATTGCTTCTAAATACTCATACTCTCTTAGCATTCCTTGCTCAGCTAGCCATGATATCAAATACTCTACCCAATACATGACCTTTAGAAGGTGTTCGTAGTGATGCTAGGTATTGCGTTTGGGTTGGATATCACCATGGACAAGAGAAAAATTACTTCAAAAATGCTCTAGAGAACCACAAAAGGAACATGCCCCTAAACTCTTTCAACACTCACCATAATGTCATATACTACATAAGGTACACGTAGGTTTGTCTATGAAACCAGATGATGCACGCTGAAGTCTAGCACTCCTACGAGGTGACATAGTTAAGTATTTACCAAAAAAATTATAAGGTAATATTTGGTACTAGAGTTTCATATCATAACATAATTTAAAATCTCGAAGTCGGAAAATACTCAACATGATAGTATATTTTTCTAAAAATTCTAGTTTTCTCAAAATATTTTGAAATGGATTAAAAAATATTTCTTTTAAAATCTTACTGTGTGTGAGCCTCACAGTCTGAAGGTTTGAACTCAGCTCTAATATCACTAAATGTAACCCCTTAACACGGGCTAGAAGATATGGTTGAATCTTTTTTTTCTCAGCAAATTAACTTTATTAGTAAAGAAACCTTGATCGTATGCCTCATTAAAAACCTCCCTATGCCTAGGTTGGAGGAAAAGAGTGCATACCATCAAGGAGGAAATACAAAAGAAGTGGATAAATCTAAAAGACTTAAACAACAACTCCAACTGTCAACACTTCTAATGCCACAATCTCCCATAAGCAAGCTCACACACAAGGAACCAATCTATAGTACAATTTTATCTTTTAAAGCAAGGCAGCGTACATGAATCTACCACCACGCTTTGAAGACATTTGAGCGTTTAATCCCATCCTTCACGAGGCAATCTGCTAATGTATTTGCTTGTCGCGACACAAAGGCAAATTTCACCTTACCAATTCTTCTAGAGAGCGGATAAATTTCAACAAGTATCGGCCACCAACACCAACGTTGTTGTAACGGTTCAGTCAACCAGTTCAAAACCTGTAACCCCCTTAGCCCGGTCTAGACGCCTGACCCGAATTAAGAAACTTACATGGGGAAAACCGAAGTCAACTCATTAAAGTTAACTTCGATTAATGACCCTTTTTTCATTTTATCTTTCCTAGTTGCACATTATTATCCTATATGATTAGCAATTTGATTTAGCGAAAGTGACACAGCGAACAGAGCTCAATTAGGGGTCCAATTGCATACAAACGTCTTTTAGGGACTAAATTGTAAATTTCCAAATTTATGAGGTCTATTCTGATTTTAAAGTTATCAATCCAAAATTAGTCATATAACATGCCAGCATGTCAAGTTTCATCTCAAACAGATCATCCAAACTCATTTAATTAAACATTCAATATTCAGGGACCAAAACGCAAGAAAAAAAACCTGAAACAATTCAAATTCAACATCCAACGGACAAGTGTTTCGAAACACAAGACCCCGTATTGGAACGACCGTTTCGAAACCAGGTTGATCGTTTCGATACGTGGGTGTGTTCCGAAACCCGTTTCGAAACAATGCATTCCAGTGGCAAAATGTTCTGGAACGTGCCTACCCGTTCCATAACACTATGACCATTGCAGGCCATCGTTCCGATACAGGTAAGGGCGTTCGAAACGCCTTGCCCTGCAATTTCCCAAATTGCTAGTTTTACTCATCTATTCACTTCCGAAATCATCCCAATACATGCCATATCACGCATACAATATGAATAAGCATCAAAGATCATCATTATGAAGCACAAGCTAAAACATAACATCAAATTTGCAGGCTTAAGAACTATAGGCATGCTTCCTAGATGTCAAAACCATAAAAAGGCTTAAAACCACATTCAAGCTTAAACCAACATTCAAAGGCCATTTACAAACCAAAATAAGCAAACCAAACATGCTCAAGGTGTTCAACATCACCAAATAAATCCAAGAGTAGAAATCTCACTCATTATCTCTTATTACACCAAGGTAAAACCACATACTTTATTTAGTCAAAAGCTTGGATTCCACTCGCCTTCTTGCTACCACAAAAGCCTAATTCTCTGCATTGATGAAACAAATGAGCATAAGCGTAAAGCTTAGTGAGGATCGCTAAAACAAACATTCATCAATGCATTATACGAAACCGAAAATATCATCAATGAAAATCTCATCCCTTTCCTTAAAACATGCTCTTCTAAGCATCGATGCACATTTTAAACCACACGCTCATAGCATCTTTAAAATAACATCAAATAATCTTTTGCTCATGCTTAAACCAAGCATCACATGCATTCTAGCATAAACCACAAGCATCTCATGCTTAAATCATTAATCAACAACATTATATTAGCTCGCAAGTGATCAATTCTCAAACCATACTAAAACCAACACAAATGACACAATCGGATACTCGGATTACAAGAGTTGTCCCACACGCTTCATACACACTACCAGACTACACAAGGCTCACACATGAGAGCAGCCCTCCATCGTTGTGACACCCGTGGTGGAGTATAACGATATAATCACAACCCCTCAACACCACTCATCGATAGTTGTATAATTCCACTAACGAGAGCACGAGACACATAACACAAGATTCACACACAGGATTAACATCCACCGTTAGGGTACTTGGATGGAATATACGGTACAATCACAACCCCTCGACATTCAAGGCGACTTTATTCACGGTGCACCCAATCCTATAGCCGACTAACTATATCCGATTAAAGTAACCAAAAACCATTTTCATCACTTGCCAATATAATCACTTAACATCAATATTCCACTGTTTTACAAGCATAAACATGCTTAATATCAAATGCACTAATCACATAAATCCAAGGATCACTTACCATGTGCCTCCTTAACAAAATGGCATTAAAATCTAGCATCCTCAATGCTTAAAACATGCTTAAAATAGTAAATAAATCACATTCAACGCAAGTGCATTTTCCACAAAATCATAGCACATTCCGAGAGAGACATTCGAATCACTTACTCTTGAGCTTAGCTAATTGTTTCAAACTCACTCTAAGCTCCTAAGACCACGCTCAAAGCGTTACAAAGTTTGAAAATCCATTTCCACTCACCGATACGCGAAACCTTGCTCGCCGACACGAAAATCACCCTTCTAGAGCCTCCAAAATCGTCTCGTTTTCTCCCGGATCAAGATCCCCTATTTTTAATCAGCAAAACAGAGATCCAAATGCATTTCAACACCAGCAACTAAACACAAACTCGTTGCTCAACCAAACTACTCCAATTTACCCACCCGAAATAACCGAAAACTCAATGGATTGCTCCCTAAACCAATCCTAGCCAACATACATCACTATCAACCATTTATAAACATCAAAACACACCTAAAAACAACCTAAACCCATTCTTATACCTCCAACAAGCATTGCTTCAACATTTCACCCCAAAAACTCAGCTAAAACTATCAAGAAACTCAAGGATCTCAAGGATTTCTGGATCTATATCAACAAAACCTCTTTTCAACATATTAATCAACACAAAACTCAATTAAAATCAATCCAAAATAGAGCCTATCAAAACAAATATGAAAATCAAGATTTTAATCATATTTTAGTAATATTTTGATCTCAAATCAAAACTATAATGAAAATTCAACCAAAAACATTGATTAGAAGCCAAAGATATTGGGAATTTCAATAAAGAACCTAGATTGAAGGTTGAGAACGGGATTTACCTCCAATCCTTGCGTTCCTCAATGAATGACAAGTTTTAGCTTCACAAAACTTGGAAATTTTGAAGAGAAATCTTGAAATTGATTCGAAAATTAATGAGAGAGTGTTTGGGAGAAAAGAATTCTGGAGAAAATGAGTTCGAATGGTGTTTGGCTGAAAATGAGAAGTGAAAGGTAGTTACGTCAAATGAAATCTCACATTTCCTATTTTATTAATTTTAATTAAATAAAACACTTTTATTTAATCACTTAAAATACTTTTAAAACACATGTCATATTAAGGAAAGTCTAAATTTCCATAAAGCTCCCTAAAGATTCTTAGATTTTGGCTCCTCTTTTTAAAATTGCATTTTCCACAGTTTTGAAACTTTACATTTTGGTCACTACCCAAAATGTACTACTTACGAAACTCTTTTTGTAAAATTGATTTGACCCACCCCTAAAACATGATTTTGGAGGATTTTATCAATTTTTATCATATCTTTATCCTATCCTGATCCTTGATTTCCTTAAACCACCTAACACGATTCGAACCGTTTTCAACCAGTCTGGTCTGATGTCCAAAACATCTAGCCCCAAAACCAGGGAGTTACAACTCTCCCCCACTTAGGAAATTTCATCCTTGAAATTTTACCTGAAGGAAAAAGGTGCGGAAACTGCTTCAGCATATCCGCCTTGCTTTCCCACGTGGCCTCCTCAACTCCTCGGTGTCGCCACAACACCTTCACAAGTTCTATCATCTTGCCACGTAGAACCTTGCTGCTCATATCAACAATCCTCACTAGTTCCTCATCATACGACAGATCCAGATTCAACTCTATCTCCTCAACAGGCATCACATGCGAAGGATCCAATATGTACCTCCGCAACATCAAGACATGAAACACATCATGTATCTTTTCCAGCTCGGAAGGCAACCTCAACCGATATGCCACAGGACCCATACGCTCCACAACCTCATATGGTCCAATGAACCTTGGGCTAAGCTTACCCTTACACCCAAACCTTATCACCTTCTTCCAAGGCGATACCTTCAAGAACACACGTCCGCCAACCGCGAACTCAATCTCTTTACGCTTCAGGTCCGCGCAAGACTTTTGATGATCCGATGCTGCCTTCAAATGCTCAAAAATGAGCTTCGCCTTCTTGGTGGTTCCTTTTAACATAGCCGACATAAAAATCATCTTTTTCCCAGCTTCTACCCAACAGAGAGGGGTTCTACATCTTCTCCCATATAAAGCCTCGTTTGGAGCCATTTGAATACTCGCCTGGTAACTATTGTTATACGCAAATTCAACCAATGGCAAGTGCTTCTCCCAAGAACCCTGGAAATCTATTACATAGCACCTCAACATGTCCTCAAGCACCAGGATAACACGTTCTGACTGTCCATCCATATGAGGATGATATGAAGTACTAAAATTCAACCGTACCCAAGGCTTGATGCAAACATTCCCAAAACCGTGACGTAAACCTCAGATCCCTATCAGACACTATAGACTTTGGCACACCGTGCAACCGCACAATCTCAGTAATATACAACTCTGCCAACTTATCCAAGGTATACGTAGTATGCACAGACAGGAAATGTGCACACTTCGTAAGGCGATCAAAAATCACTCAAACCGAATTCTTCTTTGGCGGTGACAACGGTAAGCCAAACACAAAATCCATGGTAATTCTTTCCCACTTCCACTCTGGGATTCTCAAAGGCTGCAACAACCTTGAAGGAACCTGATTTTCAGCTTTCACTCACTGACACACCATGCATTTACTAACGAACTCATCAACATCCTTCTTCAACCCCGCCCAGTAATACTCATCCTTCAAATCATGATACATCTTCGTACTACCAGGATGCATAGCGAAAGGACTACTATGAGCTTCAGTCTGAATAGTGCACCTCAACTCAACATCATCTGGAACCACTATTCGGTTTCCAAAACACATAACACCATAATCATTAAAACTGAAATCCAAAGGCCTACCCTCCGCAATGTCTTGAACATGAGGAACAAGAGAATCATCTAACAACTGCTTATCTTTGATCAACTGAATTAGAGATGGTTTCACTTGCAATTCAGCGATAAGACCACTATCACGCGATATACTTAAGCGAGCAAACATCATCCTCAACTCCACAACCACTTTCTTGCTCAAAGCATCTGCCACAACATTAGCCTTGCCCGGGTTATACTCGATCGACAAATCATAATCCTTAAGCAACTCCACCCAACGACGTTGCCTAAGATTCAACTCTTTTTTAGACATAAGATACTTCAAGCTCTTATGATCCGTGAACACAACACACTACTCGTTGTACAGGTAATGCTTTCAGATCTTCAAAGCAAACACAACAGTCGCAAGCTTAAGATCATGAGTAGGGTAGTTACGCTCATGCACCTTCAACTGTCTAGATGCATAGGCTACCACCTTACCCTCCTGCATCAACACATAGCCCAAACCAACAATGGATGCATCACTATAGACCAAAAACTCCTTACCAGACTCGGGTTGAGTCAAGACATGAGCTTGCGTAAAAGCTTCCTTCATCTTCTCGAAAGCTTGTTGCCTCGCATCTGTCCACTCAAAGCTAACATTCTTCTGCAACAACTTGGTAAAAGGTGCAGCAATCTTCGAGAAACCCTTGACAAACCTACGGTAATACCCAGCTAAACCAAAGAAACTTTGTACTTCTGTCACCGACTTAGGCACATTCCAATTCATCACAGCCTCTATTTTATGCGGATCAACACGAATACCCTCAGTTGACACAACATGTCCAAGGAAGACCACCTCTTTAAGCCAAAACTCACACTTACTTAGCTTGGCATACAACTGGTTCTCCAACAATGCTTGCAAAATGATTCTCAAGTGTTTATCATGATCCTTCTCGGTACGCGAATACACGAGGATATCATCGATGAACACCACCACAAACTAATCCAAGAACTCATGGAACACACGATTCATCATGTCCATGAAAGTAGCATGTGCGTTGGTCAGACCAAACAACATCACTAAGAACTCGTAATGCCCGTACCTTGTCCGAAAAGCTATCTTAGGTACATCCACATCTTTCACTTTCAACTGGTAATACCCTGACCTTAAGTCTATCTTGGAAAACACCGAGGCTTCTCGAAACTAATCAAAGAGATCATCAATCCTAGGCAAGGGATACTTGTTCTTGATCGTCAACTTGTTCAATTGTCGATAATCTATACACATCCTCATTGTCCTATCTTTTTTCTTTACGAACAACACCGGTGCACCACAAGGTGACACACTCGGCCGAATGAACCCTCAATCCAGCAACTCCTAAAGTTGCATTTTCAACTCCTTCAGGTCTTTAGGTGTCATGCGATAAGGAGTAATGGACACCGAAGTCGTATTCTCATACAAGTCGATACCAAACTCAACTTCTTTGTTTGGTGGCAACCCGGGAAATTCTTCCATAAAGACACCCGAAAAATCACAAATGGTTCTGATGTCCTGCACACACACATCCTTTGTGCCAAGATTCATCACATAGGCAAGGTAAGCCTCACAACCCAACCTTAGCATACGGCTTGCTTCCAAAGCCGAAATCACATTCGACAATAATTTCACATTCTCGCCTACTACCACTACCTCATAATCATTGGTAAGCTTTAAGGTGACCCGCTTGACAACAAAATCAACCACCACCCTATGCTCAGTCAACCAATCCATACAAAGGATCACATCAAAACCGTAAAAGGGTAACTCCATCAAATCCACAAGAAAAACGTGACCTTGCACAGATAAAGGGCATCTCCTATACAACTTCCTAGTGACTACAGTCTCACCAAAAGAACTAGTCAGTTGCATTCCTACTTCGAGCAACTCAACAGGTATATCAAGCAAATGCGCATGCTCACTCAAGATATAAGAATGCATGGATCCAGAATCAATCAAAGCCATCAATGATAAAGACTGAATGACAAAGGTACCTGTGATGACATTGGTATCATTGCGCTCCTCGCGTTGAGCATAGACCTTCGCAGGACCTCCTCCCTTAGGCCGAACTACTACCACATATGCAATGCCTCGCTGACCCTCGTCTCTTCTCTTAAAGTGATCTCGGCCATGCCCACGGCCTCTCTGAGGTGCAGCCATAGCAGGTTCATGTCCTTGGCCTCCACCAACCAACAAAAGACACTCTCGCCTCATGTGATTCGCTAAACCATAGTTCCAACATGAATTCCATGTTACCACCACAGGAGCCTGAACCTCTCTAGCCGCTCGAGGACAATCTCACCTCAGAGGACCCCGAGATCCATACGTCCAGCACATGTTTTGTTCCGCTGTAACGCCCCGGTTTTGGGCTCAGAAGTTTTGGGCGTTGACCGGTTCGGTCAATGTGCTGATCAAATATATAAGAGTGAATTTAGGAAAGCCTAGTTCGGGTTGCATTAAAAATATGGAAAAATGTTCTAAAATCATCTTTTAATATATTTAAGTGAACTGTGAAATCAATTTTGGAAAATGAGGTTCGGAAGGTTGACATTTTGGCTAGTGACCAAAATGTAATTTTTGAAAGTTGCGTGACTGTTTTATAAAGGATTGAAACTTTGAATCTTTAAGGAGCTATTATTCCAAAAAGAGTTTCTCCAGATTTTTCTAAGATATTTTAAGGCTTTATTCTGATTTTAAAGTTTATGAAATGTGGAGGGAAATCATTTTACCATTTTATAACTAACTTTTCTATTTTCTTCCAATTTTCCTTTTCTTTCATTTTCTCTCAACCCAAACACATTTCTCCAGATTTTCTTCTCTGATTTTGTCATCTAAATCACTCATTTCAACTCTCTTTTGATTCCTAATCATCTCTACAACAAAACCTCTCAATTTGCAAGTTGTTTCAACAAGCTTTTTGGCTCTAAAAAGGAGAAATTCAAGTTTGGAGGTAAGAATGTCCTTCTCCTCTAAACTATCAGTTCTTTACTGAAATTCCTAAGTTCTCAATCCTTGATTTGTGTTTTGTTAATGGCTTTTCAATTGAAATCTTGATTTTGGCTTAAAATGCAAGATTTGGTGATTTTTGGTGAAATTTTCGTGTGATCTGTTTGGGCAGTGTTTTGAAGTGTCAAAATGATGTTAAATGAATGCTAAATTGATTAGAAGTTGAGGTTTAATTAATGCAATCCCGGATAGGTTGAATTTCCTAAGTTTGGCTTGAGTTTTTGGTTGTTTTTGGAGTGTTTTTGGTGATCTGTTATACCTGTAGGTATAAGGACGTGTTTGTGATCATTTTGGATGTTAATTGATGTTTAAAAATGGTTAGAAGTGATGGATCTTGGCTGGGTTAAGTTTTGGAAGTGTTTGGAGGTGATTTCGGTTGTGTTTGGTAGCTGAATTGTTGGATTTGTGATGAGCAGCGAGTTTGGTTATGTTGCTGGTGTTTTTAATGCATAATGATGCATTAATCCTCTGTTGTTGTGTGCTTGAAACAGGGGAGTTTGATCCGTGAGCTTTAGAGGTGGTGCGGAAGGCTTCGGATGCTTGGAAGGCTTGTTGGCTAGCCTTGTTTTGTGTATCGGTGAATGAAGTTGGGTTTTCAGCTTTTAAACCAAGGTTTGAAGGTTTTGGGAGCTTAGTTTAAGTCTAAACAACTTTGCTAAGCTCAAAAGTAAGTGAATGGATTTTCGCTCTTGAATTGTGTTGTGATTTGGTTTTAAAAGCAATTGTGGTTGATAATTGAAATGCATGTGTTTTGCATGGTTTAAATCTGTTTTGAAAGCATATTTTAGCATGGTTTAATGCTGGTTTTGAAAGCCATTTGAGAAGGATGCTCAAGGTAAGAGATCCTTGGTTTTGTACATGGAAATTGTGGTTTTGATGCATGGTGTTGCATGTTGTTTAATGGCTTTTGTGTGATGCTTAAAAACAGTGGATTATTGTTGTTAATGATGTACATTGGTAAGTGATGCTTAAGGTTACAAAGGTGGTTGAAAGTCCTTGTGTAAGCCTTGTTTATTTAAGAACAACATGGTGTTTGTAAGTCCATGGTTGGTTATTGGTTAAGATAAATGATGGTTTTTGCATTATGATTATGCATTTGAATCATTGGATTATCATGGTAAGATGGTTATATTGGCAAGTGAGGAAAGTGGTTCTTGGTTCGTTGATCGGATATAGTTAGCCGACTATAGGATTGGGTGCACCGTGAATTAAGTCGCCTTGGAGGTGGAGTGGTCAAGAGTGGACCGGTAAACTTCCTTCAAGTGTCCTAACGAGATGGTTAAGGTCATAATGGAGGTTGATGCCCATTCGAGGACCTTGGTTGAGCAAAGGTTATATGGTGTTTAAAAGTCCATATATGGGAACCTTGTGCTTGTTAAGATCACAATGGCAGTATAAGTCCATGTGTGGATCTTGTGTGGGGTGTCCCGGATCTCGTTAGTGATGTTATACAACTACCAATCGGTTATGCAAAGGTTGTATGGTGTTTCAAAGTCCATACATGGGAACCTTGTGCATGTTGAGGTTGTATGGTGTTTAAAAGTCCATGCATGGGAACCTCGGGAAAAGCTAAGGTTGTATGGTGTTTAAAAGTCCATACATGGGAACCTTGGGCTTGTAAGGTCAAATGGTGTTTAAAAGTCCATTTGGGAGACCTTGGATTGGTAGGGTGTATGGAGCGTAGGGACAACGCTCGGGATCCGCGTATCCGATCGGGTGTTGAGTTGAAAAGTGGATGTGGTTGATCACTTGGAAGCCAATGTAATGTTCTTGATTATTAAAGAAGCATGAAATGCTTGAAATGATGCATAATTGCATGAGAAGCATGAGATACTTGAAAAGATGCATGGTTGCATGGAAAGTGTTTAATGCTTGTGAATGCATGTTTACTTGTTATGTTGAACAAGTGTAGATTATCATTTGGTAAATGATGCATGTGTGCATGAAATCTCTTTAATGCATTGGAGTTTTGTTAAGACTTGTTTTAAAAGGCATGTGGTAATGATGTTGTGGTTCATGAGTTGCCTTTGGTTAATGCATGTGTTGGATTGATTGAGTAAATGGTTTTAAAAGGTTTCTTGCTTGAAATGGTTTTCAAGTTTAAGAAAGGTATGTTGTGAAATAGGAGTGTTTTCCAAAGTTTTGATTCAACTTTGCATATGGTGTTTATGCATGGAATGGTTAAATGGATGATTTTGTAAGTTGTGCTTTGAAAAGGTTTTCTTAGCTTGCTAAGCTAAGGGTGGGTTTCATGTATGTGCAATGCATGGTTTAAGCATGATATTGAAAAGGAGTTTTCAAACTTTGCTTGGTAACAAATCGGGTTTGTTTTAAAAGTGTTTTGTGACCCGCTGCATTGATGGTGTTTTGGTTTTGAGCATTCCTCACTAAGCATTATGTGCTTACGCTCCTTTTTGTCCATCAATGCAGATTCGTGAAGTTTGGACAGCGAGAGGCAAGGGATTCAAGGAGGACTCCATTTGAGATGTATGTCTCGGTGAATAGCTATAGTTAATAAAGGCAATGGGGGTAGAATCTCTCGGGTTATGGTGTATGTGTTCGTTTATGTTTGGACAAGGATGTTTTAATGTTGTTGTTAATGTTGCTGAATCATGATTTGACTTTAATGAGATTGATTTGGAAGGTTTGTGCTTAAATGGTTGCTTGAGTAGGAAGCATGCCTTTAGATTTGGGGCTTTTCATATATGATGTTATTTTGATGAATTGATGATGCAAGTATGTCTCATTTATGTTGAATTGCGTGTTGGTAAAGTTTGGTGGCTTTTGGGGCATGATTGGATGGTCAATTGTGTGTTTGAGTGAGCAAAATGCTGCAATCTGGGCAGGGCGTTTCGGAACAGTTGACACCGTTTCGGAACGGGTGCCTTGCATAAACCCAGGCGTCCGAAACGGGTGCCACCGTTCCGGAACGGTTTGGCTACTGCCAGTCCCCCGTTGCGGTACGCGTTGCGGAACGACCCCGTGTTTCGAAACGGGCTCTGCTTGTTTCGGAACGGGTGACCGTTGGGGGCTGACATGGGCGGTTAAATGTTTCAGAATGTTTGCATTTTGGTCCTGAATCTTGTTTGTGCAATTGTATGAGTTTGGGATGTCCGTTTGAGCTGAAATTTGGCAGAGAAGCATGAAACCTGATTAATTTTAAGTTGGTAACTTAAAATCTGGTTAAGCCCTTAAAGTTTTCAGAATTTACAATTGGGTCCCTGTTTGATCTCTGATGTTTGTGATCTTTGAGTATGCTGTTGCATGATAACATCTAAGGTTAATGTGCATCTAGACAAGATTAAAAAGAAAAAAAGGGTCGTTAATCAAGGTTGAATTTCGGGTTGACTTTGGTTTTCCCCGTGTGACTTTCTTAATTCAGGTCAACCGTCTGGGCCGGGTTAAGGGGGTTACATTTGGTGGTATCAGAGCTGAGTTGCGAATGCTTGGGGAAAACGGTGAGTTGTTGTGATGTGTGTTTGATGTTTACCTTGATGTGTGGTTGAAAGTTGGTTGAAACACGTGTTTCTGAGCAAATTGTTGATGTTTCTGAGCATGTTGCTGATGTTTTCAAGCATGTTTTATGGTTATGAATCTTGGTTGAGCTTATGTGGATATGTGCTGATGCTGTGAGCTGGTGTTATGCATGATGAATGTGTAATGAGTATGTTATGTTGATAATATGATGTTGCAAGTGGATGCTGTTTGGTATAAGCGTGATCAAAGTATGTTGTTTGATATGCTTGATGTTACGATATCCATGTTGTGTTGACTGTTATGTTTTGTAAAGGGGAGGATTCGGGATACCCATTGCCTTATTAATATAGCTATTGTGTTATTTGGAGTTGGAGTTTGAATCCTTGCTTAAAGCTGGTCTAACTGGTTTGTTTGTTTTGTTGTGATTGTTTGTTGTTGTTAGTAGTATGGTAAAGTGGATGGAAGAATGGCAGTTGGGTAAGGTGGTTGCTGCCTTGGGGCAGGTTGTTAAGGCATGGAATTCACCTTTCTGTAGAAGTGTTTTGTCTCAGTCTTCTATGCCTGGAGTTGAGGTGGTAAGGCAGGAGGAAGAAGCTGGTTCTGTGATGAAGAGTTCATCACCTGTTGAGCAGGAGGTGTTGGGAACATCTCAGGCTGTGGTAAAGGTAAGGTCAGTGGATGTGCTGGCTGTGGGATGTGTGGGTTTGCCGAAGCAGCGTTTGCTTGATTTGGGTGTTGTGGAGTATCATGGTTCTTCACCGGAGATGTTTGAGGCCTGGTTGGCCAGTGTGATTCTGATCTTGGATCAGGAAGGCTGTGATTATACTTGTAAGCTGGGAAGTGTTGTTTCTCTGATGTTGGAGGATGCATGTGCCTGGTGGACATCTGTGGCGGTGGCGTCACATATTCCTGATATTGATTGGGATTTCTTTGTATCTGCTTTTTGTGAAAGGTATCTTGGAAGGGAATTTCCAAGGGTTAAGCAATGTGAAGGTAGTGCTGTTGTGGAGCAAGTGTTGCTTGAGCAAGGAGTGGAAGCTCAGCCACCGGTATGTGACCGTTGTGAAAGGCGCCATGTTGGAGGTTGTTGGGGCGCGGGTGCTTGTTGGAATTGTGGTTCCAAAGTTCATGTGAAGCTTGATTGTCCTCATGGAGTGAAGTCAGCTTTGGTGTTAGCCAAAGGGTCTCTGAAAGGTCGTGGACACGGCCGAGGCAAGGTTCAGAGGTGGCAGAAAGAGCAGAAGGTTGTGAAGAGTTTGGGGAATGAGAATTGCTGGGAATGTGGGTCTGCTGGACACATGAGACGTGATTGTTTGAGATTGGCTTGGAACAGCCAAGGTTCTTTACCGCAAGAGGTTGGTGGTGACCCTAGTGTGCTAACTGGTGCTGCAGTGGTGCGGCAGGAGGATGATGGCTCCGCAAGGAAGAGAGCTCGTCTGATGAAGCTTCAGGGAGGTGTTGTGTTTTCAGGTAACCTTGTTAAGTAATCTTTGCTCTAGTTACCTTAGTTTGGTTTCTGTTGGTTTTCCTTGCGTGGTAAGTTTAGTCTTGTTGCTAGCATGTTTGGGGTAATGGTAGTTGTTTGGAAACATCTTTGGTGTGAAGAAGGCTTAAGTGGGTATCTTGTGGTTATGGTTGTTAGTATGATGGAGTTAGATAAGTTAGAAGTGAGGTAGGAGGTTGTTCTTAGACGGATTCTGAGGATGTTATTGGAGGGTGTGAACTGGCATTCATGCACAGTTAAAATCATTGTTATATGCTATATTATATATGTGGGTCCATGCATACATGTGGCATGACATTAGAGGTTTTGCATACATGTACATCAGGCATTGATAGGGCATGTTGGTGATCATGCATACGATGTTCACACTCGTTAATAACTAATCGAATCTGTTAGTGTGGTGGTTGGGTTAGGTTGGATTATGGGTTTTTAGAGGTTGTTTTGGTGCTGGGTGAGAGTTGGAAGTAGTGGAGTATATTAAGATGGTTGCTAGTGATGGTGAGAGTGGTATAGCCTGTGGTAGAAGGATAGTGTTTGTTGCTTAAAGAGTTTAGTGGTTTGGTGGTGAAGGGTACTGGTTGAGGTTAGTATCGGTCAAGTGGTTTGAATAGCTAAGTGGGAAGGGTAGTTCCTTGGTGCTAGTGATGTTGCAGTTTTGTGGTTGTGTTTCCAAGTGCTGAGGTAGCTTAGCTTTTAAGCTATTGTGGAAGGGTTGTGTTTGTAAGTGTTGGTTCTTAGTAACCTTTGAGGAGTTCAGAAGCTGATATGTATGTCAGGTTGGGCGATGTCCTAGTAAGACAAGTGTTATGGTTGAAGTTTGAAGTGAAAGGACAATGAAAGATCAAAGGCTTTTGTTGGTTGTTTGGATTCTTGTGAGAAGTGGTTGGCTGGTTGTGGTTAAGAAAGTTCTGTTTGAAGTCAGCTGGTGGTGTGTGGTACGGCTGACAGATTCAAGTTGGGGTTATGTTGTAATTCTTGGAATCTGGGTGAGTAATCCTGGTGAGCTATTATGGTAATGTTAGCGGCGGATGTGAAGGATTATCAGCATTCGTTGAGGAGTTTGGGTAAGCAGTTGATGCTTAAAGATTTTTGCTTGTTGGGAAATCCTTGGAAAAGGTTTGGGAGTTGCAAGAGTTTTTGAAGCAGAGAAGTTTGCATAGTGGCTGTATTGGATTGGTTGTTGTCTCTGTGTAAACAGGTCTTGGGAGTTGTGTGTTACAGTGATGTGTGCTGTAAGAGCTGAAGTTCTTCAGGTTGATGTTGGGGCTGTGTACAGTCCGGGTATGTGAAAGGTTAAGTTGTGGCTATCTTTGAGTGTTTTGGATTTTGTGAACAGTGTGTGAAGGTGCTAAGTTTGGTGCAGGTTTTGTGTGGATAGTAATCAGTGGTAGTTGAGGCTGTTGTGTGGCCTTGTGTGTTGGTTTGAGAAGGTTGTTTTCTCTTTTCGCCGGTTGAAATTTCGAGGACGAAATTTCCTAAGGGGGGGAGAGTTGTAACGCCCCGGTTTTGGGCTCAGAAGTTTTGGGCGTTTACCGGTTCGGTCAATGTGCTGATCGAATATATAAGAGTGAATTTAGGAAAGCCTAGTTCGGGTTGCATTAAAAATATGGAAAATGTTCTAAAATCATCTTTTAATATATTTAAGTGAACTGTGAAATCAATTTTGGAAAATGAGGTTCGGAAGGTTGACATTTTGGCTAGTGACCAAAATGTAATTTTTGAAAGTTGCGTGACTGTTTTATAAAGGATTGAAACTTTGAATCTTTAAGGATCTATTATTCCAAAAAGAGTTTCTCCAGATTTTTCTAAGATATTTTAAGGCTTTATTCTGATTTTAAAGTTTATGAAATGTGGAGGGAAATCATTTTACCATTTTATAACTAACTTTTCTATTTTCTTCCAATTTTCCTTTTCTTTCATTTTCTCTCAACCCAAACACATTTCTCCAGATTTTCTTCTCTGATTTTGTCATCTAAATCACTCATTTCAACTCTCTTTTGATTCCTAATCATCTCTACAACAAAACCTCTCAATTTGCAAGTTGTTTCATCAAGCTTTTTGGCTCTAAAAAGGAGAAATTCAAGTTTGGAGGTAAGAACGTCCTTCTCCTCTAAACTATCAGTTCTTTACTGAAATTCCTAAGTTCTCAATCCTTGATTTGTGTTTTGTTAATAGCTTTTCAATTGAAATCTTGATTTTGGCTTAAAATGTAAGATTTGGTGATTTTTGGTGAAATTTTCGTGTGATCTGTTTGGGCAGTGTTTTGAAGTGTCAAAATGATGTTAAATGAATGCTAAATTGATTAGAAGTTGAGGTCTAATTAATGCAATCCCGGATAGGTTGAATTTCCTAAGTTTGGCTTGAGTTTTTGGTTGTTTTTGGAGTGTTTTTGGTGATCTGTTATACCTGGAGATATAAGGACGTGTTTGTGATCATTTTGGATGTTAATTGATGTTTAAAAATGGTTAGAAGTGATGGATCTTGGCTGGGTTAAGTTTTGGAAGTGTTTGGAGGTGATTTCGGTTGTGTTTGGTAGCCGAATTGTTGGATTTGTGATGAGCAGCGAGTTTGGTTATGTTGTTGGTGTTTTTAATGCATAATGATGCATTAATCCTCTGTTGTTGTGTGCTTGAAACAGGGGAGTTTGATCCGTGAGCTTTAAAGGTGGTGCGGAAGGCTTCGGATGCTTGGAAGGCTTGTTGGCTAGCCTTGTTTTGTGTATCGGTGAGTGAAGTTGGGTTTTCAGCTTTTAAACCAAGGTTTGAAGGTTTTGGGAGCTTAGTTTAAGTCTAAACAACTTTGCTAAGCTCAAAAGTAAGTGAATGGATTTTCGCTCTTGAATTGTGTTGTGATTTGGTTTTAAAAGCAATTGTGGTTGATAATTGAAATGCATGTGTTTTGCATGGTTTAAATCTGTTTTGAAAGCATATTTTAGCATGGTTTAATGCTGGTTTTGAAAGCCATTTGAGAAGGATGCTCAAGGTAAGAGATCCTTGGTTTTGTACATGGAAATTGTGGTTTTGATGCATGGTGTTGCATGTTGTTTAATGGCTTTTGTGTGATGCTTAAAAACAGTGGATTATTGTTGTTAATGATGTACATTGGTAAGTGATGCTTAAGGTTACAAAGGTGGTTGAAAGTCCTTGTGTAAGCCTTGTTTATTTAAGAACAACATGGTGTTTGTAAGTCCATGGTAGGTTATTGGTTAAGATAAATGATGGTTTTTGCATTATGATTATGCATGTGAATCATTGGATTATCATGGTAAGATGGTTATATTGGCAAGTGACGAAAGTGGTTCTTGGTTCGTTGATCGGATATAGTTAGCCGGCTATAGGATTGGGTGCACCGTGAATTAAGTCGCCTTGGAGGTGGAGTGGTCAAGAGTGGACCGGTAAACTTCCTTCAAGTGTCCTAACGAGATGGTTAAGGTCATAATGGAGGTTGATGCCCATTCGAGGACCTTGGTTGAGCAAAGGTTATATGGTGTTTAAAAGTCCATATATGGGAACCTTGTGCTTGTTAAGATCACAATGGCAGTATAAGTCCATGTGTGGATCTTGTGTGGGGTGTCCCGGATCTCGTTAGTGATGTTATACAACTACCAATCGGTTATGCAAAGGTTGTATGGTGTTTCAAAGTCCATACATGGGAACCTTGTGCATGTTGAGGTTGTATGGTGTTTAAAAGTCCATGCATGGGAACCTCGGGAAAAGCTAAGGTTGTATGGTGTTTAAAAGTCCATACATGGGAACCTTGGGCTTGTAAGGTCAAATGGTGTTTAAAAGTCCATTTGGGAGACCTTGGATTGGTAGGGTGTATGGAGCGTAGGGACAACGCTCGGGATCCGCGTATCCGATCGGGTGTTGAGTTGAAAAGTGGATATGGTTGATCACTTGGAAGCCAATGTAATGTTCTTGATTATTAAAGAAGCATGAAATGCTTGAAATGATGCATAATTGCATGAGAAGCATGAGATACTTGAAAAGATGCATGGTTGCATGGAAAGTGTTTAATGCTTGTGAATGCATGTTTACTTGTTATGTTGAACAAGTGTAGATTATCATTTGGTAAATGATGCATGTGTGCATGAAATCTCTTTAATGCATTGGAGTTTTGTTAAGACTTGTTTTAAAAGGCATGTGGTAATGATGTTGTGGTTCATGAGTTGCCTTTGGTTAATGCATGTGTTGGATTGATTGAGTAAATGGTTTTAAAAGGTTTCTTGCTTGAAATGGTTTTCAAGTTTAAGAAAGGTATGTTGTGAAATAGGAGTGTTTTCCAAAGTTTTGATTCAACTTTGCATATGGTGTTTATGCATGGAATGGTTAAATGGATGATTTTGTAAGTTGTGCTTTGAAAAGGTTTTCTTAGCTTGCTAAGCTAAGGGTGGGTTTCATGTATGTGCAATGCATGGTTTAAGCATGATATTGAAAAGGAGTTTTCAAACTTTGCTTGGTAACAAATCGGGTTTGTTTTAAAAGTGTTTTGTGACCCGCTGCATTGATGGTGTTTTGGTTTTGAGCATTCCTCACTAAGCATTATGTGCTTACGCTCCTTTTTGTCCATCAATGCAGATTCGTGAAGTTTGGACAGCGAGAGGCAAGGGATTCAAGGAGGACTTCATTTGAGATGTATGTCTCGGTGAATAGCTATAGTTAATAAAGGCAATGGGGGTAGAATCTCTCGGGTTATGGTGTATGTGTTCGTTTATGTTTGGACAAGGATGTTTTAATGTTGTTGTTAATGTTGCTGAATCATGATTTGACTTTAATGAGATTGATTTGGAAGGTTTGTGCTTAAATGGTTGCTTGAGTAGGAAGCATGCCTTTAGATTTGGGGCTTTTCATATATGATGTTATTTTGATGAATTGATGATGCAAGTATGTCTCAATTATTTTGAATTGGGTGTTGGTAAAGTTTGGTGGCTTTTGGGGCATGATTGGATGGTCAATTGTGTGTTTGAGTGAGCAAAATGCTGCAATCTGGGCAGGGCGTTTCGGAACAGTTGACACCGTTTCGGAACGGGTGCCTTGCATAAACCCAGGCGTCCGAAACGGGTGCCACCGTTCCGGAACGGTTTGGCTACTAACAATCCCCCGTTGCGGTACGCGTTGTGGAACGGCCCCGTGTTTCGAAACGGGCTCTGTCAGTTTCGGAACGGGTGACCGTTGGGGGCTGACATGGGCGGTTAAATGTTTCAGAATGTTTGCATTTTGGTCCTGAATCTTGTTTGTGCAATTGTATGAGTTTGGGATGTCCGTTTGAGCTGAAATTTGGCAGAGAAGCATGAAACCTGATTAATTTTAAGTTGGTAACTTAAAATCTGGTTAAGTCCTTAAAGTTTTCAGAATTTACAATTGGGTCCCTGTTTGATCTCTGATGTTTGTGATCTTTGAGTATGCTGTTGCATGATCACATCTAAGGTTAATGTGCATCTAGACAAGATTAAAAAGAAAAAAAAAGGGTCGTTAATCAAGGTTGACTTTCGGGTTGACTTTGGTTTTCCCCGTGTGACTTTCTTAATTCGGGTCAACCGTTTGGGCCGGGTTAAGGGGGTTACATCCGCTCTCATCCGATCTCCCTGAGCCGGTGCACCATGTCCAACATTGCCTCACCTAGTAGGCTAATATCTCTTATCTCGTCCCCTCTTGTTCCGTCCACTACCGAAACTAGACTCAGTTGCTATCTTTCCAGAGCTAAAACCAACTCCTCGGGATGCCAAACCCAAGTTATGTTCGATGTCCTTAGCTCGACACACAAGCACATCAAAATCAATGTAATCCACAGCCAACATGTATGTCTTGATTTCCTGCACCAGCCCATACCAGAAGCGATCACAACAATGCCTCTCACTCGGCATCAACTCAGGGGCGTACTGGCTCAGACGTACAAACTGGACCTCATACTCGGCCACAGAAAGGTTTCCCTGAACTAGCGATATGAATTCATATTTCTTTCTGTACAAGTATCTCATTCCCAGATACTTCCTCTTAAAGGCACCTTTGAAAAACTCCCAATACACTTCATTGGGTTCCATTCCGGCGGTGGTAGTCATCCACCAACTATAAGTGTTGCCTTGCAGCAAAGAAACTGCGCATCCCAGCTTGCGCACATCATTACAGCTCATCTGATCCATGATACAGATCGTGCTCGCCAACCAAGCTTCCGACGCCTCATGAGACATTCTAAAGAACTCCACAGCTATTAGACTCCTCAACCTCTCCAAGGGTAAACTCGTCTGCTCAGCTGCAGGGGCTTGTACATGCGCTCCGGCTACTACAGCCTAAAACGCTTTGGTGATCGCCTAAACCAACGTCGTTAGATCACCCAAAACAGGACCAACTTGTCCTTGCTACTCCTGCTCCCCACCTCCCGGTGGTGGCGGAGGAGGTAAGTTTCCACCATTAGGGACATTAGTCCCTTGTTCACCCTAGCCGCACCCTAGTCGCCCTGCTCAGCCGCAGGCACTAACGTGTTTGATCTTAGCTCTCTTCTCGGACCCATAATGTTATTTTTAACAAGGCATTACAATAAAACAAAACAAACTATTTAGGCCAGCCTCAAGCAAGGATCCAATAACATGAATCTAAATAATAAGAAATGAGTGTAGAAAAAGTAAGTACTAAGAGAGAAGTAAGGAAAACTCTCGGGTCTTTCATGTGTGAAACACAACATGAAAGTACAAAAACATTTAATCAGTGTGATAAGGCAATGAGCACCCCAATTTCCCTCAAGCATAACATAACATACAAGAGCATATCATGATCATCATGCTTTCCACCATCCACAATCAGCACATATCAATATCACATCATCATCATACAATCATATTCATCTAGCATATGACTTACTTCAATCAAGCATGGCATAAACTCCAACATACAATCAAAATATGCTTTTTCACACATTCTTACACCAAACCTACAAATTTCACGTACCATCATCCCCAAATCTTTTGTAACCTATCTACGATACCAACAAATGTAACCCCCTTAGCCCGACCTAGACGCCCCACCCGAAATAAGAAGATTACACGGGGAAAATCGAAGACAACTCGTTAAAGTCAACTTCGATTAACGACCTTTTTTTCATTTTATCTTTCCTAGTTGCACATTTTTATCCTATATGACTAGTAATTTTATTTAGCGAAAGCGACACAGTGAACGAAACTTAATTAGGGGTCCAGTTGCATATAAATACCTTTTAGGTACTAAATTGTAAATTTCCAAAATTATGAGGTCTATTCAGATTTTAAAGTTACCAATCCAAAATTAGTCATATAACATGCCAGCATGTCAAGTTTCATCTCAAACGGATCATCCAAACTCATTTAATTAAACATTCAATTTTCAAGGACCAAAACGCAAGAAACAGAAACCTGAAACAATTCAAATTCAACATCCAACGGTCAAGTGTTTCGAAACACAATACCCCGTATCGGAACGGCCGTTTCGAAACCAGGTTGACCGTTTTGATACGCGGGTGCATTCCGAAACCCGTTTCGAAACAATGCATTTAGTGGCAAAATGTTCCGGAATGTGCCTACCCGTTCCGTAACACCATGACCATTCCAGGCCACCGTTTCGAAACATATAAGGGCGTTCCGAAACACCTTGCCCTGAAATTTCCCAAATTGTTGGTTTTACTCATCTATTCACTTCCGAAATCATCCCAATACATATCACATCACACATACAATATGAATAACCATCAAAGATCACCATTTTAAAGCACAAGCTAAAACATAGCATCAAATTTGCAGACTTAAGAACTATAGGCATGCTTCCTAGATGTCAAAACCATAAAAATGCTTTAAACCACATTCAAGCTTAAACAAACATTCAAAGGCCATTTACAAACCAAAATAAGCAAACCAGACATGCTCAAGGTGTTCAACATCACCAAATAAATCTAAGAAGAGAAATCCCACCCATTGCCTCTGATTACACCAAGGTAAAACCACATATTTTGTTTAGTCAAAAGCTTGGATTCCACTTGCCTTTTTGCTGCCACAAAAGCCTAATTCTCTACATTGATGAAACAAATGAGCGTAAGCGTAAAGCTTAGTGAGGGCCGCTAAAACAAACATTCATCAATGCATTATACGAAACCGAAAATATCATCAATGGACATCTCATGCCTTTCCTTAAAATATGCTCTTCTAAGCATCAATGCACATTTTAAACCACATGCTCATAGCATCTTTAAATAATAGAAAATAATCTTTTGCCCATGCTTAAACCAAGCATCACATGCATTCTTGCATAAACCACAAGCATCTCATGCTTAAATCATTAATCAATAGCATTATATTGGCTCACAAGTGATCAATTCTCAAATCATACTAAAACCAACATAAATGACACAATCGGATATGCGGATTACAAGCGTTGTCCCACACGCTTCATACACACTACCGGACTACACAAGGCTCACACACAAGAGCAACCCTCCATCGTTGTGACACCCGTGGTGGAGTATAACAGTATAATCACAACCCCTCAATCGTTGTGACACCCTAAACCCTAAACCCTATTTTATTGATTTTAATTAAATAAAACCCTTTTATTTAATCACTTAAAATCCTTTTAAAACATATTTCATATTAAGGAAAGGCTAAATTGCCATAAAGCTCCCTTAAGATTCTAAGATCTTGGCTCCTCTTTTTAAAATTGCATTTTTCCATAGTTTTGAAACTTTACATATTGGTCACTACCCAAAATGTACTACTTCCGAAATTCTTTTTGTAAAATTGATTTGACCCACCCCTAAAACATGATTTTAGAGGATTTTAGCATTTTTATCATATTTTTATCCTATCCCAATCCTTGGTTTCCTTAAACCACCTAACGCGATTCAAACCATTTCTGTAACCCCCTTAGCCCGGCCTAGACGGTTGACCCGAACTACGGAGATTACACGGGGAAAACCAAAGTCAACCCAAAAGTCAACCTTGATTAACGACCCTTTTTTCTTCTTAATCTTGTCTAGATACATGTTAACCCTAAGTGAATACTCAAGGAACATATATGAGTAAGGCACAGCGATCGAACAACAAAGAGGGACTCAATTGCACTTATTACAAGTTTAGGGACCAAATTGTAATTTTTGTAAATTAGAAGGTCCTAACTGATTTTAAGGTTACCAATATGAAATTAGTCGTGTTACATGCTTCCCTGCAAAAATTCAACTTAATTGGACATCTCAAACACCAGCAATTGCAACATCAACATTTGGGACTAAAATGTAAAGCTTGCAAACTTCATCACCATTCAAATCAGTGCCCAACGGTCACCTGTTTCGAAACGGCGTTGACCGTTCCGAAACGCGGGTTGGTTTTGAGACTGGTTTCGAAACAAGGCCTTCCAGTAGCCAAATCGTTTTGGAACGCCCCTTAGCGTTTCGAAACACGAAGGCCATTTCAGGCCCCCGTTTTGAAACAGTAGAGGGTGTTTCGATACGGTCTGCCCAGATTCAGCAGCAGAATCTGGTATTTCATACATAAACCCATTTAAACACCACCTATTGACTCCCTAATCATGTCAAAAAAACATCATACATAAATGGCACATGTTTAGAACTCCTAAACACATTCATAGCATCAAACATGGTAAACTCATATTTCTAGAGGCATGCTCCCTAGTCAAGCAATCCAATAAGCAATCCAAACCTCAAACAAGCATTAAAGGCCATTTACAATTCAAATCAACCAAGGCAAACATGCCACAACCACATGGAGTTCAATACATCTCCCAAACCAAAGTATAGGTTCCAATTGCCAAATTACCAAAACTAATAGTGTATGAAAACATCACTATACATGAGCTTGGTTTCCCTTGGACACTCTTAGCTTCCTTTTTGCCCTAAAATACTTCAATTATTAGCATTATTGGTAAAAGAGAGAGCGTAAGCACAAATGCTTAGTGAGGCATGCTCTAAGTAAACCAACACAATAATGCATTTTTAGAAAACACTTTCAACAAAGCTTTTAAACCACATACTCATTTCTTTCTTATGCTACCATTAATACTTTACAAGCATCTCATGCTTCATTATATTCAATACATTATATTGGCTTTCAAGTGATAGTTTGTAACCATTTCAACACAAAACACAATCGGATACGTGGATTACAAGCGTTGTCCCACACGCTTCATACACACTACCGGACTACACAAGGTTCACACTCAAGAGCAATCCCTCCATTGATGTGACACCCGTGATAGAGTATAACGGTACAATCTCAACCCCTCAACACCACTTATCGGTAGTTATATAATTCCACTAACGAGAGTAAGAGACACATAACACAAGATCCACACACGGACTTTCAACCACCGTTGTGATCTTACCTCAATCGTTAGGGTACTTGGATGGAGTTTACGATACAATCACAACCCCTCAACATCCAAGGCGACTTTACTTACGGTGCACCCAATCCAATAGCCGACTAACTATATCCGATTCAAATACTTTAAAACCAATTCATCACTTGCCAATATACATCAATACCATCAACAATTCATTGTTTTAAAGCATTAATCAAAGCCATTAAACATCATGCATCTCCATGCATCATTACCAAATTAATATCATGTCAAACCAAGGATCTCTTACCTTGAGCATCCTTCAATACACGGCTTTCAAAACCAGCATTAACCATGTTAAAACATGCTCCCAGAACAGTAAATAAACATGCAATTTATAACTAATGCATCAAACCACATCTCAGCACATCCGAGGGAGTTTTTCCGAAAACTTACTCTTGAGCTTAGCTAAGTTGTTTAGATTTAAATTAAGCTCTCAAAACCTCCAAATAATCGTTTCAAAGCTGGAAAATCATCTCCACTCACCAATTACGTTTCACTTGCTTGCCGAAATGCCAATTAAACTTCCAAATCAACTCCAAAGGCGTCCGAAGATGTCTCCCCTCTAAATGATGATTTCTCCTTGATTTGGGCCAAATTCCATGAAAATTCAATGTGGAAATCAAAAGGATTTGATGCAAGATTGATTAGGAACCAATCTATGATAGAAATCTCATCAATTGAAGTGAAGATCAATGTAAATTTTGCTGGAGAAAATGTGTTTGGATGATGGGATTTTGAGAGAAAAAGGAATGAGAGAAAATTAGGAAAAGGTAGTTTTGAGAATCTAAAAGTAGTTTCCATCTTTATTTTATTTAATTAAAACATTAATTAAATCACCCAAATTAAGGAAAAATCTGGAGAAAAACATTTTGGGTAAATAGCTCCTTAAAGATTCAAAGTTTCAATCCTTTACAAAAAAGTCACCACTAAACTTTTCAAAAATCGCATTTTGGTCACTACACCGAAATGTAGTATTTCCAAACGTTATTTTGTAAAATTGATTTCACCACTCTCTTATATATTTTAAAAGAGGTTTTTTAGAGGTTTTTCTATATTTTTAAAGCATCCCGAACTAGGCTTTCCCTAAGACCTCCTTTTATATTCGAACCGTTTCACAGACCGGTCCGACCAAACCCTAAACTTCTAAGCCCAAAATTAGGGTGTTACAGTTTCCGACTGGTTCGGTCCGATGTCCAAAACATCTAGCCCCAAAACCAGGGCGTTACAAAACCACCATAGAGTCGGACTTAATTAACAAACTCTTTTCTCCCTTCCAATCAGCCTCCAAAAGGACCTCTAGTGCAGTTTTGACTGCATATAATTATGTGAAATCAGCCCCGAATCCTTCAACTGGACCCGAAAACATCATTCAAAGTACACCATCTGTCGTTCTTAAAACTCCTCCACACCCCGCTACTTCCTTTTTAAAGTCTCCATCTACATTGAATTTCACACAGCCCGCCAATGGGGAGATCAAACTACCACTCCCCTTTCTTTTAATGACTCTGCCCCTGTTGCAGTCCAAGGTTTTTCCCACCACTCTTCAAAGTTAATATTTTTGTTATCTTCAATCAATTGTATCCAAAATAAAGCTCTAAGCTTAGTAAAGAAGTGAAGATCTTTGGTGGAAGTTTTTTTCCGTTGAAGACCATATCATTCCAAGCAATCCAAATCGCAGCCCCAACAGTAATCTGCCGAAAATTATTGAGGTTACCTGAAACCATATTGTCAAAGCATAATTCAAATAAATCATTAGTCGAAGACAACTGGCTCCCTTGAACTTTCCACCAATTGTAGAACAATTTTCTGAAGAATTCAACAAAGCTACATCCAGCAAAAAGGTGATCTGAATCATCCATAAACAACCCATATTGGTCACAATTGAAACTTAAACCTCAAGAAAACCAATTTCAAAATATATTTTACTATAATTTACATTAAATAATTGTAAAATAATTCAATACTAAATAATTCGTCAAAAGCCCAAATGTTAAAATATTAACTGAAAATTTGATAAAATAGTCTGAATATAATCTATAAATACAAGATGAAAATAAGTCTATAATCCCATAGTTCCCAAATCTAAAACTACATCATGGTACCAAAAGCAATAAATGAATAATTCAAAAAATAAAATAAGTTCAAACTGAAAGATAAATAGACAAGAAAAATGCGAGATCCTCCGAGTATAAAATCTCTTAATGTCCAAGTGTATCTGAAGTGGATCTAAATGGGGTAAGCTAAAGCCTTACTGTGTCTCTAAAGCTTATGCTAAGAAGCTTGGAGGTCTTGGTCCAGAATGGAGCAACATGCTGGTCAAAAGGTTGTCTGGATCGAAAAACTGTAGTAGAGTTCAACGTAAGGCTCATGTGTTTGAGAGGATCCAAACACATGCTTTCGAAAGGAATATGTTTTCTTGCCACTGATCATGTGTGATCTTATAATATTGGTTTTTTCTTAACTTAAATTATGTTTTATGGCTTTGTAGAACTTAATACTTTATGCGTAAACAACACCGGTAGTCCTTAAACTTTTAAGGGCTTTCAATATGGTCACTATATTTCTTAAACTTTTTTTGCATTCACTTAATTTTAATTTGATTTCATTATGGTCATTGTCGTCACCTGCCATTAAAAAATGATAGCATGACACATAATCTTCTTTATTTTCTCTTATTTGCTTCTTCTCATGTCTTTTTCTTCCATGGTTGGTCATTCCTTATCACTCTTTTTTTCTCTTCAAACATCTATTATTCTCTACTATTTATTTTCGCGCCGAATATAGGATTCCCTTCTCACCTAATAAAACAATTTGTCTATTGTGCTCACAGAAGCGTATGAATACATCAGAAGTTACAATTTCAGGATTTATCTTCGGTTATGCCCGCATACACATGTATGTTTCTCATGTATGACCTTCAAACCTTATTTGGTGAACCAAATGATTTTTTTTCTACTATGATGATATGTATGGGAATGGCTTAACATATGATGATATTATCTGCTGCGTGTAAATTAGTCTATCACAATGTTAGTGCAAGTGTACACGACGCAAGTAGTAAAGTGATACGAAGTATCGGATATCGTCTCCACAGGGATTGGGCTAATAGCTTCACCTTAGCATCACTGCACGAAAGTAAAGGAAATATTTGGGAAAGTTGTCACGAGAATAATAAAGTAAACGTAAATAGAAGAGTAGAAATATCAAGATAGAGAGAATGGGCTGGTATTGAATTGCTCGGTAGTGCAGGTATCGCAATGCTTAGGAAATCCAGTTCTGTCGTCGCGCCCGTCGCGGCAGCACCTGTCGCGGCAGCAGTCCGTTGATCGTCGCAGCAGCAAACACACCAAATCAGTACTTCAAGTTTGGCAAGAATCCCAGATCTGCCTTGGCCTATCCCTAGGTCCAAGTTTGTCGATGATCACGTCTTGATGATACCTCCTGGCGTGAATCGAAGGATGAACACCGATGTGTATGAATTCTTCTTTAGCCACTTAACCTCACCATATCCCTAGGCATGAGATAGTTCAACTATAAACTAGAGAACTTGCTCTTAATTCTTTCGTATACTTAACTCTCCCGATGCTAAGTAAATGGATAACCTCACAATGCTCTACCGATGCTCTTGCAAGATATTAATAACCAAAATAAGAGAACTTGAAGTTTATTTTATTGAACTGAAAATTCCTAAAACAAAAAAAACCCTTGCAACTACTTTACAAATCAACCCGTGGCCCTAGGGGGAATTTAGAACATGTCGACGGCGGGTAAAAGCTAGGGGGTTTTTTGGTTGTCGGTTATGAGGTAATCGGCTATGGGATATGATCTCCCACCTAGGTTAAAATACATGCCCTTATATGAGCTTTGGGCTCAAGTTATCTAAGTTAACAAGGATTACGACTTTAATTAAAAGTATGATTCTAATAAAGACTTAATCTTCAAGGATCCTACTTTTCAGCCGTCCTCCTTGTTTCTTGGGATTTTCTCTCCTTGAGCTTTGAGCTTGACATTTCTTTTGATCTGGGGCTTGGAAAAATATTTGGTTTTCACACGATAGTCGAGCAGAATTTTCTCTATCTATCGAGGTCCACTTTGCTTTTCCTCCACTAACTTGCTGTCGTCCTCTGCTGTCACAGCAGCACCATGGCAGCATCGTCCTCTTTTTTCTGCTTGTTCAGTTCAGCTCTTCTGCTTCTCTGCCCTACGCCTGCCTTCTCCGTCTACTGTGGCGGCAACCTGCAAAATCAGCCATCTTTTAGTAGAATCTGTGCCTTTAATATATTTGTGATGTTTTGCTGTAAACTAACCTAAATGCAATGCAATGATGCTTGAATGTAGCCGAAATATGGGTTAAAAAGGGTGTAAATAATAGAACTTTTACACACTCAACACACCCCCAAACTCAAGTTTTTGCTTGCCCTCAAGCAATTAAGACCTAAAAGAAAAATGAATATTTTTGCTTTGGCTTTCAAACAATGAACTTTCCCTTACTCGTCGTTCATTCTCTGTGACGGCAGCAACATGTCGGATAATTTAGGATCTGTCCGAAATCTCACTATAGTCCATGTGCAGTGTGTGCATGCTTGTGAACAATTATATGCTAAGACTCTCTTAATTTCACTAGAATATTCAACTCTTTAACTCGAATTTTTATGCCAAAGTTTATTTTTGAAGACACATTTTCATGCTTCTTTTGTTTTGACTTGATTCTTCTATTTTTCAAGCTAAATTTTACTAGAGCTAGTTTTAGGCACCTCTAGTTAGCTTCCTAGAGCCGGTTTCGGACACCTCTAGGTTTTTGAGTCTCTTTTGCTAAACTTCTTTCCTAGAGCCAGTGTTAGGCACCTCTAGGGGCTATTCAAGTACTAAGCTTCCTATTCTAGTTTGGCTAAAAGAAATCTAAGCAGTATAACAGTCACAAATGGTGTTTAAGTTTTTCATAACTATAGAAAGGCTCTAAACTTCTCCTTAAACTGTCCTAAAGATGCTGCCACGACAGAGCTGTCATGACAGGTAAGTTCAAATCACAGTTTTAAGCCAAAATTTTCAGTATTTTCTGATTTTTTTTAAGAAAATAAATAAGACACAGCAAATAATTAAGATGTACTAAGACTCCATTAAAATGGAGGGTTTCCACCCCCAAACTCGAGGGTTGCATTGCCCTCAATGCAAATGACAAAAATAAAAATGAAGGCAGTACATCACAAAATATAGATAAGGCAGCAGCAATAAGAAGAAAATAAAATACTTAAATTTAAAGGTAAACTATCTGTTTGACCACCAATCTATTGGGAAAGTTTTAAAATGACCACCATAGAAAAAAACGCGTCATTTTAGTACCCAAACTATTAAAATGGGATCAATTTGGCCACCTGCCGTTAAAAGGCTAACGGAAGGTGACGTGGCAGTTAAAAAATTAAAGGTATAATCACACATTTGGTCCTTACTATTTACACATTTTTTCAATTTAGTCCTAATTTTAAACTAATAAAATAAATTAATTAGGTGGTGACACGTGTCAACACCTTATTGGAGGAATTTAATTATTTATATTTGATTAATAAATTATTTTCTTCCTCCAATCAGGTGGTGACACGTGTCACCACCTGTTTAGAGGAGAAAATCAAAGTTTAGCACAAATGCCTCCCAGGGGATTCGAACCTAGGTGATGTGGGTGCAAAAGCAGTGGCAAAGCCACTGCACCAAGCACAATTTTGTGTTTTAAAATGCTCAAATCACTTCCAAACCAACAAATTTACTGCAAAATACACCTCAACTGAGAACTTCCGCCAACGGATTCCCAAAATAGTTAAAGTCTCAACTTTTTCAGAGCTCAAAGTTGACAAACTAATAGAAGATGGTGAAGATAAGATTGAAAACGAAACCATACAATCTTGATTTATGTAGTTTGCAAAGAAATCGAGAGTGAGTGGTCCATAAGAACAAATAAAGCAAAAGACACTGAAAGCAATTCTTCATATAAGGTACATATAAAGAGTCATCATCAAATCCACTTATGTTTAATGGAAACGACGAGTTCGCATCAAGCTTGAGCAAAAGAACAGGCGCAATCATTTTTCAATTCAAATTTCGAAACCTGGAAGAAGAAAATAAAAAAAAAGAAATCCTTGTTTCAAGCATTCAAAACTTTCCGGGCCGACAGATTGTGGGAGGAAGAAAAATACCAGTCTGGCTACAGGAAATACAGAACAAAACAGCGTTAAATGACGGAAAATGTGAACGCCTTGACGAAGATGATGAAGAAGAACGTCGTGTCGGCGGTGCATTGGCCAGTGAGGGCTACAAAGAAAACTGGCGAAATTAAACCATGAAACGCTCAAAGCAATGATGAGTTTTCTGGATTAGATCAAAGCCTGCGAAATTAAACTGGCGAAGACGAAATCGATATCAGTAAAATCATCCAGAAAACTCCCATCATAATCAAATAAATAGTTATCAGAATTAGATTAATTATTTGCACTTCATAACACAAAAAATGGCTTTAGCCCAGTGGCTTTGCCATGTGCTTCTTGCCCAGGTTTACCCAACCACCCAGGTTCGATTCACACTGGGTGCAAAAATTCCATTTATTTTCATCCTCCAATCAGGTGACACGTGTCACCACCTGATTGGGGGATGAAAATAAATTTATTAAATTAAATATAAATAATTAAATTCCTTCAATAAGGTGTTGACACGTGTCACCACCTAATTAATTTATTTTATTAGATTAAAATTAGGACTAAATTGAAAGAATGTGTAAATAATAAGGACCAAATGTGTGATTATACCTTTAATTTTTTAACTGCCACGTCACCTTCCGTTAGCCCATTAACGACAGGTGGCCAAAATGATCCCATTTTAATAGTTTGGGTACTGAAATGGCGCGTTTTTTTCTATGGTGGTCATTTTAAAACTTTCACAATAGTTTGGTGGTCAAACAGATAGTTTACCCTAAATTTAAACACTTTCTTCACTGCTGCTGCTGAGGCGGATTTGGCGGCGGATTCTGGGCTGTGGGCCAGGCTGGGCTGGTTGCTCTACGACCTGGATGTCAGAGCTGCTGCCGCTGTCCCAAGTGATGCTGCTGGTGGTGGTGGTGCTGACCTTTGGCATAAGCTTTTTGTCGGCCATTCTTTTCTGCCTCTTGACAGGCGTGAACTCTTTCTCCAGGTTCCTCCGAATAGAGGCTTCTACCTCGCTTTCAGCCCAGACAGAGGAAGAAGAAAATCCCGCTACGAAGGCAGCAATGTCATCCGAGGGCGGTCGCTTCGTCCCTCGGGCGGATGTGTTGGCCTGAGGGCTGCCGGCTGCCGTCGGGGCAGGTGATGGGGTGGAGGCAGCAGATTGATGAGGTGTGGCGGCAGGTGTAGGTGTGTGGGCAGGGGTGGGGATGGTGAAATAGTGGGCAAGGAAGGTGGGAAAGACAACATCAGGTTAATTTAAAGTATGGTTAATGAAATTTACCGTGGAGTTGGCAAAATCCCTGATGAATGTCATCAGACCCAGCTGTCTGTCTTCCACCCTCTAAATGGAAGCAAGGATTTGAGTGGATGTGTCTGTCGGAGCAGCTGCTGCGGCAGGTTCAGTGTCGGGTTCAGTGTTGGGCTCCTCTGATGATTCTGCTGGGGCGGCATTAGGCTTGACGGAAGAGATGGGGGTTGCTACTGTCAGCTCCATGAGGCTGATAATATTCTTGTCTGTCCAGCCCCATCCCGTCACTAGTCGATCGGTGGTGGCTTCTGGTACGGTAGAGCAGCGGCAGAGGGATGTAATCGGGAAGGGCAGACAGAGGAGGGATGTTGATCTGTTAGTGCAGTCCACGATACTCTCCATCATGTAGCGTCCCACATTTAATGGCTGTTTGTTCATGATTGAGTGGATTACGGCTAGCCTCTGCTGGTCCAATGTGGTATGATGAGAGGACGGCAGAATCCGCTTCTTGATGAAAGCGTTTCATAATTTGGCTTCTGGAAGCAGCTGCCCCCTTCTGACGGTATTGGGATTTTTCTTACTCGTGTTCCATTCAGTTCCTTCTTCTGTCACTTCTGCCATGACAACATCGAAGGCAGCGGTGTCCAGTGTGTCCAGGAACTGCTGGTGGGCATCGTCGTTGGGGCCGAAGTAGAGACCATAAAAATTGTTGATGCGCTCTGCTTTGAATGGTTCTTTTGTCCCTCGGACAGTCACTGTTGTTGCCGTCCTACTGCCAATGGCAGCATAGAATTCCCTCACCAGCGTTTCATTCATTTCTGATGGTTGCTCTGCAAATTGCTCCCACAGCAGAGCCTTTATCGCCCTCGCGATGAACGGTTTTAGCCCCATATTCTCTGCCTTTCGAGTATAGATAAAGCCTCGTTCTTCCCAGAGGTCCTTAGTTGCGAAGGACTGCGGGGTGGGTGCTGCTGGTGAAGAGGTTGAAGCAGCACTGCGGCGGGTTCTTCTGGAAGACATGTTAGTTGCAAGGGTTTTGTGAAAGTAAAGAAAACAAAGAAAAGCTAAAGGGGAGAGCAAGTAAGAATAAGTAGAAGTGAGTAAAATGAAAATGAAACGGGGTTTTATAGAGGAAGAGTTGCTGCTCGTTTAATGCTGTAACGGCAGGCGTGAATAACGGGGCGACTGTTGAGCTTTAGCGTGTCTGACGCGTCTGACACGCATTTATGCGTCTGTCACACGTTTCTGCGTCTGCCGTGATAGTCTGATGACAGCCTGTCTTATCCGTGTCTGTGGCGGCAGCTGGAACGACATGCTTCAATATTGGGCTGTATTTGGTTGATGGATGGATGATGGGCTTGGGTCACTTCTCTTATTATTCTTGACTCCTTTATTTCCTAAAAACAGTAAACATAAAAACATTATTCGAATAAAATAAACCTTATTGCCTAATAAATAATAAATAATAAACATAAATAAAAATAAAATTTAGGTTAGATTAGGGATGCCTTGTGGGGCATCTCCTAAGGTAACCACTTCCTGTATTCTTGGGGCTTTAGTCCCCTGATAATGCTTAAGGCAATGTCCGTTGACTTTGAATTGGTGCCCGTCTTTTAACGATCGGATTGTGATGGCACCATGGGGAAAAACTTGTACGACTTGGAATGGGCCAGACCATCTAGATTTTAGCTTCCTTGGGAAGAGTTTTAGTCTAGAATTGAACAACAATACAAGCTACCCTGGGCAGAACTGTCGTGGCAGCAACTTCTTGTCATGCCACTTCTTAGTCTTCTCCTTGTAAATTCTTACATTGTCGTAGGCCATTGTTCTTATTTCTTCAATCACGTTCAAATCTAACAGCCTTTTCTGGCCTGCCTTGTCCAAGTCCATATTTACTGCCTTGATTGCCCAGTAAGCTTTGTGCTCTATCTCGACAGGCAGATGACAGGTTTTTCCATAAATCAATCGGTATGGAGACATGCCCAATGGAGTTTTAAAAGCTGTCTTATATGCCAATAATGCATCATTAAGGAGTAAAGACCAATCTTTCCTAGTTGGCTTAACCATCTTCTCAAGAATGTTCTTAACTTCCCTATTGGATATCTCAGCTTCTCCATTGGTCTGTGGGTGGTATGTTCTCGCGATCCGATGCTTGACACCATATTTCTTCAAGGCGGCAGCAATAACCCTATTGTCAAAATGTCTCCCTTCATCACTGATAATCGCCTTAGGGATGCCAAATCTAGAAAATATGTTTTTGTGTATAAACTTTTGGACTGTCTTGGCATCATTCTTTTGAGTGGCGATAGCTTCAACCCACTTAGAGACATAATCCACTGCTAGGAGGATGTATAGATTTCCACATGAAGATGGAAAAGGTCCCATAAAATCAATCCCCCAAACGTCGAAGATCTCGACTTCTAGAATGTTCTGCAGTGGCATCTCGTTCCTCCTCGAGATGTTACCTGTCCGCTGGCACCTGTCACAGTTCTTGTAGAAGTCCTGTGCATCTTTATACAGTGTCGGCCAGTAGAACCCTGACTGCAGCACCTTGGCAGCAGTTTTGTTGCCTACTAAGTGACCTTCATATTGTGAAGCATGGCAGTGATGGAGAATGTCTTCTTGCTCTTCTTGTGGTACACACCTCCTTATGACTTGATCTGCACATAGATTGAAAAGAAGAGGTTTGTCCCAATAATAATGCTTAACATCATTTTGGAACCTCTTCCTGGCTTGATAATTAAGATCAGAAGAAAGTATTCCGCTAACTATAAAATTAACGAAATCAGCATACCAGGGAAGTTCAGAGGACTTACCTGCCGCCATGGCTGTTGCGGCAGCGATTGCGGCAGCAAAGAGCTGCTCATCTGGGAAGGTCTCCAGTATGTTTGTTTCATCTATTGGCAGACTTTGTCCCTTCTCCAATCTTGACAAGTGATCTGCCACCTGATTTTCTGTCCCTTTTTTGTCCTTTATTTCAATGTCGAATTATTGCAATAGCAGGATCCACCGTATCAATCTAGGTTTTGCATCCTTTTTTGCGAACAAATATTTCAGGGCAGAATGGTCTGTGTGCACTACTACCTTCGTCCCAAGTATGTAAGAACGAAACTTGTCGATGAAGAACACCACAACTAATAGTTCCTTTTCTGTGGTGGTGTAGTTCACTTGAGCGTCATTCAGTGTCTTGCTGGCATAATATATGACATGAAATAGCTTATCTCTGCGATGTCCAAGTGCTGCCCCGACAGCATAGTCACTAGCATCACACATAATCTCAAATGGATGTGTCCAGTCTGGTGGCTGTACTATGGGGGCTGTTACTAGTTTTTCCTTCAAAACCTTGAATGCTTCAGTGCATTCATCATTAAAGTCAAAGGGTTGGTTCTGCTCTAAAAGATGACATAAGGGCTTGGTGATTTTTGAGAAATTTGCAATGAATCTCCGATAAAATCTAGCATGCCCTAAGAAACTTCTAATTCCCTTGACTGTGGTTGGCGGCGGCAGCTTCTCTATCACTTCTATTTTGGCCCTGTCGACATCTATGCCACGGCAGCTAATCTTATGGCCAAGGACTATCCCTTCATCCACCATAAAGTGGCATTTTTCCCAATTCAAAACGAGATTTGCTTTTTCACATCTTTCAAGTACCTTTTGTAGATTGCCGAGGCAGCTCTCAAAATCGTCTCCAAAGACGGAAAAATCATCCATAAAAATCTCAAGGAAGTCCTCTACCATATCGGAGAATATGGCCATCATGCACCTTTGGAAGGTGGCGGGTGCATTGCATAGTCCAAATGGCATCCTCCTAAAAGCATACGTTCCGTAGGGGCATGTAAAAGTCGTCTTTTCTTGATCCTCCGGTGCGATAGCAATTTGATTATAACTTGAATAACCATCAAGAAAACAATAGTAAGGTTTTCCCGCTAATCTATCAAGCATTTGATCAATAAAGGGTAAAGAAAAATGGTCCTTTCGGGTAGCTTTGTTAAGCTTCCGATAGTCCATACAAACCCTCCAACCGGTCACAGTCCTGGTTGGGATTAACTCATTGTTCTTATTGGTTATCACGGTCATTCCTCCTTTCTTGGGAACACATTGCACCGGGCTCACCCATTTGCTGTCAGAGATGGCGTAAATAATACCAGCATCTAACCACTTGATTATCTCTTTACGCACCACTTCTTTCATCGCATGGTTTAGCCGCCTTTGGGCATCAATAGTCGGCTTATGATCTTCCTCTAGAAGGATTTTATGCATGCATAACGCTGGACTAATGCCTTGTATATCAGCTATCGTCCATCCAATCGCCTTTTTGTGCTGCCTTAGCATGCCTATTAGTTGCCGTTCCTATTCCTATGGCAGCTTAGAAGAGATGATTACGGGCAACGTATCATTTGAACCAAGAAAAGCATATTTAAGCTGCCCTGGCAGGGGCTTCAGTTCTAAGGCAGGTGGTTCAACAGTAGATGGCTTTTGGATGAAATGGTTATCCGAAGTATAATTTAAAGGTTCGAATAACTTACCTGGACGATTGCCTAACCAATTTACCTCCTCCTGATCTTCAATATCAGATGTATCAGATTCAGAGGAGTTGCTGTCGTCGGTGTTGTCGTGACAGTCCTGTAGGTGGCTGCCGCGGCAGTGACCAAATTTAATATCGTGACAGCCCGACCTGATGCAGGGTTGATCAAGGGTAACGTCAGTGATAGCCTTGCATTCCTCGTCCATATCAGCATGTTTCATCGTTTGGAGAACATTCAACTTAATCTCTTGATCGTTCACTCGCATGGTGAGTTCTCCTTTCTCCACATCAATCAGTGATCTTCCCGTGGCTAAGAAGGGTCGCCCAAGGATGACTGGTGCATTTTCGTCTGCTTCACAATCTAAAACAAGAAAGTCAGCAGGAAAAATAAATTTATCCACTCTCACCAGAATAACTTCAATTTTTCCTTCTGGATGAACGTAAGAGCGGTCTGCCAGCTACAGAGTTACTGTCGTGGGCCGCGCCTTTCCAATACCTAATTTCTGAAAAACAGACTTTGGCATTAAATTAACACTAGCACCAAGATCACAAAGTGCCTTACCCACAAATTTATTTACGATTACACAAGGTATGATGAAGCTCCCCGGATCCTTCTTTTTGGGGTGGCTGCCGGTGAAGAATACTCATGCAACCTTCTGTCATCTTTACCGTTTCAAATTCCCCAAGTTTAGATTTCTTTGACATGACATCCTTGAGAAATTTGGCATAACCGGGCATGTCCCTAACGGCATCTAACAGCGGAATATTAATATGAGCCTGTTTAAAAATATCATAAATCTTTTTAAGTTGAGATTCTTGCTTAGCTTGTTGTATCCGTTGGGGAAAAGGTGGCGGGGGACAATAGTCAGCAATACGTCCTTTCCACTGCATACGAATCTGAGGAGGTTTGGGTTCATCAATTTTCTCCTATGTTGCTTCTGCTGTCATGACAAGCTCATCGGCAACGGTCTGTTTATCACCTGTCGGGGCAGCTTCCTCGACAGGTTTATCCAAGGCAGGTTCCTTTACTGTTTCAGCTTCTTTTTCCGGCCCTGGTAGTTTCTTCCCACTCCTAGTAGTAATTGCCTTACACTGCTCATGTGTGGGCTGCCTAGCATTTTCAGTATTGCTAGGGAATCCTCCAGTCTGCCTTGGCTTAATATGATGGGAAACCTGACCCATTTGTGTCTCCAGAGATTTCAAAGTAGCTTCATGATTTGTCATCCTCATCTCTGTTTTATCCATGAAATTCTCTGTTTTCTTGACAAACTGATTCATATTCTCAATATAAGTACCTGTCTGAGACATAAAAGTGGCCAGAGTCTGTTCCAATATACTGCTCGTGGCAGCTGGTTGCTGCTGTTGCTGCTGCGGCGGCAATTGCGGCAGCAGTTGCTGTCGCGTCAACAATCTAGGTCCTCCCTGATTCTGATTGTGTGCTTGAGGATTCAGGGCATTATTAGGATTACTCCAAGAAAATTTGGGATCCTTCCTCCAATTGGGATTATAATTGTTGGGATTGTAATTTGGCTTGTAGTTTCCAACATATTTTCCCTCTTCTAACTGTATCGGGCACTCATCCCGACTATGATTTCCCTCACAGATGTCACATACCTCCTCCACAGCAAATCCATGTTTTCCATCATCATTCAATAGCCTTTTCATTGCTTTAGTAAGGAATGCTACCTGTGATTTCATCGTGTTGTCGGCCTCATAATCCTTGACAGCAAGTACTCGTTTACCCCCTCTTCTTGTAGTCGGAAACTGCTCCTCATTCTTGGCCAGATTTTTCAAAACATGCAGTGCCTCGTCCGGATCTTTATCCAATAATAGTCCATTTGCTGCTGAATCAATTCGAATACGAGTTTGTAAGTTGGCAGCATTATGAAACTTAGTTACCTAATTCCAGACAGGGAATCCATGCATTGGGCAGTTCCGTAGAAGAGTAGTAACTCTGTCCAGGCCTCGTGCATCGGCTCGTCATCTTCCTGTTGAAAAGTAGCAATTTCATTACGTAATCGCTCAGATAAATGTGAAGGATTAAAATGAGATAAAAATTCACGAGATAAATCTGTCCAAGTTCTAATTGAACCCGACGTAAGTTTATTCCACCAAGTTTTAGCTCTGTCCCTCAATGAATGAGGAAATAAACGAAGCCTCAGTATCTCCGGATTAACTCCTGGCAGTCTAAACGAACCACAGATCTCCTGGAACGTTTTGAGATGCTCCCTAGCATCCTCTGTCACAACACCACTAAACTGTCTGGCATTGTTGATCATACTAAACATGACAGGTTTAAGCTCAAAGTTATCAATATCAATGTCTGGCAGCGTGGTCTCCAATTCTACATGATCGTTCAACATGTAGTCACAACATGACCGTCGTCCGGCGGCGGAAGGGTTATCGGCATGCGGTATAACATCGCCAGCAGGTGGGTCGTCGGCCATCTTCTCTAGCTGTTCTTCAAGTAACTCGTTCCTGGCTAAAAGGTGACGAATTTGTTTCTTGAGATTGAAGGAACGTTCAATTTCCGAATCTAATGGATACTCAAGATCTTCACCTCTTTTAGATCTGCGCATAAACTAGAAAACCTCGTGAAAAGCAAGAGTTGAAAGCACCAACGAAAAACAGAAAAATAAAAATAAAAACAAAAACAAAAACGAAAAGTGCAATAAAAGAAAGGTGGAGTTATGTTGCCAATCCCCGGCAACGGCGCCAAAAACTTGTTGCGTGTAAATTAGTCTATCGCAATGGTAGTGCAAGTGTACACGACGCAAGTAGTAAAGTGATACGAAGTATCGGATATCGTCTCCACAGGGATTGGGCTAATAGCTTCACCTTAGTTCACTGCACAAAAGTAAAGGAAATATTTTAGAAAGTTGTCACGAGAATAATAAAGTAAACGTAAATAGAAGAGTAGAAATATCAAGATAGAGAGAATGGGCTGGTATTGAATTGCTCAGTAGTGCAGGTATCGCAATGCTTAGGAAATCCAGTTCTGTCGTCGCGCCCGTCGCGGCAGCAGTCCGTTGATCGTCGCGGAAGCATACACACCAACTCAGTACTTCAAGTTTGGCAAGAATCCCAGATCTGCCTTGGCCTATCCCTAGGTCCAAGTCTGTCGATGATCACGTCTTGAAGATACCTTCCGGCGTGAATCGAAGGATGAACACCGATGTGTATGAATTCTTCTTTAGCCACTTAACCTCGCCTTATCCCTAGGCACGAGATAGTTCAACTATAAACTAGAGAACTTGCTCTTACTTCTTTCGTATACTTAACTCTCCCGATGCTAAGTAAATGGATAACCTCACAATGCTCTCCCGATGCTCTTGCAAGATATTAATAACCAAAATAAGAGAACTTGAAGTTTATTTCATTGAACTGAAAATTCCTAAAACAAAACAACCTTTGCAACTACTTTACAAATCAACCCGTGGCCCTAGGTGGAATTTAGAACATGTCGACGGCGGGTAAAAGCTAGGGGTTTTTTTTGTTGTCGGTTTTGGAGTAATCGGCTATGAGATATGATCTCCCACCTAGGTTAAAATACATGCCCTTATATAAGCTTTGGGCTCAAGTTATCTAATTTAACAAGGATTACAACTTTAATTAAAAGTATGATTCTAATAAAGAATTAATCTTCAATGATCCTACTTTTCAGCCGTCCTCCTTGTTTCTTGGTATTTTCTCTCCTTGAGCTTTGAGCTTGACATTTCTTTTGATCCGGGGCTTGGAAAAATATTTGGTTTTCACACAACAGACGAGCAGAATTTTCTCTATCTATCGAGGTCCACTTTGCTTTTCCTCCACTAACTTGCTGTCGTCCTCTGCTGTCACGACAGCACCATGGCAGCATCGTCCTCTTTGTCTGCTTGTTCAGTTCAGCTCTTCTGCTTCTCTGCCCTGCGCCTGCCTTCTCCGTCTACTGTGGCGGCAACCTGCAAAATCAACCATCTTTTAGTAGAATTTGTGCCTTTAATATATTTGTGATGTTTTGCTGTAAACTAACCTAAATGCAATGCAATGATGCTTGAATGTAGTTGAAATATGGGTTAAAAAGGGTGTAAATAATAGAACTTTTACACACTCAACATTATCCTTTTTCACCAGTCCGAACTGCGAAGATATATATTCAATCTTTGGCTTTTCACCAATCCTAACTGCGTAGATACATATAAAAGTTTTTAAAGTTTAGTGACTATATTCAAAGTGCCCTAAAATTTCAGGGACTACCGGTTTATTTTACCTATACTTCATTTAATGCATTTTATCCTTTTCTCAATATTCTTTATTTGTTGCTTGTGTTTCACTCAAACCTTTTTAAAAATATAGGGTTACAAGATATTAAATGGTCTTAGCACCACAGAATAGCGAAAGTTATCGTCTAGTTGAGATAAATCTATCTGGATGGGTGTATCGATACTTTAATGGATAGGTAAACCTTCACACTATAGTGATAGTATTCTGGGTAAGTTTATTTGAGGACTCGAGAGAGCATCTCCTATTAACTATGTCAGTACCTGATGGATGGAATGTAGAACTTTACAAATGATATGAACAATGAGCACAGAAAGCTTGAATCATTCATTAGCAAAGAAGGGTTTATAAACCCATGCAAGGACGTTCTAGAGATTTTGCCACATCAGCAAAATCTGTTACAACAATATAACAACCCTAGCTAGCCATGCACAAAAAGATTACAGCTGGATAACAAGCATGGAAAGATCTAGAGATGTTGGCTGATTTTTCATGCTATCATCTTCCCTACTTCTTCCTTCCTGTTCTGAAAAACTCCAGAGAGAGAAACAACATTGATCTTTTGTCGAAATAACGAAAAATACGAATTGGTGAGAGGTTTGGTGAAACCATCAACAATCTGAAAAGAAGCTGGAACATAGTTGACGAGAAGTGTTTTAGCAGAGACTTTCTCGCGGACAAAATGAGCATCAAGATCAACATGCTTGGACTGAGCGTGGGAGACGGGATTCATACTCATGGTAACGTCACTTGTACTATCACTGCGGATCACAGGAATGTTTGGCTGAGAAATTCCCATGTCAGTGAGTAAAGCTTGCAGCCAAACAACTTCAGAAGTGGTGTCAGCGATACTCCTGTATTCAGCCTCCATGGTTGAACGAGAGACCACCTTTTGCTTTTTAGACGACCAAGTAACCAGATGTTTGCCCAAAAAGACACAATTACGAGTGGTAGATCGAAGATCATCTGGATAGCTGCCCCAGTCAGCATCAACAAAGGCAATCAGACTAAAATTAGGACCTGTCGATGGAAAAAGCAAACCATAATGTAGTGTAGCATTGAGATAACGCAGAATCCTTTTCACAGCAGACAAATGAGCTTCACATGGCCGATGCATGTATTGGGCAACTTTTTGGACACTGTAAGTGATATCTGGTCGAGTATGACACATATAAAGCAATGCTCCGACCAGTGACATCTTCAATGGAACTGCCACTATTAAGAGTTAGTTTTTTAGATGGATCATGAGAGTGGAGGCACCATTTGCTTTGTCCATATGTGTGTGCATCAATAATTCATGGATATATTTGTGTTGACTCAAAAATATCATAGACCCACAGCGTTGGACCTCTATACCCAAAAAATAGTGTAAGTTGCCAAGATCTTTAAGAGAGAATCGTGCCCCAAGCTCGCGAACCACTTCAGAGATGTGGGAGGTACAGCAACCTGTGATGACAATGTCATCAACATAGATAAGAATATATGTGGAGATAGTGTCCTGGAGATAAACAAACAAAGATGAATCTGCTGCACTACTGTGAAAGACAAGACTTATAAGAAACTGTTGGAGTTGAGAATTCCAGTTGCGAGGAGCTTGGCGTAAACCATACAAAGCCCTCTCCAACTTGCAAACCAACACAGAACCATCATCACTAAGAACCTCAAACCCAGGTGGCTATCACATGTAAACCTCTTCGTCTAATTCACCATTGAGGAATGCGTTGTTGATGTTGACCTGTCGCAAGGGCCAATGATTCGACGCAGCAATAGAAAGAACAACATTGACAGTAGCAAATTTCACCACAGGACTGAAAGTATCAGTGAAGTCTCGACCTGGGACTTGCGAAAAACCTTGCGCAACCAGCCGAGCTTTATACCGAGAGACTGATCCATCAGCATTTTGCTTGACTCGAAATATCCACTTGCAGCCAATAGGAACACGACCAGAAGGTAATTGGACAAGGGACCAGGTGTGATTCTTAAGTAAGACTTCATACTCAGCCATTGTAGCTTGACGCCACTCAGGAGAAGCAAGGGCATCAGTAATGGTCTGAGGTAAGGTATGAGCATCAGGAGACGCATTAGTGAGGTAAGCTTTTGGTTTGAAAATTCCGGCTTTGCTTCGCGTTACCATTGGATGAAGATTACCAAGAGAAGGAGGGAGATGATCAACAGAAGGCGTAGAAGATGGACTCGTGACATCAAATGTAGGTTCAATTGATGGTTTATGAGGAATGTCTGTTGAATGTGTAAAAGTTCTATTATTTACACCCTTTTTAACCCATATTTCTGCTGCATTCAAGCATCATTGCATTGCATTTAGGATAGTTTTCAATTAAATATCACAATTATATAAAAGGCACGAATTCTACTAAAAGATGGTGTATTTTGCAGGTAACTGCCAAGGTTGACGATGAAGGCAGGCGAAGGGCAGATAAGCAGGAAGGCTGAACTGAACAAGCAGCTGAAGAAGACGAACCTGTCATGGACCCGTCACGACAGCATGGTGACAGCAGATTATTGAAGAGAAAAAATGAAGTGGACATCGATAGATAGAGAAAAATCTGCTCGTCTGTCGTGTGGAAGCCAAATAATTTTCCAAGCCCCGGATCAAAAGATATGTCAAGCCAAAGCTCAAAGGAGAGGAAATCCCTAAAAGCAAGGATGCGGCTAGAAAGTAGGATACTTTAGAGATTTAGTCTTTATTAGAATCTTACTTTTAATTAAAGTTGTAATCCTTGTTACCTTAGATAACTTGAGCCCAAAGCTTATATAAAGGGCATAGATTAAACCTAGGGCATGGCCGACTACCCCATAACCCAAACCGAAACCCTACCGTCCATCCGTCACCGACATGTTCTAAATTCCCCCTAGGGCTACGAGTTGTTTTGTAAAGTAGTTGCAAGGGTTGCTTTGTTTTAGGATTTTTCAAGTTCAATAAAATAAACTTCAAGTTCTTTTATCTTGGTTTTAATATCTTGCAAGAGCATCGGGAGAGCATTGTGAGGTTATCTATTTACTTAGCATCGGGAGAGTTAAGTATACGAAAGAGATAAAAGCGCGTTCTCTAGTTTATAGTTGAACCATCTCGTGCTTAGGGATAAGGCGAGGTTAAGTGGCTAAGGAAGAATTCATACACATCGGTGTTCATCCTTCGATTCACGCCGGGAGGTATCATCAAAGACGTGTTCATCGACAGACTTGTGCCTAGGGATAGGGCAAGGCAGATATGGGATTCTTGCCAAACTTGAAGTACGGAGTTGGTGTGTCTGCTGCCGCAACTGCCAACGGACAGACGTCGCGACAGGTGCTGTCGGCGACGGGAGCGACGACAGAACTGGAGATCCTGAGCAATTCAATACCTGCACTACTGAGCAATTCAATACCAGCCCATTCTCTCTATCTTGATAATTCAATCCTTTATTTACGTTTTTACTTTATTATTCTCGTGACAATTCTCAAATATTTCTTTTACTTCGTGCAGTAAATCAAGGTGAAGTCATTAGCCCAATCCCTGTGGAGACGATATCCGATACTTCGTATCACTTTACTACTTGCGTCGTGTACACTTGCACTACAATTGCGATAGACTATTTTACACGCAACAAGTTTTTGGCGCCGTTGCCGGGGATTGGCAATATAACTACATCTTTCATTTATTGCACTTTTTGTTTTTATTTATTTTATTTTATTTTATTTTTGTTTTCGTTTTTAGTTTTTCTTTAATTTTTATTTTGTGTTTTCAACTCTTGCTTTTCACAAGGTTCTCTTGTTTATGCGCAGATCGAAAAGAGGCGAAGATCTTGAGTATAAGTTAGATCCGGAAATCGAACGATCATTTAATCTCAAGAAATAGATTCGCCACCTTTTAGACAGGAACGAATACCTTGAAGAACAGCTTGAGCAGATGGCCCGTAACCAGCCTGCTGGAGGAGACATACCGCCTGCCGGTGATCCACCTAGGGCAGGTGGACGACGGTCATGTCGTGACTACATGCTGAATGACCATGTAGAGCTGGAGACCACACTGCCGGATATTGATATTGATAACTTTGAACTTAAACCTATCATGTTTAGTATGATCAACAACGCCGGACAGTTTAGTGGTTCTGCGACAGAAGATGCTAGGGAGCATCTCAAAACGTTCCAGGAGATCTGTGGTTCGTTTAGGCTACCAGGAGTTAGTCCGGAGATACTGAGGCTTCGGTTATTCCCCCATTCATTAAGGGATAGAGCTAAAACTTGGTGGAATAAACTTACACCGGGTTCCATTATGACTTGGGCAGATCTAACTCGTGAATTCTTATCTCGTTTTAATCCTTCACATTTATCTGAGCGATTACGTAACGAAATTGCTACTTTTCAACAGGAAGATGACGAGCCGATGCACGAGGCCTGGGATAGATTTACTACTCTTCTACGGAACTGCCCAATGCATGGATTCCCCGTCTGGAATCAGGTAACTAAGTTTTATAATGCTGCTAACTTACAAACTCGCATTCGCATTGATTCTGCAGCAAATGGACTATTATTGGATAAAGATCCGGACGAGGCATTACAAGTCCTGAAGAATCTAGCTAAGAATGAGGAGCAGTTTTCGACAGCTAGAAGAGGGGGTAAAAGGGTACTTGCTGTCAAGGACTATGAGGCTGACAGCACTATGAAATCACAGGTAGCATTCCTCACTAAAGCCATGAAACACTTATTGAATGAAGAGGACTTACGAGGGTTTGCTGTCGAGGAAGTTTGTGCTACTTGTGAGGGAAATCATAGTAGGGATGAGTGCCCTATAAACATAGAAGAAGGGAAATATGTTGGAAATTACAAGCCAAACTACAATTCCAACAACTACAACCCTAATTGGAGGAAAGATCCCAAATTTTCCTGGAGTAATCCTAACAATGCCCTAAATCCGCAAGCACATCATCAGAATCAGGGGGGTCCTAGATTGTTGACGCGACAGCAACTGCAGCCGCAGAACCTGCCGCAGAACCTGCCGCCTCAGCAACAACAGCAGCCACCACCTGCCACGAGTAGTGTATTGGAGCAGACTCTGGCTACCTTTATGTCTCAGACTGGCACGTATATGGATAATATTAATCAGTTTGTCAAAAAGACGGAAAATTTTATGGACGAGACTAAGATGAGAATGACAAACCATGAGGCCACCTTGAAATCTTTAGAGACACAAATGGGTCAGGTGTCGCAGCATATTAAACCTAGGCAGAATGGAGGTTTCCCTAGCAATACTGAAAATGCTAGACCACCCCCACATGAGCAATGTAAGGCAATTACTACTAGGAGTGGGAAAAAGTTACAAGGGCCGGAAAAAGAAGCTGAAACAGAAAAGGACCCTGCTTTGAACAAACCTGCCGAGGAAGCTGCCCCAACAGGTGACAAACAGACCGCTGCCGATGAGCCTGTCACGACAGCAGAAGCGACAGAGGAGAAAAAGGAAGATTATCGTCCACAGATTCGCATGCAGTGGGAAGGACGCATTGCTGATTATCGTCCTCCACCACCTTTTCCTCAACGGATACAACAAGCTAAGAATGAATCTCAACTCAAAAAAATTTATGATATTTTTAAACAGGTTCATATTAACATACCGTTGTTAGATGCTGTTAGAGAGATGCCCGGTTATGCTAAATTTCTCAAGGATGTCATGTCTAAAAAATCTAAACTTGGGGAATTTGAAACGGTAAGGATGCAAGAGGGTTGCATGAGTATTCTTCATCGACAACCACCCCAGAAAAAGAAGGATCCGGGGAGCTTCCTCATACCTTGCGTAATCGGCGATAAATTTGTGGGTAAGGCACTTTGTGATCTTGGTGCTAGTGTTAATCTAATGCCCAAATCTGTTTTTCAGAAACTAGGTATTGGCAAGGCGCGGCCCACGACAGTTACCCTACAGCTAGCCGACCGCTCTTACGTTCACCCCGAAGGAAAAATTGAAGATATTTTGGTAAGAGTGGATAAACTTATTTTTCCTGCTGACTTTCTTATTTTAGATTGTGAGGCAGATGAGAACGCACCAGTCATCCTCGGACGACCTTTCTTAGCCACGGGAAGATCGTTGATTGATGTGGAGAAAGGAGAACTCACCATGCGCGTGAACGATCAAGAAATTAAGTTGAATGTTCTCCAAGCAATGAAACATGCCGATGTGGACGAGGAATGCAAAGCCATCATCGAGGTGACCTTTGATTACCCCTGCATCAGGTCAGGCTGCCGAGATATAAAATTTGGTCACTGCTGCGACAGCCATCTAAAGACCTGTCACGACAGTGACGACGACAGCACCGACGACAGTGACCCCTCTGAATCCGATACATCTGATACTGAAGGTCATGAGGAGGTAAACTGGTTAGACCATCGTCCAGGTAAGTTATTCGAACCCTTGAATTACACTTCAGATAACCATTTAATCCAAAAGCCCTCCACTGTTGAACCACCTGTCTTAGAACTTAAGCCCCTGCCAGGGCAGCTTAAATATGCTTATCTTGGTTGTGATAACACACTGCCTGTAATCATCTCTGCTAAGCTGCCGCAGGAACAGGAACGACAGCTGATCGACATGTTGAGGCAGCATAAAAGGGCGATAGGATGGACGATAGCAGACATTCAGGGCATTAGTCCGGCAATCTGTATGCACAAAATCCTCCTAGAGGAAGATCATAAGCCGACTATTGATGCCCAAAGGCGGCTAAACCTTGCGATGAAGGAGGTAGTGCGTAAAGAGATAATCAAGTGGTTAGATGCTGGTATTATTTACGCCATCTCCAACAGCAAATGGGTAAGCCCGGTGCAATGTGTTCCCAAGAAAGGAGGCATGACTGTAATAACCAACGAAAACAACGAGTTAATCCCAACCAGGACTGTGACCGGTTGGAGGGTTTGTATGGACTATCGGAAGCTTAACAAAGCTACCCGAAAGGACCACTTTCCTTTACCCTTTATTGATCAAATGCTTGATAGATTAGCGGGTAAACCTTACTATTGTTTTCTTGATGGTTATTCAGGATATAATCAAATTGCTATTGCACCAGAAGACCAAGAGAAAACGACTTTCACATGCCCCTACGGTACGTACGCATTTAGGAGGATGCCATTTGGACTCTGTAACGCACCTGCCACCTTCCAAAGGTGCATGATGGCTATATTCTCGGACATGGTTGAGGACTTCCTAGAAATTTTTATGGATGATTTTTCTGTCTTTGGAGACGATTTTGAGAGTTGTCTAGGCAATTTACAAAAGGTGCTCGAAAGATGCGAAAAAGCTAGCTTGGTTTTAAATTGGGAAAAATGCCACTTTATGGTGGATGAAGGGATAGTCTTAGGCCATAAGATTAGCTGCCGTGGGATAGAAGTCGACAGGGCAAAAATAGAAGTCATAGAGAAGCTGCCGCCGCCAACAACAGTCAAGGGCATTAGGAGTTTTTTAGGGCATGCTGGTTTTTATAGGAGATTTATTGCCAATTTCTCAAAAATCACGAAACCCCTATATCATCTCCTAGAGCAGAACCGACCCTTTGACTTTAATGAAGAATGTACTGAAGCATTCAAGGTTCTGAAGGAAAAGTTAGTGACAGCCCCCATAGTACAGCCACCAGACTGGACGCAACCGTTTGAAATTATGTGTGATGCTAGTGACTATGCTGTCGGGGCAGCACTTGGGCAGCGCAAGGACAGGCTATTTCATGTCATATATTATGCCAGCAAAACATTGAATGATGCCCAAGTGAATTATACCACCACGGAAAAGGAGCTGTTAGCTGTGGTGTTTTCCATCGACAAGTTTCGTTCTTACATACTTGGAACGAAGGTTATAATACACACCGACCACTCTGCCCTCAAGTATCTATTTGCAAAAAAAGATGCAAAACCTAGGTTGATACGATGGATATTACTATTACAAGAGTTCGACCTTGAGATAAAAGATAAAAAGGGGACAGAAAATCAGGTGGCAGATCACTTGTCGAGGTTGGAGACGGGACAGAGTCTACCGCCAGATGAGACACACATATTGGAGACCTTCCCAGATGAGCAGCTCTTTGCTGCTGCAATAGCTGTCGCGACAGCCATGGCGGCAGGTAAGTCTTCTAACCTTCCCTGGTATGCTGATTTCGTTAATTTTATAGTTAGCGGAATATTACCTTCTGATCTTACTTACCAAGCCAGGAAGAGGTTTCAAAATGATGTTAAACATTATTATTGGGACGAACCTCTTCTTTTCAAAATGTGCGCAGATCAGGTTATAAGGAGATGCATACCACAAGAAGAACAAGAAGACATTCTCCATCACTGTCATGCTTCACAATATGGAGGACACTTAGGAGGCAACAAAACTGCTGCCAAGGTGCTGCAGTCAGGGTTCTACTGGCCGACACTGTATAAGGACGCACAGGAATTTTACAAAAACTGTGACAGGTGCCAGCGGACAGGTAACATCTCGAGGAGAAACGAGATGCCACTGCAGAATATTTTAGAAGTCGAAATCTTCGACGTTTGGGGGATTGATTTTATGGGACCTTTTCCATCTTCATGTGGAAATCTTTACATCCTCCTAGCAGTGGATTATGTCTCCAAGTGGGTAGAAGCAATCGCAACTCAAAAGAATGATGCCAAAACAGTCCAAAAGTTTTTGCACAAAAACATCTTTTCTAGATTCGGCATCCCTAGGGCGATTATCAGTGATGAAGGGAGTCATTTTGACAACAAGGTAATTGCTGCCGCCTTGAGAAAATATGGTGTCAAGCACAGGATCGCGACAGCATACCACCCACAGACCAATGGACAGGCTGAGATATCCAATAGGGAAGTAAAGAACATTCTTGAAAAAATGGTTAAACCAACTAGGAAAGATTGGTCTTTGCTTCTGAATGATGCATTATGGGCATACAGAACAGCTTTCAAGACTCCATTGGGCATGTCTCCATACCGTTTGATTTATGGGAAAACATGTCATCTGCCTGTCGAGATAGAACACAAGGCATATTGGGCGATCAAGGCAGTAAACATGGACTTGGACAAGGCAGGCCAGAAAAGGTTGTTGGATTTGAATGAGATAGATGAAATACGGACAATGGCCTACGACAATGCAAGGATTTACAAGGAAAAAACCAAGAAGTGGCATGACAAGAAGTTGCTGCCACGACAGTTCTGCCCAGGGCAGCTTGTGTTGTTGTTTAATTCTAGGTTGAAACTCTTTCCAGGGAAACTCAAATCTAGATGGTCTGGCCCGTTTCAAGTAGTTCAAGTTTTTCCCCATGGTGTCATTACAATTCAATCACTAAAGGACGGGCACCAATTCAAAGTCAATGGACAACGCCTCAAGCACTATCAGGGGACTGAAGCCCCAGGAATACAGGAAGTGGTTACTTTAGGTGATGCCCCACAAGGCATCCCTAATTTAACCTAATTCTTTTCTTTTTCTTTTTATTATTATTAATATTATTTATTAGGAATTAGATTTATTTTATAATGTTTTGTTTTTAATTTCGGTTTTTAGGAAATAAAGGAGGTAAGTGAGAAAGAAGAAGTGGCCCAAGCCCACCGCCCATCCACCAGCCCAATAAAGTCCATTCATGATAACCTGTCGTTTCGGCTGCCGGCGCAGACGGAGTTGACAGGCTGTCAACAGACGCACAGCAGACGAAGAATCGTGCGGCAGACGCACAGCAGAGGCATTAATGCTCGTCAGACGTGTCAGACACTCTACATTCAATCTGCCGCTCCGTTATTCCCGCCTGCCGTTGCGGCATTAAATGGGCAGCCCCCGACAGCTATATAAACCCCTTCTCCTTTTCATTTTTCATCACTTCAGATTTTCTCTCTTGCTATTCTCTTTTAGTTTGATCTATTTTCTTTCATTTTCAGCCCTTGCAACCAAATATGTCTTCACGACAAACCCGACAGAACGCTGCTGCCGCTTCCTCTTCCGCAGCAGCATCCCCGTTCGCTAACAAGGAACTTTGGGAGGAGCGAAGCTTCATCTACAACAGAGATGCCCCTCTGTTTGGACTCCGGCCGTTCATCATGCAGGCCATTACAGCTCAACTGTGGGAAGACTTTGCCGAGCAGCCGGCAGAACTTAATGACACCCTAGTCAGGGAGTTTTATGCGGCGATCGAGAGCAAGACGGCGACATCTGTCACTGTCCGAGGAGTGACAGTCCCTTTTACCGCCAGCAGCATCAACCATGTCTTCGGCCTCTTCTTCGGCCCCAATGACGATGCTCATCAACAGTTCTGGGACACCCTCGACGCTGCCGGCCACGATGCTGTCATGAGGGAATTGACAGAAGCAGGAACGACATGGAGCATAAGTAAGAAGAACCCCCATTCTGTCAATAGGGGGCAGCTCCTACCTGAGGCAAAGTTATGGAACGCTTTTATCAAAAAGCGTATCCTGCCCTCGTCCCACCATACGACAGTCAACCGACAGCGGCTGGCACTCATCCACTCTATCATGCACAACAGGCCCATCAATGTGGGCAGGTACATGCGGGACAACATTCTCGACTGTGCTTTCCGATCAGACTCACAGCTCTGCCTGCCCTGCACCATCACTGCCCTCTGCCGCTGCGCTGCTGTACCGGAGGAAGACTCAGACAAAATCAAGAAGGGCAGCGGCTGGACAGACAGAAACATCTCCAGCCTCATGGAGCTGGTAGTCGTATCGCCCCTCAACGCCTTCGATCCAAACGCCCCTCCTGCTGACTCTGATGATGAGCCTGCCACCGAGCCTGCCACCGAACCTGCCCCAGAAGCTGCCACCAACACCGCTCCGGCAGATCCGAACGCCCACATCCTTGCTGCCGTCCTGCGGATCGAGGAACGCCAGATGGGCTTAATGACATTCATCCGAGACTTCTCCAATGCCACGGTAAACTTCATTACCAATACTTTGAATTTTTCGGATGTCTTTTTCCCCACCTTCCCCGCCCATTATTTCAATATCCCATCCCCTACTCCCACACCACCTGTCTCTCCCCATGGAGAATCTGCCTCCTCCACACCTTCCCCGACGGTAGCCGGCAGTCCACCGGCAGACACCTCCCCTCGAGGAACAAAGCGAGCTGCCACTGACGACAGCCCCCTTGTCTGGAGGAATTTGGACAGCGCCTTCACACGGGTGAAGCGTATCAAGCATGTGGCAGACAAGCGAAGGCTGTCCAAAGCCATCATGACCACCAGCTGGGACAGCAGCAGCAGTTCCGATGTCAGGCTAGTGGAGCCACCTGCCCTTCAACCTGCTGACGACCCTGTCCCCCAACCGGTGGAAGACCCTGCCCCTCAACAGGATGACGAATCTGTCGATCAACCTGCTCCGGAACCTGCCCAGCCACCTCCTCAACGCAGACGCTACCATCAAATTCACGTCAGCAGCAGCAGCGAGGACAGCGAATAAAATTTAAGTTTTTATTTCTTTTTTTATCCTCTTATTGCTGCCTGCCCTTATATAATTGTGATGTACTTTTTTATCTTGTTTTTCTTTATTTGTTTTTAAGTTTGTTTTGCATTGAGGGCAATGCAACCCTCGAGTTTGGGGGTGGCAACCCTCCATATTTAATGGCATCTTTAGCACATCTTTTGTTTAACTGTTGTGTCTTTTTATTTACTTATTTAAAAAAAAATCAGAAAATTAAAACTGTTGGCTTAAAACTGTGAAGTTAGCTTACCTGTCATGACAGCTCTGTCGTGGCAGCATCTTTAGGACAGGTTAAGGAAAAGTTTAGAGCCTTTCTATAGTTCTAAAAAACTTAAACACTTTTGTGACTGTTATATTGCTTAGATTTCTTTTAGCCAAACTAGAATAGGATGCTTAGAACTTGAATAGCCCCTAGAGGTGCCTAACACTGGCTCTAGGAAAGAAGTTTTGTAAAAGAAAATCAAAGACCTAGAGGTGCCCGAAACCGGCTCTAGGAAGCTAACTAGAGGTGCCCAAAAACTGGCTCTAGAAAAATTTTAGCTTGAAAATAAAAGAAAAAGAAGCATGAAAATGTGCCTTCTAAAAAAAATAAACTTTGGCATAAAAATTTGAGTTAAGGAGTTGAATATTCTAGTGAAACTAAGAGAGTCTTAGCATATAACTGTTCACAAGCATGCACACACTGTACGAGAACTATAGGGAGATTCCGGACAGATCCTAACCTTCCCGACAGGTTGCTGCCGCCATAGAGAATGAGCGACGGGTAAGGGACAGTTCACTGTTTGAAGGCCAACACAAAAATTTTCATTTTTCTTTAGGTTTAATTGCTTGAGGGCAAGCAAAGACTTGAGTTTGGGGGTGTGTTGAGTGTGTAAAAGTTCTATTATTTACACCCTTTTTAACCCATATTTCTGCTGCATTCAAGCATCATTGCATTGCATTTAGGATAGTTTTCAATTAAATATCACAATTATATAAAAGGCACGGATTCTACTAAAAGATGGTGTATTTTGCAGGTAACTGCCAAGGTTGACGATGAAGGCAGGCGAAGGGCAGATAAGCAGGAAGGCTGAACTGAACAAGCAGCTGAAGAAGACGAACCTGTCATGGACCCGTCACGACAGCATGGTGACAGCAGATTATTGAAGAGAAAAAATGAAGTGGACATCGATAGATAGAGAAAAATCTGCTCGTCTGTCGTGTGGAAGCCAAATAATTTTCCAAGCCCCGGATCAAAAGATATGTCAAGCCAAAGCTCAAAGGAGAGGAAATCCCTAAAAGCAAGGATGCGGCTAGAAAGTAGGATACTTTAGAGATTTAGTCTTTATTAGAATCTTACTTTTAATTAAAGTTGTAATCCTTGTTACCTTAGATAACTTGAGCCCAAAGCTTATATAAAGGGCATAGATTAAACCTAGGGCATGGCCGACTACCCCATAACCCAAACCGAAACCCTGCCGTCCACCCGTCACCGACATGTTCTAAATTCCCCCTAGGGCTACGGGTTGTTTTGTAAAGTAGTTGCAAGGGTTGCTTTGTTTTAGGATTTTTCAAGTTCAATAAAATAAACTTCAAGTTCTTTTATCTTGGTTTTAATATCTTGCAAGAGCATCGGGAGAGCATTGTGAGGTTATCTATTTACTTAGCATCGGGAGAGTTAAGTATACGAAAGAGATAAAAGCGCGTTCTCTAGTTTATAGTTGAACCATCTCGTGCTTAGGGATAAGGCGAGGTTAAGTGGCTAAGGAAGAATTCATACACATCGGTGTTCATCCTTCGATTCATGCCGGGAGGTATCATCAAAGACGTGTTCATCGACAGACTTGTGCCTAGGGATAGGGCAAGGCAGATCTGGGATTCTTGCCAAACTTGAAGTACGGAGTTGGTGTGTCTGCTGCCGCAACTGCCAACGGACAGACGTCGCGACAGGTGTTGTCGGCGACGGGAGCGACGACAGAACTGGAGATCCTGAGCAATTCAATACCTGCACTACTGAGCAATTCAATACCAGCCCATTCTCTCTATCTTGATAATTCAATCCTTTATTTACGTTTTTACTTTATTATTCTCGTGACAATTCTCAAATATTTCTTTTACTTCGTGCAGTAAATCAAGGTGAAGTCATTAGCCCAATCCCTGTGGAGACGATATCCGATACTTCGTATCACTTTACTACTTGCGTCGTGTACACTTGCACTACAATTGCGATAGACTATTTTACACGCAACAATGTCAGAGGTGGTAGATGTAGGAAATGTAGACTCAATTGGGGGTTCAATAGGTAATGTATGAGATGGAGATGATAGAAGACTAGTAGGAATGATCTCAGGAGGAGGGTTAGACGAGGATATGTCAGGCTCGGGTACAAAAAAGGTGGGTGTCACGGGCATAGATGAATGTGAAGTAGGAGAAGATATAGGATTAACATGACTATGAATGGAGGAAGGTGAAGCACATAGTGTACCAGGTGATAAAGGATGAGACATAGTTGGAGCAACAAGTTGTGAGGGAGTGACAGGAGAAGTACTATGCACAGGAGACAAAGTACAAGCAGGTTGGCCAGGGAAAGTAGAAGTAGCTCTAAACAGATGCTCAACACTAGGAACCAAAGGCAAAGGTGAACTTGTAGTAGAAGTAGATAAAAATGGAGAAGCCTGTGTAGAACCAGCAAATGGAAAAACCTGCTCATCAAAGACAACATGCCGTGAAATATAAACTCTTCCATCTGGGGCAAGACATTGATAGCCTCTGTGGGAGGGACTGTAACATAAAAAAGTAGAAGGAAGAGATCGAAAATCCAACTTGTGAGCATGAAACGCCCGCAGATGAGGAAATCAACGACAACCAAAAACACGAAGAAGCTCGTATTTAGGTTTCCTTCCAAACAAAGACTCAAATGGTGAACAACCATGTAGAACCTTTGTAGGAAGGCGATTGATCAAATGTATAGCAGAAATAACAGCAAATGACCAAAAACGTAGTGGAAGAGAAGTCTGTGCAAGGAGAGTCAAAGCAAGCTCAATAATGTGGCGGTGTTTACGCTCAATGACACCGTTCTACTGGGAGGTGTGAGGACATGTAATTCGATGAATAATCCCAGCCTGACGCAAGATCAGAGTTAAGCTGCAATATTCCCCACCCTAGTCACTCTGAACTGCTTAGGCAGTAGCATTGAACTGGGTGTGAATGAGCTTAAGAAAATCCTGAAATGCTGCAAGAGCCTGGGACTTACGTTTCAGTAAATAAAGCCAGCAATGACGTGTTTTTGCATCCACGAAAGAAACATAATAAAGATAACCTTGCGAAGCAACATGGGCAGGGCCCCAAAGATCAGTGAAAATCAACTGAAATGGTGTATCATAGGAGGAATCAGATGGAACAAATGGCAACTTGTGGCTCTTTCCCATATGGCAAGCAGAACAAATATGTGAAAATGTATTAGCATCACTCGAAAGAGGAACATTACAAGATTTGCACATTGTAAGTAGTGTTTCATGAGATGGATGCCCTAAACGGCGATGCCACAACTCATACAAGGAGGAAGAACTATGAGCTAAATGGACCTGAGGAGTAGGTCGATTATTACAAGAAGATAAACTGGAATGAAATCTATAAAGACCACCATCTTCTTCACCCATCAAAACCACAACACCAGTGGATTCATCACGAACTAAACAAGATCTAGCATGAAACTCCAGGTACACATCATTATCCCTAGCAAGCTTGGACACCGAAACCAAGTTCTTTGTTATGCTAGGTACGTGCAAAACATTGGTCAACTTTAAAGTTCGATTAGAGGAAAATAAAGCAGACTGGCCTAAGTTGGAGATACCAAGAGAAATACCAATGCCAATAGTATGCTTACCAGGGCCTGAATATTCAACACTGTCAAGAAGAAAATTCGAATCAGAGGAGACATGATGAGAGGCACCGAAATCAGCAAACCAATGACCCTTGTTTGCAGTAACATTGTTGGCCTGGGTAGAAGGAATATCAGGTGAACTACAAGATGGTTTGGAAGCTGTTACATTGGCATGGTTGCAACCACAACTTAAGGAAGATCCATCAAGAGCACAAAGATTGGCATTACCAGATTCATTACGAGCCATGTCTTTGTTACGAGCAGTAACACCAACAAAATTCTCATCAAAACGGTGCCAACACCGGTCAACCAAGTGACCCAACTTGCCACAGAGTTGGCACTGAAACCTCGGACGCCCAAATCTCCCACGACCACGAGAAGCCGACGGAGAGTGATTGTAACCCCCTCATCCCGGTCTGGCCGGATGACCGGTCCGAGTGAGCTACACGGGGAAAACCGAGTGAAAACTCCCTAAGGAACTCTCCCTCGGTTAGCAACCCTATTTTTTTTCATTTTAATCTTGTCTAGATGAGAATTACATCCTAAGTGATCATACAGCGGAACAACATTTACGAATCAATCAATCGAACCCAAACTAACACTTAAAAGCCCATTTTTATAGTTAAACTACAGGCGGTATCGATACCCTTAAGGGGGGGTATCGATACCCCTTTGACTAGGTCAACAGGGTTTGGTCAACCTGAGGAGACAGTATCGATACCCCAAATGAGGGTATCGATACCCTCCCCTAAAGTTGACTTCCCACGGTCAAAGCCAAGACAACGGTATCGATACCCTAGAGGCCAGTATCGATACCGAAATCGACAGTGGCTCCAGTGGCCAAAAAGGTATCGATACTCCCCTCGAGTATCGATACACGAGGCCTGAAACCACAGGGTAGTATCGATACCAGATCAACGGTATCGATACCCCAGCTACGAAACTGCAGGTTTGAGCTGATTTAGAGCACAAGGAGGCCCCTAAATCCCTCTAACACTTCAACCAACACACTATCATCAATCCCTAAGGCAAGCCAACCATAAAAGCATACATATTTAAGCCAAGGGAGTCAATTAAACATGGATTTAAGCATTCATACATAGCATTCTAGTTAAAGAGCAATTCATGCAATATTGGCATACTCAAAATACAAAGGACCTTAAAAGGAACAAGACATCTTGAAAGGTTTGCACTCATACACTATGCAACCTAAACATTCTAAAACATGCCATCAAACATCAAACATTCATCATAGTATAACATGCTTACAAACCATGATCAAACCAAAAACAACATCAATCAAATGAGTCACACACGCTCATACAAAGACCCTTGCCACATTGCTAACTATTACAAAATCGATAACCATACTTGAGCTACAAGCTTGGAAGCCCTTCTTGCCTTGCCTCGAGCTAACACCACGCTAATGATCTGCATTGTTGAACATTAAGAGCGTAAGCTATAAGCTTAGTGAGGGTGCTCTAAAACGAAAAACAACAACAATGCAGGGTTCAAGCATGTTAATCCTAGTCTCACACATATCAAGCATTTCATATAATCAAGTAGACCTAGCTAGTCTTTCAAGTGGCAAATATGGTCTCTCAATCCTAGCAAGATTTAAACATCAATATAGATCATCATGCAACAACACCATATGCCACAATCACATATCACCATCATATATCACAATACATGAACAAGTTAATTGGCCACTTTAATTACCCCGATTGTGCGGATTAAAACCTTGACAACACTTTACCTCGGTGGGATTCCACTCATCACCGGACCTTGCATGTGCGGGATTCCACTCATCGCCACATGCCCTACGGATGGGATTCCACTCATCATCCCGTAGAAATATAATAAGCTTCCGGTGGAATGCTACATCACCGTACTCCTCCTTGATGACTTAACGCCATCAAGGCCACGTACGTTTTGACTCAATTTGTGTGCACACTATCCTAATGATCGATCATTTACAACCGGTAATTTTTAGTGCCAATTTTCATAACCACATCATATATAAACATCAACCATCACAATACATGCTCATCACATATCAACTCATCATGATATACATACAAGTAACAATTAACCACAAATCAAGAGTATAGCTAGTAAGCACAAGAGCACATGGATATCAAAGGCTAAGCTATCAACTTGAATCAACTAGAAGTGGCTTACCAAGCACACTTCACCCACACACACACTCGAACCAAACTTTAAAAACAAGTTGAACCACTCACCGCCCTTCCTTAGCAAATCGAACAATCCTCCTACGCACCCGGATTCGGTCCCAAAGCTCCTTCAACGTTTCCCCTTGCTTCTAGCCAAGCAAAACACACTTATTACACCACAATTCAATGCTAAAGCTCAACTATCAATTCACTTCACAACCATAAACCAAATTTCACAAATTCCCCAAATCACAAAATCTCCCAAAACTCAATTTTCGTGCTTCCCAAAACTCTTGCTGAAAAACCCACTTCCAAACCCCCAAATGGCTTCCAAAGCATCCCAAAACACTCTCATACCATAGGTAGACCAACAGCCCATCAATTGCAACACAAAACCCACCAAAAACTCAAGTTTTACAACCTTAAATCTAGCCCTAAGACCTTACTACGAATTTCTATCAAAATTCAACCAAATTAAAGTATATGGTGTATTTCATCATGCTTAAACAAACCCCCAACATAATTTAACAAAACAAATTAAAAAGCCCCATCAAAAACCCCAAATTTCATATGAACCCTAATTTTCAAAACCCAATATTCTTGAAATCCAAGACCATGGTTAGATAGAGGTTGGAGAGGAGAGTTAGAAAACACAATTACCTTTGCAAAACACCTTGAATCGAAGTAGAAATCAAATGGAATAGTAACCAAACTTTTGGGAGAGTTTGAAAAGAGAAGATGGGGTTTTAACGTGAAAAGGAGGTAGGAAAGAGGGAAGATAATTTTTTTGTTAAAGTGGTCTAGCTTTTTAAAAGTTTTTGGTAAAATTGCAACATTGGTCCCTCCCCTTTCATTAAAACTCAATTTGGTCGTCATCTGAAGTTGAAATATTTTAATTAAGTTTCATTTGGCTCGAACTAAAAACCCGGTTAACTCCTAGGCCCAAAACACGGGTGTTACAACTCTCTCCCACTTAAGGAATTTCGTCCCCGAAATTACCTGACTGAAAGAGATACGGAAACTGCTTTTCCATATCCTCCTTCCTCTCCCAAGTGGCCTCGTCCACACCTCTACGTTGCCACTGCATCTTTACTAACTCAATAGATCTACCCCTCAACACTTTACTGTCAGAAGCCAAGATCTCAAGGGGCTCTTCCTCATAAGTCAAATCCGGATTCAATTCAATTTCTTCTACGGGCATAACATGTGATGGATCGGACCTATACTTACGAAGCATGGATACATGGAACACATCGTGTATCTTCTCAAGCTCGGATGGCAAACGCAACTGATAGGCAACGGGACCAACCCTCTTCACAATCTCATACGGTCCTATGTACCTTGGACTCAATTTCCCTTTTCGGCCAAATCTCATCACTTTCTTCCACGGAGACACCTTCAAGAACACCTTCTCACCCACTGAGAACTCAACTTCCTTCCTCTTCAAATCGGCATAGGACTTCTGCCTATCCGAAGCAGCCTTCAAGCGATCACAAATCAATTTTACCTTGTCGGATGTCCCTATTAGCAAATCCGGCATAGGTAACAGTTTCTGTCCTACCTCGGCCCAACACACTGGAGTCCTACACTTTCGACCATACAAGGCCTCATACGGAGCCATCTGAATGCTCGACTGAAAACTGTTGTTGTACGCAAACTCCACTAGAGGCAGATGCTTCTCCCAAGTACCCTGAAAGTCAATGATACAACATCGCAACATATCCTCTAAGATCTGAATAACCCTCTCTGACTGACCATCTGACTGAGGATGATAAGAAGTGCTGAAGTTCAAACGGGTACCCAAAGCTGTATGCATACACTCCCAAAATCTCGAACTAAACCGCGGATCTCTATCTGACACAATGGACTTCGGCACACCATGTAACCTCACAATCTCACCAATGTACAAATCGGCCAATCTATCTAAGGTGTAAGTAGTGTTGACTGCCAAGAAGTGAGCACACTTCGTAAAACGATCTACTATCACCCAAACTGAGTTCTTCTTCGTAGGTGTCAAAGGCAAACCCGAAACAAAATCCATGGTGATGTTCTCCTATTTCCATTCCGGAATTCTCAACGCTGTAACAAACCTGAGGGAACCTGATGTTCCGCCTTCACTCTCTAACACACTAGGCACTTACTCACAAAGTCGGCTACATCTCTCTTCAAGCCAACCCAAAAGTACTCATTCTTCAAATCAAGGTACATCTTCGTACTTCCTGGATGCATAGCAAATGGACTACTGTGGGCTTCAGTCAAGATCGTACGTCTCAAATCACTGTCTTCAGGCACAACTATTCTGTCTTTGAAACATAAGACCCCATCGGAACTGAAACTGTAGTCTGAAGATCTACCTTCGGCTATATCTTGCACGTGAGGTGCCAAAGATCTATCTAATAGCTGTTTCTCTCGAATCATCTGACCTAGAGTAGGTCTAACCTGAAGCTCGGCTACTAAGCCACCATCCCCGGACAAACTCAATCTAGCAAACATGGCTCTCAAGTCCACGGCCACCTTCCTACTCAATGCATCGGCCACTACATTGGCCTTACCCGGATGGTACTCAATAGTAAGATCATAGTCTTTTAGCAACTCTAACCATCTACGCTGTCTGAGATTCAAATCTCGCTGAGTCATAATGTACTTCAAACTCTTGTGGTCGGTGTATACTGTGCATTTCTCACCATACAAATAGTGCCTCCAAATCTTCAGAGCAAACACAACTGCAGCTAACTCTATGTCATGGGTCGGATAGTTGCGTTCATGGGTCTTCAACTGTCTCGAGGCATAAGCCACTACTCTTCGGTCTTGCATCAAAACACATCCTAACCCTACATACGAGGCATCACTATAAATCACATAGTCCTTCCCGGACTCAGGCTGAATCAAAATCGGTGCTTGGGTCAAAGCTTCTTTCAATTTTTCAAAGGCTCTCTGTCTTGCATCTGTCCACTCAAACTGAACACTCTTCTGTAGTAGCTGTGTTAACGGAGCGGCTAATTTAGAGAAACCTTCCACAAATCTTTTATAGTATCCGGCTAAGCCTAAGAAGCTACGTACTTCTGTCACTGACTTCGGTTGCTTCCACTCAACAATGGCTTCAATCTTCTTCGGATCAACTCTAATGCCTTCAGTTGACACTACATGTCCTAAGAAGACTACTTCCCGGATCCAGAATTCACACTTGCTGAGCTTCGCATACAACTGATGATCTAGCAAAGTCTTCAAAACAAGTCTCAAATGTCGGTCATGGTCTTCTTCAGTTCGCGAGTACACCAAGATGTCATCAATAAATACAACCACAAACTGATCTAGATACTGATGAAAAATCCTATTCATCATGTCCATGAAAGCTGCCGGTGCATCAGTCAACCCAAAGGGCATGACTAAGAACTCATAATGACCGTACCTAGTCCTAAAGGCCGTCTTCGGTACATCAACCTCTCTAACCTTTAGCTGATAGTAACCTGATCTCAAATCAATCTTCGAAAAGACCGATGCTCCTCTCAACTGATCAAACAAGTCATCAATTCTAGGCAACGGATATTTGTTCTTCACTGTCAACTGATTTAACTGTCTGTAATCTATGCACATTCTCATACTCCCATCTTTCTTCTTCACAAACAATACTGGTGCACCCCAAGGTGAAGAACTAGGCCTAATAAAACCTCTATCTGTCAATTCTTGCAACTGAGTCTTCAACTCTTTCAATTCTTTCGGTGCCATACGATACGGAGCAATCGAAACAGGAGCTGAATTTGAATAAGTCTCAATGTTGAACTCTACCTCTCTGTCCGGTGGTAACCCTGGCAATTCTTCCGGAAACACACTAGGAAAATCACATACTGTCCGGATGTCCTGAGGTCTAACCTCACTCATGTTAGGGTTCATCACATACGCTAAGTATGCTTCACACCCCAACTCAACTAACCTCTTAGCCTCTAACACTGAAACCACATTGGACAAGAACTTCACATTCTCACCCACCACTACAATCTCATAATCATATGTGAGCTTCAAAGAAATCCGTTTAGTTTCAAAGTCTATCCTAGCTCTATGCTCCGTGAGCTAGTCCATACCCAGAATTACATCAAAACCATAGAAGGGAAGCTCCATCATATCCACTGGAAACACATGTCCCTGAACCATCAACGGACACCTTCGGTACATCTTCCTAACCACTACCGTGTCCCCAAAGGAACTAGTAACACTAACTCCTACCTCTAACAACTCACAAGGAAAATTCAAAGACTGTGCATGCTCACTCAATATGTAGGAATGTGTAGACCCAGAGTCAATCAAAGAAAGCAAACCCAAAGACTGTATCGAGAAATTACCTGCGATCACATCGGTGTCCTGCTGCTCCCCGCACTGAGCGTAAACCCTAGCCTGTCCTCCGCCCTCCGGCTGGACTGCAACTACATGAGCTATGTTCCTCTGACCATCGTTCCTTGGCTGGAAGTTTCCTCTACCGCGCCCGCGGCCTCTCTGATAATCATTGGCTCTAGCAGGAGCCTGAGCTGGTGCCTGTCCCATGTGATGTGGACAGTCACGCCTAATGTGGTCTCTAGCACCACAACTCCAACAGGAATGATAATTTCCCCAACACTCACTGGTGTGGTTCCTCCCGCAAGTAGCACATGTGGGCAACTTCCCACCAGCTCTCTGGCCCTGGTGGCCCCTACCGTGGTTACTGCCACCACGCCTATGATCATACTGATGCCGGTTGTCCCGATGCCTCTTGGCATCACCTCTATCAAAGTTGCTGGACCTCTTACCTGAACTAGATCCACCTGACCGCCTGGTCAAACTCAAACTGTGCTCCAAGTCCTTGGCCCTCGAGACCAAGACATCAAAATCAAAGTAATCAGAAGCTAGAGTATAAGTCTTGATCTCCTCATTCAGCCCATATCAGAAGCGGTTACAACGCTCCACCTCAGTAGGTACAAGTTCAGGTGCATACTGACTCAGCCTGACAAATCGGATCTCATAATCAGTCACAGACATACTCTCCTGAAGCAATGCCATAAACTCTCTCTTCCTCTCATCGAGGTATCGCGGACCCAAATACTTCTTCTTGAAAGCTGTCTCAAAGAACCCCCAAGTGATCTCGGTCTCATCCATCCCCGAAGTAACGGTGACCCACCAGGTGTAGGCATCACCCTGAAGCAGAGACTCAACACATCCCAACTTGCGCTCACCAGTACATCCCATCTGAGCAAGAATACGGACGGTCTTCTCAAACCACAACTCTGACCTCTCCGGAGTAGCACCTCTAAACTCTTCGGCCCCAAGGCCCCGGAGTCTCTCTAATGGTAATCCGGTGCCCTCACCCTGATGATGAGCTGCCTGACCTCCAGCTACTGCAGCCTGGAACGCTCCGGCTATTGCCTGAACCAACGGAGCTAAGTCAATTCCGGCCGGTCCTTGGCCACCTTGGCCTCTTTGTGGTCCCATTCCTCCGGGCCCGGCCTCGCCTCCCACTCCCGGTGGAGGAGGTGGTGGTGGTGGAGGTGGTGGAGGAGCTCCAACTCCAACCACATGCTCTCCCACTTGGGCTCCAACCCTAACTTCTTGCTCAACTCTCGGAGCCTCTGCCCGTGGTTCCGGTCGAACCATCCTAGGCCTCCCACGTGGTCTCATGGTTCAACTAGCAAGGTATAAACTACAACAAGAAACAATAGGATTACGTTAGCCAAAGCAAGGGTCCAATAGTGCTCAAGTATTCCTCTTTCAAAAATCCTTTTTAAATTAAGTAGTAGTAGCAATGGGCACACACTCACACGAGACACGACCATTCATGCATTCAAAACATCATACGATCAATCAAGCATCAAGGATTCATGGCAAATCATGCATCGAACAACACAAGCATTTAACACATTAATCTTACCTCACTTACCTGCCCGAGGTCTCGGAAACCTCAGGCTCTGATACCAACAAATGTAACCCCCTCGTCCCGGTCTGGCCGGATGACCGGTCCGAGTGAGCTACACGGGGAAACCCGAGTGAAAACTCCCTAAGGAACTCTCCCTCGGTTAGCAACCCTATTTTTTTTTCATTTTAATCTTGTCTAGATGAGAATTACATCCTAAGTGATCATACAGCGGAACAACATTTACGAATCAATCAATCGAACCCAAACTAACACTTAAAAGCCCATTTTTAAAGTTAAACTGCAGGCGGTATCGATACCCTTAAGGGGGGTATCGATACCCCTTTGACTAGGTCAACAGGGTTTGGTCAACCTGAGGAGACAGTATCGATACCCCAAATGAGGGTATCGATACCCTCCCCTAAAGTTGACTTCCCACGGTCAAAGCCAAGACAACGGTATCGATACCCTAGAGGCCAGTATCGATACCGAAATCGACAGTGGCTCCAGTGGCCAAAAAGGTATCGATACTCCCCTCGAGTATCGATACACGAGGCCTGAAACCACAGGGTAGTATCGATACCAGATCAACGGTATCAATACCCCAGCTACGAAACTGCAGGTTTGAGCTGATTTAGAGCACAAGGAGGCCCCTAAATCCCTCTAACACTTCAACCAACACACTATCATCAATCCCTAAGGCAAGCCAACCATAAAAGCATACATATTTAAGCCAAGGGAGTCAATTAAACATGGATTTAAGCATTCATACATAGCATTCTAGTTAAAGAGCAATTCATGCAATATTGGCATACTCAAAACACAAAGGACCTTAAAAGGAACAAGACATCTTGAAAGGTTTGCACTCATACACTATGCAACCTAAACATTCTAAAACATGCCATCAAACATCAAACATTCATCATAGTATAACATGCTTACAAACCATGATCAAACCAAAAACAACATCAATCAAATGAGTCACACACGCTCATACAAAGACCCTTGCCACATTGCTAACTATTACAAAATAGATAACCATACTTGAGCTACAAGCTTGGAAGCCCTTCTTGCCTTGCCTCGAGCTAACACCACGCTAATGATATGCATTGTTGAACATTGAGAGCGTAAGCTATAAGCTTAGTGAGGGTGCTCTAAAACGAAAAACAACAACAATGCAGGGTTCAAGCATGTTAATCCTAGTCTCACACATATCAAGCATTTCATATAATCAAGTAGACATAGCTAGTCTTTCAAGTGGCAAATATGGTCTCTCAATCCTAGCAAGATTTAAACATCAATATAGATCATCATGCAACAACACCATATGCCACAATAACATATCACCATCATATATCACAATACATGAACAAGTTAATTGGCCACTTTAATTACCCCGATTGTGCGGATTAAAACCTTGACAACACTTTACCTCGGTGGGATTCCACTCATCACCGGACCTTGCATGTGCGGGATTCCACTCATCGCCACATGCCCTACGGATGGGATTCCACTCATCATCCCGTAGAAATATAATAAGCTTCCGGTGGAATGCTACATCACCGTACTCCTCCTTGATGACTTAACGCCATCAAGGCCACGTACGTTTTGACTCAATTTGTGTGCACACTATCCTAATGATCGATCATTTACAACCGGTAATTTTTAGTGCCAATTTTCATAACCACATCATATATAAACATCAACCATCACAATACATGCTCATCACATATCAACTCATCATGATATACATACAAGTAACAATTAACCACAAATCAAGAGTATAGCTAGTAAGCACAAGAGCACATGGATATCAAAGGCTAAGCTATCAACTTGAATCAACTAGAAGTGGCTTACCAAGCACACTTCACCCACACACACACTCGAACCAAACTTTAAAAACAAGTTGAACCACTCACCGCCCTTCCTTAGCAAATCGAACAATCCTCCTACGCATCCGGATTCGGTCCCAAAGCTCCTTCAACGTTTCCCCTTGCTTCTAGCCAAGCAAAACACACTTATTACACCACAATTCAATGCTAAAGCTCAACTATCAATTCACTTCACAACCATAAACCAAATTTCACAAATTCCCCAAATCACAAAATCTCCCAAAACTCAATTTTCGTGCTTCCCAAAACCCTTGCTGAAAAACCCACTTCCAAACCCCCAAATGGCTTCCAAAGCATCCCAAAACACTCTCATACCATAGGTAGACCAACAGCCCATCAATTTCAACACAAAACCCACCAAAAACTCAAGTTTTACAACCTTAAATCTAGCCCTAAGACCTTACTACGAATTTCTATCAAAATTCAACCAAATTAAAGTATATGGTGTATTTCATCATGCTTAAACAAACCCCCAACATAATTTAACAAAACAAATTAAAAAGCCCCATCAAAACCCCCAAATTTCATATGAACCCTAATTTTCAAAACCCAATATTCTTGAAATCCAAGACCATGGTTAGATAGAGGTTGGAGAGGCGAGTTAGAAAACACAATTACCTTTGCAAAACACCTTGAATCGAAGTAGAAATCAAATGGAATAGTAACCAAACTTTTGGGAGAGTTTGAAAAGAGAAGATGGGGTTTTAACGTGAAAAGGAGGTAGGAAAGAGGGAAGACAATTTTTTTGTTAAAGTGGTCTAGCTTTTTAAAAGTTTTTGGTAAAATTGCAACATTGGTCCCTCCCCTTTCATTAAAACTCAATTTGGTCATCATCTGAAGTTGAAATATTTTAATTAAGTTTCATTTGGCTCGAACTAAAAACCCGGTTAACTCCTAGGCCCAAAACACGGGTGTTACAGTGATAGGAACGAGAAGAGTTGGAAGGAGAATCCTTATGAGCAGAAAAATTAGAAGGGGCCTGCACCATATTAACACTGGAAGAGAGATCAGATAAAGGATTAAAGCTCAAAAGCTGCGTTTCAGCATCAAACAAAACTGAAATAGTAGCATCAAGAGTAAACGACTGCTGACTGGCCGTGATAACATTCACAAAAGGCTGATACTCAATGGGCAAACCATTTAAAATGGTGGCAATTTTCTCGAGATCCGAGATCATACTTCCACAAGAAAAAAGGGCATTACAGATCTCTTTAACCTGCGAGACATAAGCACGCATGCTCGAATCTCCCTTTTTAACAGATCGAAGTTTATAGTGAAGGCTAATGACTATAGTGGTGGATCGACTGTAGAAGTAGCGAAGAACAGTGGACCAAATTGCTGCAACAGTGTCAGCGCCAACAAATTCAGAAAGAAGATGAGAGCTGATTGTTGAAAGGAGCCAGGAGGCTAAGGCACTGTCCTGAGCCACGAAGACTTCATAAGCTTCATTGTCAATAGGAGCACCATCAGATCCAGGGACGGTGGCCGGCGAAGGTTTAAGATCTCCAGTGAGAAGCTTCTCGAGACGCAAACTTCGAACTGCTAACAGAACCTGTTGTTTCCACATCAAAAAATTGAATTCATCAAGAACAATCGTCACCCGTTTGTTTGTGAACGTCTTGCTCATCTTTGTCAAACTAGCAGATGAATCAACATTAGGAGTAGAATCAGCGGTAGTGCCATCAGGTTGCGTCATCAGAGCAGGACAACGGAGGGAGAGGAAGAATTAAAGAACGCGGCAGAAGGAGATCCCAAACCTTGTGGCGAAAGATACCATGGTGGATGGAATGTAAAACTTTACAAATGATATGAACAATGAGCACAGAAAGCTTGAATCATTCATTAGCAAAGAAGGGTTTATAAACCCATGCAAGGACGTTCTAGAGATTTTGCCACATCAGCAAAATCTGTTACAACAATATAACAACCCTAGCTAGCCATGCACAGAAAGATTACAGCCGGATAACAAGCATGGAAAGATCTAGAGATGCTGGCTGATTTTTCATGCTATCACACAACAATGAAAATATTAGTAGAACATATATGTTTTAGATAATTTTATATTTTAGATAACAGATTGTTGGTTGCCCCTGGAAGTACCAGGATCGATACTTTAATGGATAGGTTAACAAATTATCATTAAGTCTTCTTTGACATGTTTTGTTTCTATTAATTTAATACAATGCATCATTCTTGGAACAAATAAGTAAACGATTCCCTAATCAAATTAATGAATTTAAAAACAATCTTAAAAATCCTATTTTAGATAATTTAGGGTTTTTCTATTCACAGCCAGGGAGCTATGTTTAGAAACTATTAAATCCCTATAATTAATACTCGTTTTCTTTTTTTAATGGAATCCACTAAGATGCTTAATTGTAGATACAATTAAGAGTTTTGCTATACACAATCCTAAGGACTATGATTTAAGATTTATAATTTAGAGTTTATTATTTAGGATTTAAAGTGTAGTGTTTATGATTTAATATTTAAGGTTTATGGTTTAATTTTTAGGGTTTTTGTTTTAGTGTTATAGTTTAAATTTTATAATTTAGGGTTTATTGATTAAGATTTATGGTTTAAAGTTTAATTTGATGTTTGTTTTTAGGATAATTAATAGAATAATTTTTTATCTGTATTAATTATATCTTGAATTAAGCATCTTATATGTTCTATTGAAAATAGAAAATAATCATTAATTATAAGAATTTTTTTATTTGTTAAAATAAATTTCAAACACAATTTAAATTATTAAGTCTTCCCTTGGTAGATTCCTCCCATAATAAATAGAATAAAACAACTCAACATTTGATGGAATGTACTTCGTCTTAAATCTTTGATTATGGAAACCAACAAAGATGTCCACAAAGAAATTACCTCAATTATTTGTAAAATGGCCATCAAGAGTTAATTAATTGAGACACTAACGACATATTACCGATACAAAAAATTTATAATCAACTTGAAATCCTTTTTAAATCTAATTAATGGAGGCTTACTTTTTAAAATAAAATATTCATTTTCAGCACGTGATAATGATCTATTAGACCTGATAGCATCTGTGTTATGTTGGTTTGTTTTTATCATAATCTTTAAGTTTATTTCATGCTTTTAGAACTTTCGTTAAATTAAATTAAAAAATATTGTCTTAGTTCTAGTTGATATTTAAATTTTAAATTTGATTTTGAACGATTCAAAAAAATTATAAAAAATTTTAACGTGATTGAAAAATAATTGAACGTTAAGAGGACTAATGGAAGTTCTGCTTACCTTTCTCGTATAACTTTCAATAAATCAGGGTTAATAATTTGATCTAGTAATGATTAAATTCGCAACAGCAATATGGAGTGGCATTCAAGGGTGACTCGTAAAAAGATGATTTCTACCTCAGTTGAAACCTTAACTCCACTATATATGCTTAGAAAGTATACATATTTAATTATGAATTATTATCCCATGCGCCGAAAACTTTTTGTTTCCACAAGTCCTTTACTTTTAGTGTTTAGGGTTTAAAGTTTAGGGATTTTAATTTAGGTGTTTAAAATTTAGGAATTACGGTTAGAATTTAGACTTAGGGTTTTAGTTTTAGGGTAATATGTTTAGGGATTTAGGTTTTAACCTATAAACCCTAAATTTTAACATTAAACCTAAAATTCTATTAATAGCCCCTAAACTCAAAAAAGCTACGCTTATAGCTCATAAACTCTAAACCCTAAATGGAGTCCCTAAACCCTAAAATTAATGCAATTTTTTCATAAGCGCTTGTGCATGGAATAATTACTCATTAATTATTGGGTAATTATTCTATACACAAGCGCTTGTGAAATTCTTTTACACAGGTGTAGAGTGTCCACGAGTTCTATATTTTGTACACATTTTTGCCCTTATTATTGTTGTTCTTAAGTTCATTTAGACATATTTAGTTGCATTACATGGATTATAACAGTATCTTCTATTTTACCATGCTTTTATTGAATATTTTATGTTTGGTTCAGAAAAGTTATTGTATTAGTTTAGTTTATATTTTTAGGTGTTGTAGCAAGGAGAGGAGAGGAGAGGACAGGGAAGCTGGAACAAAAGGAACTGTACTGAAGTAGTTCCAGATGCCACCAAGGACGCTACTGAAACAGCATTGCCGCCTAGTGCTGCCCGGGCAGGAGTTACACCGACTTAGCCAAGATTGGTCGCGATTTAAAGAGGACAATTTCCTAAGCCCAATAAGCTTGTCTTGTGATTTTCTGAAGCCTGTAGCGGCCGGTAGAGCTGATCCAAGATCGATAAGTAGAAGCACTTATCTTTACTTGCAGAAGAAGGCAACGTCCATATTAAAGTAAAAAAGGAGTATGTATTTAATGTAAATATACTATAAGAATTTCTACTTCAAGAAGGACTCAAACTTAGGTCATGAGCCCTATATATACCCAATGCTTGTAAGGGTATAGGGGTATGACGAGGTGTGAGGGGATGCGTGCTTGAACAGCCGCACAACGGAGATGTAGCTAGATAGGTTGGAGTTGTTGGGGGTCGTGGCCCAACTCTCCTAGGGTTAAGGCGCATGTAAGTAAAGTAGTTTGTAAGAAACGATTGTATTAGTTTTGAGTTGTTTTTAATAAAATTCCAAAGTTTGCTTAATCTATGCTCTTCATTATTTCAATTATTCTACACCAGTCAGTTGAGAGAAAATCCATTTGTCGGGCACGAAAGTGCAAGGCTCACGAAAGGGTTAAGCACGGTCACAACATGTAAAGGCGTGATTAACTTTGTTCTACACCAGTCCACAAGTTTCAGCGGCTAAGAGGGATCACCAATCGAATGGGCTTGGCTGTGTTAGGTTTAGGATAAGATTGCTAGGTATTGCCTACATCACGTGAGTGTTCGAGCATCCTATAACCTAAAAATAGGAGGGATCATTGTCGACTATCCTGCCGAACTTGGAATTTCTGCCAGACTTGCCGCCAGGACCTCTTTCCGTTCCACTTGCTGATACAGTACACTCCTGCAGTGGTAGTGACCCGCTACAGCCACGTGACAGGGTCGTAGTCTACTGCCCGCCATACCCGCCAAGGCAGCAATTCATGGCAGCGCAAAAACATACTCAAACTTTAAAAGGCAGACCACATGCTACTGAGCTGCATTTGTCCTACCCAATCTATCAACCAAATATATCAACCAAATATATCAACCAATCCCTGTGGGAGACGATATCTTTTATACTATAACTTGACAAGAGTGTGCACTTGCGCTCATAAATAGTGAACACTTAGACGCTCTACAACAAGCACCTTAGATTTAGGGGTTAGGGGCTTCATTTAGGGTTTACAGCTTAAGGTTTAAGTGTAGTAGTTTTGAATTTAGGGACTCTTAATAGAATTTTGGGTTTAGGGTTAAAATATAAGATTTATAGGTTAAAACCTAATCCCTACCCATATTACCCTGAAACTTAAAACATAAACCCTAAATTCTAACCCTAAACCTTTAAATTTGAACCATGAACCCTAAATTTTAAGCCCCAACACTAAAACTTCTAAGCTCTAAACCATAAACCCTAAAATTGAGGCGCTTGTGGAAACATAAAGTTTCCACCGCCTGTGTATAGGATAATAATCCTTAATTATTTGTATAGTAATAGATGATAGGGTAAAGTACACAGATGGTCACTGAACTTTGGTAAAAAACCAAAATGGTAACCAAACTTTCAAAAATCTCAAAATGGTAACTAGACGTTAAATGTAGTTAAGTGAATGTTATAAAATTTGGTATAATAACACATTTAGTCCTTCATATTTATACATTCAATCAATTTAGTCCTAATTCGAAACAATTCACTAAATTAAGAAATAAAATATTATTAGATTGCATTTAATTTTATACACTATTAAGAAATAAAATATTATTAGATTAATAAAATTTTATAATTATATTTATTTAAATATATTTTTAATAATGTATCGTTACCTATTTTATTGATGATGTATAGATTTATTTATTACTAATACATCTAATATTCACCATATGTTTTTGAAAAGGTAATGCACAAAGGATTGGTATATAGAGATTGTAATTTTCAAATTTCACATATAGAGTTAAAAATTATCTCATACCTAATTTTTTATACTTGATGTTTTTGAAACTTTTTAGTGCACATCTGTATTATACAAGAAATAGGATTTTTAACCCCCCATTATGGTTTGTTGTAAATAATTGTGTTACAAAGTGTATACATTTGTTTTTGTAAAAGGGTAGCAATATATATATATATATATATAAGGTTAGGATCAACTTACACATTGTAAAACTCTTTAAATTTTACACGTTTTTGGATCGTTAGATGGGGCAAATGGATGGCTGAGATTAACTCGTTATTCTTTTTCTCAAGTGATAATCTTCACATATTCTACTGTTAATCTCATCCATCCGTTTCACTCATCCAACGATCCAAAGAACGTGTAAAACTCAAAGAGTTTTACACTGTGTAACTAGATCCTATCTAGTTACATAGTGTAAGAGTTTTTAAATTTTACGCGTTTTTATGGTTGAATGAGTGAAATAGATGACCAGGATTAACAGCGAGTTATGTGATGATTATCACTTGAAAATAATAAGGATTTAATCTCAACCATCTATTTCACTCATCCAACAATCTAAAAAACGTGTAAAAGTTAAAAACTCTTACACTGCGTAAATGAATCCAAAAAACGTGTAAAAGTTAAAAACATGTAAAATTATATATATATCAGGAAGGGGCATTATAATTTGGCATGTTTCATGAGTGTGCAATGTTGAAGCTGATGATCTAGCAAGAAAGGAATTGGTGCTGTGGGTACTGGGTAGAGGATGAGCTCAGGGACGGACCCAGGATTTTAGATTAGGGGGGGCGAACTTATAAATTTTTAGGGGGGGCGAACTTATAAAAGTTTGGGGGGGGGGGGGGGCGAAAATACATTTTTAATAGAAAATACATAGAAAAATTCTAAAATTTTTCTAAATCATATATGATTTTCAAAATTTTAGGGGGTGCGGTTGCCCCCCTCAGCACCCCCTCGGTCTATCCCTGGATGAGCTTGCACATTGTTTCTTTCTCCTGTCCTGAAGGTCCACATATGAACCAGTGGTGGCATTGATATAGGGTACGAGGTCAAGATTAAAGTTCTCTCTCTCTTTTTTTTTTTTGGTGGGTGCCTCAATATATTTTGACTATGTGAATAGGCGGGGTTTTGTTCATGTAAGGTTAAGGGTGATGTCACATTATTATATTGCTGTTGTGGCTCTTAAGATGTCGGTCAGGTTTTACTTATGCATTTTTAGGTGATTTAGTCCGCAGTTATTCTGTATCGAAGTTGATTATGACCTTTGTTTCTTTCGATGTTCGATATAAAGTCTCGATTTAATGTTAGTTATGAAAGGGTTTTTAGCAGATAAAAATTTATTGCACTTTTTCGGTATTCTTTTTTATGCCCCGGCATTAAAAAATTAAATTCTAACCCTTAATTTTATATTCTAAATCCTAAATCACAAACCTTAAACTCTAAAAAAAATACACCATACCCCTAATTCCCTAAAATCTAAACTTAATTTTTTTAGTGTAAGACATAAATAGAAGCGCCAAAAAGGGAGAGAATTTTTATTCGCTTTTAACAAACCTCCGTTACTTTTCATAATGGTATAAAAGTATTTATTTTTTATTTTTTTCTCGCAATAACTTTTTATTTTTTAACCCTTTGAAAATGCACATACACCTTAGAGATAAAGTAATTTGAACTTGTATCTCCTAAAATGAATATCATCGGCTTATATACTAAGACACTTGTTGGGTTCATTTCACAAATATAGTTCAAATAATATGTTTTTTTATTTAAAATACAAACACTGAGTTTCCACGTCACAAAGAGAACAAATTATTCCTTGAAAAGCAAAAGCTTTAACTTGTAAGTAGATAAGAAGCAAATAGGAACAGAAGAAGTGAAAACATTTTACATGCAGATGGCTTTATGCTATGAATTTTTCGAATTGAACAAATAAACGTTGGGTGCTATATTGCATTAGGATTTAGGAATAAAGTCATAAATCATACGCCACTCAATTGTACTTTTTTTTTATAAAAAAAGTCAAATTCTTTCCTTTATTTACTGTATGATTAGGAATGCTTAAGTTTGCAGCAAACGATTTGAATTACACTATTTAGAAACGTAAATGGCGTTATAATGGTTTCAATAATAGAAAGGGAGTCAACAAAATAATGCAAATTGTTGTCCATAAGAGCTGGCAGACCATGTGGGGGAAATATACCCTAGAAATTTTCGTTGTGGGAAGCACTGTTTCTCAGCATCTCCGGCCATTGAAATCATTTGATTATAACAATAAAGAAAGGAGTTTAAACATTATGAAGCATTGGAAACTTTTGTTTTGATGGACAAGTTCAAATGAAAGAGAACCAAGTGAATGCTTGAGGAGAGCATTTAATCCGTTGCTTTTCTCATGAAATTGTTTCTAGGTCAATACAGGGAAGGCATTACTAAGATTTTTAGGGTTTCAAGTGACTCTGATATATGTAAATCCCACAGCAAGGAGGACAGACCACTTTTTTTAGTGGGTGGGTGGACAAAAGATTTATGATCTGCCTTTCAGGAGCTAATTGGCTGCATAGTATTTTAAGTTTATTTGCTGTATAAATTGCCATATAGAGACTAATGTTTGATGTATATGGGACAGGCGGATATGGAGTTTGAGATCCGATTCTGAGTATAAGAAACAAATCTCACTCTGGAGGACAATCATTCATATATTGCTTTTACGGTGATAATGGTATTCCAGCTGCATGATTTTTGAATAGAAATCCTATGACTTTTTCGGTGTTCTTATATATGCTCCACACTAAAAAATTAAGTTTGTGGTTTATTGTTAAGGTTTAAAGTTAGAGTTTAAAAATTAAGGGTATGATTTATTTTTTTAGAGTTTAAAGTTTATAGTTTAAGATTAAGACTTAAAATTTATATTTTTAGTATTGAGGTATAAAAAATAACACCGAAAAAGGACCGGAGATTTTCTCCCCATGATTTATATACTCTGGTCTCAAATGAACCAAGCCAATCTCTGTCGGGATTCATTTTGTTTGTAGTCAAATCATCTACTGGGTTTTGTTTCCGCATTCCCTATTAGATCAAGCATTTTAGAATAATGGAGCATCTCACAAAGTTATTTTTTTATTTAACTAATGGTATTAAATTTATTAATCGATTAATTCGGTTTAAATATTATAAAAACTTATTAGAGCGATCATTTTACTTTAATTTATTTTTTTAATAATATAAGAATTCAAATACTGATATTGCTTAAAAAACTTAATGCGGTTGTTGGTATAAACTATTTTAATAGAGCTATCAATCTTTGAATGGAAAAGCTGACGCCCACTATTGAGAGTGTAGACAAATCGAAAACGATATCTCCTTTATATTCTTAGGTCTCCATGTTACTAGACTTGTGTAGGGGACTAAACTCAAGCTTGTCCGTTCGGGAAATTTTTGTATTAACGGGATCAAATTAATTTTTTTGATCAGATTTTACATTATATAAATGTTTATTTGAAATTCACAAAAAAAATCAGGGTTCATGAATTTACCAACTTTTTTCTTGGAAATGTTTGTCAAATTTCATTTGGCCAGGAATTCGTGGAGAATCTTTCATAGTTGATATAAATAAAAGGGAACTATGGCATGTTTATACAATATGACATTGGGAGGATTTGGGCTATGTGTCATTGGCAGATGAAAACAACCCTCAGTACAGTATTGGGAAGAGATGGTCCAAGAAGAACAGTATGTGGATGGATTCAATACTCCACTTAATAAAAAATGGGGAAAAATAAAGGTATAAGAAAAGTAAAGGACATTTCCACCAATAAAACATGGGAAAGACTTGCAGTCTTTCACTTGATGATGAGATTTTTCTATCTCGTCATTCTCACTGGCACCCTATTCACTGCATTCTCCATTAACTTTTCTTTTAATTATTCGATTAAAACAATATATTTTTAATTGAAATTTGTTAGTTTTATAGATCTAGGATATATTTAAAATTACAATAAAAATATACAATTAAGTAAAGAAAAACATTTAATTTAAACATATTTCTATAACCATTAAAACAAAAAAATTAGCGGCTCGAGATTATAACAGGAAAATACAAGAAAAAGGTAAAAACTCAACCCAAAGACTCGAAACAAAAGATAGAAATAAACATCAACAAATTACCACAACTCAACTTGAACAAAAGGCGACAATTGTGAGCGCTTATTCAAAACAGTTTGAGGGTCTAAAACAAGGAGATCAACAGAATAACCAAAAGAACGTCATATTCATCAGTCAGATCTCTAATGGTTGGCGACCAATACCAAGTAAATGTAATTATGGAGTACAGAAGAGGTAAAAATAAGACTTCACTCGTAGGGCCTTGGTGATTTTGGAGTTGAACGGTTGGGAAGCCGTGATTTCCTTTTGGACATCATGGATGTTGAACTTATGAAGCTTCTGGAGACTAATAACCGGTCACTGTTAAAAGAAATCTTCATTGTGGTTAGGTTTTGGTCTGAATCCTTTCGAGTACAGGAGAGAACAATGTGGGTGGAGGCAACTGGCATACAATTGCATTGTTGGAACTATATAACGTTTAATTGTTTAAAAGAATCACGGAATCATGGGGATCTTTGGTGGCTTTGGGTGATAATCTAAACCAGGTAGAAGGTTGTGAGTATTGAAGTTAGTTAGTAAAGTGGTTAGCATGCTGTTATGATGGTTAGAGTTGTTAACCTAAGCTTTTAACCTAATCATGTGTAGTCTAGCTTATATCGGGCTTGATAGAGCTCTTTGTAACTTTGTATATAAGAAAACCTCCTTGTATAGTTGATTCTATGAAATGGAAATTAGTTTCCTCTAAAACAAAATCTTCTTTACTTCATTCCAAAATGGTATCATTCGCCGGAAAAGCTTGAGCTTGTAACGAGTTCTTGGCTCTTTTTTGTTCCTGGTGATTTGTCTTCCGTTGCCTCTAGTTCTTGGTTGTACTATTATCATGTTCACTAACAAGAAAATCAACGTTGTCCTCGAAGAGATGAACTATCTTCTTTGGAAACAATAGGTGTTGTTAACAGTTCAAAGTCACAAGCTTGAGAAGCTCCTTACTGGCAAGATGACAGTTCCTCCTGAGACGGTTCGTGCTTCTGATGGTACATCCTCTCCGAATGAGGATTATGTTGAACAAGACAGTGCATTGGCCTCGTGGTTGCTTTCCACGGTGAGTTCCTATCTTCTTGCTCAATTTGTTGGTGCTGAGATAGCTGCTGGAGTTTGGAATACGATTCAAGAATTCTTTTCGAATCATTCTACTACATTTGTAATGGGTCTTCATTATAAGCTCAGGTCCTTCAAGAAAGGGGAGGAGTCCAAGCGAGTTTATCTTACACAGATTAAAGAATTCTGTGATGCCTTAGTTTCTTGCAATAATGCAATATCGGATGTTGAGCAAATTGCTAGTATTTTGAGTGGGTTACCTAAAGACTATCAACCATTTGTTGATGTAATCACATCTAGCAAAGACTTGGTTTCAGTTGATCGTGTGAGGTCCCTGGTCGTTGATGCAGAGGCTCAGATTGCTGGTTTTAATGCCCAAAGCAATGTTGATTTGCCTTTCAGTGCAAATGTAGCCCAGGCCTCTGGGGGTGCTTTCAATGTCTCTCGCGGTCAGGCTGCCTATCGTTGTTCTAATTCACGTGGTGGTTATGGCTACATGGGGTACCATGCTCAGCAACATGGAGCTGATCGAATGAATCGTAGAGGTCGTGGTGGCCGTATTAAGATCCAATGCCAAATTTGTGGAAAGATCGGACATTTGGAAAATCGATGTTGGTACAGGTTCGATGAGGATTTTCAAGCTGATGGTGATTAAGAAGTTCATGCGTCTGGTCATGTGCAGCTGGGTACGTTTGATGATCAAGAAGTGACCAATGAAGATCAAAATTCTCCCCATGTCAACGTTGCGTCTGTTTCTCGCAATTCTTGGGTTGTTGACTCTGGTGCAACACATCATGTGACACCAGATTCAGCAAATCTTTTGCGTTCGTCGAGCTACAATGGTTCAATTAAGATAGTTGTGGGTAATGGTGTTAGGTTAAACATTGAACGTTTGGGACATTATGCAATTCTTTCTTCTTGTGCATCTCGCAAGCTATTTCTATCTAATCTGTTGCATGTACCACGTGTCACTAAAAATCTTCTCTCGGTGTCTAAGTTTGCTAGAGACAATGGTGTGTTCTTTGAATTACATGCTTTGATGTGCTTAGTTCGTGATGAAGGTTCAGGTGAGGTGCTACTTCAAGGTGTTGAACAAGATGGGCTGTATCAATTTGTTGCAGATTTGGTTTCCTCAACTGATGATGTTGGTTGTAATGTTGTTGGAGTTGAAGCTGAATCCATGAATAGGGTTGGCAGTAGCTATGAACTTTGACATAGGCGTCTTGGGCATCCTGCTCATGAATGTCTCATGCAAATCTATAACGAAACAAATGTAAAGTTTTCTTCAAGTTTCAATAAAACAGATTTACCTACATGTGTTGCTTGTCGTATTGGAAAGAGTCACAAGCTTCCTTTTTCTTCTTCCATAACAGTGTATAACATGCCATTTCAGTTGGTTTTTTCTGATCTTTGGGGACCAACACATGTTTCATCTAATGGTTTTAGGTATTATATTACCTTTGTTGATGCTTTTACACGACACACATGGTTGTATATGCTGAAAGACAAGAGTCAGGCATTACAAGCTTTTGAATTGTTTCATAAGCTAGTTCAAAATCAGTTTGATACAAACATAAAAGAATTCCAGTCAGATTGGGGTGGTGAATATCGTTCTTTATCGAAGTTTCTAGCCAGAGAAGGAATTAGACATCGTGTGTCTTGTCCACATACATCGGAGCAAAATGGTACAGTTGAACGTAAGCATAGGCACGTCATTGAGTTGGCCTTAGTTCTGTTAGCTCAGTCCTCTTTGCCTCTTTAGTATTGGTCATTTGATGTGTGTACATCAGTGCACCTTATCAACAGATTGCCAACTCGTGTCTTGGACAATAAGTCTCCTTACGAATGTTTGTATTTGAAGAAACCTGATTACACTGAGTTAAAGGTGTTTGGGTGTAGGTGTTTTCCACATTTGTGAATGTTTCAGTAGCATAAGCTTAATTTTCGATCACAAGAATGTACCTTTCTGGGATACAGTTGTCAACACAAAGGATACTTGTGCTTAGCTTCAAATGGGAAAATATATGTTTCAAGACATGTGATTTTTGATGAATGTTACTTTCCTTTTGCAGATAAGAATGGCGAAAAACAAGTTCAAGTTCCACAACAGTTTCGATCTTGTGCCTTACCTGTTGTGACACCTAGTAATGTTGCTAATAATAATAGAACTAATGATGTAGCTTATCCTTCTCTAGTTGCATCTCCAGGTGATTCTGAACCTGATCATGTCTGTTAACCAACAACATCACCAGCACCTTCAGGTCATGAATCTGGTCCAGCACAAACACCCTTGTTTGAACCGACACATGAACTGCAGTCATTTTCTGATGATATGGTACAGGAGGAAGTTGTTTAAACTTGTGGTTCAGCTCCTGGTTCAGTTCCTGATGATCTTGTCGAAGCAACACATGAAACACATCTGGTGCTAGATGGTCTGGTACAAGAAGAGGTTGTTTTTGATGGTCTTGTGGATTCAAATGGTGATGATCCAGATAGAACTAATATTGGATGTTGGGGTCCAGCTCTGTCTGGTGCTATGTCTCGGGGTACTGGTCACTCCATGGTAACAAGGAGCAAAAATAGGATATTTAAACCCAAAGTATTTACTGTTGACAAAGTAATTGATGAGGTAGAGCCTGTAAACATTCAAGAGGCTTTGAAGTCCCCTAAGTGGAAGAATGTTGTTCAAGCTGAATTAGATGTATTGAACAACAATGGCACATGGGTGCTGGTCAAGCTACCTGAAGGTCAATCCACAGTTGGGTGCAAATGGGTGTTCAGACTGAAACGAAATCTTGATGGCACGATTGCTAAACACAAAGCAAGGTTAGTTGCAAAGGATTTTTCCCAGATTCCTAGTCAAGATTTTAGGGACACTTTTAGTCATGTTGTTAAAATGACCACTGTGAATATTGTGTTGTCACTTACTGTAACAAACAGCTGGGTTCTGAGGCAAGTTGACATCAACAATGCCTTTTTGAATGGTGATCTTGATGAAAGTGTGTATATGAATCAGCCACCAGGATTTGAGCAGTTTGCAACAGATGGATCGAGATTGGTGTGTAAGCATCAACGAGCTCTTTATGGCTTGAGACAGGCACCTCGTAATTGGCACATGAAACTCAAGAATTTTCTTCTTGAAGTTGGTTTTGTTGAGTCGAGAGCTGATGCCTCCTTGTTCATGTGCAAGCATGAAGCTGGTTACACATACATGTTAGTGTATGTAGATGATATTATACATATTGATCACTCAGAGTATGAAGTTGAACGAGTGATTAAGTTGCTACGTGATAGATTTGCTCTTAAAGATCTAGGTCAGCTGGGATTTTTTCTTGGTTTAGAAGCAGTTCGAGGAGATGGTTACCTTGTGCTAAATCAACGTAAGTATCTACTTGATCTTCTTGTCAGGACACACATGGATAAAACTAATGTTGTTCCAACACCTATGGTGAGTAATGCTGTGTTGGACAAAGTTTCAGGAAGTTCTATTGATGATGCAAAGAGTTACATGAGTATTGTTGGGGCTCTTCTATATGCTTGTCACACCAGGCCTGATATAGCCTTTAGTGTGAATAAACTGGCTCAATTCATGCATGAGCCCAGGGAACACCATTTGATTGTTGTTAAACGAGTATTGAGATACATCAGTGGTACATTAGACTATGGACTCGTGTATAAAAGATCTGATACACATGCTTGTAATATTGCATCCTTTGCAGGTGCAGATTAGGGAGCAAATGCTTGTGATCGAAGATCAGTTTTAGGATGTTGTGTCTATCTTGGAGACAATCTGGTTTCGTGGAGTTCAAGAAAGTAAAAAACTGTTGCTCGTTCCACAACTAAGGCTGAGTATAGAAGCATTGTTGATGTTACAACCGAGGTAGCATGGATTAAATCATTGCTTGAAGAAATGGGGTTTATCAAGACAAAGTTCCTGAAATATGGAGTGATAACACAAGTGCCATTGCCATTAGTGAAAATCCTGTGTATCACTCTCGTATAAAGCATGTGGATTTGGATATTCATTTTGTTCGTGAGAAAGTTGCAGCTGGGCAGATTCGAATTGGTTACATTCCAGCTACGTGTCAAGTTGCGGATGGTCTGACAAAGCCCTTGACCAGATTCTATTTTGGTGAGTTTCGATCACGTCTGCAAGTGGTGCCGAAGACTGATGTTAAGACTCTTTGTAAAGGTGAACAATACAAGGAGAATGCTGGTATATTTGAAGATGGTTCATCAAGCTCAGAAGAGTAGGGGGGATATTGAAGTTAGTTAGTAAAGTGGTTAGCATGTTGTTATGATGGTTAGAGTTGTTAACCTAAGCTGTTAACCAAATCATGTGTAGTCTAGCTTATATCAAGCTTGATAGAGCTCTTTGTAACTTTGTATATAAGAAAACCTCCTTGTATACTTGATGCTATGAAATGGAAATTAGTTTCCTCTAAAACAAAATCTTCTTTACTTCATTCCAATAGTGAGAATTCGTTTCTTATCACCAAAAAACAACAATTGAAAATTGAAGAGCTTATTGAAGTGGAAGTCGATAATGAGGGTGTCGGAATTGCCAAAACCTAAAGTCGTCGTGGGCCACAATCCAAATATTCCAAATAAGAATCAGTTTCAGAAGTCGACGTTAGAGGAGTAAGACAGTTGGTCGGAGTCGAGGGCGATTTCTGCTTGGAAAGAGAAAACTATATCTTCAGGTGAGAACAACTTTGGAATTGATGAAGCCATCAATGCGACGTGCATGGAAATGCCTTCTCATAAGTAAAACGGGAATGCCTTCTCATAAGTAAAATGACAGGATTACCGGAGAAGAAATTAGATTTTATATGGAATCTGAAATGGCATGATGTAGTTGAGAAGTGCATCAAAAGGTAACAAGTTCCCCATTAGTAAGAATTGGGCCAGTGATTTGAACAAAAAAAAAGAATTGGTGTAACGCCCCGGTTTTGGGCTTAGGAGTTTTGGGCGTTGACCGATTGGTCAAAGTGCTGTTCGAATCTAAAGAGGTGAAATTAGGAAAGCCTAGTTCGGGTTGCATTAAAAATATGAAAAAATGTTCTAAAATCATCTTTTAATATAATTAAGTGAACTGTGAAATCAATTTTGGAAAATGAGTTTTGGAAGTGTGACATTTTGGCTAGTGACCAAAATGTAATTTTTGCAAGTTTGGTGACTGTTTTATAATGGGTTGAAACTTTGAATCTTTAAGGAGCTATTTACCCAAAGGGAGTTTCTCCAGATTTTTCCAAGATATTTTAAGTCTAAAATCTGATTTTAAAGGATATTAAAAGTGGAGGGAAAGCCATTTGGCTATTTTTGGATTTTGTAACCAACTTTTCTAAATTTTCTTTCTCTCATTTTCTCTCAACCCAAACACTTCTTTTCCAGAGAATTGGATCTGATTTCTTCATCTAAATCCCTCCTTTCAACTCTCATTTGATTGCAAAAAGAGGAGAAACTCAATTCCAGAGAAACTCATTTGATTCCTAATCAACATATCTTCAAAACCTCTTCAATTGCTACTTGTTTCAACAAGGATTTTGATTGCAAAAAGAGGAGAAACTCAAGTTTGGAGGTAAGAACGTCCTTCTCCTCTAAACTATCAGTTCTTTACTGAAATTCCTAAGTTTTCAATCCTTAATTGATGTTTAATTAAAGGTTTTTAAGTGGTGAAATGGATCTTGGCTTATAATGCAAGATTTTGATGATTTTCGTTAGATCTGATTAATCTGTGATTTGAGAGGTGTTTTTGATGTTAAATGATCTCTAAATTGATAAGGAAATGAGTTTTGATTGATGCAATCCCGGATAGGTTGAGTTTCCTAAGTTTAGCTTGTGTTTCAAGGTTGTTTTTGAGGTGATCTGTTGTTGCTAGAGGTATAAGGATGTTAATAGGATGTTTTTAGATGTTATATGATGTTTATGGAAGTGAGGTTTTGCTGGTTTATGGCTGGGCTTTGTTTAGAAGTGGTTTGGATGCATTTTCGGTTGTGTTTGGTGGCCGAAAATGGAGGTTGGATGAGAGCAGCGAGTTTAGGTGCTTTCATTGAAGCAATTAATGCATGATGATGCATTAATCCTCTGCTTTGATGTGTTGAAATGGGAGGCATCTTTGGATCCAAGAGTTGTTGATCCGGAAGCTTGATTTGGTGTTTTGGCTTGAAGCAAAGTGGAAATCGGTGACTGCGTTAGTGAAGTTGGGTTTACTGCTTTTAAAACAAGGTTTGAAGGTTTTGGGAGCTTAGTTTAAGTCTAAACAACTTTGCTAAGCTCAAATGTAAGTTTTCGGAATTTCTCTCTAGTGGTGGCCATGTTTTTGATGTGATGCAAAACGGTTATTTGCATGTTTTAATTACTGTTTTGAAAACATGTTTTAGCATGGAATTTGCTGATGTTTTAAGCCATATGTTGAAGGAAACTCTAGGTAGGAGTTCCTTGATTTTGTACATTGATTAATGTGGATTGATGCTTTGAAATGCATGATGAAAATGGCTTGGTTTTATGCTTTAAAACAGTGGATTAAATGATGAAAATGATGTATATTGGCAAGTGATGTTTTGAAAAGGTTAAGGTCACTAAGGTGGTTAAAAGTCCTTGAGTGAGCCTTGTTATTTGAGAACATCAAGGTGGTTAAAAGTCCTTGGATGATTCTTGTTGCGGACACTAAGGTGGTTAAAAGTCCTTAGGTGATCCTTTCCATGGTGTTTAAAAGTCCATGGGGCCATGGTGTTTAAAAGTCCATGGGGCCAAGGTGTTTAAAAGTCCTTGGGGCCAAGGTGTTTAAAAGTCCTTGGGGTGATTCAAGCTTTGGACACAAAGGTGGTTAAAAGTCCTTGTGTGGTCCTCATTCATGGTGTTTAAAAGTCCATGGCCAAGGTGTTTAAAAGTCCTTGGGGCCAAGGTGTTTAAAAGTCCTTGGGAAGTTGATGAACTTGTTTTAAGAAATGGAATGTATCACTTGAGCCAATATGACATGTTATGTTTATGTTGAAGCATGAGATTGCTTGTTTAAAGTATGCTTTTGAGCATGTACAAAGGTTGATTTTAAGCATGTTTATAAATGGTTTTAATTGCATTATTGAATGGTTTTTAAGAGCATGCCTCACTAAGCTTTTGCTTACGCTCTCTTTGTTTTCTTAATTCAATAATGCAGAGCATTAGAGAACCTTGAGGGCAGCAAGGAGGGAAAGCATTCAAGTACAAGTAAAGCTCAATGTATGGAAGGTTTTATAAGTACTTTTAGCTTTTGGGTGATTTGGCAATGGGGGACCAATGTGTATGTTTTGGGAGATGTTTGGAACTCCCTAAGTATGTTGAATGATGTTAAGAATGCTGGTTTTTGCATTGGATCATTACATGCTTGTTTTGGAAGTTTGGTGCTTGAATAGCTAGCTTGTGTAGGAAGCATGCCTATAGAATTGGGGCTTTTAGCATGTGATGTTGTTCTGATGATTTGTTGATGCTTGCAAGTTATATTTATGTTGAATTGCATGCTGGTAAAGTTTGGTGACATTTGGAGCATGTTTGAATGATCTATTGCATGTTTTGGAATGCATTTTTGCTGCAATCTGTGCAGGCGTTTCGGAACAGTGTGCACCGTTTCGGAACGGGTGCCTTGCATGAACCCAGGCGTCCGAAACGGTATGCACCGTTTCGAAACGGTTTGGTCTCTGCCAAGCCTATGTTTCGGAACCCGTTGCGGAACGGCCCGTGTTTCGGAACGGGGTCTACCTGTTTCGGAACGGTCGACCGTTGGGGGCTGACATTGGCAGTTATATGTTTTGAATTGTTTGCGTTTTGGTCTTGAATCTTGTTTGTTCAATTGTATGAGCTTGGGAAGTCCTTTTGAGCTGAAATTTCACAGAGAAGCATGAAACCTGATTAATTTCAAGTTTGTAACTTTAATTTGGGTTAAGTCCTTTTAATTATCAGAAATTACAATTTGGTCCCTAAAGTTGTAATTTGTTCAATTGGGTCCCTATTTGATCTCTGATGTTTGTGATCTTGGAATATGATGTTTGTGTGATCACAATTAGGACTAATGTGCATCTAGACAAGAGTAAAAAGAAAAAAAAAGGGTCGTTAATCAAGGTTGACTTTCGGGTTGACTTTGGTTTTCCCCGTGTGACTTTCTTAATTCGGGTCAACCGTCTAGGCCGGGTTAAGGGGGTTACATTCGGTGGTATCAGAGCTGAGTTCTCGAGTAAGTTGGGAATGAATGTATGCATGATTGAAGTATGTTTGGCTTGTATGCTTGTTGTATGAAAGCATGTTCAGTGGTTTGAGATGTTGATGCGATTGAGTTGTATGCTGTGATGTTGCATGTTGAGGGCACCCATTGCCAAACAAAAGCTAATGAAATGATGTTGATTTTGAATGAAATTGAGCTTGAATACTTGGATTGCTTACCTTGCTGGGCCTGACTTGTTTTATTTTGCATTGTAATTGCATGGTAAAAGTATGGCACCACGTAGAGAGTTAAGAGGTAGTGTGCGAGCTACGGCTCCCAACGACAACGAGAATGAAGAGAACACGGGTAGTGCAGTGTTACCCCCTCCTCCGCCTGGTGGTGGTGTTGGAGGTGAGCGAGCTGAAGCTGCAGCTGGTGCTGGAGCTGCTGGACCAGAGGTTGGTCAGGGGCAAGCTATGCCTGATATGTCTATGTTGGTACAAGCTATTGCGGGTGCTTTTCGAGAAGCAGTAGCTGGAGCTCAAGGAGCTGGGCATCAGGGAGATGCTGGAGTTAGACTACCTTTGGAGCGTCTGCGCAGTCTTGGTGGGACTGAGTTCAGGGGTATGTCGGCTGAGAGTTCTGGAACTTGGCTAGAGAGTACCAAGCGTATCTTGGGTCAGTTGAGCTGCACGGATGTGCAAAAGCTGGGATGTGTTGTGTCCTTGCTGCAGGACGATGCGTATACGTGGTGGACGACCACCATAGCTGGGATGGCTGAAGCTGATGTTACTTGGACATTCTTTCAGAATGTGTTCAAGAGGAGATATCTGGGAGTGAGATATCTGGATGAGAAAAAGCGTGAATTCATGTCTCTTACCCAAGGGAGCATGAGTGTGGCTGAGTACGAAGTTCAGTTTGTGCGGCTCAGTCAGTATGCACCGGAGCTGATACCTGATGAGCGGGAGAGGTGTGAAAGGTTCCGTTATGGTTTGGTGACGGAAGTAAAGACTTATATGTTGGCCGCTGAGTATAATGATTTTGATGTGTTGGTGAGCCGATCCAAGGACATTGAGATGAACTTCGGTTTATCTGCGAAATGTGCTGGAGCGAGTTCTGGCAAGAGAGTTGCTGAGTTTAGTTCCGGAGGTGGACGGAACAAGAGGGGACGTGATCAGAAGTATCAGTCCTCAGCCAAGAGAGGTGGTGGTGCACCTGCTAGAGGTGGTTATGCTAGAGCTGATCCTAGTGCTTGCTGGATCTGTGGTTCTCGTGGTCACATGAAGCGTGACTGTCCTCGTGCTGTGAGGGAGGTGCAAGCTCCTGTTGCGGCAGCTGGTAATGGATGTTGGAATTGTGGTTCTGTTGACCATCTGAGGCGAGATTGTCCGAGGTTGGCTGGTGGCCAAGAGCGTGCTCCTGTTGTTGCTGCACCGCAGAGAGGTCGTGGGCGCGGCCGTGGTAATTTCCAGAGGAGAGAGGAAGGTGGACGTGGAGTAGCCCATGTTGTGGCTATTCAGCCTGAGGGTGGAGGCCAAGCTAGGGTGTATGCTCAGCGCGAGGGAAGGAATGATGCAGATGTGATTGCAGGTACCTTTACTTTGCAATCCTTGTCATTGCTTTCTTTGATTGATTCTGGATCCACGCATTCATACATTTTGCGTGAGAATGCTGAATTGCTTGGTTTGCCTGTTGAGTCTTTGGATGTTGGTGTTCGTGTCACTAGTTCTTTTGGTGAAACTGTTGTGACTCGGAAGCTTTATAGAAGGTGTCCCTTGGTTGTTCAAGAACATGTCTTTCATGTTGATCTTATGGAGTTGCCCTTCTATGGTTTTGATGTGATCCTTGGTATGGATTGGCTTGCTGAGCATCGTGCTGTGGTAGATTGTGAAAATAAGCGGGTTTCGCTTAAGCTTGCGGATGATTATGAAGTTGTTGTGGTTGGTGAGAATGTGAAGTTTCTTGCTAATGTTGTGTCTACCTTGGAGGCGAGTAGGATGCTGAGGCAAGGTTGCGAAGCTTATCTAGCCTTTGTGATGAATCCTAGCTCTAAGGAGTTGAGGATACAAGATATCAAGGTTGTGAAGGAGTTTCCTGGTGTTTTTCCTGAGGAGTTTCCTGGTTTACCTCCTAATCGCGAGGTGGAGTTTGGAATTGAGCTGTATGAAAATACAACTCCTGTGTCCATTACTCCCTATAGAATGGCACCTAAGGAGCTGAAGGAGCTGAAGACGCAGTTGCAAGAGCTGCTAGATCGTGGTTTCATCCGGCCGAGTGTGTCACCTTGGGGAGCACCGGTCTTGTTTGTGAAGAAGAAAGATGGCACTATGAGGATGTGCATTGATTACCGTCAGCTGAACAAGTTGACTATCAAGAATCGGTATCCTTTGCCGAGGATTGATGATCTCTTTGATCAATTTCGGGGAGCTGCAGTGTTCTCTAAGATTGACTTGAGGTCAGGGTATTATCAGTTGAAGGTGAAGGATGTGGATGTGCCTAAGACAACTTTCAGGACAAGGTATGGGCATTATGAGTTCCTTGTGATGCCGTTTGGTTTGACAAATGCTCCTGCTGCTTTCATGGACATGATGAATCGTGTTTTTCATGAATACCTGGACAAGTTTGTTGTGGTGTTCATTGATGATATCCTTGTGTACTCGCGTACTGAGGAGGAGCACGAAGAGCATTTGAGGATTGTTTTGCAAGCTTTGTTGGAGAATTAGCTTTATGCTAAGCTGAGCAAGTGTGAGTTCTGGCTTAAGGAGGTGGTGTTTCTTGGGTATGTGGTCTCAGCTGAGGGGATTCGTGTTGATCCTCAGAAGATTGAGGCGGTGATGAACTGGAAAGTTCCTAAGTCTGTTCATGAGGTCCGTAGTTTCCTTGGTTTGGCGGGTTACTACCGGAGGTTTGTGGATGGTTTTTCCAAGATTGCTCCTTCTTTGACGAAGTTGTTGCAAAAGGATGTTAAATATGAGTGGACGGAAGCGAGACAACAAGCTTTTGAGAAGCTTAAGGCGGCTTTGACGCAAGCTCCTATCTTGATTCAGCCTGAATCAGGGAAAGAGTTTGTGGTCTATAGTGATGCATCCTATGTTGGTTTGGGGTGTGTGCTGATGCAAGAGGGTAAGGTTGTGGCTTATGCGTCACGGCAGTTGAAGGTGCATGAGCGCAACTATCCTACGCATGACATTGAGCTGGCTGCAGTGGTGTTTGCTCTGAAGATCTGGAGACATTATCTGTATGGTGAGAAGTGTACTGTGTACACGGATCACAAGAGTTTGAGGTATCTGATGTCTCAGAAGGAGTTGAATCTTAGGCAGCGGCGTTGGTTGGAGTTGCTCAAGGATTATGATCTGACGATTGAGTATCATCCTGGTAAAGCTAATGTTGTTGCGGATGCCTTGAGTAGGAAGGTAGCTGTTGAGCTGAGAGCTATGTTTGCTAGCTTGAGCATATCGCGAGATGGTGGTCTGGTTGCTGAGTTGCAAGTGAAACCATCTTTGGTTCAGTTGATCAAGGAAAAGCAGTTTTTGGATGATTCCTTGGTGTCTCATGTTCAGGATATCGCGGAGGGTAGACCTTCGGATTTCTGCTTTAATGAGGATGGTGTGTTGTGTTTTGGTAGTCGGATAGTAGTGCCTGCTGATGCTGAGTTGAGGCGTGCTATTCTGACTGAAGGTCATAGTAGTCCTTTTGCTATGCACCCTGGTAGTACTAAGATGTACCGTGATCTTCGTGATGAGTACTATTGGGTGGGTTTGAAGAAGGATGTTGCAGAGTTTGTGAGCAAGTGTTTGGTGTGTCAGCGAGTTAAGGCTGAACATCAGGTTCCTTCTGGTTTGTTGCAACCGTTGAAAATCCCTGAATGGAAGTGGGAGAGGGTTACCATGGATTTTGTATCTGGTTTGCCTTTGTCTCCGTCGAAGAAGAATTCTGTTTGGGTGATTGTGGATCGCCTGACGAAGTGTGCGCATTTCTTGCCTGTGCATACTACGTTTTCTTTGGATAAGCTGGCAGAGCTGTACATTGCTGAGATTGTGAGGCTGCATGGTGTGCCTAAGTCGATTGTGTCGGATAGGGATCCGAGGTTCACATCGCGTTTCTGGCAGTGTTTGCATCAAGCTCTGGGTACAAGGTTGCATTTCAGTACATCCTATCATCCTCAGTCGGATGGTCAGTCTGAGCGGGTTATTCAGATCTTGGAGGATATGTTGAGGTGCTGCGTGATTGAGTTCCAAGGTTCTTGGGAGAAGCATCTGCCTTTGGTTGAGTTCGCTTATAACAATAGTTACCAGGCGAGTACACAGATGGCACCTTATGAGGCTCTGTACGGGAGGAAGTGTAGGACTCCTCTTTGTTGGGCTAAAACTGGTCAAAAGTTGGTTTCGATGCCGGCTTTGTTGAAAGGGACCACCGAGAAGGTGAAGCTCATTTGTGAGCGGTTGAAGGCTGCCTCTGATCGGCAGAAGTCTTACGCAGATTTGAAGCGTAAGGAGATAGAGTATGCGGTGGGTGACCGTGTGTTCTTGAAGGTTTCGCCTTGGAAGAAGGTGATGAGGTTTGGCCGAAAGGGTAAGTTGAGCCCTCGGTACATTGGACCATATGAGGTGGTTGAGCGTGTGGGTCCTGTTGCGTATCGGCTGAGGTTACCTCAAGAGTTGGAGAAGATTCATGATGTGTTCCATGTTTCTATGCTCCGGAAGTATAGATCTGATCCTTCGCATGTGATGCCTGTGGAGGAAGTGGTTTTGAATCCGGATTTGACCTATGATGAGGAACCGGTGAAGGTTCTGGATTCGGATAGTAAGGTTCTTCGTGGCAAGACCATTGAGTTGGTGAAGGTGCTGTGGAAGCATCGAGGTGTTGAGGAAGCCACGTGGGAGCGGAAGGAAGACATGCTGAAGCAGTTTCCTTATCTCTTTCCTTCAGGTAAATTTCGAGGACGAAATTTCTTAAGGGGGGGAGAGTTGTAACGCCCCGGTTTTGGGCTTAGGAGTTTTGGGCGTTGACCGGTTGGTCAAAGTGTTGTTCGAATCTAAAGAGGTGAAATTAGGAAAGCCTAGTTCGGGTTGCATTAAAAATATGGAAAAATGTTCTAAAATCATCTTTTAATATAATTAAGTGAACTGTGAAATCAATTTTGGAAAATGAGTTTTGGAAGTGTGACATTCTGGCTAGTGACCAAAATGTAATTTTCGCAAGTTTGGTGTCTGTTTTATAAAGGGTTGAAACTTTGAATCTTTAAGGAGCTATTTACCCAAAGGGAGTTTCTCCAGATTTTTCCAAGATATTTTAAGTCTAAAATCTGATTTTAAAGGATATTAAAAGTGGAGGGAAAGCCATTTGGCTATTTTTGGATTTTGTAACCAACTTTTCTAAATTTTCTTTCTCTCATTTTCTCTCAACCCAAACACTTCTTTTCCAGAGAATTGGATCTGATTTCTTCATCTAAATCCCTCCTTTCAACTCTCATTTGATTCCTAATCAACATATCTTCAAAACCTCTTCAATTGCTACTTGTTTCAACAAGGATTTTGATTGCAAAAAGAGGAGAAACTCAAGTTTGGAGGTAAGAACGTCCTTCTCCTCTAAACTATCAGTTCTTTACTGAAATTCCTAAGTTTTCAATCCTTAATTGATGTTTAATTAAAGGTTTTTAAGTGGTGAAATGGATCTTGGCTTATAATGCAAGATTTTGATGATTTTCGTTAGATCTGATTAATCTGTGATTTGAGAGGTGTTTTTGATGTTAAATGATCTCTAAATTGATAAGGAAATGAGTTTTGATTGATGCAATCCCGGATAGGTTGAGTTTCCTAAGTTTAGCTTGTGTTTCAAGGTTGTTTTTGAGATGATCTTGGTGATCTGTTGTTGCTGGAGGTATAAGGATGTTAATATGATGTTTTTAGATGTTATATGATGTTTATGGAAGTGAGGTTTTGCTGGTTTATGGCTGGGCTTTGTTTAGAAGTGGTTTGGATGCATTTTCGGTTGTGTTTGGTGGCCGAAAATGGAGGTTGGATGAGAGCAGCGAGTTTAGGTGCTTTCATTGAAGCAATTAATGCATGATGATGCATTAATCCTCTGCTTTGATGTGTTGAAATGGGAGGCATCTTTGGATCCAAGAGTTGTTGATCCGGAAGCTTGATTTGGTGCTTTGGCTTGAAGCAAAGTGGAAATCGGTGAGTGCGTGAGTGAAGTTGGGTTTACTACTTTTAAAATAAGGTTTGAAGGTTTTGGGAGCTTAGTTTAAGTCTAAACAACTTTGCTAAGCTCAAATGTAAGTTTTCAGAATTTCTCTCTAGTGGTGGCCATGTTTTTGATGTGATGCAAAATGGTTATTTGCATGTTTTAATTACTGTTTTGAAAGCATGTTTTAGCATGGAATTTGCTGATGTTTTAAGCCATATGTTGAAGGAAACTTTAGGTAGGAGTTCCTTGATTTTGTACATTGATTAATGTGGATTGATGCTTTGAAATGCATGATGAAAATGGCTTGGTTTTATGCTTTAAAACAGTGGATTAAATGATGAAAATGATGTATATTGGCAAGTGATGTTTTGAAAAGGTTAAGGTCACTAAGGTGGTTAAAAGTCCTTGAGTGAGCCTTGTTATTTGAGAACATCAAGGTGGTTAAAAGTCCTTGGATGATTCTTGTTGCGGACACTAAGGTGGTTAAAAGTCCTTAGGTGATCCTTTCCATGGTGTTTAAAAGTCCATGGGGCCATGGTGTTTAAAAGTCCATGGGGCCAAGGTGTTTAAAAGTCCTTGGGGCCAAGGTGTTTAAAAGTCCTTGGGGTGATTCAAGCTTTGGACACAAAGGTGGTTAAAAGTCCTTGTGTGGTCCTCATTCATGGTGTTTAAAAGTCCATGGCCAAGGTGTTTAAAAGTCCTTGGGGCCAAGGTGTTTAAAAGTCCTTGGGAAGTTGATGAACTTGTTTTAAGAAATGGAATGTATCACTTGAGCCAATATGACATGTTATGTTTATGTTGAAGCATGAGATTGCTTGTTTAAAGTATGCTTTTGAGCATGTACAAAGGTTGATTTTAAGCATGTTTATAAATGGTTTTAATTGCATTATTGAATGGTTTTTAAGAGCATGCCTCACTAAGCTTTTGCTTACGCTCTCTTTGTTTTCTTAATTCAATAATGCAGAGCATTAGAGAACCTTGAGGGCAGCAAGGAGGGAAAGCATTCAAGTACAAGTAAAGCTCAATGTATGGAAGGTTTTATAAGTACTTTTAGCTTTTGGGTGATTTGGCAATGGGGGACCAATGTGTATGTTTTGGGAGATGTTTGGAACTCCCTAAGTATGTTGAATGATGTTAAGAATGCTGGTTTTTGCATTGGATCATTACATGCTTGTTTTGGAAGTTTGGTGCTTGAATAGCTAGCTTGTGTAGGAAGCATGCCTATAGAATTGGGGCTTTTAGCATGTGATGTTGTTCTGATGATTTGTTGATGCTTGCAAGTTATATTTATGTTGAATTGCATGCTGGTAAAGTTTGGTGACATTTGGAGCATGTTTGAATGATCTATTGCATGTTTTGGAATGCATTTTTGCTGCAATCTGTGCAGGCGTTTCGGAACAGTGTGCACCGTTTCGGAACGGGTGCCTTGCATGAACCCAGGCGTCCGAAACGGTATGCACCATTTCGAAACGGTTTGGTCTCTGCCAAGCCTATGTTTCGGAACCCGTTGCGGAACGGCCCGTGTTTCGGAACGGGGTCTACCTGTTTCGGAACGGTCGACCGTTGGGGGCTGACATTGGCAGTTATATGTTTTGAATTGTTTGCGTTTTGGTCTTGAATCTTGTTTGTTCAATTGTATGAGCTTGGGAAGTCCTTTTGAGCTGAAATTTCACAGAGAAGCATGAAACCTGATTAATTTCAAGTTGGTAACTTTAATTTGGGTTAAGTCCTTTTAATTATCAGAAATTACAATTTGGTCCCTAAAGTTGTAATTTGTTCAATTGGGTCCCTATTTGATCTCTGATGTTTGTGATCTTGGAATATGATGTTTGTGTGATCACAATTAGGACTAATGTGCATCTAGACAAGAGTAAAAAGAAAAAAAAAAGGATCGTTAATCAAGGTTGACTTTCGGGTTGACTTTGGTTTTCCCCGTGTGACTTTCTTAATTCGGGTCAACCGTCTAGGCCGGGTTAAGGGGGTTACAATTGGGCCAGTGGAGCGTAGTCGAAGAGTGCTTTGGAGAAAAAGAAATAGGTTGATATTGTTACAAAAGGTTTGGAGAAAAGCCCGAATACAAAAAGCCCTGTAAGTTTGAGGGTAGCTCGGGCCTTAGAAGACTTAATGTCTATGGGTTTTAAACAAAATGAATTAAATGAAATGGGTTCGGACCAAGATATGGCTGTAAATCAGACCCAGAAGGTTGATGGATGTGCAAACAAGTCCAATCCATAGGTGTCAAATTTAGAGGGGATGAAAATGAAGTGATTCACGAGATTGCATCCCTAGAGGTAGCAGATATGCTGAATAAGGTACAATAAACGCTTCTTTTAATTTCACCCTCCATGGTGGTTTTAGGGGAATTCAACGGGGAGATGCCTTTATTGGATAAAGAGATAGCATTGATGCATAAGATTGTTGGTGTAATTGTTACGGTGGTTCTAAACCCCGCTATCTCGAATAGATTCATTTGGGTGGCATGTTTTCAGTTAAGGTTTTATCGAATCTTGATTTTGAGGCCCCTAACTTCAATGTTGATGTGATCTGGAAATTGAAGGGTCTTTGGATGTTGAGGATTGACAGGATTCTAACAAAGCAGTTCATCCATTTTGAAGAAATTAATGTGGCTATGTTTGGTGTGATACAGAGTTGGAAGCTGACCACTTATTTTTTGGGTGTGGGAATTATTCTGTGAGTGGTGGGAAGCTGACTGGATCCATCCTTATGACATTGCTGGCTTGTTTGAATATAAACTTTCAAGTGTTATAAGAAGTTTGTCGCTGTGACTTGCTAGAAATGAAAAAGGTTTTAATAACAAACCTGCTAATCTGAAGGATTTATTAATATACTCAAAAACTTAGAGCTCTATGTTGGATTAAGGCTATTAAAGATGGTTGATAGATAGTATTAATGGATGTTGGTTTTGCCAAAAAGTGGATTGGGGGCATCGATTAAATCCAATGTTGCACGACTAGATTGGCGTTGATCTTATTTAGATTCTCAATTTACTTGGCAAGGTATAACTGGCGTTAGTTTAGTTTCATTTGTTCTGTTTCAGGCATAGCATATAGGGAGGATAATTATACAGTTTGTTTTGAGCTTTTCATATTTTATTTTGGTGTATTAACAAATTCAACAACCTAGATTTTGGTTTGTCTAGTTGTATCCATGTGTTGTACTCTTTTCTTCCACTTAGGTTAGAGAGATTTTTAACGAGACACGCATATTCATTAATAAATAATTTTATTTACCGAGCAAAAAAATCACAGTAATCATAACTCTAACATGATTAAATGTGAAATATAACAGTTGATAAGATACACACATAATATTGTGTTCAATCAAGCGAAACTGTCGTGCAAGAGCTTTTCCAAAATCTGATTAGCAAGGTCGAGTTCAATATAAACCCTAATGAATAATAAAGAAGATAGAGGAGTAAATACTCAATTCATTTCATCACAATTTGATTGCCTTTACAACTTGATAATACAAGCAATTTATAGAAAGAGCAAGGCTGCTTTTCACAGGTGGCATTGCGCCATTCATAACCGCCAGGAGTGCAGTTAGGCAACTAAGGTTCTACGGCTGGATTCAGCTGGTTTGTTGGGGACGTTGTAACATATTTTTTGGTGGCTATTTTGTTTCTCTAATATTTCCCGTGCTTCTTCAAGTTCCGAGAATTTTCAAACACAAAGTTGATGACGAAAGTCCTGAAAATGAGTAATGGAAATAGGTTTGGTGAGAGCATCGACAAACTTGACTTGTGGCTGGTACGTAACGAACTTGTAAGTGTTGAGATGCAACCTTCTCTGGAACAAAGAAAAGATCAAGATCCACATGTTTGGTTTTGGCATGCATAACGGGGTTTGCTGCCATTTCCACAACACTTGTGTTGTTACTCCAAATGATTGGGACAATGTCGAGAGTGATGTGCATGTCGTGAAGAACAACTTGCAGCCATAGAACATCAGAGGCAACATCAACTATGCTGCGAAACTCGGCCTCAACAGTGGATCTGGATACAGCTCGTTGCTTGCGTGAGCACCAAGTGATTAGGTGCATACCAAGATAAGAACAATATCCAGATATCGAGCGTCGGTCGTCGGGATCACTACCCCAGTCATCATTAGAATAAGAATGAAGTTTCAGGAGAGACGTACGCTGGGGAGAGAACCAGAGACCAAACTCAAGTGTCCATTTCAGGTATCGGAGAATTCTTTTTACTACCATCCAATGAAGATCAGTGGGCTGATGCATGAATTGGAAAACCTTATTAACAAACACCGCAATGTCTGGCATGGTATGACAGACATACTGCAAAGATCCTACAACACGTCGATACTCATGTGGATCATGCAACATGCTACAATCTTCTTTATATAATTTGGGAGTAGTGACCATGGGAGAACTTGCTTCATTAACATCACGTAAGTCAGTTGTAACGAGAAGTTCAGTTATGTACTTTCTTTGAGATAAAAACAATCCACCATGAGCATGTTGAACTTCAATTCCCAAAAAGAAACTCAAAGCACCAAGGTCTTTAAGGGAAAATTTCTAATCCATTTCCCTGATAACAGATTGAACATGAGTTTGAGAAGCTCCAATAATTAATATGTCATCGACATAGACCACCATGTAAGTAGTCTCACCATCATTGTTGTAGACAAACAATGATGCATCAGCAGAAGAGGATTTGAATCCCAATTCTTCGAGAAAAGCTTTTAGTTTATCAAACCAATTACGTGAAGCCTGTTTGAGGCCATAGAGAGCTTTCTTTAATTTGCACACAAGCAAGGTACCATCAGCTGCCTGCTGTGTAAAACCTACTGGCTGCTCCATGTAAACATCCTCGAGCAAGTAACCCTTTAAGAAAGCGTTATTCACATCAACTTGGTGAATTGGCCATCCATTGCTGACAACAACTGACAAAACAAGGTTCACAGTGAAGAACTTTACGACTGGACTAAATGTTTCTCTAAAGTCAGCACCAGCAAATTGGGAGTATCCCTTGGCTACGAGACGAGCTTTAAATCTCTCAACTGAGCCGTCTGCATGGCGCTTGACTTTAAACAGCCATTTGCAGCCAATGGCTTTCCGAGTAGGAGGCAATGTGACCAAGTCCCAAGTATCGTTTTCCAGTAGAGCATTATATTCATGTTGAACTGCTTTGCACCACACAGGATCTTGTAAAGCATCATGAACTGTAGGAGGAAGATCATCAAACTGAAAATGAAAGATATTAGGCTTGAAAATCCCTAATTTTCCCCTTGTGATCATTGAGTGACTATTAGTAGAGGTTGGTACCCGATCCAAGGTTGGCTCAGTAATATCACCCTGATTTTCAACAATAGAAGAATGATCAATAGCAAGACCAGGAAGAGGACTAGAACCAACACCAAGCGACTCACAATCTACTGGAATAGTGGACTTTGGGTTGGATGAGGGAGATGAGTGCTGAGCAGTAACATGTTCAAGAGGATTATCAGATGTAGTATGAGCTGAGGAGGTATGATGCTCATGAGAGGTGTCAGGTGCAACAGATGTAGAAGGTGTAGGGTTAGTAGTGGTATCAACTGAATAATAAAGAAGATAGAGGAGTAAATACTCAATTCATTTCATCACAATTTGATTGCCTTTACAACTTGATAATACAAGCAATTTATAGAAAGAGCAAGGCTGCTTTTCACAGGTGGCATTGCGCCATTCATAGCCGCCAGGAGTGTAGTTAGGCAACCAAGGTTCTACAGCTAGATTCAACTGGTTTGTTGGGGACGTTGTAACAAATTTGTTGGTGACTATTTTGTTTCTCTAATAATCCAGACTTGTATTCTAAATTTTCAATGGTGAATCGAGAGCCGTTCGATTACCTAAAAATAATGGCTTTAGGGACACGAGTGGTTTGGCAGTAGAGGTTCTTGGGGAAGAGCTGATCGGTCATAGCACGAGGCGTTGAATCTCAATGCAGTACGTCATTGGTGGAACGAACACACGTCGCGTCATAGCGATGTCAAGCAGGGTACGAATCCGTTGACGAAGCACATTACAGATCAGGGGTAAAGCGTGCAAAGACGAGATGGGCAGCAGGCTTGGTGTGTTTCGAGATCAGATATCTAATTTTTAGAACTAGAGTAAATTAATGCAATGGTCAATTATGCTTTCCAGAATATGATCTCTGATTTTTAAATTTGACCGATAAAGTCACTAACATTTTTGATATGTAAAATTTTGGTCATTTAGATGTTTGTTGTCGTTAAACGTTAACGGCTTACTGATCTAGCACAATAAAAATAAGGATAAATTACCTAGATAGTCCCTAATCTATTACTTCACTCCTATTTTGACCACCAAAAAAAATAATTTATATAATTACACATTTAATCCTCCATATTTACAATTTTTTTATTTCTTCTCCCCTCCACAATCTTTCATATTGTTCTTCATCTAACACAATCCCTAATTTTCTATGTGACTGTACATTTGTTCATTAACCATTTTAATTATTTTTCATTATATTTGATTATGAGTTTCTAGACATGTCCATTTAATAACGATCGATAAATTCATTCAACTTAATTGAATAAACTCGTTAATTATATTTGAGTATATTCAAATTCTCTTATAATGTTATACTATGAATTGAGTTGATATTTAATGCACAGACAATGTAATTTTTTTATACACACATGTCTTTCAAAGCTTTAAAATCTAAAACTTAAATCCTTAACGCTGAACTTCTGAATCATAAACCCTAAATTTTAAATCTTTAATCCTAAACTCTAGCCCTCTAACCCCTAGCATAAATATATTGTTTATAGTCAAATTATACCGACAATATATCAAATATTTTTCATTAATTATTGTATTAATCGAACTAAAACACAATCAATAAAAAATAAACAAACTTAACAGTATATTAAATGAGAAATGCCCTCTGATGGAATCGAAATGGACTAAAGATCGGATATGAAACGTTGATTAATCTCTCTTTTTTTTCTTTCTGTTTTTTATTATAAATCTGATATCTACAATTTTGGGTTTCGTTTGATTTTTGAGGGAATGGGTTGTTTTGATTCAAAGGAAGAGGAAAAGCTAAATCCTATCAAAGATCCTATTGATCGAAAGCAAGGCCAAGCTGTTCCCTCTAATATTTCCAAATTATATTCAGGTTAGCGTTGGTTTTTTCTCTTGATTTTGAATATTTTAAAGTTAATTACTTTATCACGTGATTTGATCTGGATATTAATATAGTAGAAAAATAGGGGTTGTGTTAGATGAAGAAGAATATGGAAGATGGTGGAGGGGAGAAGAAATAAAAAAATTGTAAATATGGAAGATTAAATGTGTAATTATACAAACTGTTTTTATTTTAGTGGTCAAAATATGAGTGAAGTAATAGTCTAGGGACTATCTAGGTAATTTATCTTTCTTTTTATTGTGTCAAATCAGCAAGTCGTTAACGTTTAATGACAACAAACGTCTTAGTGACCAAAAGTTTATAGAGCAAAAACGTGAGTGACCTTATTGGTCGAATTTAAAAATCAGTGATCAAAATTGTCCTCAACGAAAACATAACTTACCATTGTAGTAGTTTACCCTTATAATTATTAAGATTAAACTTAATGCTTTATAAAATAATTAGTAATGAAAATAATAAAAATAAAAATAAAATAATTAGTAACACTAAAAATTTAATAATACATGTGGTAATGAAAATAATAAAATAATTTTACTAAATGTAATAAAATAGAAGAAATATATATGATGAAGGATCAAATTGAATAGAAATAAAATTTGAAAGTATCAAAATAAGTAATTATTCAAAATTAGATAATCCAAAACTTAAAATATTATGATATGTATTTGATTAATTATCTGATTTTTCACATATATCTTTTTCGAATTATTCAAAAATTAAAAAAACAAAATTAATATTTAATATTTCAGATGAGATTACTTGATAAACAAATCTGAATTCTCAAATCTAATTGTTTTACACACCCCTAATCAGGGAAGTCAAACCCTTGACTATATAGGATTGCCATTTGAACTTTGCAAACTTGAAAAAGATTTTTTTCATTGAAAAGAGGAATTACTGTGAGTCTCATTAAAAAAACTTCCCTAAACCTAAATGGAGGAAAAAGAGTGCTCATGACAATAATACAAGCTGAAAAATTATGAAGATATAAAAAGCAAAAACAATGTATTAGCCCGCGCTATCACACTGCAGAGAAGTCACAACATAACTAGGAGGCACAACAAACTCATGTGTACCGAAAGGCACCTTCCACGCTACTTGCGCAAGCGCATCCGCTACTCTATTACCATCTCGGGCAATTGCCGTAAGTTGAACCACCCAATCTCTATCCAGGAGATCTCAAATATGGTGAACAATCGATGGCTGACTATCTGTAGAGCGTTTGGGTGTTCTCTATTTATGAGCGCAAGTGCACACTCTTGTCAAGTTATAATATAAAAGATATCGTCTCCCACAGGGATTGGACAACTTGATTCAAATTGTTGTTTCCGCACAAGGAAAAGTAAATGCACAATTAATTTGTTTGTTGAGAAGAAAAGTAAAATTAAAAACACAAGTAATTAAAATAGAAGAAATCAGGTTGATAGAATGGGCAGGGTTATGCTGCTGCTTAGTGTGAAACTGTGTTGAATAGGACAAGTCGTTTTGCGCTGCCAGACTCTGCTGCCTCGGCGAGGGATGGCAGGTAGACTGCAGAGACCCTCTCGCTGCCTCGGCAGGGGAATGGAACTGTCTCTCGGCGGCAAACTCGACAGAACTACAAGGCTCGACATAATGCTTCGAAAGTAACTCCGCTTATATCTAAGTCAAAATGTTGTTGAAGCCCACTGCATATAATACCAGTCACGACGTGAATCGTGCAAAGACAACAATGTTGATTCGTCCTCTTTTACCCGCCTTAAACCCTTAACATATGTTTAGGCCGGATTGATCTCACCGCCTATAGATGAAATCGTACTTACTCCTTTCGTGAGTTCAACTCTCTCGATACCAAACAAATGGATAGAATTCAACTAATCTTTCGACTTAATTGAAAACTATGAAGAACATGGAATAAGTAAACCTTGAAGTTTCATTTGCAAACATAACTTAAAATCCTAAACAACCGTTCTCACACTAATTACATCATTACCCAAACCCAAGGAGAATTTTATAACATGTTGGCGACAAAAAAACCTAAACTAAGCCTATGTAAAACCTAACTTATTTTGCAATAAAATTACAATGGGTATATATAGGCATTAGCTAGGTCTAGTCCTTCTTGAAGTAGAAGTCTTCAAAATAAATTTTTACATTAAATGTGGCTTTAAACTCTAACTTCTTTGAGTTGAATGTAGACTTTATCACGTTGCCTTACTCCGCAAGTAATCTCGAGATTCTTCTTCGGCGGATCTGCTAGATGCTACAAACGTCGGAGAATTGAGTGGACAACATCGATAGAATCAAGATTTTCTGCTCAACAGATCGCACTGCAATTCTTTAACACCATAGTTTGCTGTCTTGGGCGGCAAGTTGGGCGGCGACAACTGTTGTTTCTGTCTAGAACTGCATCAGTACAACTCCTTGATTTGCTGCCTCGGTACCATATCCTCATCTCCTCTTTCCCTCTGTTAGTCTCTAGTACCTGAAACTAAAATTACACTAAAACAATACCTTTTTTTCACCAAATAACAGATAATCTATAAAAGCTTGTCAAAGTAAAAAAATACTGTAAAATGCAATGCGTGATCCTAATCATGCCTAAAATGTACTAAAAAACAATAGTAATGTGAGATGGAATGTGCATAAAATATAGAACTTGTGGACACTTTACACACCCCTAAACTCGAACTATTTATTGTTGTCAAGCAATGCAACCTAAACATACTTGCCCTTATATTAACCAGAAAGAAAGACTTGTTTTCAAATTTATTTGCACCTCAAGGCCGTGGAACCTATATTAGATTAGTGAAGGGAACATAGCAAGAAAATAACTCAGAATTAATTTCCATGATGCCAGTGCAGTGTGTGCAGAACTGTGTACATGATGAATATGTAGAATAACTAGATAAACAAAGATGTTGTTATGATATATAAGGTTGATGCCGAGACAACACAGTTAAGTACAAGTATTTAATCATGGCAATGAGGGCTTCAACTTATCACAACTACTCTTCTAGGTCTGAAATTAAGATTGAAGCAAACTACAAAACCCCGAACCCATGGAGTAGAGTCATCCCGTGAAGACTTTCATTCACTCATGCTAATTTGTTCGTCACTTCAAAATTTTCAGATTCATGGACTTTGATAGCAGCGGAGTGTCCTCGCACGTGATTCTTCCTAGAGCCTGTTTCGGGCACCTCTAAGGAAAAACAAAAACCTTTCCTTTTTTTTCCTGCTGCCGTGGCAGTTCTGTTTTTTTCTGTTTCTGTTTCCTACCTCGGCGGCTACTTGCATCCAGTGTTAGAACTTTGCAAAGAATTCTAAAAACATGTAGACAATGTTCATTAGATATTCTAGCAAATTCAGCAAGTAACAGAAATGATTGATAGTTTTGGCAATTAAAAAAAATTCTAAGTCATTTTTCATGCTTTTCCCAAATTAAGCTCAATTTATTTATTGGTTCGAAATAATTTATCAGCTAACTATCATAGGCACAAGTTATAACAAAAATTTCTATTCCGATTGATATTAAGGCAAGTACAACACAACCTATATGCTACTAAGTATGCCTAGACAAAAAGATGCGAGAGCTATCCCCCCAAACTCGAGATGAGATTTTCCCTCAATGCACAAGATAAAAAAATAGATAATAAAAAAAAACAGAAAAATAAATACAAGTGATAAAAACAGAAAAATAATCATAAAAGAGAATAAAGAGAAAGGAAAAAAACTAGAAATTGGCTGAAGGTTGAGAAGAGGCTTTAGTCTTTGCTATTGAGGATGAGGAGGATGATTGGATTATTAGGTGGCGGCCGACAGATGTCCGGGCAGCAGACTTGGTAGGGGAGATCTTGGCTGTCCACGGCGGTTGGACTCTTTTTGGAGTGGGACAAGGTTCTTCTTGAGGTTCGGTAGGAGGAGCGGCAGGAGGTGCTTCGCTCTTTTTTGACTCTGTTTCATCATCCACTTGCTCGACGACTATGGTGTGCCACTTCCTCTTCCTTGTTCCTTTCTCTGTTGGTGCTTCCAGAGAGTCTATCGCCATTGGGATGGCTGCTGCTACTATTGTTGTTGGCGGTGTTGGCGACTACTACTCAATCTCCTCTGATGAGGAGGTGTTTGCCACTGTTGCCGCTGTGCAGATGGGGGAATGATATTGCTGATGCCGCTCTAGGGAGTCTGCCACTCTGTTGGAGGTGGAGGTGGCTGAGTATGATAGGTAGTGCGTCGGAGACGACATCTATCTGTGCAAGGCGGCGTGCCGTGTAGCGGCGACTGATGGCGTTCCTTGTTCTGAAGCAGCTGCAGCAGCTAAATCTGTAGGGTAGGGTGGCATGGTGGGGTCGTCATCTGGTTACTTCTCTAAGAGATAAGCTACAAAGGCTTCTTGGACCTCCCCCATATATTTCATTAACGTCAGATACTGCTGCTCGACCTACTTGTTGCTGTCGATGAGGGTGCACAACAGTGTGAGGACTTCACTTGTTGGGGCAGCTTCAGTATTGCCGGTGGCGGCTGGAGTTGTAGGCTGGGCGGTAGAGGGCTGGCTGGGGGTGATGGGCTTTGTCTCTAGGGCCTGCATCATCAACATGCAGACTCTCCTGGTCCACCCCTCCTTTGTTGTTGTCATCTAATCCCCCGGGGTCGGTTGGGACATTGAAATTAGCACAAAGGTGGATGATGAGTGATAGGAAGTATAGCCTACCCTTCGTATTGCGGAAGCAAATGTGGATCTCCTTGCAAATGATCTCCCCAACGTTTATGGGCATGTTCCTCATGATGCTGTGGATGAGTGCAAGGCGCGATCGGTCGATAATGGAGTTGTGGGAGGTGGGCAGCAGGCGCCTCTTGATGAAGGTAATTCACAACATTGCCTCGGGCAGTAGGTGACAACGTTGGATAGAGCCGCCATGCTTTCCTGCCAACCAAGGCGTGTTGGGCTTGCACAACTTGGCCTTGAGTCTGTCATAGTCGGCAGCCATCAGTGACTGCCTCCATTCCTCATGAGGATTGTCTTCCATCTCCAGGCTGTAAGAGCTTTTGATTAGGGCAGCTTTTAGCTTGACAGGCTCTCGTCGGACATAGACGAACAACATCTCTAGGCAGGGATGATGGGCATAAAATTCTCGGACCAAAGTGATGTTGGCCATCTCCGGCTGCCCTGCGAACATCTCCCATCCCTTGCTGTGTATTGTTTCGAACAGGGCAGGTTCTAAACCAATGTCTCCTGTTTGCTTCGTGTAATGGAAATCTTGCTCCTCCCAAATTGCCTGTTTGGCAAACTGATCTTTGTTTCTTTTCTCATCTACCCTGGAGTAAAATCTTTGGAAAGTTGGCGCGGTTTGGGATGCAGATGTCATGTGTGAGACGATTGTAATTAACTAAAACTTGAAAGAAAATAATGTGAGACGAGAGAGCAATGGATTCAAGAAGAATATAACAATGAGATGAAAGTAAAGTAAATGAATGGGGTGAGAAGGGTTTAAATAGAGGCTGCCAAGGGGTGTCGTGGCGACATTAAATGCCCAACGATCCAGTTGTCTCGCGCACGTTACATGATTTCTGCCTGTTACTTTTGTAGCTGTTGGGAACTAGACGTTAGCGGGCTACTAGCCATTACACGCTATCTGCGCTGGGCCGCCTTTGGATGTCTTGGCGGGCTCCTTGTTGGGCCTTCTTCTTTATCCAGCTCTTTTATTCCTAAGCCTTAAATAAAAATAAAGATAATTAAATACTGAAATAAATTCTAAAAAATAAAAATATGGAAACTAATCTAATTCTAAAAAAATAAATTGCAATAAATTAAACTCTAATCCTAATGCATAAAATAAAAATAAAGAAAATATAAAAATAAAAATTAAGTTATGTTGGGAGTGCATTTGGGTGCATCTCCAAGACATAACCACTTCCTGAGGTAGTTTGGCTTGTCCTTCCCTCCTAATGGGTCCTCTTGTTTTTTTAAGTGGTGTGCTACTGGGTCCTTCAGCCTGCCCTTGGGTCTGTCGCGACAACTGCTGCCTTGACATGTCTCTGTGTTGATTTTGGCGGCCTAAGCATCTGGGAATCCTTCCTTTTCCTTTTCTGAGAGTTGTAACACATTTCACTTTATGCTCTGGTTGCCTACCCTAATGGTCAGCTCCCTATGTTCCACATCTATCACAGTTCTGCTCGTGGCCAAGAATGGTCGCCCAAGGATGATAGGGGCTTTTTCATCGGCCTCACAGTCCAATATGAGGAAATCAACTGGAAGAATAAGGTTGCCCACTTTTACTAGGATGTCTTCGATCTTGACCTCCGCTTGCACAAAATAATGATGAGCAAGTTTCAGCATGATGGAGGTAGGTTTGGCTTGCCCAATTCCCAGCTTGTTGAAGACTGCCTTAGGCATTAGGTTGATGCTGGCTCCTAAGTTACACAAGGCTTTTGTTTCATGCTTGCTGCCTATTCTGCATTGGATAACAAAGCTGTAGAACTAAGTTTTGATATAATATTTGAAAAATATTTTGGACTAAATTGCAAAGAATTTAAAATATGTTTTTAGTCAAAAACAACTTGAAAATATGTTTAAGGGTTTTCAAAAGGCTTTGGAATGATTTAAAGTGTATTTCAAGTAGTCAAAACCATGATTTTCAAGTGACCGTACCGATACGGTATTAGACCGTACCGATACGCCTTAGGGTTTCAAACTACAATATTTTCCAGTAGCCAAAACCCATACCAATACGCTTATCCGTATCGATACGGCGTGCTTTGAAATTGCCCAACGGCTAGTCGCGTACGGATACGGTTGTATCGCGTACCGATACGCCTAACTACCCCAACGGTCATTTCCCAACGGTCATTTGAATTTGCAGGACCGTACCAATACGCTAGGCAAGCGTATCGATATGAATCAGCTGAAGAGCACAACGACTAATTCCTCTTCGAGACCGTATCGATACGAGTTGAGAGGGTATCGATACGCCAAGCTCTAGAACTGCATTTATGGTGAGAAATAAAGACTCAAACGGCTCCAATTCAATCCCAACGACTAGTAACGGCTACAAACTCAGTTGGGAGTATAAAAGGGACCTTCAAGCATCTTGTAATGGTTAATGCTTCAATTGTTACAACATTATGATGTCAAAATTTGTCTAGAGCTTAAATTGTAAATTCCTTGCTTAGACAACACTTGTGAGCTTACATTGTTATATTTGCTCAAGTGTTTAGGTTTTGGGTGAGTGCTTAGAATTGCAAACGAACACCTATTAGAGGGATTTCTAGTTTGCTAAGTCTTTCTTTGTACAAGAGAGTGTTTCCTCAAGCTTTGGGTAGAAAGCTTTGAGGGTGTTAAAGGTTGTCTCCTTAGCCTAGAAAAGGGGACGAAATTCTTAGTGAATTTGTTTGGAAATCCTTAGTGGGGAGCTAAGGTAGTGGATGTAGACCTTGGTTAGAAGGTTGAACCACTATAAATCCTTGTGTCAAATTGCCAATTTTCACCTCCCACTAAAACACTCAATTATCCAACTTCTCCACACTTGGAGAGCAAGAACAGTTGATCGAATCGAGCCCCTAAAATCTCAACAATTGGTATCAGAGCTTGGCTCAATCGAAGGGGATTCACATCCTATTGAGAAGATCCAGCAAGCTCGATCAACATTTCACCAACTGGCTCAATGGCACAATCAATCGAAAAACCGCCTTTCTTCGACAGAAATCACTATGCCCATTGGAAGACAAAGATGAAATTCTTCTTGAAGTCAAGAGATTACAAGCTATGGGACATAGAGAAGATGGATCCGGAAGAAAACATCGAGAAGATGTTTGATAGGTTCTCCATTATCACAAATGGACTTAAAGGTTATGGAGAAGCCATCCCGGAAGAGAGGCTTGTCCGAAAGCTCATCTACTCCCTTCCCGAGTCATGAGACTCAAAGAGGACCGCCATCATCGAAGCCAAGAATCTCAAAACCTTGAAGCTTGATGAACTCATGGGGTCACTTCTCAGTCACCAAATAATGAAGAAAAACAAAGAAGAGGAGAAGAAGAAGGAAGATATTAGAGCGATGGGGAAGAAGAAGATCATGGAGCTAGGCATCAATGCTAGTGATGTAGCTCTCAAATCCTCCACATGCCATCATGTAGATTCAAGTGAGGAGGAAAGTGAAGAAGAAGAGATGGCCTATCTCTTCAACAAATTTTCCCGGTTCATGAAGAGAAAAATGGAAAAATCCAAGCATGAATCGATGAAGAAGATGAAGGACTCACACAAATCCAAAAAGAATGGATCATCTTCAAAACAAGCATATGTGGCTACATGGAGTGATGAAGACTCCACCGATGATGAAGTAGCCCACCTATGCTTGATGGCTCTAAATGAGGGGGAGGTAACTTCTAACTCATCTATTTCAAATTCTTATACATTTGATGAGTTACAAGATGCCTATGATGATTTGCTTTTGGAATTCAATGCATCATTTTCCAAGAACAAAAAGTTGATTTCAAAAATAAAAATTGAAAATGATTTGCTTTCCAAAACAAATCTTTAACTTGAAGCAAAATTGAAATATTTTGAACAAAAATGTTTTGATTTACAAATTTTGCTTCTTAAAGTTCAAAAAGAAAAAGATTTGATTTCCAATGAACTTGAAAAGAAAAATAATTTTGGAAAATCAAATTTTTATGTAAGACAATCTAGTGCCCCTAGATTTGTGAATGGAAAATGTTTTAGAAGTGTTTGGGTCCCAAAAGGACTAACCACTTCAACTAAAAAGGATGAAATTGAAAAATGGATTCCTAAGGGGACTAAATTTTGTGCTACTAATGTCTATGGATCCAAAGCAATTTGGATACCGAAAATTACTTGATTGTCTTTTGCTAGGTGTGATGGAGAGTGATCAACAAGTCAAACTTTGAGGGGGAGCTCCATGCACACATAGGAAGAACACTTGAAGAAGGAAGGCTTCACATCCTCCCTGGAGTTCAAGTGTGGTAAAATCTAGTTGCTTTTGTTTTTATTTGATTTATTTTCATTTAAGTCAACTAGATAATCATATATGTTGAACTAAAATTCTTATGATGCTTTGAGTAAGGGGGAGCCAATTTTAAACCAAAATTTTAAGTGTGTCAATTTTTTTGCCCCCTATGTTATTTTGAGCTAAATGTCATTTTAAATTCTTTTTGATATAACAAAAAGGGGGAGAAATTGGTTTGAAAAAATTGAATTTTCAAATGAATAAGGTGGAGCTTTATTTGATTTCATATCTAAATCTCTCATTCATAATTTTAAACTTAAAGGGGGAGAATTCCAAACAATTTTTCAAGTTGGTTTTATTATATCAAAAAGGGGGAGATTGTAGAACTAAGTTTTGATATAATATTTGAAAATTGTTTTGGACTAAATTGCAAAGAATTTAAAATAAGTTTTTAGTCAAAAACAACTTGAAAATATGTTTAAGGGTTTTCAAAAGGCTTTGGAATGATTTAAAGTGTATTTAAAGTAGTCAAAACCATGATTTTCAAGTGACCGTACCGATACGGTATTGGACCGTACCGATACGCCTTAGGATTTCAAACTACTAGATTTTCCAGTAGCCAAAACCCGTACCGATACGCTTAGTCGTATCGATACGGTGTGCTTTGAAATAGCCAAATGGCTAGTCGCGTACCGATACGGTTGTATCGCGTACCGATACGCCTAACTACCCCAACGGTCATTTGAATTTGCAGGACCGTACTGATACGAAAGGGCAAGCGTATCGATACGCATCAGCTGAAGAGCACAACGGCTAATTCCTCTTTGAGACCGTATCGATACGGGTTGAGAAGGTATCAATACGCCAAGCTGCAGAACTGCATTTATGGTGGGAAATAAAGACTCAAACGACTCTAATTCAATCCCAACGGCTAGTAACGGCTACAAACTCAATTAGGAGTATAAAATGGACCTCAAAGAATCTTGTAATGGTTAATGCTTCAATTGTTACAACATTATGATGTCAAAATTTTTCTAGAGCTTAAATTGTAAATTCCTTGCTTAGACAACACTTGCGAGCTTACATTGTTATATTTGCTCAAGTGTTTAGGTTTTGGGTGAGTGCTTAGAATTGCAAACAAACACCTATTAGAAGGATTTCTAGTTTGCTAAGTCTTTCTTTGTACAAGAGAGTGTTTCCTCAAGCTTTGGGTAGAAAGCTTTGAGGGTTGTAAAGGTTTCCTCCTTAGCCTAGAAAAGGGGACGAAATTCTTAGTGAATTTGTTTGGAAATACTTAGTGGGGAGCTAAGGTAGTGGATGTAGACCTTGGTTAGAAGGTTGAACCACTATAAATCCTTGTGTCAAATTGCCAATATTTCACCTCCCACTAAAACACCCAATTATCCAACTTCTCCACAGTTGGCGAGCAAGAACGGTTGATCGAATCGAGCCCCTAAAATCTCAACAAAAGCATGGCCATGCACTCCTCTGTTACGTCAACTGTTTTGAACTCCTCAATTCTCTTCCTTTTAGAAACCATGTTCCTGAGGTATTTGGCATAGTTGGGCATGTTCTGAATGGCTTCTATGAGAGAGATGTTAATATGCACCTGCTTGAGTATATCCAAGAATTTCTTGAACCGGTGCTCTTGTTTCTATTGCTTAAGCTTCTGGAGGAGGGTGATGGTATACGGATGTCCTCTATACGTTTTTTGCAGGGGAATTTTATCTGTGGAGGATCATATGTCTTAGTACCGCTGTCAGTTTTAGCTGCCGGGGTGGCTGGTGTTGATGCTTCCACGACATGCAATTCTTTTTGTGCTGGCCGTGTTTCTGGTTGCTTTTCCACCCTGGGTTCATCCAACTGCTTCCCACTTCTGGTTTATACGGCTTTGCACTGCTCATAAGTGGGCTTGGCTCCTACCTCTTTGCTGCTGGATGCTACTCTCATTGTTCTGCTGCTAAAGATCTCCGTGAACTGCCCAAATTGGGTTTCCAAGTTCTTTATTGCAGCCTCTTGGTTGTTCATCTTTATCTTTGTCCTGTCCATGAAAGACTCAGTTTTATCAATAAATTTATTAGTGGAAACAATAAAATCACTAGTTCTAGACATAAAAGTATGAAGAGTTGCTTCTAGTAATTATTGTTTTGCGGCTATTGAGCCTGTTGTCTGGACATGTTTTGCTGGTAGCCTCCCTATTGCTGTTGTGGGTTGGCAGCAGTTTTGGGGTTGCTCTAGGAGAAGTTGGGATGATTTTTCCATCCAGGGTTTTATGTGTTTTAGGCAGGCCTGTTGTTCCTCTCGTATCCTCCCATAAAGTTCGCAGATGCGGTGCACTCAGGGCAATTGTGGTTGCCCCCATACTCATCATAGAATGGCTCCACAGCTTTGGCCTCATAGACTTGCCCAGTGGGTTTCATTATGCTCATAACCAGCTTTTTCAGCTTGTCGAGGCGAGCATTGAAAGATTCTGAGGCTTGTACTTCATTCACAGCAGCTGGCCGCCTAACGCCGCCTCGGTTGGCTATTGGGTACTTGTAACCGTTCTTGGTGGCTTGGTTCAGGATTTGAAGTGCCTCATCTGGTAGCTTGTCGAGGATGATTCCGTTGGCTGAGGCATCAATCAACATCTGTGTTGGGAAGTTCACCCTGTTATAGAACATTGACACATGTGTCCAAACCAAAAAACCATGTAGCGGGCAGTTGCTCTGCATCTGTTGGTACCGCTCCCATGCTTCATACATCGGGTCATCATCCCGTTTTAGGAAGGCTGTTATTTCGTTTCACAGTCTGTATGTGACATTGGACGGGCTGAAACGATCCAGAAAATCCTTGCACAACTCTATCCATGTGTTGAACGACCCTGATGGCTAGTTGTTTAACCACTTTTTTGCCCTATCCCTCAGTGAATAGGGAAATAATCTCTGCCTAAGCACATCTTGGTGGACTCTATGTATTTTGAATGCTTTGCAGATATCCAGGAATCCTCTTAAGTGTTGCAGAGCATCTTCTGTGGCAGTCCCTCCAAATTGCCCTAACGTATTGATCATGTTAAACATAACATGCTTTAGCTCGAAGTGATCCGCCTCAATCTCAAGTTCTGTCACTGTTGGATCGAACCCTCTAAAGTCATGTTCCAGATAATCCCTAGTGGTTCAAATATACTATGGCTGCCCGGGCGGAATAGGGGCTGCTGCCTTGGTGGATCTTGTTGTTCTCTGGGCGGCGGGTCTTACTGCCCATCCCTGCCATTTACAACATTGTTGGAAGGGTTGTCGTTTTCCATGCTTACCTTTTCTTTTCTTTCTTCTTTGGTTTTTCCTAGGGCTGATCTGAGTTCCTTCTTTAGATCTCTTGCTCTTTGTTCTATATCGTTGTAGAAAACGATTTCTCCTTTTGGATTTGCCCTGGTCATGCACTACCAATAGAAACCGTAAAATTCTATTTCTTTCAAAAAATAAAAACTAAAAATAAAATTAAATGCAAAGAAATAAAAGTGCAGAAATTGAAAGTGAATTTTACTGTTACCAATCCCCGGGAACGGCGCCAAAAACTTGTAGAGCATTTGGGTGTTTACTATTTATGAGCGCAAGTGCACACTCTTGTCAAGTTATAGTATGAAAGATATTGTCTCCCATAAGGATTGGACAACTTGATTCTAATTGTTGTTCCTGCACAAGGAAAAGTAAATGCACAATTAATTTATTTGTTGAGAAGAAAAGTAAAATTAAAAACACAAGTAATTAAAAGAGAAGAAATCAGGTTGATAGAATGGGCAGGTTATGCTGCTGCTTAGTGTGAAACTGTGTTGAATAGGACAAGTTGTTTTGGGCTGCCAGAATCTGCTGCCTCAGCGGGGGATGGCAGGTAGACTGCAGAGACGCTCTTGCTACCTCGGCATGGGAGTGGAACTGTGTCTTAGCGGAAAACTCGACAGAACTACAAGGCTCGACAGAACGCTTCGAAAGTGACTCCGCTTATGTCTAAGTCAGAATGCTGTTGATGCCCATTGTAGATAATACTAGTCACGGCGTGAATCGTGCAATGACAACAATGTTGATTCGTCCTCTTTTACCCGCCTTAAACCCTTAACCTATGTCTAGGCCGGATTGATCGCACCGTCTATAGATGAAATTGTACTTACTCCTTTCGTGAGTTCGAATCTCTGGATACCAAACAAATGGATAGAAATCAACTAATCTTTCGCCTTAATTGAAAACTATGAAGAACATGGAATAAGTAAACGTTGATGTTTTATTTGCAAAAACAACTTAAAATCCTAAACCACCCTGCTCACACTAATTACAACATAACCCAAACCCAATGAGAATTTTAGAACATGTTGGCGGCAAGAAAACCTAAACTAAGCCTAAGGAAAACCTAACTTATTGTGTAATAGAATTACAATGGGTATAAATAGGCATTAGCTAGGTCTAGTCCTTCTTGTGGCATTAAACTCTGACTTCTTTGAGTCGAATGTGGACTTTATCAGTTGCCTTACTCCGCAAGTAATCCCGAGATTCTTCTTCAGCGGCTCTGCCAGCTTCTACAAACGTCAGAAAATTGAGTGGACAACATCGATAGAATCAAGATTTTCTGCTCTACAGATCGCACTCTTGTTCTCTAACTCCATAGTCTATAGTCTTGGGCGGCGGCAGCTACTCGACAGCTGTTGTTTCTGTCTGGAACTACATTAGTACAACTCCTTCATTTGCTGCCTCAACACCATATCCTCAGCTCCTCTTTCCCTCTGTCAACCTCTAGTACCTGGAACCAAAATTACACTAAAACAATACCTTTTCTTTACCAAATAACAAACAATCTATAAAAGCATGGCAAAGTAAATAAATACTATAAAATGCAATGCATGATCCTAAATATGCCTAGAATGTACTAAAAAACAACAATAATGTGAGATGGAATGTGCATGAAATATAGAACTTGTGGACACTTTACAATATCCATGTCACAGCGGTCCTTGAGCATGTCAATCGCATTCTAGGAATCCAAATCAACCCTTAAATGACTTATCCCAAGATACTTTAAGACCTTTATAAATGCCCCAAAATTTAGCTTCAATCGCCGAACACAACCCTATACTCGTAGTAAATCCAACAATCCATTCACTAGTGTGATTACGGAGAACACCCCCACAACTAGCCCCCCCCGGATTCAACGGAGAGGACCCATCGATATTGGATTTAAACCACCTTTCCGATGGAGGTGCCCACCGTCGCACACGAGAGCGTTGAACTCGAGCGTGCTATTGGGACGAGGCATTCCAGGTAGACATGGACTACCCCACCACCTCTCTTACAAGACGACTACAACGGTTGGTGACTGGTTTACCACATTTCTCGGAAGAAAAAATAGAAGCATTCTTTTGAATCCATAATGACCACAAAACGTATAAAAAGATCAAATCCCAATGCAATGAAAGACGAGGGAAACCACCATCCCCCTGCAAGTTACTGACCACCTGATCCCGCATGTATAACGAGAAGAATGCAGCCAAGCGATCAGGTTTGATAAGCATCAACCACACTGCTGTAGCTGCTAGATAGTCACACAACACATGCAGCGTATCCTCGACCATCAACCCACAAACCACACAACTCATACCGTTCGTAAGATGTCGGCGAGCTCTTTCATTGTTTGTAAGAATTCTATCCTTAAGCACAAGCCATAAGAATGTCCTCACTCTCGGTGATCCTTTGAAATTAGTCAATAAATCTCATATCTTATCATCCACACTTGGAAAACGTCGTTGAAGAAACTTATTGTCAAATTTCTCAATTCGGACAGACACATAATCCTTCCATAAAAGCCAAATGCCCTCACTGAATCCATGCGCCTCAACTCGAGATGAATTTGAAAAACCAAACCTCAACAACACTCTATCAGCCCTGCGGCCCCTAATGGGTAGTTCAAACAGGGCCACAATCTGAGGATCATTAGCTCGAACAAAACTCCTAAAATGCCTTTGAAAGGTAGGGCTGGCAACACCTTTTGCATTCCAACAAATAATATTAATCATTTTAAAAAATAATACAAGGGAAATTACTTAACTTACTGCACATCCATCGTAGAAACGACGGTCTCATCACCCGAACCATCCTCGATAGGGTCAGACAATTCCACTGGCGACCCTTTAGTATCAACTGGACCATGATTAGCATCCACCGGTTCTGAAAGGGAGTCCCCATCACAGTTTGAATCAACAACACTCATCCTCACTTTGGACGAAGCGGTAGTCAATCTCTTCGCAATAGGAGACTTCGCAAGAAGTTTAAATTCAGAGCATTATGGATGCACAACCTCTTTGTGACCTGCTCCTTTAAACCACGATGCTTAGCTTGTCCCGACCTTTTACCAGACCCTCCAGTCACCTTAGAAACCATATGACCCTCCCCAACTATAATTGTAGGGATATGATTACCATTCCTTTGAACTACTCAAGATCCAACCTCTTTAGCCACACTCATATGCATCCTTATGTCGCTAGTTGTTTGAACATCCCGCATACCACTCAGGCCAGCCCAGATGATATCACCGTACCAACCTTTGCCTTAAGAGGAACGGATTCAAGCTCTACAACTTACATCAAAATTGTCTTTCTAGCTCAAACAACCCTCGCCTTGTTACCATTCTGAACAACCGAGGGCCTCGACTTAGATGGTGATGGTTGCGACACCTCACAATTTTGTTCATTGCCCAAATCTGCCAATGCCTGGTAACGCGACTTGCTCGCAATATCTTTCCCACCTAAGCCACCTTTTTGGACCACAGTATCCTTCTGCGACTTCCTATAACGAGAAGAGGACATCATCCACGAACCATAAACCTTAGTATCCTTTGCCGAGCATCCACCTCCTTCGGTTGCTGACATGATTCAGTGGGTAACTGTACCCCACGCCAATCCTTTGTGTGGCCATAAGTCCCACACTTGTAACAAATCAAGTGTAAGCCTTCGTACTCAAGCTTCTGATTAAACACATCTATATTAATATTGGGGAACATAGGTTTATTCAAATCCACTATTATGGAAAGTCTCGTGAAACGCCCTCTCCCCCCATCTGAGTGTTATATTCCAAATTAATAACTTTATCGATGAAGTCCCCAATCCACAAATTACGAGGGATATTTCTCCGATGTCGAGAAGGCCCTCCTCCAAGGCTGAACCGTCAAGTAGCTACGAAATATAGTCCACGATCCATCTGTCAGAAACTTTGAATAATCCCCAACCTCATCAAATTTCACCAGAAAATAATCATTATCAATGTCTATTAACTGAAAATTCCCCATGGGCGCCATAAAGCAGAAATTCTGGTATGCAACGCTCAGTAGCTAATTGTTTTTTCCAATAGCTAAACTATGATCATAGTCTTCATTCGTTCATCAATAATTGCATGAACTCTCTCAGAGAACTTTATAGAAGGAACCAAACCGTTCTTATCAATCTAAACATCCTCCATATTAACTACAATCTCATTCTCACTTACAAGTGTATTTTTATCCAGGAGATTGGTACTAACACCCTTTAACGCACCTACATATGAAGTCTTCACAGGGCGGCCATCGGTGTTCAAAGTCTCAACAACAAATCATGGTGGGACGTAATTACTGTCGGTATCCATTACGGCAGCATCATCAGTCACGAAATCAACTAGCTTCCCTACTAAATCTACAGCCCCGTCCATGTCCATGCAGGGAAAGCCATCTTTATTTTTGATCTTCTTTGTAGCACGTTGGTCATCGGGTATAACATGTGAGCATGGGCATTCCAGAACTGGGGAAAACTCAAAACTGACCACCACACTTGGCGCGGATGACAATGAAGCGTCGCCTGTTGTGGTCGCAGCCACCGCTGCAACGTTCTCCGGGGAATGGCCGAGGAAAGATCATTAGGGTTTTTAGGCTAGGACATTGGGTTTTTTATATTATACATATTTCAAACTACCAAGTTTTTTGAATTTTTTTATCAATTAGTTTATTAAGGAATTGTTAGTGTTTTACAAAGTACGAAGTCTACTTCAACTTTATATTTATGCTTTTTTAATTAGATAATTACATAACACTTGTAAATATACATGTATGCATAAATATTAGGTAAAGTTTAAATATGATAACTAATTATGTTAATATAATATTTTTGCTCAAATAAAATTTTAAAAAGTTATAAAATGAACATTAAACTTTTAATTTTATTGCAAAATTGATATTGTACCGTTAATTGTCGTTAAGAACATGATGTGACGCATTAAATAAATGGATAATATCTCATTTTACCCTTCAAATTTAACTAAAATTTTATTTTTGTACTTTTTAAATACATACAAGTAATAAGTTCAAAAAACAAATCAGAAATTTGTAAGGAAAAGCATGAAAACTCATTATTTATTTTTAAAACTATTTTTTTGAATTTTTTGAGCAAATCATAAATTTTTAATAAAACTCTTCATATTTTTCATTAGTTACACTTTCACCCTTCTCTAACCTATAACAAAATTTAATGATAAATTGTTGCTTAAGATGATCAATGGAACTAGGAATGTTGACTGGATAATGACGTGGGAATTTTTATTTTGTAAAATGGGGTGGGTGATTTTTTATTTCACCAACTAGAGACATTTCTACAGGCGTTTATGGTTGAAAAATTCTACTAAAATCGGTCAAAATTTCCTAGCGATTTTAAGAAGTTGTCTTGAAGTGCCAATGATTTTTGAAAACATGTAAAATCATCATATTTGATGAAATAAAAAATCATTACCTCACTTCACAAAATAAAAAATTCCACAATAATATCCGAAAAATTTTTCCCCTAAAGTGCTACTTGAGAACTAAATTCCGCTATAAGAGATTTTAGCATGCATATATTGACATGACATAAATAATCACAAGAATATAACTTAATTCATGAATTTTCACATAAAACAATTTAAAAATAAAACCAAAATAGAAATATAAAAGAGTGTGGAATAAAATTAATCTTATTACACTCCTATTTACGTTAGTTAAAATATTGATTTAAAGGTGTAAGATGAAGTCTTTAAAATTTTAGGAAAAAAATTAATTAAATTTTTGGACTTTTTCTTTATCTAGCTAAACCCTTGAACTAAAGAATTGAATCAATTCAGTTATTTGACCAACATTAACTGTTGAATCTAAGGGTTTTTGAGATTAGTTGATTTAGTGCACCGTGTCACATGTTGCCACTTGACATTTCCATTTTTTTAATTTAATTTTTTTTTAAAAAAAGTCCTAAACATAAAAATCTTTTTTTAAAAAATCTGTAAATGTCACACGATAGAACTGTTGTATATCATGTGACAGTAATTTTTAGGCCAATAATTTGTATTTTAATAGCCGCCGGTAAGAATGGAGGGAGCAAAGGAGTCTGGCCGCCGGCAGTCTTGGACAATGTATGTGGGAAGGATTTCGGAATCGCTGCATTGGAAGGGATTGTGGCAGGTGTTCGTTAGGCATGGTGTGGTGCTCGACGCTTTCATCCCTCGGAAAAGGGCAAAGGATGGAGGGAGGTTTGGTTTCGTCAGGACGGCTAGTCGAGTTGACGCTGATCGGGCAATCGAACGTCTACACAATAAGTGGATTTACGAGTCTCGCTTGATGGTGACTATGGCAAGGTTTGTCGATCGCAGATTATCCTGGAATCAAAGAAGTAGGGGGATCGGCGACCCTAAACGAAAGATTGATGGTAGTGAAAAGGGGCAATCTGAAATTCATAGTGTGAACTCTAAGAGGAAGCATGTAACGGCAAAGGTGATTCAGGGGCATGTCGATGAGGAGAAATTGGCAGTATTACAACACTGTATGGTGGGATGGTGCAATCGACATTGGAGCCTGTATGAACTAGCAACACGGATGAATCTCCCTAACATTCAAGGTTTGTCTATTTTGCGAATCGCTGGACCGACAATTTTATTGATGTTTAAGGATGCGAAAATCCGGGAGGAGATTTTGGGAAAGATGACGTTCAATGATTATTTTTCAAAAATAGAGTGTTGGGATCCGAGGATGACATTATCTACACGACGGGCATGGATCTCTGTCAGAGGAATCCTAATCATTGCTTGGTCACATGAGTCTTTTGATTATATTGCGAAGAACTGGGGATCACTTGTTCGGGTGGCGGAGAACACGGCATCACCGACGTCATTTGAGTGTGGATGGTTATTGATTGAAACAGAGATGCTGGATTTTATTGATACTAGAGTGGTGCTGGAGGTCGAGGGAAAGTTACACCATGTGTATGTAAAAGAGGTGACCATTTTCGGGCCACTTGTTGAGTGTGAGTGCACAACAGATAATGATGCTGACAGTGGTGAGTCACCGGAGTGTAGTTCGTCTGAGTGTGTGCCGGAGTCGAGTATCGGCGAAGAGCGACAGCGTGAGGATTTTTTGGAAATGGGAACAGTGTTGAAGGACTGGCATTGTAACCATCTATGGAATGATGCATACCGAGAAGACCCTGACTTGGTAAGTGGCACGCCTGTTGTCGCGCCTGAGTGCATACAATCGACACTGGCTTGCTTTGGGGAGACGATGGCCGATGGAGTAGTGGCGTCGGCTGATGTTTCGCTACCACAAGGAGCTGCTGCCTGGTCGAAGAGTCCTAGTGGAATGGGGCACCAAAGATTTGAAAGTTTTGATAATAATTTGTTACAACGACTTCCAGTGGATGAAAACAATATCCACGATCAAATCCAAGAGGATTGTGAGGGTGATCTGATCGGGTCTCAAGGTCAACAGGGTGTGGTGGAGACTGAAAAAAATGATTCGGACGGGTTGGTAAATGTTCCTATTGCGACAATCGTAGAAGTGCAGACATGTTTAATTCACATCCCCATTGAGGTGCTTGACGGTGATCAGGTTGTACAAAATAGCTCTGAGGGTGATACATTTATACCAGTTTGGGTAAACGGGGTTCTTAATAAGACGAAGTCGGTGAATGCGCTGTCGAGGGTTGCAAAATATTCGAAGCAGGGAAGAGGTAGACCGAAAAAGAGTGTGGGACGTGAAACTCATACTATAGTAGCCGATGCTTCGTTAACGGACTCAGACCTAAACCACAGGCAACAAATTATTTACCGTGAGGCTGCAGCTACAACGGCTTTGGGGAATTTGGTGCGGGTGACATCGCTAGGCCGTGAGGAGGAGATTTTGCAAGACTTGTCTCGGGTGCTGCAGGACGGCATTCGTACCTTGTAACAATGCGTATCATGAGCTGGAACGTCAGGGGGTTGGGTTCTATGTTGAAGAGGAGACGGGTGGGTGATGTAATACAGAGGCAGCGGGTTGATATGGTTTTGTTACAGGAATCGAAGCTGGAGGAGCTGGTGCCGTCTGTTTTTGCTAACTTGTGGTACATCGATGGTTTTGAATTTTCTGTTTCGCTATCCGTGGGAGCATCGGGTGGGTTGCTAGTGATTTGGGAAGGAGCTCATTTTGTGCTGGAGTCAGTGGAGGTGGATCGACACTATGTTGTGCTTCAGGGGCGATGGAAACCTGAGGATATTGTTTGTTGTATCATGGCCGTGTATGCCCCTTGCGAAGTGACGGAACAAAAATGTTTATGGTATAGGTTGTTAATAGTGATCTGGGGGTTTTCAGGTCCATGGTGCGTTGCGGGCGATTTTAATTCGGTGCTGCGTCTGTCGGAAAGAGCAGGATGAAATTCGGCATCTAGAGGTATGAGTTCATTTGTTTCTTTTGTGAATTCAGTGAGCTTAATTGATCTTCCGTTACAGGGAAAGCAGTTTACATGGTTTGGTAGGGATAGTCGAAAGAGTCATATCGATCGATTTCTTGTATCGTCGTTTTGGTTGGATTGCTTTACTAGGATTGAGCAGTTATCGCTTCCGAGAGGAATTTCAGACCATGCCCCAATTCTTTTGTTGTGTGATGATAAAGATTGGGGTCCAAGGCCTTTCCGATTTATTAATATGTGGTTGGAAGAGAGGCGTAATGTTAGTCGTATGGCAGAGGAGTGGTGCCTGTTGACGGGTCTGGGTATTGAAAACTCTAATATATCAGTTAAGCTTAGGCATTTGAAGCTCTTTCTTCGACAATGGAATAAAACGGAGTTTGGGGACATTGAGAATGAGATTTCTCAACTCCAGAGCCATATTGATTGTTTGGATAGTGGTGAAGAGGAGGTGGTCGAAGGGGAAAGTATTAAGCTGTGCGATCGGAAGAGGGTATGAATGCAAGCTTTGTGGTGAGCTATTCGTCGGAAAGAATCGTTGTGGCGCCAGAAGTCGAGAGCGACTTGGCTTAAATTGGGGGACATGAATACTACATTCTTTCATAGAGCAGCGAAGTTGCGCGCGATGCGAAATGCTATTGCTGGGTTGACTATCGGTGGCTCTTGGGTAACCGATCCGATCAGGTTGCGCAAACACATTGTGAGTTTTTTCTTGAAACATTTCGTTGCGGATGAGAGATCTTGTATTTGGCGTTTCGAGGGTTCTTTTAATAGGGTGAATGAAGCTGATAATTTGGCTTTGGTTGCGCCTTTTTTCTGTTGACGAGACATGGGTAATTGTGCGAGGCTGTGAGGGATCGAAGTCTCCGGGTCCAGATGGATACAGTATGGAATTTTTCAAGCGGTGCTGGGAGGTTGTGAGTGCTGATGTGGGGTGTTTCTTTGCTGATTTTTTCACTTCAGGACGATTGCCTACGGGAGTTAATAATACCTTTCTAGTACTGCTACCTAAGTGGACTCACCGGTTACATTGCATGAGTATCGGCCGATTAGCTTGCTTAATTCCATCTATAAGATTTTAGCTAAAATTATGGCTAGGAGATTACAAGTGGTGTTGGGCAGTTTGATTAGTGATCATCAGACAGCTTTTGTCTGTGGTCGTCAGATTGTAGATGGGATTTTATTGGCTAATGAAACAATTCACTCTACGCGGCAGAGTCGGTTGGGCGGTTGTGTTTTGAAGCTAAATTTTGCGAAGGCCTATGATTGCGTCCGATGGGAATTTTGGATCATATTATGTGTTCGATGGGATTTAGCGAGACTTGGCGAGGATGGGTTATGGAGTGTATTAGTACAGTTCGTTTCTCTGTCCTTCTGAATGGCAGTGCTATAAAAGAATTTGGCATGGAGCGTGGGTTGCGTCAGGGCTACCCGTTGTCGCCGTTTGTCCAAGCATAGGGTTTGGGGCTGATCCATGGGGTAGTAGTGGCTCCGGGGGTGACTATATCACATCTTCAGTTTGCCGACGATACCATACTTTTCTTTGAAGCATCAGTAGAAACTGATTTGAATATCTGCAGGCTTTTGTGTTGCTTTCAAGTGTGCTCCGGATTGAAAATTAATTTCAATAAGTCCTCTCTTTATTCGATTGGTGTGGATGGGGATTTGCTCGCATCCATGGCGGATGTTTTATGTTGTCGACAGGGAGAACTACCGTTTGTTTACCTGGGTTACCGTTGGGGGTAAATCCGCGAAATATTGCAGTTTGGGAGCCTGTTATCGCTTCGATCCGTCAGAAGCTCGCTGGTTGGAAGAGGACATCGCTCTTTTTTGCGGCTCGCGTCACTCTGGTAAACTCTGTTTTGTCTTCCCTCCCAGTGTATTATATGGGTTTGTTTCGTGTGCCGAAAGGTTTAATAGCTGCTATTGATAAGTTGAGGCGAGCGTTCCTTTGGGGTGGGGTTAGTTTACAGCGAAAGATGTGTAGAGTGAGTTGGAGTTTGGTGTGTCGACCTCGCCAACTTGACGGTTTGGGGGTGGCTGATTTGGAGGTTCGAAACAAGGCTTTACTGGCGAAATGGTCGTGGAGATATGCTAGGGATGAATCCTCTTTATGGCGAGCTATTATAGTGTCGAAGTATGGTGAGGCAGCTCAGTGGTGGCGGTTTAACTTTTCTTTCAGGGGGTCGATGTCAGTAATTTGGAAGCAGATAGTTCAGACGGTTAGTTCGGAAAGTGTCCAAAAGTATATGGGTGAGTCTCAGTTTGTTTGGAAGGTCGGATCGGGTACGCGGGTGCTGTTCTGGTTTGATGCATGGTGTGTTGAGCAGGCGCTGAAGGATATTTATCCTCGTTTATTATCTATTGCGGTTAATCGCCTATCCTTGGTTGTTGATCACGCCGTTGAGGGGAGTTTCCAGCATGCGCGATGGGAGGATTTTTTCTGTCGTAGCTTGCGATCTTTTGAGGTTCGACAACTGCAGGAACTTTGTTCGTTGGTGTGTCAGGTGAGTTTGCGGCAAGGGGTATTGGATATGATTGTTTGGACAACGGATAAGCATGGGATCTTTTCAGTCAAAGCTTTGCCGCGTTTGCTTATGATTGATAAGGTGGGTGAAAGTGAGTTTGGTGATTGCTTTGCGTGGAAAGTCCTGGTCCCTTCTAAGGTCCAGGCGTTTTTGTGGTTTACTTGGCTACGCCGCTTGCCTACTTTTGAGTTTTTGTGGATGCGTGGAATTGTCTTGGGTGAGCAACAAGGTTTGTGTAGGTGGTGTCGAGTGAGGGAGGAGGACATTGAGCACTTATTTTATCTGTGCCCGTTTGCCCAAGGTTTGTGGGATTGGTTCCGTGGATGGTGGGCGATATCGCTGCCGTTGCCGAAGGCTTTTTCGGACTTACTCCGGATATGCATTGTTCCTTTAAGGGAATGTTGAAGAAGCTGTGGGTGTCGAGCATTGCTGCATTATTATGGTCTTTGTGGCTTTCGCACAACGAATTTGTTTTTAATGGCAAGTATATACCAGCTTCTGAGATTGGGTTCTTGGTGAAATTACGGTCTTTTTATTGGGTGAAGACTCTTAAAGAGGGGCTGTCCGTGAGCGAGGCTTTATGGTGGGACTGCCCGAGCTTGTTTAGAGAAGGTGTCAGTAAACAGGTCAGCCGGTTGGGAGTCTGTTGGGAACCTCCTCTCGGGGTAACATTGAAGTTCTCGGTAGATGGTTCTGCTCGAGGGAAGTCGGGGCCTGCGGGCTTCGGGGGGGTGTTGCGAGATGCTCAGAGCCGTATCCTTGCGCTTTTTTCGGGCCTGCTGGGTTCTCTTGACTCTAATGTTGCATAGATACGGGCGATAGCCTTTGCATTGGAATTTTATGTTACGTCTAAATAGGCTGATCGTCCTCTTATTATTGAGTCGGATTCCAAAGTAGCCATTGGGTGGGTGATGCAGGTGGAACGTCGACCTTGGCGTTTGTGGGAATTTTTCAGTGTGATTGACCGTGCTTGCTTGACGCTGGGATCTGTTTGCTTTTCTCACATTTTCCGGGAGGCGAATGGGCTAGCTGATGCGCTAGCGAAAGAAGGGGTTTCTCGAGTCTCTTTGTTTAAGGCCTCGGTTTGATGGTCTTGTAAGGGGTGGTGTTTTTGGTCCGTTTCTTTTTAGTCGCCATGTCGTACTATTTTCCTCTGTTAGGCTTAGGGAGGTTTTTGATGAGGCACATGTTTCGACTCACGTTGTATATTTTCCATATAATAATACTTCGCTTTGCTGATAAAAAAAATATCATGTGACAGTAATAGCTAAAAAAACTATTAAGATTTAATAGTCAATATTGATCAAAAGACTTAATCGATTCAATTTATTGGTTCAAGAGCTGAATTGAGTGAAAAAAGTTTCAGGAGTTTAATTTTTTTTTTGCAAATCAAAATTTTCCTTCTACCCTTTAAGCTTAAAATATTCAACCTCTCCCTTGAAACTGGCATATACATTACCAATTGGCTCAAGCTTAACATTTTCATTATAACCCTTTAGACTCACCTATACATTAGGGCCCAATCTTAACATTTTGAAAGGAAGTTTTTGTTTTTGAATAGATTTAAAAGGAAGTTATCATACTAAAACTTTCAGTATCAATATAAGGATACTTATTAAAATAAATTTGTAATTAACCTATTGAATCGAAAGAACCGCCAACAGAGCACATAATTATCCCTACTAAGAGAGAACTTTCCAACTTCCTCTTGCAAACCCAAAACCTGATACAAGCATGTATAGTATATGTTTGTTACACGTCTGCCATGATATATCGAGATTATCTATTCTAAAACAGAGTTCATACATCTTGGAAGTGTTAAACCTGTAAATGAGAGAGCTGTTAACTGTGTAAATGAGAGTTGTTAGGAAAGTTGTTAGATCGGTTAGATCGGTTAGTTGGTTACATAGCCAACTAGGGTTTTTCCTGTACATGTATACAACATGGGTAAGGTAGCTGTGTAAATCAAGTTGGTGAATACAAATTGTCAATAAAATTCTTCTTCTTCTCTTTTATTTCTCAACATGGTATCAATCGCTGGGAAATTCTGGTTTTTTGCTTCCGCATAGTCATCTTTTTCATTGTTCTTGTTGTTCGTTTTGCATTTCATGAAAACTTTCAATGACAAACTCGGGCAGCTCTTCCGTTCTCGCCTCTGACATAGCTGGTAGCTCTTCTGAGGATTATTTTCAGTTAATATACAAGGGTGTAAGCATATATATAAGCCTTGGTTTCTTAAGTGTCGCCTATTGTGCTTGTGCACGTTAAATGGCCTCGACCATATGATGAGGGTATTGTCCTGGAATATAAGAGGCCTAGGCTCAACGACAAAAAGAAAGGCAGCTCAGGCATTATTACGACAACAACGTATTGAAATGGTTTTCTTGTTAGAAACAAAATAGAGACGATTAAAGAATAAATTGTGAAAAGGTGTGGTATACAGACGTGTTTCAATTCTATTTTTCGCCATCGATTGGTAAGTAAGGAGGTATTTTTGTAACGCCCTGATTTTGGGCCTAGAAGTTAGCTAGATGGATTAAATGGTTCGGGTGAGCCAAATTAGTCGATTTAAACTTGTTTCAGAAATTAAATCTTATAAAATTGTTTTTAGCTAAAATAAAATATGGAAAAATATGGGAAAATATCTAATCAATATATTGAGGGTTTTGATAAACTCAATTTGATAAAATAAATTCGGATTAAAATATATTTCGGACCGGGAACTAAAATGTAAAGTTTTTAAAACTATTTTGGTGACTAAATCGTAAAAGAGTCAAAACTTTGAATCTTTAATGAGCTAATATACCAATGTTTTTAATTAGAAATTTCCCTTAATTTAGGCTATTTTTAAAAGGTTTTTAAAATGATTATTAAATAAAAATAAAAGAGATTAAATTAAATTGGTTTTAATAGCTAAAACATTTTTCCTCACGTAACTACTTAGGCTCTCAACTTTTCTCTCAAAATTTTCCATCAGCCAAACTACTTTTCTTATTAAAAAATGATAAGTAACCAACTCTTTTTTCTTTCTTTATAATTTGTGAATTGATTCCTTAGATTTGTACATCAACCCTTACTTGTTTTCTTGAAGATTTCACTCAAGTCATGCTAATTAAGGGAAAAGTCAACCATTAGAGGTAATTTCTGTTTCTCTCCTCTAATCAAAGGCTCATTATGAAATTCCCATGTTCTTGATCCTTTAGAATCGTTTTTTGATATGTGTGGATGATTAAATCAAGATTAAATGGTTTAAAGTGAGTTTTATAAAGAAATTGATTGGGTCTTGTTATGAATCTGAATTTTTGGTGGTCATGATTGATTTTGATCACATATAAACTATATTATAATGTTATGAGAAGATATTTATAAAAGAAATCCCGAAACTAAGTGAATTGCTAATTTTTAAGTTGTTATTAGTTATATTTTGAGGTGTTTATGGTGTTAAAAGGTTGTTGGAGATATAATGTGGTTGTGTAAGTGTTTTTAGATGTCATTTGATGTTGTTAAGATGTTTAAATTAATAGGTTGTGGCTGGGTTTTGTTTAGGTTGTGTTTGGTTGTATTTTCGGTTGATTTGGAAGATGTTTTGATGGTTTTTAGTGAGGCGATGTGGGGAATTGTTGTTTCTGGGATTATGGATGCATAATGATGCATTAATCCTCTGTTATTATGTGGATAAAATAGGGGAGATTGATCCTACAACAATTGGCGAAGTTTCGAAATCTTTGGACGCTTGATTTCGCATCGGCAAGTGGAGCTTTGTGTCGTCGGTTAGTGGAAACATGATTTAAAGCTTTAAAAGGTTTGAAAGTGATTTTGAGAGTTTAGATTAAGATTGAAACCCTTGTCTATGCTCAGAAGTAAGTATTGGACGTTCTTGCTCTCGTATTTGGTTTTGTAAAATACATTCTCATGCTCTTGTTAATGGTTTTGATTACCTACTGTTACATGCATGTTTTAGCAATGAAAGATGTTGCAAATGATATACATATATACATATATATATATATTATTTTTGAATATGAAAAATGGTTTACGGAAGGATTTATGTTTAATGTATTTGAAATTGGTTTGATTGATGCATATGTAAAACAATGAGGTAACATGCTTTAATTGAGTATATTGGCAAGTGGCACTGGTTAAAAGTTATCAGATATAGTTAGCTGGCCGAAGGGTTTAAAGTGCACTATAATAAGTCGCCTTATGTGTGTCGAGGGGTTGCTCCACCATGGGATCCGCAACGGTCGAGGGGTAATTGCTTAGAATTCTCCCGCTGGTTGATTTATACATCATAATTGTTGAGGGGTAGTAGTACCATTAATAAGGGGCAGTCTGCCGAAACGGACTATCCTCGTTTGTTACGGATCTAGCAATGTTGTAGGCACGTTCCTGCAATAAAAACGACAAGGAAACAATAAAAATTATACAACATATTTATGGTTAAATAGGAACTCAAAGATGAAAAATAATAATAATAATAATAATATAGGGTAAGATGATAATTTTGGCGTTTTGGAAAGACTTCAAACGATTGTGAAGAAGGCTTCAAAAATGACCGATGTTGGAAACGCTAAACTCGAAGGAACCTGCACAATCTACTGAGCAAACCCGAATCGAATCTGTTTAATGTCGAAGGACTTGGACCCGCTAAATAGCAATTTAGGAACCCGAAGTATCAATGAAAAACAAACAAGTTTGAGTGTCGAATAGTTCTAAAAAGAACCGAAAAGAAAAAATTCTCTCAAATGTAATTTTTATTGAAAGTTGGTAACCTTTTTTCAATGTATGATTTACAAATATATAGAAAATTAAGGAAAGTGGCCGGCCAAGTATGTGTGGCTGAAAATGATTCGTTTTAAAATTTGATTTTGAATTGCATGGAAAAAAAACCACCCAAGTTGGCGGCACAAATTGGCAGCCACTCATTTAATTTTGTTTGATTTTTTTGTGCGCCAATTGAATTGTGCACATGCAAAATGTGCTGCCACTTTCCAACTTCCTTTGGTTTGTTCTTATCGACACATTGGAGAGGAAGATTCAAGACACTCGGCTGCTGCACACACATGCATTCACGTGCATTCGGCTGATTCTCCTTATATGCATTTACGTGCATTAGCTGCACACACACGTCAAAATAAACACATTAAAAAAATAATACATTATAAATTATATTATACTAACCCAAAACACTATTAACATATTATATATATTCTTAAACATACTTAATAAATAGTATAGCCTAAATAAGTCACATATCAGCACGCAACACATTAAAAGTCTTATCGTCTAAGGCACAAGTATTATCAAATGATTCAGAAATATTAGCACAAGTAAGGAACAGAGCTTCCCTGAAACATTGCGCCCTAGATCACGTAATTGGTCCTAACGGTAAGACCTACGGATCAGCAACATGTGCTGGTGAAGATGTGCTCACATCATCCCCCCCCCTTCTTGAAAAGGATTTGTCCTCAAATCTGTAAAATCACCATAAGGGGTTAAGTCAGAAACATTAAATGTGGCACTTACATTGTATTCTCTGGGTAGATCTAACTTGTAGGCATTGTCATTCACTTTCTCCAACACCTGAAAAGGACCATCTCCTCGCGGTAACAGCTTGGACCGCCTTTGGGTCGGAAATCGTTCCTTTCGGAAATGAACCCAAACCCAATCACCAACATCGAAGATGACTCGCTTCCTTCCGTTGTTTGCTTGCTTTTCATACTGCTGAGTCCTTCGTTCTAGGTTCTCCTTAACCTGTTGATGCAACTTCTTCACATAATCGGCTTTGCTTTGACCATCTCTGTTCGTCACCTGTTCCTGTGGCAAAGGCAACAAATCTAGAGGCGTAATAGGATTAAAACCATAAACAACCTCAAATGGTGACATTTTAGTAGCAGAATGCACAACATGGTTATAAGCAAACTCAACATGTGGCAAACAATCTTCCCAAGTTTTTATGTTCTTTTTGATGATGGATTGAATTAAAGTAGATAAAACTCTATTAACAACTTAAGTTTGTCCATCAGTCTGGGGATGACAAGTAGTAGAAAACATAAGTTTCGTACCTAATTTGCTCCAAAGAGTCCTCCAGAAGTGACTCAAAAATTTCACATCCCTGTCAGAAACAATCGACCTAGGAATACCATGTAAACGTACAACATCCCTAAAGAATAAGTTAGCCACATTAATAGCATCATCAGTCTTATGGCATGCAATGAAATGTGCCATTTTCGGGAACCTATCAACCACAACAAATATACTATCTCTACCTGTCCTAGTTCGAGGCAATCCCAAAACAAAATCCATCAATATGTCAGTCCAAGGGAAATCAGGTATAGGTAAAGGTAAGTACATACCATGTGGTGAAACCTTCGATTTCGGTTTTCTACAAGTCACACAATGTTCACAATACCTTTCAACATCTCTATGCATCTTAGGCCAAAATAGATGCTCCTTCAAGGTATGTAACGTCTTGGCGACTCGAAAATGACCCATCAATCAACCTTCGTGCGCCTCACGGATCAATATGTCATGCATCGAACCCTGTGGAATGCATATCCTGTTTTCTTTGAAAAGATAACCATCATGCCTGTAAAATTTTCCATATGCACCTTTCGAACAAGCATTAAACTTATCTCTAAAATCAGGATCATCAGGGTATAAATCACGAATATATGCAAAACCAATCAGATGTGAATCAAGATAAGTCAAAAGTGCATACCTACGTGATAATGCATCAACAACGTCATTTTCTTTCCCTTTCTTGTAACGAATGACATAAGGAGAAGATTCTAAGAATTCAACCCACTTAGCATGTCGTTTATTCAATTTATCCTGACCTGTGATGTAACGTAAAGCCTCGTGGTCGGTGTGGATCACAAACTCCTTAGGCAACAAATAATGATGCCATGTCTCCAATGCCCGAATCAGTGCATACACCTCTTTATCATAAATCGGATAGTTCAATGTAACACCACTCAATTTCTCGCTAAAGTAAGCAACGAGCCTCTTTTCCTGCATCAAAACAACACCTATACCAATTCCAGAAGCATCACATTCAATTTCAAACGTTTTATCAAAATCAAGTAATGCTAACACAGGTGCTCTAGTCAAACAATCTTTAATTTTCAAAAAGGCATCTTCTTGTTCCTTACCCCAAAAGAAGCTAGAATTCTTCTTAATAATACCGGTTAAGGGGGCGGTAATGGAACTAAAATTAGGAACAAACCGTCGATAAAAACTCGCTAAACCATGAAACGATCTAACCTGAGTAATCGATGTCGGTCGTGGCCATTCCTGAATTGCCTTTATCTTCTCATGATCAACTTCAACTGCCTGAGAACTAACAATGTAACCAAGAAATGTGAGTTTGTCAGTACAAAATACACACTTCTCCATGTTACCAAACAATCTTTCTTCTCGCAAAACCTGCAGAACAGCTCGCAAATGTCCTACGTGATCCTGTAAAGACTTGCTATAGATCAAGATATCATCAAAGTATACAACACAAAATTTACCAATGAAAGATCGCAGAACATGATTCATCAAACGCATAAAAGTACTAGGTGCATTAGTTAAACCAAAAGACATTACTAACCATTCGTACAAACCTAGCTTTGTCTTGAAGGCTGTTTTCCACTCATCGCCTTCTCGCATGCGAATCTGATGATAGCCGCTCTTTAAGTCAATCTTGGAGAAGATGAGGGCTCCGCAAAGCTCGTCCAACATGTCATTAAGTCTTGGAATGGGATGACGATACTTAATTGTGATCTGGTTCACAGCTCGACAATCTACGCACATCCTCCAAGAACCATCTTTCTTCGGCACTAACAGCACACAGACTCAAGCTCTCTCGAATGTAACCCTTGTCCATCAACTCAGTAATTTGTCTTTGAAGCTCTTTTGTCTCTTCAGGGTTGGTTCGATAAGCTGGCCGGTTCGGAATAGCAGCACCTGGAATGAAATCAATATGGTGCTCAATGCCACAAAGAGGTGTGTAACGCCCCGGTTTTGGGCTTAGGAGTTTTGGGCGTTGACCGGTTTGGTCAAAGTGCTGTTCGAATCTAGAAAGGTGAAATTAGGAAAGCCTAGTTCGGGTTGCATTAAAAATATGGAAAAATGTTCTAAAATCATCTTTTAATATAATTAAGTGAACTGTGAAATCAATTTTGGAAAGTGAGTTTTGGAAGGGTGACATTTTGGCTAGTGACCAAAATGTAATTTTTTGAAAGTTTGGTGACTGTTTTATAAAGGGTTGAAACTTTGAATCTTTAAGGAGCTATTATTCCAAAAGTAGTTTCTCCATATTTTTCTAAGATATTTTAAGGATTTATTCTGATTTTAAAACATATCAAAAGTGGAGGGAAAGCCATTTTGGCCATTTTGATAACTAATTTCCTATTTTCCTTTCTCTCATTTTCTCTCAACCCAAACACTTTCTTTCCAGAGAATTGTTTCTGATTTTCTCACCTAAATCCCTCTTTTCAACTCTCTTTTGATTCCTAATCAACATATCTACAAAACCTCATCATTTGCTACTTGATTCATCAAGGTTTTTGATTCCAAAAAGAGGAGAAACTCAAGTTTGGAGGTAAGAACGTCCTTCTCCTCTAAACTATCAGTTCTTTACTGAAATTCCTAAGTTTTCAATCCTTAATTGATGTTTTATTAAAGGCTTTTGAGTTGTGAATTGGATCTTGGCTTATAATGCAAGATTTGGTGTTTTTTGATGATTTTCGTTTGATCTGTTAAATCTGTGATTTGAGATGTGTTTTTGATGTTATTTGGACTCTAAATTGATAAGGAATTGAGTTTTGATTAATGCAATCCCGGATAGGTTGAGTTTCCTAAGTTTAGCTTGTGATTCTTGATTGTTTTTGAGGTGATCTTGTGGATCTGATGTTGCTGGAGGTATAAGGATGTTAATAGGTTCTTTTTAGATGTTAAATGATGTTAATAGATGTTTGGTTTTGTTGGTTAATGGCTGGGCTTTGTTGAGAAGTGGTTTGGATGCATTTTCGGTTGTGTTTGGTGGCCGAAAATGGAGTGTGGATGAGAGCAGCGAGTTTAGGTGTTTTCATTGAAGCAATTAATGCATGATGATGCATTAATCCTCTGCTTTGATGTGTTAAATCAGGGGAGGCATCTTTGGATCCAAGAGTTGTTGATCCGGAAGCTTGATTTGGTGCTTCGGCAAGAGGCGAGGTGGAATCGGTGAGTGAAATTGGGTTTTCGGCTTTGAAACCAATGTCTTGGGAGCTTAGTTTAAGTCTAAACAACTTTGCTAAGCTCAAGTGTAAGTTTTCGGAAATACTCTCTAGTGGTGGCCATGATTTGTTTGTTGTGCAATATGGTTTATTGCATGTTTTAAATTCTGTTTTGAAAGCATGATTTAGCATGGTTAATGTTGTTTTTGTAAGCCATATGTTGAAGGAAGCTCAAGGTAAGAGTTCCTTGTTTTTGAACATTGATTAAATGTGGTTTGATGCTTTTAAATGCATGATGTTTATGGCTTGGTTAAATGCTTTAAAACAGTGGATAAAATGATGATAATGATGTATATTGGCAAGTGATGTTTTGAAAAGGTTAAGGTCACTAAGGTGGTTAAAAGTCCTTGAGTGAGCCTTGTTTACTTAAGATCATCAAGGTGGTTAAAAGTCCTTGGATGATTCTTGATACGGACACAAAGGTGGTTAAAAGTCCTTGTGTGATCCTTTCCATGGTGTTTTAAAGTCCATGGGGCCAAGGTGTTTAAAAGTCCTTGGGGCCAAGGTGTTTAAAAGTCCTTGGGGTGAAACTTGACATGGGCACAAAGGTGGTTAAAAGTCCTTGTGTGGTCCTTTCCATGGTGTTTAAAAGTCCATGGGGCCAAGGTGTTTAAAAGACCTTGGGGTGAAAGTTGATGAACTTGTTTTTAAAGAAATGGAATTTATCACTTGTGGCCAATATGACATGTTATGATATGAAGCATGAGATGCTTGTTTAAGTATGCTTTTGAGCATGTGTAAATGATGATTGAAGCATGATTTACAAAGTGTTTTATAAATGCATTATTGAATGGTTTTAATGAGCATTCCTCACTAAGCTTTTGCTTACGCTCTCTTTCGTTTTCTTAAATCAATAATGCAGAGCATTAGAGTACTTTGAGGGCAGCAAGGAGGGCAAGCACTCAAGTGAAAGTAAAGCTCAAAGTATGGAAGGTTTCTTAAGTACATTTTTAGCTTTTGGTAATTTGGCAATGGGGGACTTATGTGTATGTTTTGGGAGAGGTTTTGAACTCCCTAAGTATGTTGAATGTTGTTGAAAATGTTGGTTTTTGAGTTTTGCCTTTGCATGCTTGAAATGGAAGTTTATGCTTGGATGGTTTGCTTGGGTAGGAAGCATGCCTATAGATTTGTGGCTTTTCACATATGATGTTATTTTGTTGAATTGTTCATGCATGTATGTCTCATATATGTTGAATTGCATGTTGGTAAAGTTTGGTGGTAATTGGAGCATGATTGGATGTTTAATTGCATGTTTAAGTATGCATTTTGGGGCAATCTGTGCAGGGCGTTTCGAAACAGTGCCTGCCGTTTTGGAACGGGTGCCTTAAACAAACCCAGGCGTCCGAAACGGGAGAGACGGTTCCGAAACGGTTTGGCTACTGCCAGCCCGTGTTCCGGTACGCGTTGCGGAACGGCCCGTGTTTCGAAACGGGCTCTGCCTGTTCCGGAACGGGTGACCGTTGGGGGCTGACATTGGCAGTTAAATGTTTTGAATTGTTTGCGTTTTAGTCCTGAACCTTGTTTGTGCAATTGTATGAGTTCGGGAAGTCCTTTTGAGCTGAAATTTCACAGAGAAGCATGAAATCTGACTAATTTCAAGTTGGTAACTTTAATTTGGGTTAAGTCCTCCTATTTATTAGAAATTACAATTTGGTCCCTAAAGTTGTAATTTGTTCAATTGGGTCCCTGTTTGATCTCTGATGCTTGTGATCTTTGAATATGTTGTTGAGTGATCACAATTATGGTTAATGTGCATCTAGACAAGATTAAAAAGAAAAAAAAGGTCGTTAATCAAGGTTGACTTTCGGGTTGACTTTGGTTTTCCCCGTGTGACTTTCTTAATTCGGGTCAACCATCTAGTCCGGGTTAAGGGGGTTACAAGGTGGCAATCCCTTCAGTGTTTCAGCTGGAAACACGTCCTCAAACTCCTGCAAAAGTGTCAAAATCGGTGAAGGTAGATCAGTAGGAAAATCTGTCAATAAACAATAATCTTTAAACATCAAAATAAGAACAGATTGTTGAGAGGAAAGACATTTCCTGATTTCGCTACTGCTCGCATACATAGTCACCTTCTTCTTCTCTTTTGCAGTCTCTTTACTCTTTTTCAAGCTTGCCTGATCTTCAAACACTTGACTCGGTGTCAAAGGAGCCAAAGTGATCTTCTTACCTGCATGAATAAAAGAGTAACAATTTGTGTAACCATCATGCATTGCCCTTTTATCATACTGCCAAGGGCGTCAAAATAGTATGTGAGTAGCATCCATGGAAACAACATCACAAAGGACCTCGTCCTTGTAGTTTCTGATCGAAAATTGTACAATAGCCTGTCTGGTCACTTTAAGCTCGCCACCATCATTCAACCATTGTAACTTATATGGATGAGGATGCTTTGTCGTTTTCAGACCTAACCTGTCAACCATCACTGAACTGGCAACATTATTACAACTACCGCTATCAATAATCACAACACATACCTTGTCTTGAACCTTGCATCGTGTGTGAAAGATATTCTCACGCTGTAGATCATCCGGTACATGTTGCACATTCAGACTTCTTTTAATAACCAAAAGTTCCATTACCTTACCAGATTCAGGAACCTCTAGGTCGGTATCGTCTTCCTCTTCAGTAGGGACATCATGCACTTCCTTCTTGGAATCTGACTCAATCTCACCATCATCTCGCATCAACATAACCCTCTGGTTAGGACATTGACTAGCAACATGTCCTCTCCCAAGGCACTTGAAACACTGGATATCTCGTGCTCGCTCTTACACCACCACTTGCTGCTTACCACGCTCATTATCAGCAACGAGGGCCTTTAGTTTGCTGGCTTCGCCTTGCTCACGAATCTGAAGTGATTGTTGTGTTGCTTGCTTCCTGGAATTGTTAGGACTATATAATGGATTTGAAGAAGATTTAAAAGAAGGGTTCCCTCGATTTGAAGACTTCCTGCGCTGCTGTCATTCAATCTTTATTGACATCTGCACCATGTCATCAACCTCGACATAATGCTGTAACTCAACAGCATTGGTAATCTTGGTGTTCAACCCTGCTAGAAAACATGCCATGGTAGCTTCTCGATCTTCCTCGATATTCACATGCATCATAGCCATTTCCATATCCTTGAAATAATCTTCAACACTCCTACTTCCCTGTTTAATGTTTTGCAATTTTTGAAACAAATCACGATGATAGTGAATAGGAATAAACCTTTTACGCATTAGTCGCTTCATCTCGTTCCATGTTGCAACTGGGTCGTCACCAGTACGTCTACGGCTAAGCAGTAACTGGTCCCGCCATATCAATGCATAATCAACAAACTATGTTGCTGCTAATCGAACCTTCTTCTATTCCAAGTAATTATAACACTCGAAAATGTACTCCACTTTGCTTTCCCAAGCCAAGTATGCATCAGGATCTGAACGTTCCTGAAAAGAAGGAATAGCAACCTTAATGTTATTCAAATTATTGTCTACTTGTTGCACATGTCCTTGTCTAGGAGTATGCTGCCTCAGTGACCGTTCGACTTCATTTTCGTTCAATGCATCATTAACAGAGTTGGATCCTCCGTCAAACCTATCCATCCTCGACTGTAATGGCTCTAAGGCGGTAGCCACTACTCGTTGCATGATTCTCTCTAAGGCTTGCATTTGAGGAATCAGTGGATCCTAGTCAACCGTGTGATCATCGGAACCTGCCATAATCAACAACAAAAACAAACAAAAGAAAACAATATTATAGGTTAGTAAAAAAAACAAACAAAAAGGATCTCACAACACACACAATCAAAGTCTCGCAAATATCACTCCAAAGAACAGTGCACTCAAAAATTAACACTTAGCGCTCGTGTTTCACTCGGAAAGATGATAATTTTGGCGTTTCGGAAAGACTTTAAACGATGGTGGAGAAGGCTTCAAAAACGACCGATGTTGAAAACGCTAAACTCGAAAGAACCTACACAATCTACTCAGCAAACCTGAATCGAATATGTTTAACATCGAAGGACTTGGACCCGCTAAATAGCAATTTAGGAACCCGAAGTATCAATGACAAACAAACAAGTTTGAGTGTCGAATAGTTCTAAAATGAATCGAAAAGAGAAAATTCTCTCAAATGTAATTTTTATTCAAAGTTGGTAACCTTTTTTCAATGTATGATTTACAAATATATAGAAAACTAAGGAAGGTGGCCGGCCAAGTATGTGTGGCTAAAAATGATTCATTTTAAAATTTGATTTTGAATTGCATGGAAAAAAAACCACCCAAGGTGGCGGCACAAATGGGCAGCCACTCATTTAATTTTGTTTGATTTTTTTGTGCGCCAATTGAATTGTGCACATGCAAAATGTGCTGCCACTTTCCAACTTCCTTTGGCTTGTTCTTATCCGCACATTGGAGAGGAAGATTCAAGACACTCGGCTACTGCACACACATGCATTCACGTGCATTCGGCTGATTCTCCTTATATGCATTTACGTGCATTAGCTGCACACACACATCAAAATAAACATATTAAAAAAATAATACATTATAAATTATATTATACTAACCCAAAACACTATTAACATATTATATATATTCTTAAACATACTTAATAAATAGTATAGCATGAATAAGTCACATATCAACATGCAACACATTAAAAGTCTTATCGTCTAAGGCACAAGTATTACAAAATGATTCAGAAATATTAGCACAAGTAAGGAACAGAGCTTCCCTGAAACGTTGCGCCCTAGATCGCGTAATTGGTCCTAACGGTAAGACCTCCGGATCAGCAACATGTGCTGGTGAATATGTGCTCACATCAACCATGCTCCAGCTCGAGGATGTATGTGTTAGTGGTCGGAGGTGCCACTTGGGAAATTCGTGTATCCGATGTGTTTTGCAAATGGAAAGGTTTAGTTTTGGGTCACTTTAATGCCAATATATGAATTAATGTATCATGGTAAATGATTTATGTGTGTATAATATGATTTATCCATGTTGTGCTCTTTAAGCTTTGCTTTTGGAAAATAAGCATGTATCGGATTAAATTGAGGTTTGCACATGGTTATGCTAGAGAAGCATGAGATGTTTTGGCATGATGTTCGATACATGTTTAGTATATGGTTTAATATGCGTATTATTAGGAAAGATAACAGAAGCATGAGATGTTTTGGCATGATGTTCGATACACATTTTTAAGTAAATGATTTTAAATGCATTGATGAGTGTTTTTGAGTATTCCCGCACTAGGCATTTTATGCTTACACTCTCCCTTCTCATCAATGCAGATAAATGAGCTTTCAGGAAAGCAAGCAAGCAAGAAGGAATCCAAGAGTTGAGATATTTCAAGTATGGTTTTATAAATACCTAGTAGTAATAAAGGGCAATGCGACCAAGTTGTAATTGGGAGGGTTGTTTTGGTTTCTCCCTATTTTGGAAATGTTCTATTTGGTGATTTAGACTTGTTAGCTGGTTTATGTTTTGAAATAGGGGCTTTGAGAAGATCTTCGCATGTGGGGTAGATATCTTACCTATAGCTTTACTTTGTTGATTGACTTTGCTTCTGTGATGCCTATGCTACCTTTTCTTCATGGTAATTGTTAGACTTGAGTTGGAATGATGTTTATATGTTGTATGAAGCTTGTTCGATTGAGCCTAAGAGTCATCTGTTTAGCCAAGAGGTCATTATAGGCCCAGTGGTACCGATACGGGTCCTCAGGTATTGGTTCATAGGGTCTGATGAGGCTAAAATTTTTGCAAAATTGGACAGGGGTATCGGTATGCCTATCCCCCTTATCGGTACACCCTTTGAGAAATATATTAGGTATCAGTACACAGACAACCATATCGGTACACAATTTAGCTACTAGAATCCCCTGATTTGAAGTTGTATCATTAGTATCGGTACGGGGGAGACCATATCGATACCCTTTGCAAAACGAGACCCGTACCGATACGAGCATGGGGTGTATCGGTACCAAGGCTGTTATTTCTGGTAAAAGCTTTGCTGAAGTTTGAATCTTTGTAGTTTAGTCACTGTTTTATTCTTGAGGAAATTAATTGAGCTTGGATGATTGATTTAAGTTGGAAATTAACTAGCATGCATGTAACCTGATTAATTAAGGTTTGGTAACTTCATATTTAATTAAGTCCTCACATTTTTCTAGATTTGCAATTTGGTTCCTAAAACACAATCACACTCAAATGAATGTCTTTTCTTTGGACGATTCAATAAATAACTTATCCACTGCTTGCATGCTCACCTTAGGGATTATATATGCATCCAGAAAAGAAAAAAAGAAAAAAAGCTTGTCCTAAAATCAAGTAACTCGTTCGGGTTTACCAAAACAAACCTAATGTAGCTCGCCCGGTTCGATCTAGCGTCCAGGCCAGGTCAAGTGGGTTACATTTGGTGGTATCAGAGCCATGTTTTAATTGTTGGGAGGTAAGTTGTATTGGTTGTGATGCTGTTAATTGCTGTATGACATGCACGGTGTTTGATTATATGCTTTAGTGATTGAAATGTGCTATGTTGGGGTAAAAGCTTGTGGACACATTGCCTTATTACAACAAGTGTGAAATGATTTTGTTTTGAAACGTGAACATCGTGGTTTCTTGCTTCAAGCTAGCCTAATTAGTTTTTTTTTGTTGCATTTTCATGTTGTACATTCTTATTTTTGAGAATGAGACTGAGACGAGAGACTCAAACTAATACTAGTAATGCTAAGGATGGGCATAAAAACGAGTTACCACCCCTCCTATTGGTGTTGGAATCAGGGGCGGTATGCCTCAGGCACCGCAAGGGCCAATTTTTGGTGACATGACGTCGTTGATTCAGGCTATGACTGGAGCGTTTCAGGCAACAATGGCTGGAGTGCATGCGTATGCACCAATACCTATAGCGGCTGCAAATTTTGGACTTCCATTGGAACTTTTGCGTAGCTCAGGAGGTACTGAGTTTAAAGGTTTGGCTCCCGAAGCTGCTGAAGAATGGTTTGCGAGTACCTAGAGGATTCTTGGGCTAATAGAGTGTACGAGTGCTCGCAAGTTGGATTGCACGGTGTCCATGCTACAAGGAGATGCGTATAGTTGGTGGTCAACTACTATTGCGGGTATAGCGCCGGCGGATATGACCTGGGAGTTCTTTGGATTTGGTTTTCGGAAGAAGGTTTTGGGTTCCTGATATTAGGATAAAAATAAGTGTGAGTTCATGGTGTTGGTTTAGGGTAACATGACTATATTGGAATATGAGGTCTAGCTTGTTCGGTTGAGCCAATATGCACCTAAACCGATTCCTGATGATCGTCAACGATGTGATTGTTTCTGATATGGGTTGATCAAGGAAGTGAATACTTACATGATGGCTTTAGATTATATTTATTTTGATGTTTTTGTTACCCAAGCTAAGGAAACAAAGAAAAATTTGGGTTTATTCTCTCGTTCGGGGAGTTCTAGCTTTAGGAAGAGGGTCGTTGAATCGGATGTTGGAAAAGATCGGTACACGAAGAATCGAGATAGAAGATAAGACCCTGATCATAGACAAGGTGGAGGTAATGTTGGGCGTGGACAACATGGTCAAAATACATATGTTCGAGCACCCAAGTATGGGCGTTGTGGGAGGCGACATTCAAGGGGGGTGTTAGGGAGCTATTGGTACATGCTGAAATTTTGGTTCGTAGGATCACATAAGGCGTGATTGTCTGCAGTTGTCTAAGGATGGACAAGCTCATACGCCTGCAGTTGCGCCACAAAGAGGACATGGTCGTGGTCGAGGTAATTTCCAGCATAGGGAGGAAGGCCACAAAGAGTACAAGCATGATTTTCGCTTTGCCATGGATTTTGCATTGGATTTAATGCCTGAGATAGAATGAAGGTACATGTTGTTTCAATAAAATTGCTTTGAAAGTTTTCCAAGCATGAGAAAGAGATGGGCATGTGGTTTAAAAGCTTTTAATGAAAATATTTTAAAATGTGGATTAATGTGTTGGTTTTCTTTAGAGCATGCCTCACTAAGCATTTGTGCTTACGCTCTCTCTTTTACCAATAATGTAGATAATTGAGGTGTTTTGGGCATCAAGGAAGCTAAGTCCATCCAAGGAAATCCAAGCTCACGTATGGTGAAATTTTCGTATACTTTAGTTTTGATAAATTGGCAATGGGAAACCAAAACTTGTATTTGGGAAATATGTAAAACTCCCTAAGGTTGTGGCATGTTTGTTTTGGGCTTGTTGGATTGTAAGTGGTTTTGATTGCTTGTTCTGAGGATAGATTGCCTTTTTGTGTTTTGATATTAGGAAGCATGCCTCTAGACTAAAGAGATTTCATGTTTGAGGTCATGATTGTGTTTGTGTGTTCTAAATGAGTACCTTATATGTATGTTAACTTGTTGGAATGGTTAGGGAGTCATTGGGATGTGTTAAGTTAGGTTTTTGAGTGAAAAACCACTCCTTGCTGCTGTTTCTGGGCAAACCGTATCGAAACACCCTTTAGTGTTTCGAAATGGGGGCCTGTAATGGTCTTCGTGTTTTGAAACAGTGGAGGTTGTTCCGAAACGTTTTGGCTACTGGAATGTCATCTTTCGGAACGGGTACCGAAACATGTGTGTGTTTCGATTCAGTGTTTCGATACGGCAGGTAGGTGTTTCGAAACAGGTGACCGTTGGGCACAAATTTGAATTGTTATGATGTTTGCATTTTTTACTTTTTAGTCCTAAATGTTGAGATTGCAATTTCTTGAGCTTGAGATGTCCAATTAAGATGAAATTTGACAGAGAAGCATGTAACATGACTAATTTCATATTGGTAACCTTAAAATCAATAAAGACCTTCAAATTTGCAAAAAATACATTTTGGTCCCTAAACTCGTATAAAATGCAATTGAGTCCCTATATGTTGTCCGATCGATGTGCCTTTCTCAATCGTATATTATGAGTACTCACCTAGGGTTAACGTGTATCTAGACAAGATTAAAATGAAAAAAAGGGTCGTGAATCAGGTTGACTTCCGGGTTGAATTTGGTTTTCCCCGTGTAACTTCGAAGTTTGGGTCAACCGTCTAGGCCGAGCTAAAGGGGTTACATTTGGTTGAATTAGAGCTTGGTTCTCGAATAATTGGGGTTTGATAGGTGCATGATGTATGTGTAATTGCATGATGTGTCTTTTTGGTGAAAGAATATTGTGTGAATGGTGATGTTTGGTTCAATTGTGATGTGTTGTGATGCTATGCTATGGTTGGAGTGTAGTAGGGGATCCCATTCCAAATCAAAACTAATGAAGAAAAATTGTTTTCGAAAATGAGCTTGAGTACTTGGATTACTTACCTTATTGTGCCTAATTATGTTTATTGCATTTTTGTCAGTGCATTGTTTTCCTATATAATGGGGCCACGTAGAAAGCTAAGAATCAATACTAGATTGACCGTTGCTAATGAGAATGAGGAGAATGCCGAAAATCTACCTTCTCCTCCCCCTGGTGGTGGACCACCCGATGGTGGTGGTGCTGGAGTTGGTAATGATGGAGCTAGCGTTGGAGTTGTTAGACCCGAAGGTGTGCAAGGGCAAGCTGCTCCTGACATGTCATGTTGATTCAGGCTATTGCTGGAGCTTTCCAGGTAGCAGTAGCTGGAGCTCATAGAGCCGCGCATCAGGATGATGCCAATGTAAGGTTGCCTTTGAAATGTCTTCGCAGTCTAGGAGGGACTGAGTTCAGGGGTTTATCTCCAAAAGGACCTGAGTCTTGGTTGGAGAGCACCAAGCGAATCTTGGGACAGATGAACTGCAACACTGTGCATAAGTTGGGTTGTGTTGTATCACTGCTGCATGGTGATGCTTATACGTGGTGGACGACCACTACCTCTGGAATGGAGGACAATGAGGTGACTTGGACGTTCTTCTTGAATGGGTTCAAGCAGAAGTATTTGGGTGTACATTACCAAGACGAGAAGAAAATAGAGTTTATGTCTCTTATGCAAGGTAGCATGTCCGTAGATGAGTATGAGATTCAGTTTGTTCGCCTCAGTCAATATGCACCTGAGCTAATCCCTAATGAACAAGAGAGGTGCGAACGATTCCGATATGGGTTGGTAACGGATGTGAAGACTTTTATGCTTGCGGCTGATTACTCAGATTTTGATGTCTTGGTCTATAGAGCCAAGGACATTGAGTCAAATCTCGGTCTGACTAGTCGAGCGGGTGGATCTAGCTCTGGGAAGCGAGCGACTGAACGCGATTATGGTAGAGATCGCAACAAGAGGCATAAGGATAGGAGGCCACACTATGACGCTAGGCGTGGGGGTGGTAACCCTGGTAGAGGTCAGCAAGGACCTAATGCTGTTCTGAGGACTCCTGAGTGTAACCTTTGTGGTAGACGGCATGGTGGTGAGTGTTGGGGTAATCTTGGCACATGCTGGAATTGTGGGAACCGTGGACATTTGAAGAAAGATTGTCCTCAGCCTTTGAAGGAGGGACGTGCTCCGGTGAGAGCAGCTGAGCCACAGAGAGGCCGTGGGCGCGGTCGTGGTAATTTTTAGCGTAGAGAGGATGGTGGCATGAATGCATCACATGTTGTGGTCGTTCAACCTGAGGGTGGTTTTCAGGCTCGAGTGTATGCTCAACGTGAGGGAAGGAATGATACGGATGTGATCGCAAGTACTTTTACTTTGCAATCCTTGTCATTACTTTCTTTGATTGATTCTAGATCTACACACCCTTACATATTGTATGAACATGCTCAAATGCTTGGTTTACCTGTTGAGTCTTTGGATGTGGGTATGCGTGTGACTAGTTCCTTTGGTGAAATGATTGTGACACGAAAGTTGTATAGGAGATGTCCCTTGAAAGTGCAAAATCATGTCTTTCTTGTTGATCTCATGGAATTACCATTCTATGGTTTTGATGTATTTCTTGGTGTGGATTGGCTTGTTGAGCATCGAGCTGTAGTATATTTTGAAAGCAAGCGAGTTTCGTTGAAACTTGCGGATGATTTCGAAGTGGTAGTTGTGGGTGAGAATGTGGAGTTTCTTGCCAATGTGGTGTCTACATTAGATGCGAGTCGAATGCTGAGGCAAGGTTGTGAGGCTTAACTAGCCTTTGTGATGAATCATAGTTCAATGGAGTTGCGCGTTCATGATATCAGAATTGTACGTGAGTTCCCTGGAGTGTTTCCGGAGGAGTTACCTGGATTACCACCTAGTCGAGAAGTGGAATTTGGAATTGAGCTGTATGAAAACACAACTCCGATGTCCATTGCTCCCTATCGCATGGCACCTAAGGAGCCAAAGGAGTTGAAGACACAACTTCAGGAGTTGCTTGACCGTGGCTTCATTCAGCCTAGTGTGTCACCTTGGGGTGCACCGGTCTTATTCGTGAAGAAGAAGGATGGAACTATAAGAATGTGCATTGATTATCGTCAGCTGAATAAGTTGACCATCATGAATCGATATCCTTTGTCGAGGATTGATGATCTTTTTGCTCAGTTTCGGGGAGCAACTGTGTTTTCCAAGATTGACTTAAGGTCAAGATACTATCAGATTATGGTGAAAGATGTGGATGTGTCGAAAACAGCCTTTAGAACGAGGTATGGACATTATGAGTTCCTTGTAATGCCATTTGGCTTGACGAATGCTCCTGTTGCTTTCATGGACATGATGAATAGAGTGTTCCATGAACAGTTGGACAAGTTTGTTGTGGTGTTTATCGATGACATCCTTGTGTACTCTCGTACAGGGGGAGAGCATGAAGGTCATTTGAGGGTTGTCTTGCAAGCGCTTTTGGAAAATCAGCTTTATGCTAAGCTGAGCAAGTGTGAGTTTTCACTTAAGGAAGTTGTATTCCTTGGTAATGTGGTTTCGGCTGAGGGGATTCGTGTTGATCCTCAGAATATTGAGGCGGTGATGAATTGGAAGCCTCCTAAGTCTGTTCATTAAGTCCGTAGTTTCCTTGGGTTGGCAGGATATTATCGGAGGTTTGTGGATGGGTTTTCAAAGATTCCCGCCCCTTTGACGAAGTTGTTGCAAAAAGATGTCAAGTATGAGTGGACATAAGCAAGACAACAAGCTTTTGAGAAGCTTAAGGCAGCTTTGACGCAAGCTCCTATCTTGGTTCAACCTGAATCAGGAAAAGAGTTTTTGGTGTACAGTAACGCATCCTATGTTGGTTTGGGGTGTGTGCTAATGCAAGAGGGTAAGGTGGTGGCTTATACATCGCGATAGTTGAATATGCATGAGCGTAATTATCCTACGCATGATATTGAGTTAGCTGCGGTGGAGTTTGCTTTGAAGATCTGGAGACATTATCTATATGGTGAGAAGTGTACTGTGTACACAGATCACAAGAGTTTAAAGTATTTAATGTCTCAGAAAGAGTTGAATCTTAGGAAACGACGTTTGGTGGAGTTGCTTAAAGATTACGATTTAACAATCAAGTACCATCCGAGAAAAGCTAATGTTGTGGCGGATGCCTTGAGCAGGAAAGTGGCGGTAGAGTTAATGACTATGTTTGCTAGCTTAAGCATTTCACGAGATGCAGGTCTTGTGGCTGAGTTGCAAGTGAAACCATCCCTGGTTCAGTTGATAAAGGATAAGCAGTTATTAGATGATTATTTGGTGCCACATGTTCAAGATATTGCTGAGGATAGGCCATCGTATTTTTGTTTTAATGATGATGGAGTTTTATGTTTCGAAAGACGGATAGTAGTGCCGAATGATGTAGAGTTGAGCCGTACTATTCTGACCGAAGCTCCTAGTAGTCCTTTTGCTATGCACACTGGTAGTACAAAGATGTATCGTGATCTGAAAAATGAGTACTATTTGGTGGGATTGAAGAAAGATGTTGCAGAACATGTGAGTAAGTGTATGGTTTGTCAGCGGGTTAAAGCTGAGAATCAGTTTCCTTCAAGGTTGTTGCAACCGTTGAGGATTCCTGAATGGAAGTGGGAAAGAATCACCATGGACTTTGTGTCCGGTTTACCTTTGTCGCCATCGAAGAAGAATTCGGTGTGGGTGATTGTGGATCTCCTTACAAAGGGTGTGCATTTCTTACCTGTGCATACTACGTATACCTTGGATAAGCTTGCAGAGTTATACATTGCTGAAATTGTGCGTTTGCATGGTGTACCTAAATCTATAGTGTCGGATAGAGATCCGAGGTTTACCCCACGATTTTGGGAATGTTTGCATCAGGCTTTGGGTACGCGGTTGAATTTTAGTACTTCTTATCATCCACTGTCGAATGGACAATCTGAGCGTGTTATCCAAGTGCTTTAGGATATGTTGAGGTGCTGCGTGATTGAGTTTCAAGGCTCTTGGGAGAAGCATTTGCCTTTGGTGGAGTTTGCTTATAATAATAGCTATCAGGCAAGTATTCAAATGGCACCTTAGGAGGCCTTGTATGGGAGGAAGTGTAGAACTCCTCTGTGCTAGGCAGAAACAGGTCAGAAGTTGGTCTCGATGGCGGCTTTGTTGAAAGGAACCACCGAGAAGGTGAAGCTCATTTGTGAGCGGTTGAAGGCAGCTTCTGATCGACAGAAGTCTTACGCGGATTTGAAGCGTAAGGAGATTGAGTTTGCGGTGTGTGACCATGTGTTCTTGAAGGTTTCGCCTTGGAAGAAGGTGATGAGATTTGGCCGGAAGGGTAAGTTGAGCCCTAGGTATATTGGACCATATGAAGTGATAGATCGTGTGGGTCCTGTTGCGTATAAACTAAGGCTACCCCAAGAGTTAGAGAAGATACATGATGTGTTTCATGTCTACATGCTACGGAGGTATAGATCGGATCCTTCGCATGTTATGCCTGTGGAGGAAATTGAGTTGAATCCAGATTTGACGTATGATGAGGAGCCGGTTGAGATTCTGGATTCAGACAATAAAGTTCTTCGAGGTAAGACCATTGAGTTGGTTAAGGTGTTGTGGAGGCATCGTGGTGTTGAGGAGGCCACGTGGGAAAGAAAAGATGGCATGAAGAAGTAGTTTCCTTACCTTTTTCCTCCAGGTAAATTTCGACGACGAAATTTCTTAAGAGGGGGAGAGTTGTAACACCCCAATTTTGGGCTTGGAAGTTTAGGGTCTGAACCGGACCTGTCTGAGAAACGGTTCGAATATAAAAAGGAAGTTTTAAGAAAACCTAGTTCGGGATGCTTTAAAGATATATATAAAAATATCTAAAAATCCTTATTTAATATATAAAGGTTAATGGTGAAATCAATTTTACAAAATGGGGTTTGGAAATACTACATTTCAGTGTAGTGACCAAATTGCGATTTTTGCAAAGTTTAGTAGTGACTATTTTGTAAAGGATTGAAACTTTGAATCTTTAAGGAGCTAATTTACCAAAAATGTTTTTACCAGATTTTTCCATTATTTGGGTGATTTAATTAATGATTTAATTAAATAAAAGAAAGATGATAAACTACCTTTGACTTCTATAACAACTTTTCTCTAATTTTCTCTCATTCCATTTTCTCTCAAAATCCTATCAACCAAACATTTTTTCTCCAGAAAAATTCACTTTGATTTTTACATCAATTGATGAGATTTCCATCACTCATTGATTCCTAATCAATCTTTAAACAAATTCACTTGATTTCTACATTGTATTTTTATGGAAACTTGCCCAAATCAAGGAGAAATCATCTTTTAGAGGTAAGATTGTTCTTCTCCTCTAAATACTCAGTTTTTTACTAAAATTCCCATATTGTCAATCATTTATTAAAGATTTATGAATGATTTTAATGTTAGAAACAAGATTTCGGCTTAAAACTCAAGATTTTGGAAGAGATCTTGAAGATTTTCGTGGTAATTGATTGGGCTCTGTTTTGAGATGGTTTTCTAATGTAGATTGTATGTTAAATGATGTTAAAAATGAGGTTTTATCAATCCAATCCCAAATAGGTTGTTTTTCCTAAGTTTTTGCTTGTGATAATGGTGGTTTTTGGGGTGATTTTGGTGTTCTATTATATCTGGAGGTATAAGGACGAGTTTAGAGTTGTTTTTGATGTTAATTGATGTTTAGAAATGATTAGAAGTGATGAATCTTTGCTGGGTTATGTTTTGGAAGAGTTTGGAGGTGATTTCGATAATGTTTGATAGCCGAAATGTTGGGTTTAGGTAGAGCAGCGAGTTTGGGAGTGTTGGCTGAAGATTTCAATGCATGATGATGCATTAATCCTCTGCTTTTATGTGTCTAAAACAGGGGAGACATCTTCGGACACTTTTGGAGTTGATTCGGGAGCTTAATTGGCATTTCGGCAAGCAAACGAAACAATATTGGTGAGTGCGTATGGCTTTAGAAGTCCTTGAGGGACAAAGAACCAAGGTTTGGGGATTTAGGAAAGGTTTGAAACACCTTCCTAAGTCTGGAAGTAAGTATTGGCTAGATTGCTCTCTAGGATGTGGTGTTTGCCCCTTAAATTGCTTTTACATGCTCATGGTTTTAGATTGGTAAATTCTTATTGTTTTTATGCATGAATTATGGCATGAGATGATGCTTGAAATGATTTCAATAAGTAACATTTTGCATAGTTGAGATTTGAGCTTATTTGTTGAAGTGTAGCAAATGTTATGGTTTTGAAAAGAGTTGAGAATGATGAGTTTTAATGCATGAAAAATCAATAGGTGAGATGTTGTTTGACATAATATATTGGCATATATGTGAGAAACTTACCGGATATAATTGATCGATCAATAGGATGAGAGTGCACTATAAACTAAAAATTCGTACGTGCTCTTTGGTTAAGCCAAATGGAGAATTCTGATGATGGGCATTCCATCGGGTAGAACATGGGAAATACCCAAGCTTGGTGGCGATGAGAGATTCCGCCATGTGAGTACGGTGACGAGAGATTCCACTAGAAACTATGTTGCTAGACGAGTGAGTACAGTGATGAGAGATGCCACCGGTAGTGTCTTGTGAGATGTCAGCATATCCAAGTAATAAATAGATGTGAAACGCCAATATAAAAATATGTTATGGTTTTGATTCACATGTACCTTGATATAATGATTTATATTATGAGAAATGCATATATAGTTTGTTTATGAAATGCTTTAGAGTACAAGCATGATTTTGGCTTTGCCATGGGTTTTGCATTGGTTTTAATGCTTGAGGTAGAATGAAGGAACATGTGGTTTCAATAAAAATTGCTTTGAAAGCTTGAGGGAGTCATTGGGATGTGTTAAGCTAGGTTTTGGAGTGAAAAACCAGTCCTTGTTGCTGTTTCTGGGCAAACCGTATCAAAACACCCTCTAGTGTTTCGAAACGGGGGCCTGTAATGGTCTTCGTGTTTCGAAACGGTGGAGGCTGTTCCGAAACGTTTTGGCTACTAGAATGTCGTGTTTTGGAACGGGTATCGAAAAAGATGTGTGTTTCGATCCATCATTTCGATATGGCAAGTAGGTGTTTCGAAACAGGTGACCGTTGGGCACAAATTTGAATTGTTCTGATGTTTGCATGTTTTACTTTTTATTCCTAAATGTTGAGATTGCAATTTCTTGAGCTTGAGATGTCCAATTAAGATGAAATTTTGTAGAGAAGCATGTAACATGACTAATTTCATATTAGTAACCTTAAAATCAATAAAGACGTTCAAATTTACAGAAATTACATTTTGGTCCCTAAACTCGTATAAAATGCAATTGAGTCCCTATATGTTATCCGATCGTTGTGCCTTTCTCAATCGTATATTTTGAGTACTCACCTAGGGTTAACATGTATCTAGACAATATTTAAATGAAAAAAGGGTCGTGAATCAAGGTTGACTTCCGGGTTGACTTTGGTTTTCCCCGTGTAACCTTCGTAGTTTGGGTAAACCGTCTAGGCCGGGCTAAGGGGGTTACACCGATCGCTATGCCATTTTCATCTAATCTCTTTGCTGAAATCATAGGTTAATAATATGCATCTAGAGAAGATAAAATGAAAAAAGTCGTTAATCGAGGTTGACTTTAACGAGTTGGCTTCGGTTTTCCCCATGTAATCTTCTTAGTTCGGGTCGGGTGCCTAGGCCGGGCTAAGGGGGTCACATTTGTTTGTATCAAAGCCAAGTTACAAAAGAATTGGGAATGTCGGTATGCGAAATTGATATGTATCGTTGTATGTTGTTTGAATAGAATGCAATTCGTTGAATTCTGAAGCTTATGCCATGCTTGATTTATGTGAATTGTTTGTGAAATGGATATGAGTGCGTGATGATGACGTAATGTTGTTATATGCTGAATTTGAATGATGAAAAGCATGTTGAGCTTGATGTGTCATTGTATGCTATGCCATGTTGGGGGAAGTCGGGGTGCCCATTGCCTTATTACACTAATCAAATGTTTTTGTAAACTTTGATCCTTGCTTGAAGCTGGCCTAAATGGTTTGATTTGTTTTTATTGTTATGCTTTGTTTTAATAGTACTATGTGACCGAGAAGAGAACTGAGGTCCAATACGATAATACCTGCAGCTGAGCAGGGAGACTAGGGTGAACAAGGGGCTGATGTCCCTCATGGTGGAAATCTACCTCCTCCGCCACCACCTGGAGGTGGGGAGCAGGTGCAGCAAGAACCTGCTGGTCCTGGTTTGGGTGATTTGGCGCCACTGGTTCAGGAGATCACCAGAGCGTTTCAGGCTGCTATTGCCGGAGCGCATGTTCAGGCCCCTACAACTGGGCAGGTGGGCTTACCATTGGAGAGGTTGAAGAGCCTAGGAGTTGTGGAGTTCTTTGGAATGTCTCTTGAGGCGTCTGAGGCCTGGTTAGCGAGTATGATCTGTATCATGGATCATATGGGTTGAAATGATGTGCGCAAGCTGGGATGCGCAATATCCTTATTACAAGGCGATGCCTACAACTGGTGGACGACTACCACGACTGGTATGGAACCCAATGAGGTGGATTGGGAGTTTTTCAGAGGTGCCTTCAGGAGGAAGTATCTAGGGGTGAGATACTTGGATTAAAAGAAACGAGAGTTTATGTCGCTTGTTCAGGGCAACCTATCTGCGGCTGAGTGCGAGGTCTAGTTTATACGCTTGAGTCAGTATGCTCCTGAGCTGGTACCTAGTGAGAGGCACCGATGTGATCGCTTCCGGTACGGGCTGGTACAGGAAGTTAAGACATATATGTTGGCTGCAGACTACACTAATTTTTATGTGCTTGTTTGTCGAGCGAAGGACATTGAGCAGAATTTGGGATTGTCGTCTCGAGGTGTTGGTTCTAGCTCTCGTAAGAGAGTAGCTGAGTACAATTCCGGAGGTGGACGAAACAAAAGAGGGCATGATAGGAGACATCAGTCTGAGGGAAGGCGTGGTACTCCGGGTCGAGGTGGTCAGGCTTAGGGAGGTCGTGTGAGATCTAAGCAGCATACATGTTGGACATGTGGTTTGAGGGACCATTTGAGGCGAGATTGTCGTCGGGCGGCTAGGGAGGTTCAGGCTCTTGTTGTGGTGACATGGAATTCTTGTTGGAATTGTGGTTCGGCGGATCACATGAGGAGGGAGTGCCCTTTGTTAGTTGGAGGTGGCCAAGGACGTGCTCCTGTGGTAGCTGCACCTCATAGAGGCTGTGGGCGCGGCCGTGGGAACTTTCAGAGGAGATACAATGGGCAGCGGGGTGTTGCTCATGTAGTAGCTGTTCGGCCTGAGGGAGGTGGACCAACGAGGGTTTATGCTCAGCGCAAAGAGCGCATTGATATTGATGTCATCGCAGGTACCTTTGCTCTTCAGTCTTTATCTTTGCTGGCCTTGATTAACTCTGGATCCACGCATTCCTATATCTTGAGTGAGCATGCACCTTTGCTTGATATACCTGTTGAGTTTCTTGAAGTAGGAATGCAAGTGACTAGTTCTTTTGGTGAGACTGTAGTCACTAAGAAGTTGTATAAAAGATGCCCTTTATCTGTACTAGGACATGTTTTTTCTTGTTGATTTGATGGAGATACCTTTCTATGGGTTTTGATGTAATCCTAGGAATGGATTGGTTGTCGGAGCATAGGGCGGTGGTAGACTTTGAGGTCAAGCGAGTCACCTTAAAGCTGGCTGATGAATATGAGGTAGTGGTGGTAGGCGAGAATGTGAGATTCTTGTCGAATGTGATTTCGGTTTTGAAAGTAAACCTTATGATGAAGTTGGGTTGCGAGGCTTACCTTGCCTATATGATGAATCCTGGCACCAAGGATGTGCGTATGCAAGACATCTGAATTGTTCGTGATTTTTCGTGTGTCTTTCCGAAAGAATTGTATGGGTTGCCACCAAACAGGGAAGTTGAGTTTGGTATAGAGTTGTACGAGAATACAACACATGTGTCCATTGCTCCTTATCGTATGGCACTCAAAGAGTTAAAAGAGTTGAAAACGCAATTGCAGGAGTTGTTGGACCGAGTTTCATACGGCCGAGTGTGTCACCTTGGGGTGCACCGGTCTTGTTTGTTAAGAAGAAAGATGGAACAATGCGGATGTGCATAGATTTTCAACAATTGAACAAGTTGACGATCAAGAACAAGTATCCCTTGCCTAGAATTGATGATCTCTTTGATCAGTTTCGGGAAGCCTTAATGTTTTCTAAGATTGACACGAGATCAGGGTATTATCAGCTGAAGGTGAAAGATGTGGACGTACCTAAGACAACTTTTCGCATGAGGTACAGACATTATGAATTCTTGGTGATGTCGTTTGGTTTGACCAACATGTCTGCTGCTTTCATGGACTTGATGAATCGTGTATTCCATGAATTTCTGGATCAATTTGTGGTGGTGTTCATCGATGATATCTTTGTGTATTCGCGTACCGAGGAGGATAATGATATACACTTGAGAATTGTTTTGCAAGCGTTGCTGGAAAATCAGTTGTATGCCAAACTGAGTAAGTGTAAGTTCTGGCTTAGGGAAATGGTCTTCCTTGGGGATGTTGTGTTAGCTGAGGGTATTCGTGTTGATCCATACAAGGTAGAAGCTGTGATGAGTTGGAAAGTACCTAAGTCGGTGACGGGAGTACGAAGTTTCCTTGGATTGGTTGGGTACTACCGTAGGTTTGTTGAGGGTTTCTCAAAGATAGCAGCACCTTTGACCAAGTTGTTGCCGAAAAACATTCACTTTGTGTGGACGGATGTGAGACAACAAGCTTTTGAGAAGCTGAAAGAAGCTTTGACATAAGCTCCTGTTTTGATTCAACCTGAGTCTGGTAAGGAATTTGTGGTCTTTAGTGATGCGTCCATTGTTGGTTTGGGCTGCGTTTTGATGCAAGAGGGTAAAGTAGTGGCCTATGCATCTAGGAAGTTGAGGGTGCATGAGCGCAACTACCCTACTCATGATCTTGAGCTTGCGGCTGTGGTGTTTGCCTTAAAGATTTGGAGGCATTACCTGTACGGTGAGAAGTGTGGTGTGTTTACGAATAATAAGAGTTTGAAGTATCTCATGTCTCAAAAGGAGTTGAATCTTAGGCAACGTCACTGAGTAGAGTTGCTTAAAGATTATGATCTGACGATTATCACCCGGTTAAGGCTAATGTTGTAGCCAATGCCTTGAGCAGGAAAGTAGCTGTGGAGTTGAGAGCGATGTTTGCTCACTTGAGCATATCGCGTGATGGTGGTCTTATTGCGGAATTGCAAGTGAAACCGTCACTGATACTGTTGATCAAAGATAAGCAGTTGCTTGATGATTCTCTTGTTTTGCATGTTCAGGATATTGCGGAGGGTAGACCTTCAGATTTCAGCTTTAGTGGTGATGGTGTTTTGTGCTTTGGGAGTTGAATAGTGGTGCCAGATGATGTTGAGTTGAGGCACACTATTCTGACTGAAGCTCATAATAGTCCTTTTGCTATGCATCCTGGTAGTACAAAGATGTATGGTGACCTGAAAGATGAGTACTACTGGGTGGGGTTGAAAAGGGATGTGGCTGAGTTTGTTAGTAAGTTCATTGTGTGTCAGCGAGTGAAGGTTGAGCATCAGGTTCCTTCTAGGTTGTTGCAGCCTTTAAGAATACCAGAATGGAAGTGGGAGAGAATCACCATGGATTTTGTGTATGGATTGCCTTTGTCACCGTCAAAGAAGAATTCAGTTTGGGTGATTGTTGATCGGCTTACCAAGTGTGCACATTTTCTGCCTGTGCATACTACATATACTTTGGATAAGTTGGCTGAGCTATACATAGCTGAGATTGTGCGGTTGCACGGTGTGCCAAAGTTCATTGTGTCGGATAGAGATCCGAGGTTTACAACACGATTTTGGGAATGTTTACATTAAGCTTTGGGTACACGGTTGAATTTTAGTACTTCTTATCATCCTTAGACGGGTGGACAATCGAAGCGTGTGATCCAAGTGCCAGAGGACATGTTGAGATGTCGTGTGATAGATTTTTAGGGTTCTTGGGAGAAGCACTTGCCGTTGGTTGAGTTTGCGTATAATAACTCTTATCAGGCAAGTATTCAAATGGCTCCATACGAGGCTTTGTATGGGAGAAGATGTAGAACTCCTCTCTGTTGGGCAGAAGCTGGGCAAAAGTTGATTTCGATGCCAGCTATGCTTAAGGGAACCACCGCGAAGGTGAAGCTCATTTGTGAGCGTCTTAAGGCAGCATCAGATAGGCAGAAGTCTTACATAGACCTGAAGCATAAGGATATTGAGTTCGCGGTTGGCGAACGTGTGTTCTTGAAGGTATCACCTTGGATGAAGGTGATGAGATTTGGGCGTAAGGGTAAACTTAGCCCAATGTTCATTGGACCTTACGAGGTTGTGGAACGTATTGGTCCGGTAGAATATCGGTTTAGATTGCCTCCAGAGTTGGAGAAGATACATGATGTGTTTCATGTCTCCATGTTACGGAAATACAGATCAGATCTTTCACATGTGATGCATGTTGAGGAGATAGAGTTGAATCCGGATCTGTCGTATGATGAGGAACCGGTGAAGGTTCTGGATTTGAGTAGAAAATTTCTTCGTGGCAAGGCGATATAGCTTGTGAAGGTGTTGTGGCGAAATTGAGGAGTTGAGAAGGCCATATGGTAAAGCAAGACGGACATGCTGGGCAGTTTCCACATCTCTTTCCATCAGGTAAAAATATCGAGGACGAAATTTCCTAAGTGGGGGAGAGTTGTAACGCCCTAGTTTTGGGCCTAGATGGTTTAGACATCAGATCAGACCGGTCGAGAATGGTTCGAATCGCGTAAGGTAAGTTAAGGAAATCAAGGATCGGGATAGGATAAAATTGTGATAAAGATTGCTAAAATCCTCTAAAAATATGTTTAAGAGGTTGGTCAATTCAATTTTACAAGATGGATTTCAGAAATGGGACATTTTGAGTAGTGACCAAATTGTAAAGTTTCAAAAGTGGGAAAAATGTGATTTTTTAATGTGGAAGCCAAAATCTTAGAATCTTTAGGGGGCTTTAAGTCAATTTGACCTTTTCTCAATATGACATGTGTTTTAAAAGGCTTTTAATTAAATGGATTTAATTGGGTTTACATTAATTAATTAATAAAGTTATTTAATGTGAGATTTTCAATTACGTAACTACCAACTCTTTCTCATTTTCAGCCAAAAACTAATTCTCTCATCTTTTCTAAGAATTATTTCTTCCAAAAATTCTCTCAACCTTTTTCTAAACCTTTTTCAAGTGATCTTTCCTAATCCTTCAAGATTTTGCTAAGGAAAATTTGTCATTCATTGAGAGAAGAAAGGATTGGAGGTAAATCTCGTTCTCAACCTCTTATCTAAGTTCTTTATTGAAATTCCCAAGATATTTGACTTCTAAATACTATTTTTGGTTGAGTTTTCATTATAGTTTTGATTGGAGATCAAAATCTTGTAAAAATATGGTTGAAATCTTAATTTTCGGACTTGATGAGTTAAGCTCTATTTTGTGTTGATTTCAATTGAGTTTAAAGTTGATTAATATGTTAAAATGATGTGTTGATAACATAGATCCTGAAATCCTTGAGATCCTTGAGTTGCTTGGTTGTTTTCAGTAGGTTTTTGAGGTGAAATAGTGGAATCTTACTTGCTGGAGGTATAAGGTTGGGTTAGGTTGTTTGTTAGATGTGGTTTGATGCTTATAATGCTTTGGAAGTGATGTATGTTGGCTGGGCTTGGTTTAGGAAGCAATCGATTGAGTTTTCGGTTGTTTTGGATGGGTATTTTGGTGTAGTTTGGGTGAGCAACAAGTTTGTGAATCGTTGCTGGTGTTAGAATGCATTTTAATGCATTTAGATCTCTGTTTTAATGATGTGAAAACATGGGATCTTGATCCGGAAGCAAACGAGGTGTTGTTGGAAACTCTAAAATGGTAATGTCGTGTCAGCGAGCAAGGCTTTGCGTATCGGTGAGTGGAAATGCAATTTTCTGCTTTGTAACGCTTTGAACGTGGTCTTGGGAGCTTAGTGTTAGTTTGATACACTTAGCTAAGCTCAAGAGTAAGTGATTCGGAAATTCCTCTCTTGGAAATGTGCTATGTTTGATGAAATTGCACTTGAATTAAGTGTGGATTTGTTTACTGTTTCTAAGCATGTTTAAGCATGGTTTAATGCTGGATTTTAATGCCTTGATGTTAAGGATGCACTAGGTAACTGATCATTGGTTTTCATGTGTTGAATGCATATGATATTAAGCATGTTATGCTTGTGGAAATGACATTGTGGTTATGCTTGTAAAACAATGGATTAATGTGGTTAAATGATTATATTGGCAAGTGATGAAAATGGTTTTTGGTTACTTTAATCAGATATAGTTAGCCGGCTATAGGATTGGGTGCACCGTGAATAAAGTCGCCTTGGATGTCGAGGGGTTGTGATTGTGTCGTAATCTCCATCCAAATACCCTGACGATTGAGGTTAAGATCACATCGGTGAATGGTTAGTCCCGTGTGTGAGTCTTGTGTATGTGTCCCATACTCTCGTTAGTGGAATTATACAACTATCGATAAGTGATGTTGAGGGGTTGTGATTGTGCCATTAAACTCCATCACAGGTGTTGAGGGGTTTAGATTGTGCCATTGATCTCCACCTTGTGTAGTCCGGTAGTATGTATGAAGCGTGACAGGCAACGCTTGTAATCCGCGTATCCGATTGTGTCTTGTGTTGAAATGGTTTATGGATTATCACTTGTGAGCCAATATAATGTAAATGAATAATGTGAAGCATGAGATGCTTGTAAATGATGCAAGAATGCATGTGATGCTTGGTAAAGCATGAGCAATGGTTTAATTGTTGTTTTATGTTGTTGCATATGAACATGTGTTTATAAAATGCATTGAAGTATAGAGAAGACATGTTTTATGAAAAGGCATGTGATAAAAGTGGTGGTTTGCAAGCCAAGTGAAATGCATTGATGAATGTTGTTAGCGATCCTCACTAAGCTATATGCTTACGCTCTTTTGTTTCATCAATGCAGAGAATTGAATGTTTCAAGGCAGCCCAAGAAGAAGAGGATTCCAAGGCTTTGTCTAAGAGATGTATGTGGTTCAACTTTAGTGTGATAAGTGGCAATGGGTGGGACATTTACTTCCTGATTTTTGTTGGAGATGTTTTTCAAGCATGTTTAGTTTCTGATTGTGGACTTGTATTTGGATTTTATGTGGCTCTATGGTTTGTTTGTGGTGTTTTATCCATTCTATAGCTTGTTATCTTAAGCATGCTAGAATAGCTATATGTCATCATGCTATGAAGTGGTTGATGAGTATGATTTGCTGTTTGATGGTGATTAAAAGTCTATTAGATATATTATATCTTGTATGCATGTTTTGAACCAGATCGGATGTATTTTTGTATGTTTAAATGAAGTTGGATGAAGCCAATCTGGTACACGTATCGATACACATGAAAGCGTATTGATACGCTCAACCCTTCCTTAGCTACTGTCTTCCCACGTATCGATACAGGGCCAAGTGTATCGATACGAGTAGCTAAATTTCAGTTAAAAGTATCTTTTAAGGTTTGGAAATGTTGCATTTTGGTCCCTGTGTATTGTGAGTGCAATTGAATGAGTTTGGAGGATCCGTTTGACCTGAAATTTGGCATGTTGGAATGTTACATGACTAATTGAAGATTGGTAACTTTAAAATCCTGAAAGTATCTGTATTTTATGGAATTTACAGTTTAGTCCCTAAAAGTCAATTGTATGCAATTAAACCCCTATTTGAACTCCGATCGCTGTGCCGTTTCACCTAATCGCTTTGCAGAACTCATAGGTTAATAATATGCATCTAGAGAAGATAAAAATAAAAGAAAGGGTCGTTAATCGATGTTGACTTTAACGAGTTGACTTCGGTTTTCCCCGTGTAATATTCTTAGTTCGCGTTGGACGCCTAGGCCGGGCTTAGGGGGTTACATTCTTTGAAATCAGCAATACTTTGTGTAGTAAACACAGGGCATAATTCATCATTGAACCCTGCAATGAACATCCGACACTTCTCATCCTCCTTCTTAATGTACTCAGCACCATATCTATAGTACTTGCAGAAGTAATGGATGCATTGTTCGATCGGTAGCCACCTTGTTTGAGATGGAGGAAGATGTTTTGCCTCTCAGCAAGGTAAACCTCACTGATATATTTCTCGCGAAATTCTTTAAGGAAGAATTCCCAAGTCACAGTGTCTTTAGAGACAGTCTATATGGTAGTCTCCCACTAGTGAAGTGTCTCATCATCCAGCAACGCGATGGCACACTCGAGTTTTCATCGTGTCCAGTAAAACTGTAAGCTCGATATTGTGAAAGCTTATTGATAGGAGCTCGGGTATGTTGGACAACATGAGCGATGGGTTGCTCTACTTGCTCAACTCTCATAGTAGTCATAAACTGCTTGAACATATCAACCATGTTCTTGTAACATTCAGCATGAGTGGTAGGTGCTACAGGCTCGATACCCTGAGCAGGAGGATCCTGCGGGTGTATTGAATTCGGAGGAGCCGGTAGCAAGCTCGTCAATGTGAGCTTCGTTAGTCTCATACATATCTATATGAAAATTTGGATAAGTCGACAAGTCACAATATACACAATATATATAACTCCTAGGTGGAAAAGTAACATTACAACAAAACAACAAGCTTCGGTTTAGTCCTAGAATCGACTAAACTCTAGCTCTAATATTACAAATGTAACACCCCTTCCATGCCTGGTCGAGAACCGGGCCGGAGAGTGCTACCGATGAACAATACGACATTCAGTATGATAAAATTTCAATTCATAACTTAATATAATCAATGTAACGCTAATAAATCAATAACAAATGTGTTTCTTTGTTCGATTAATCCATTACGAATTGATAACTATCCATTTAGGACCAATTCTTAACTATTACAAGTTTTGGGGACTAATCTGTAAATATGCAAAGTTAAAGGTCCTTCGATGCAATAGACTATACCACAATGAAGTTTAATGCAATATTAATAAGCATGTAAAAATTCATACAATATGGAGTCCATTTACTCATTCAATATAATCATTTAATATTCAGTGACCAACCGAAGAACATTGTAAACCTTTTATTTCATCCCTTTTAACTAACTTAACTAACCATGTATCAAAACACCATAAGGCTGTTTCGAAACAGATGTACGATGGTCAGCCTCAACTGAATTTGTCCTTCAGACCGTATCGATACGGGCAAGCCTTGTATTGGTACGAGTTGACTACCTTTGACCTTGACTCGTTTCGATACACTATAAAACTGTATAGAAACAATGAATTCAAGTAGCAAAATGTTCCGATACGGATCTAAACCATTTCGATACGCCCTGATCTATGAGTTCAATTATGCCTACCAGTATCGATATGCCATTACCCGTATCGATACGACCTGACATGTAATGACAAAATTTTGCTGGTTTTTAATCGAATTGACCTGCTAAACAATGTCCAAATGCAATGAAACTTTACACACAACTTTTAATAGTTATAAACTACTGGCATGCCAAATTTCAACATCTTATGAATACGTTTATTAGGTTTTGACCTTTATGAGCCAAATATACCATTTTTGCCAAGTTTTAGCAAAACCAAAAGTAATATTTAGGCTCTTAACCACTTTTTATCTTTTACACATATTAGGCATAACAAAATAGGCATATATGACTAGTTCAACTACTTTGCCACCTTCTTAGTAGTTCTTAAAGACAATATACATTACTTGACTAGTAGTGACTTGTCTTGTCGCGACTTGTCCAATCATCAAAAGGGGTCGCTTCTTCAACCTGAAATGCATGGGATAAGACACGTTAGGCATACATTTCTTAGTGAGGTAGTCACAACAATATGAATAACAATGTGTGAAGTTTTTACATAATCTCTTGCTCATCAATGTCAATGCAATGTCTCAATATAAAATGTTTAACATATCATATTCATCAATGTCCGATGTTCAATACTAACTTACCAATGCTTACCAGTGGATCCAACTAACAATCCGATGCAACTTCCTTTAAAAGGATTGTTAGCTAAGAAACCGAAATCAACATTAATATAGAGACTATTAGGATCGATAATACGATATCAAAATCAATATAACAATATCAAAATTGATATCTGATTTCAATATAGATGACAACGACGAGATATCCATGGATGGTCAAAACCCTAGCTTAAGATTAAACTCAATACATCCATAGAATCCAATAACCGATTGAGGAATATAACTTACCCGATCAATAGCAATGATTTGATAACAATAAATCTAAGAGAAACAAAGCTTGAAACTAGCTCCAATGGAGGTGCTTGCTTGGGTAGGAGACAATGAAGATGGAGAGTTTTGGAGAGGTATTTTGTTGACTTAGTAATCGGTTAAGTTCTATTCTTGCCGCTTTTTCTTGTTTTACATATATTTTAAGCTATTTAGCTTTCCTTCAATTGAAGGAAAGCTCCCAGACTATCCCACGTAGGTGGGATTTTACTTAAAAAGGAGCTAATCGCAAGATTAGTCCCTCAACTCTCACTATACTATGGTTTTGATCTCCAACTTGCATTTTCCTCAATTTATTCACTGATTAGGTTTTGATACTATTTAATAGGGTCAAATAACAATGATTTAACTAGCCAATACAATATTTAGGCTTTATCGATTGGAAATTTGTGATCACTGGAACCTAATTCCGACTAGACCGAATTTTGGGGTGTTACATGTATAACCCCACTAACGAGAGACGAGACATCATACACTTTCCTCAATCGTTAGGGTACTTGGATGGAGTATTCGGTACACCGTATAAACCCCTCAACATCCAAGGCGACTTGTTTATAGTGCACTCAATCCTATAGCCGACTAACTATATCCGATTTCATTTATAAACCATTTTTCACAACATCAGTTGCAAATATAATTCTCATTTAGCACAAACCTCATTGTTTTCAAAGCATTACCAATAAGCCACATTTCCAAGCATCAAACCATGCTTCATAAGTCATGTATAAGAATACACATAAAAGGATCACTTACCATGTGCATCCTTCATCAATATAACATCAAAAACAGTAAATCAATTACCTCAATTCATGTTTTAAAATAGTAGGTAACATGCATTTAAAATCAAGTGCATTAACAATTCATAATAGCACAATTCGAGGGAGAAAATCCTTTTACTTACTTTCGAAATTAGCAAAGCATTTCAAGCTGACATTAAGTTCCAAAACCACATTTTAAGTGTTTCAAAGCTGGAAAACACGTTCTCACTCACCGACTTGCGAAACCAAGATTCGCCGATGGAAAATTAAGCGTCTGAGGCCCCTAGAATTTCACCGATTGTTTCCAAAATATTCTCCCCTATTTATACCACACAAGAATAGAGGATTAATGCATTAAAATCTCCAGAAACTTACTATCTCGCCGCTATGCCCTAAATAACCAAAATACCCATTCAAAACAACTGAAATTACCTTCAATTGTTGTCTAAACTCAGTCCATCCACAATCCAACACTTCCATCGCATTTTAATCATCAATCAACATCCAAAATCAACCTAATTACATCCTTATACCTCTAGAAACTAAGATTTCACACTAATACATCAAAAACCCAAAATCTAACAATCTAACAATTAGAGATCCATCTTATTTCGGGATTATTATTATAAAACCATTATTCGCACATCATTTAATATCCCAATCAAGTTTAAAATCATTCTCAAATCAATCAAAATAGTGCCCAAACGAATTACTTAGAAATTCACCAAGAAAAGCTAGATTAATCAATTTTCCATTAATCAAAACATGAAACTTAGTTAATAAACATATTTAGGAAACCAAAGACTTGTGAATTTCATTAAAGAACCTTGATTAGAGGAGTTGAACGAAATCTTACCTCTAACCTTGCCTCTTTCCTTCAAATGAAAAGATTTGATGAAGTCTCTCAAGATAGCTTAAGGAAAAATTGAAACGAAACTCAAAGAAATCCTTGGCTAACCAAAAAGATTTGATAAAATGAAATCCTCTGAAATTTTAGAGAAAAAGAAGAGTGTTTGTCTGATTAGTAATTGAAAGAAGAGTTAGTTACGTGAAATCTCTTTTGGCTATTAATATTTCCTTTTTACTTTAAAATCTCCTTTAAAATCCTTTTTAATTAAAACAATTAAAATGGTCAATTTGAGGGAAAAGGTTCACAAAATAGATATATGCTCCCTAAAGATTCTAAGTCTTGGCCAATTTTTAATTTAGTCCTTAAAAACCAATTTTGAACTTTTTACAAAATAGTCACCAAACCGAAATCTTAACGTTCCAAAACTTATTTTACGAAATTGATTTTACTTTCCCTCAATATATATATATTTAAAGAGGATTTTAGCAATTTTTCGAACACTTTTGTCACATCCCGAATTAAGTTTTCCATGAACCGACTCTAAATTGACCCGAATCTCTAATCTAAATTCATCGAACCCTAAAACGCCTTTAAAAACTCTAGGCCCAAAAGCAGGGCATTACAACTCTCCCATGCTTAGGAAATTTCGTCCTCGAAATTTTATCTAAAGGAAAAAGGTGCGGGAACTACTTTAACATGTCCACATTGCTTTCCCAAGTGGCCTCCTCATCTCCCTGATGTCGCCACAACACCTTCACAAGTTCAATCGTCTTACCATGAAGAAATTTGCTACTAGAATCAAGAATTCCAACACGTTCCTAATCATAAGACAAATTCAGATTCAAGTCAATCTCCTCAACATGCATAACATGAGACGGGTCCGATCTATACCTTCACAACATTGAAACATGAAACACATCATGATTTTCTCCAACTCAGGAGGTAACCTCAACCGATAAGCAACATGATGAACACACTCCACCATTTTATATGGTCCAATAAACCTTGGACTAAGATTACCCTTACGTCCAAATCTCATTACCTTCTTCCAAGGCGATATCTTCAAGAACACGCGATCTCCAACCGTAAACTCAATCTCCTTACGCTTTAAATCCGTGTAAGATTTTTGACGATCCGATCCGGCCTTCAACGGATCACAAATAATCTTTACCTTCTTAGTCGTTCCCTTAAGTAAATTCGCCAAGAAAACCAACCTTTGCCCCGCCTCCGCCCAACAAAGAGGCCTTCTACACTTTCTTCCATACAAAGCTTCATATTGAGCCATTTGTATACTCGCTTGAAAACTATTATTATAAGCAAACTCCACAAAAGGCAATTGTTTCTCCCAAGAACCTTGGAAATATATAAGACAACACATCAACATATCCTCAAGCACTTGGATAACTCGCTCAGACTGACCATCTGTCTGAGGATGATACGATGTATTGAAATTCAAACACGTACCCAACGCTTGATGTAAGCACTCCCAGAACCTCACTGTAGACCTTGGATCTCTATCTGACACTATAAATTTAGGTACACCATGATACCTCACAATCTCGGAAATGTACAACTCTGCCAGCTTATCCAACGTATACGTAGTATGCACAACAAAAAAATGTGCACACTTCATAAGTTGATCTACAATTACACAAATAGAATTCATCTTTGCCGGGGTCAAAGGCAAACCAAACACAAAATTCATCATAATCCTTTCCCATTTCAATTCTGGTATTCTCAAAAGTTGCAACAACATGGAAGGAAATTGATGGTCAACTTTCATACACTGACTAACCATACACTTGCTCACAAAATCAGCAATAACTTTCTTCAACCAAACCCAACAGTACTCATCTTTTAATCCACGATAATCTTTGTACTACCAGGATGCATAGCAAAAAGACTGTTATGGGCCTCAGTCAAAATAGTGTGCCTCAACTCAATATCCTCCGGCACAACTGTTCGACTTTTAAAGCACTGAACACCATCATCATTAAATTAAAAATCTGTTGCATTACCATCCGTATATCTAGAACACGAGGCACCAAAGAATCATCAAGCAACTGCTTCTCCTTAATCATCACTACCAACTATGAATTCACTTGCAACTTAGCCACCAAACCACCATCTTGTGACAAACTCAACCGAGCAAACATCGCCCTCAACTCTACAACCATTTTCCTATTCAAAGCATCGGCCACAATATTAGCCTTTCCAGGGTGATACTCTATCGTAAGATCGTAATCTTTAAGCAACTACAACCATCTCCGTTCCCTAAGATTCAACTCTTTTTGAGACATTAGATATTTCAAACTCTTATTGTTAAGTGTGCAAAAGTCATATATTTATTCCCTAGTTTAGCTCAATTATTGTTGTTATTAAGTTTTGTTTAGTTGCATTTATTAGGTAAACATACACAAAACAACATAGATTAGATATTCTGCCTTATTTGATGAACTTAATTGATTTTATCTAAAAGATAATGCTCATGTGGGTTTTCTAACTGTGCACAGGTACCCACCCAGGCATATAACTCTGAGGCAACAAAGAGGGTAGAAGAGGAGAAGTTGAAAGCTGAAGAAGGAAGTTGTTGGACCATCTGAAGAGCTAATTGTAAGCCGTGAAACAGTCTTGCTTAAAGTGCAAGTGTAAACTGATGCCTAGTTGTAATATTGAAGATTATCGTCTCTTCAGGAACTGGATAGCTACTTCAAGATTAAATTCCTGCACAGAGAAAAGTAAAAACACAATTGATTTAGGTTGGGTTGAGAAAGTTGCATAAACTTAAAGAAAACGGATCATAGAAAGATTGAGTACTCAGAATAAGAAGATGGGTCAGATTGAGTTGTGTCGTAGTGTGAAACTGCATTGAACTCTTAAAAGTCTTGTGATGCAAATTTGATATCGCTGCCACGGCGGGCCTTAAAGGTTCGACAGAATGTCTTAAACTGATTCCGACTTATCTCTAAGTTTGAATACTCTTGATGCCCACTCTTTGACAATACCTCTCGGCGTAAACCTAGATTGAACAACAACCTTCCCATGTTCCTTCTTAGCCGCCTTAAACCTAGACTTGTTTCTAAGCTAAGTTGATTTTCGCCTTAATTGGAGGAAATTCTGTTTATCCCTTTCTTGAGTTTTAACTCTCTCGAATTGAAACAAATGGATGTGCTCACAAAGATCTCTCGATTCTATTGCAAACAAAAATGAAGAACATGAAATAAACAAACCTTGAATTGAATTGCATAAAAAGTTTAACTAATTACAATCGTACTCACAACTACTAAACAAAACAATCTTAACCCCAAGAAAAGTTTAGAACATAATGTGAATAAGAAAACACAAAAAATGAATTCTAATAATCCTAAGCTCTCCTTCTTGTCTTCCAATTTCGTCAAACCCTCTTTTTATAGGTGGTTACATGTGAAAACCTATTTGGGAAGAAGTCTCTCTTTGGGAGGAAGTTAACTTGGAATTAAATGTTGTTAAACGTCTAAGTGTTTGATTCCAAAATAACTCCTCTTTTGGGATTTCTTGGGCTGTAAGCTTATTCATTGTTTGGATCTTCTCACGTCATCTCTAGGTGCTCTCGGGCTTTATTCGTTATGTGGCTTGGTACTGCTGATTTAGGGAATTCTCCTCTTCATGTCGCACTCCCATTTGGCCAATCTCTCATGTGCCGCCGCCGCGGCTGTGCTGGCGGCAGTCTATCTCGGCGGCTCATTCTTTGAACTGTGTCAGTACATTTCTTCTCTGCAATGATGGTTTGTCCTGTGTGACTAGATGTGATCATTATGCTTTCTCTTTCTCTCCATTTATTCTTCTTCTCCGATGTTGCAGCAGGTGCCGGCAGCAGTCTCATGTTACCTGTAATGCAAATACAACCAAACACAATGTCTTTTCTCCATATATAATTATAAATACTATAATAGCTTAAGTGAAGGAAATATACTATAAAATAAACATGGAAACCTAAATATGCACTAAAATGGGTTTAAGAACAGTGGCAATATGAGCTAAAACGGGCATAAATAAAGGACTTTTAGGTACTTTACACACTCTCAAACTCGAACTATTGCTTGTCCTCAAGTGATGAAAAACCTAACAAGTACTTACCCCTACTTCAACAAAAGGAACCTATCTTTAACTTGATTTCATGCCTCAAGGCCGTGGCACCTATATCATTTTAGTGTGTGGGATAGCATGAATTTTCTCGGAAACAAACTATAATACTTGTGATCAAGTGTGTGCTGAATTGTGTACAAGTTGTTCTCCAAGAACTTTTTAAGTGAACAAAAGACTTAGCTAATTTCGGGTACCTCTAAGCAACATAGCAAAGTATATATTTTCGTTATGACTAGAGCCAATTTTGGGCACCTCTAGCTGCCTGGAGCCTGTGTCGGGAACCTCTAGGATTGCATTTTTTCTTACCTGCATCGACAACTTTCCTTGCAGTATTGACAACTTTAGTTTCCGAGGCGGCGTCCTATAATGCATGTGAATTAAAAGTACCAAATAATTAAACAGTCTATGTTTACTACTTCATTTTATCAATCAACCTGCCACACTTGTGTTAAGGATAAATAACACTATAGTAGATTTCTAGGTCATCTTCATACTACCAAAAAATTAAAGGTACTTTTTAATGGTGCGAGTTGTCAGTTATTCTATCATAGGCATAAGTTGTTTAACAAGTTCTTTTTCATTAAAGAAGAGATAAGTACAATGCAACTAAGATTATTAACTAATATGCAACTACATATAAGCTACATTAAGGTGGAATGTCCCTGCCCCAAACTTGAGGCGGGCATTGCCCTCAATGCAACAAAATAAGAAAAATACATAACATAAAAAAAGAAAAACTGAAAAATCTAAGGAAAAAGAAACATGTTACATTTTAAAAGAAGAGGATGAATTTTGGGCCACTTCGTTTTCATCATCAGATAAGTCCAGCCGTCGCTTCTGTAAAGGAGATGGTTGAACAATCTTTGACGTCCTTCGTGGTTGGATACTAGAGGGTGGTGTGTTTCTAGTGAATAGAACAGTATAATCAGACTCTTCCTCGTCCAAATCAGCCGAGATGCAATTATACTTCCGTCTCCTGGATGTTTATGTCGTCGTAGGTGCTGCCGTGATGGGTTGTGCTGTTGTGATGAGTTTTGAGTCGTTACCAGAAACGTCGAAGGAGTCGTGAGATGGAGAGTAGTGGCCCTGCGGATTTGTTGGAGAGGCTGGTGGGGTGAGACGGAGAGCGGTGGCCTTGCAGAATGTAGCCGTTGGGACGACTTGTTGGGCGGCTATGTAGGTGGTTTAATGGGCTGCTTCCTTAAATTCTGTCTCTCTTCATAAAATGAAAAGAATTTATTAATCAACTAAAATTAAATTGAAATTAATATTTTTCATGAAATTAATGTTGAAATTGAAAATATGATCCGAAGAAAAACAAGAAAATGTGGAATGCAAAAAAATAAAAATTCAGCTACAAAGGGAGTGCATCAGATTGCATCCCCTAAAGTAACCATGGCCTTATCCCTCATAACATGGGCTCCCGTGTAGTGTGTCAAGCGTTGCCCATTGACTTTGAATTCATGGCCACCTTTTGGAGATTTAATTGTTGTTGCACCGTGAGTGAGGGCTACCTGCTCGGGCGGGTGCTGCCAAGGCGGTAGATTCTTTTCCTGTTCGGGCTACTGCTTATCGTGATCCTTTTGTTCCTTTGATTAGGGGTTATTGCAGGGATGCCTGTCGTGGCGAGAAATTCTAGAATGATCTTTTGATGTGTTAGGGTCATTTTCTACTAAGACATGGATGGATTGAAATTCCTTTGGGTCGTTCGCTCTTTTAAAAGCTTGTAGGATGTTCAATTTGATTTGTTGGTCATTCACCCTCATTGTTAGCTCCTTTTTTTTTCCACGTCTATCAAGGTCCTTTTCGTGGCTAAGAATGGTCTCCTAAGGATGATGGGTGCATTCTCATATGTTTCACAGTCCAAAATGAGGAAATCAATAGGGAAAATAAACTTGCCGAATTTTACCAGTATGTCTTCGATTTTCCCCTCTACTTGAATGTGTATAAAAGTGGTATGTGAAGAGAAGAAAGATTATTTCTCTGTATTTCTTGATCACTTTTATAGATAAAGTAGTACCTATTTATATGTTACAAAAGGAGACTAATCTTGGAAAATTACAAAAAATCAGCAACTATATTATTCCTAAATGTTAGCAGCTAAATATTTGGGAATATAATTTCCTAACTTTATGCAATTTACAATCTAATATTTATTTTACATGCCAATTATCTAAACTCCCCCTCAAGTTGGTGAGTATATATTGTAGAGTCCCAGCTTGGATATGAATTCGTCAAAGGTAACTCTTGGTAGTGCCTTGGTGAGTACATCGGCTAGCTGCTTCTTTGTAAAGACAAAGTTAAGTTTAACCACTCCATTGTTGACTTTTTCTGAAATGAAGTGTCTATCGATCTCCACATTCTTTGTCCTATCATGTTGGACTGGATTTTAGCAATACTAATAGTTGATTGGCTATTAGTTTGCAATTCAAATTGACTGCAACTATCAAGTCCCAGTTCTGCAAAAAGTCTCTTAAGCCACATTCCCTCGCAAATTCTCAAAGCAAGGGCTCTATATTCTGCCTCAGCACTGCTTCTTGACACAACTGACTGTTTTTTACTTCTCCATGTCACCAAATTTCCCCAAACAATGGAGCAATATCCACTAGTTGACCTCCGGCCCATTAACTCTTCAACCCAACTTGAATTAGTAAAGATTTTTACTGTTCTGTCTTCATTCTTTCTGAAAATCAAACCACGGCCAGGAGTCATTTTTAGATACCTTAGAATTCTGTAGACTGCATCAAGGTGCTCCTCTCTCGGGTCACACATGTACTGGCTTAAAGTGCTGACAGAAAATGCTATATCTGGTCGTGAAGTGACATAAAAATTAATTTCCCCACATGTCTTTGGTATTATTCCTTGTTAGCGAGAATACCCAACTCATATTTTCTTAACTTCAAGTTGATCTCCATATGAGTTTTTGCTGGCTTACAACCCATCATTCCAGTTTCTTCAAGTAAATCTAAAACATATTTTCTCTGATTAATAACAATGCCCATCTTGAATCTTGCTACCTCCATTCCCAAGAAGTATTTAAGATTTCCAAGATCCTTGGTTTCGATTTCGAAGGCTAGTATATTCTTTAGTTGTTCTATCTCATAACCATCATCTCCTGTAATGATAATATCGTCTACATAAACAATTAGAATTGCCTTTTTTCCACATGGAGTTGTTTTTACAAACAAAGTGTGATCAGGTTGACATTGCTTGTAGCCATTTTTAAGAATGACTCTAGTAATTTTATCAAACCAGGCCCTTGGAGATTGTTCTAATCCATATAAAGAATTTTCCAATTTACAAACCTTTTGATCACTACGATGTAGTTTCATACCTGGATCAATTTTCATGTAGACCTCTTCTTCTAGAGTCCCATTCAAGAATGCATTCTTAATGTCCAGTTGATGAAGTTCTCAGTCTTTATTTGCTACCAAAGATAACAACACTCTAACTAAATTTTGGTTTTGCAACAGGAGAAAAAGTTTCTTCATAATCTATTCCATAAGATTGTGTAAATCCTTTAGCCACAAGTCTAGCCATAAATCTATCCACACTACCATCGAAATTGTATTTCACTGTAAATATCCATTTACAACCTATTGGTTTTTTACCTGGTGGTAAATCTACAAGAGTCTATGTTTTATTACCTTCAAGTGCACTAATCTCTTCATCAAATGCCTTCTTCCATTGAGGATCCTCTAAAGCTTCCTCTATTGTTTTAGGGACAAAGATTCTGTCAACATTTGCAGTAAAAGCCTTGAATGAAGGAATTAGTTTTCCATATGCTACAAACCTTTGAATTGGATGGTTAGTGCACTTTGTAACACCTTTCCTTTTAGCAATGGGCAAATCAATAGTGTCAATAATAGGAATAAGAGTTGTATTTTGAGAAATTCCCATACCTTCCAAGTGTTCTGAGGCTGTAGGGCTGAGTTCCAGTTCTCGGCAATCTCCAGGTTGTATGTTGGCCTCTTTAATAGGCTTTTGTCTCCTTTTATATACACCAAGTTCCCTCTTCTCAAATTACTCAGGTTGGGTCTTTTGAGGAGTTTGTGGTGAGCTAGGAACTAGAGATTGTGTGGGTTCTGAAGAAGATATAGGTTCTGAAGTAGAAGTTATAGTTATGAAGGGTTGAACTATAGGTTCTGAAGGAAGTATGGGTTTTGAAGGAGATGGTATATGTATGATAGGCTGAGCTATAAAAGGCTGAAAATCATCAATAAACTAAAAATCATCAAAAAGCTGAGGTTTTCTTACACTCTCCCCTTGAATTTCAGCCTTGGAGTAAAAAGGATTGTTTTCCAAGAAAGTAATATCCATGGTGGTATAGGTTCTTCTAATGACAGGTGAGTAACACTTGTAGCCCTTCTTAGTGGAAAAATATCCTAAGAAAATTCATTTAAGAGCTCGAGGATCAAGTTTAGACCGAGAATAGACAAAAACAGTACACACGAAGACTTTTAATGGTAGATTGGAAGAATGTGGCTGAAAATTATAAAAATGATGAAGAAAAACATCTAGAGGTGCCTTAAAATGCAAGGGTTTACTATGCAACCTATTTATAAGGTATGTGGCTATAAGAAAGGCTTCCCCCCAAAAGAATTTAGGAACATTTGTGGAAAACAATAATGACCTTGCTACCTCTATAAGGTGCCTATTTTTTCTCTTGGCAACCCCATTCTATTGAGGAGAATCAACACAAGAGCTAATATGAAGAATTCCTTTCTCCCGAAGATAGGATCCTAGAGTTTTAAGGAAATACTCACTGCCATTATTAGTGTGAAAAATCTGAATTTTTGTTTTAAACTGAGCCTCAACCAGGTTCTGAAATCTTCTAAACACACTCCTAGTTTTACATTTTTCTTTCATTAAGAATGTCCAAGTGAGTCTAGAGTGATCATCTATAAAAGTAATGAACCACCTAGAACCATCTAGGTTTTTCACTATGGAAGGGCCCCAAATGTCATTGTGAACAATGGAAAAGGGATGAGAGGATTTGTATTTGGATGGAGGATATAAATTTTTTGTGTGTTTAGCAAGTGGACAGATTTCACAAGTAAAAAAAATTGGACTTGTATTTTGAAATAAATGAGGAAACATTTTTTCAAGGTACTGAAAATTAGGATGTCCTAGTCTGTAATGCAATAATAAAACATTTGGAGAAGAATCAGAACCTTGATTAGGAAAAAAATTTGGTTGAGAAGAACATGAGTTGGCTTGTCTATGTAGAGATGGTTGGCCTTGAAGAATGTAGAGGTCACCACACAACCTAGAACTTCCAATCACCTTCCCCGAGTCCATAGCCTAAAATTCATAAACATGTGGAGAAAATTTAATAATGCTGCGGAAATCAGCAGAGAGTTTACTCTCAGAGAGGAGATTGCAAGCTAAATTAGGCACATTTAACACATTCAATAATTCATTGTTTTCAAAAACTCGAATTGAACCATTTCCTCCAGTGGGTGATAAAGAGCCATCCACAGTCTTTATGTGAGAGGGAAAATTTAATTTCTGAAATTTCTAAAACAAAGTCACATCTCCTGTCAGGTGATATGATGCCCCTGAATCCAAGATCCATAATGTACAATTATTATCAGCCAAATTTGTAAAAATTGTACTACCTCCATGAGTCTTAGAAGTCACATTGGTTTGCTGAAAGGATTAATGTGGCTATAGATTATCAGCATCAATGGGCTGCTGGAAGGTTGAAGATGGCTGGAAGTTATCAACAACAATGAGCTGCTAAAATCTGTTGTAAGGCTGGAAATTGCCAACAACAGTGTGCTTCTGGAATTTTTTGAAAGGTTGAAATACATCATCTGAAATATTTTCTAAACTGGTTGCAGAAGATGTATACATCTCGCAAGTTTTAGGATCTAAAACCTAATATGATACCATGTAGAAAAGTGGTATGTGTAGAGAAGAAAGATTATTTCTCTGTATTTCTTGATCACTTTTATTGATAAAGTATTACCTATTTATAGGTTACAAAAAGGGACCAATCTAGGAAAATTACATAAAATCAGAAGCTATATTATTGCTAAATTCCTAAATGTTAGCAGCTAAATATTTGGGAATATAATTTCCTAACTTTATGCAATTTACAATCTAATCTCTATTTTACATGCCAATTATCTACAAAATTTAAGACCTGTCCGCCAGTTGGAGCATGACACTAGTTGGGAGGGCCTTTCATATCCCTAGTTTCTAAAAAACAGATTTTGGCATTAAGTAGATACTTCCCCCCAGATCACATAATGCATGCCACATATAATTGCTGCCAATATTGCAAGGAATGATAAAACTCCCCAGATATGTTCTCTTTAGTGGGACATTTTTGTGCATTATGGCCATGCATCCTTCTGTTGTAACGCCCCGGTTTTGGGCTTAGGTGTTTTGGTGAGTCATATTGGGCCGGTGGAACCGGTGTCGGTTGTTCGAACCATTAGAAGGTGGTTTAGGGAAATTAAGGTTCTGTATGGGATAAAAATATGATAAAAATTTCTAAAATCCTCTAAATTGGTTCTTAAGAGGTTGGTTGAATCAATTTAACAAAACGGGTTTTCTAAAGTGTACATTTTGGGTAGTGACCAAAATGTAAAGATTTAAAAGTTGGAAAAGTGTTTTTTCAAGAAAAGTCAAAAATCGTAGAATATTTATGGAGCTACTAGGAAATTATGCATTTTTCCTAATTTGGCATGTGTTTTAAATGTGTATGATATAATAATAATTTTTTATTTAATTAATTAAGAAAAGTTAGTTAATCGATTAATGAATTTTTAACGAGCTTTTCATTTCTTACTTTCACTTCAGCCAAACACTTTTCCATTTTCCTTCAAGTTTCTTCAAGCTAATCTCGCCAAATTAGAGGAGAAGCCAGAATTGGAGGTAATTTTCTTGCTATCCCTCTAATCTAAGTTCTTTAATGAAATTCCAAAGATATTGGACTCGTTAATACTGATTTTGATTAAGGTTTTGTTGTTGGATTGTTAAACTCATGAAATCTTGTTTGAAAAATAGATTTTAAGGTTATTTTCAGAGTTTGATTTAAATGGTTGGTCTGAGATTGTTTCTAAATGAGTTTTGAAAGGTTTTTGGTGTTAAAGTGGAGTCTTAATCATATAGATCCCGAAATCCTCGAGATCCTTAGTTTTTGAAGTGCTTTTGGGTGAGTTTTTGAGATGTTCTTGAGGAATTTGAGTTGCTGGAGGTATAAGGATAATTTTAGGTTGTTTTTTGATGCTGATTAATGCCTAAAATGTGTTAGGTGAGTTGGGAAATGGCTGGGCTGAGGCTAGAGGTCAATCGATTGAGTTTTCGGTTATTTCAAAAGGGTGTTTTGGTGCTTTAGAGCAGGGCTGCGGGATTTCTTGTGTGTGCTAGAATTTTGGATGCATTTTAATTCATTGAACCTCTATTTGATGTGATGAAAACAAGGGATAGTAATCCAGAAACAAACGAAGTGTTTTTGAAGGCTTCGAAAGATCGGTAGTTGCGTCAGCAAGCGTGGTTTCGCGAGTCTTTTAGTGGAACTTGGTTTTCCAGCCTGGAATCATTTTAGAAAAGGTTTGGGGAACTTAGTAAGAGCTTGAAATTCTTTACTAAGTTCGGAAGTAAGTAAAGTGAATTTCTCTCTCGGATTGTACTAGTTTTGAACCTTTGATCGTACTTGGTTGTAATTGCATTTACCTACTGTTTTAAAGCATGTTTTGAATATGTGAAATGAGGCTGATGATGCCATGTGGTTTTAGGATGCACTAGGTAAGTGATCCTTGTATACATGTGTTGATGCACGAGGTTTGAAGCATGGTTTAATGCTTGATTTATGGCTTATCATGAATGCTTTGTAAAAGCAGTGAGGTATGCACTAGGGGTTGTGACTGTATCGAATACTCCATCCAAGTACCCTAACGATTGAGGATTGTTTAAGGTTGCAAAGGTTGAGAGTAGCTCTCGGGGTGCGAAACTTGTGTGTGTCCCGTCTCTCGTTAGTGGGTTATATATCTACCATTGAGTGGTGTTGAGGGGTTGTGATTGTAGTGAATACTACACCACGGGTGTAACAATGATGGAGGGTCACTCTCGTGTGTGAACCTTGAAATGTCGGTAGAGTGTATGAAGGGCGTGGGACAATCCTTGGTAATCCATTTATTTGATATACGTTTTTGAGATTGTGGTTTATCACTTGTGAGCCAATATAATAAAATGAAACATTGTGGAAAATGTTGTTAATGCATAATTTGAAAGTTCCATGTTTTGGTTTAAGCTTAGCATAAAGGTGATTATGCTTGGAAGGCTTGTATTATGAGTAGCAATTGTTTAATTGTTGGATTTATATGTATCATGTTACATGATTTTTATTACAATGGTTTTTAGGTTGAAGTGCATGTTTTGTCAAATGAAGCTTGGCAGTTTTCAAAAGAGTGAAAATGGTTTTGTGCATTATTGATGTTTTTGGTTTGATCAATCCTCACTAAACTTGTATGCTTATGCTATCTTCGTTCATTAATGTAGTTAATTTGAGCTTTGGAGGCAGCACTTGCAAGCGGATCGGTAGAAGACTTTGCTTGAAGGTAAGCTTTTGTTTTGGACTAGCGTAATAAAGGCAATAGGGGTGTCCAATAGTTTGAATTTTTTTAGTTTGGTATTTTCTTGTTTTGCGCAAGTTTGAGATGCATATTTGGACTTGTAAATGGCCTTTGAGTTTTGTTTAATGCTTGCATTTGGATTTTAGTCTTTCGGTGCTTTTAACTCCTAGGAAGCCTGCCTTTAGCCTTCTTGCTAATGAGAATGATGCTATGATATTGCCTATGCTTCGTACAAGTTGTCGTTGATGTATATTTAAGTTGCCAATATGTTAGGGCATGTGCCAAGATGTATTCTGAGGGTAAAAACTGATTTAAACCAGCTTTTTAGAAAATTACAAGCCCACGTGTTTCGAAGCACCCTTGCCTATTTCAGAACGATGGCTTGAAATGGCCTTGGTGTTTTAGAACAGTGAGGCCTATTTCGAAACATTTGGCTTCTCTGAACCATCGTACCAAAATGTGTCTTGAGGAGTTTCGAAACGAACTCGTGTATCGAAACGGTGAGTTGTGTTTTGAAACAATCGTTCTGATACGGGGTTTTCTGTTCCGAAACGTCTGACTGTTGGACCTATTCTTTAATTGCTCTGAGTTTCTGTTTCTTATGTTTTGGTCCCTGTATGCCTTGTATGCAATTGGATGAGTTCTAAATGTCATTTTGAGCTGAGATTTCACCGAGAAGCATGTAATGAACCTAATCAAAGGTTGGCAACTCGAATTTGTTAATAACCCTTATAATTTATGAATATTACAAAATGGTTCCTAAACTTTAATCGCTTTAATCGATGGACGATTGTGTCGATGATTTATCCGCTGCTTGTGTACGTACATGTTGGAACCTAAGTTTCATTTAGACAAAATAAAAAGAAATAAAGGTCGTTTATTGAGGCAAACTTTCCCGGTTTACTTCAATATTCCCCGTGTGATCTATATGGTTCGGTCTATCGGCCAGGCCGGGACGAGGGGGTTACATTTGGTGGTATCATAGGTAGTTTTCAAAAGGTCAGGATGATAGCAAGTTGTTTGTAAGTAAATATGAAGCGAATATGTGATTTTGGTGTTGGTTGTTTTGTTCGGAGAATGTCCTAAGCATGTTAATGTTGAGTATGCGATGTTGAAGCTATAAATGATGATTGTGATATGAATGTGAGTTGTATGATGTTTGATTATTAATGTGGGTTGTTCTATGATGTTTCATTGGGCTGAATTTTAATGTTTGTAATGCATGATGGATGTGACATTCATGTCATATGCTTTGTGCTATGCTGAGGGGAAATTGGGATGCCCATTTCCTTATTACCTAGTGAAATGTTTTAAGTTGAAATCGAAGTCTTGGATCCTTGCTTGGAGTTGGCATGAGCAATTTGTTTTGTTTGTTTTGTATGTTTGTTATCATGCATTAAAAATAATAGAACAATAAACCGAGGAGAGAGTAGCAATCTGGTATGATTGTTGTTGCCTTTGGGCAAGGAATATATGAGTGTGTAAAGTCTCATGGGGGCTAGATGCCCTGATGTACCTCGATGTAAGTACAACCTGTGTTGGTTGGGTAAGTGTTGGATTGTATGGCTCCAGGTATATAGGCCATATTTGGAGCTTGTGAAGCTGTTAATGCTAAGGTGCATGTGACTACACTAGCTGGTGGATGTTTGTTAGCTGCGGTTAGCGCTTACGCAAGTCGAGTAGAAGTTGAGCTTGAAGGTTGGCACCGGAGGTATCCAGGAAGTGGATGACCTGCATGAATAAGATTGTGGGATAAATGGAGTGTAGTGATGCCCATAGTGTAAATATGGGTTGTATCCTAGTTATATAGAGATGTGTTTAGTTGGTGAACAATTGTGGTTGTGGGCATAGAACTTGATGATTGTGTTCTGAGAGTTCTTTTGAATAGGTAAAAGGAGAAGTATCTGGGACTTAGATACTTGAATGAAAGGAAATGTAAATTTGTGGTTTGGAGTTCGAAATTGTGAGTTGTACTTGAGTTAGGGTACAAATTGTGCAGTTAAAGCGCGTGTGCTCCTGAATTGGAATTGGATGTGAGACATCGTTGTGTTCGCACCTTTATGGATTGGTGCATATTGGTAAGCCTTAATTGTTGATTCAATGGCTACATTTTTTTTGACGTGTTGGTAACACGAGTGAGGTATTTTATCGAAACCTGAGCTTAATAGCTTGAGCGAGAGGTTCTAGCGCTAGGAAGTGAGTTGTGAACTCTAGTTTAGTGGTAACTAGTGTACGAATTGTCATGTTTTAAGAGTATCACCTAGGTTGAGGCGAGGTTGTAGTACTGTTGGACGTGTGGTTCACATGAGCACTTGAGGAGGGTTTGCCCTCGTGCGGCTCGTGAGGTGCAGGCTCCCGTGGCTGAGCTAATTCATGTTGGAACTGCGAGTCCGCTGCCCATATGAGGCTTGTGTAACATATGATACCTATTAAGTAGGTGGATCGTATGACCATGTTAGGCGATCTTGTCTATGTTTGATCGGTGGGGTATAACTTTTCGCTCCTATTTTTGTAAGTTGCTTTGGAAGTTGTGACTCGAATGTTTGTTGCGGAGGTGTTAGATATGGGGGTAAGAGTGGTTAGTTTCTTTGGTGAAATTGTTGGTACAAGAAAACTGGATAGGAGATGTCCATTATCTATATAAGGTCATGAATTTTCAGTTGATTTGATGGGATTACCTTTTTATGGCTTTAATGTGATTCTTGGAATGGACTGATTGGTTGAGCACCGAGCTGTGGTGGATTTTGATGTTAAGCGAGTCACCCTGAAGCTTGTGGATGATTATGAGGTTGTAATCGTAGGTCATAACGTGAAGTTCTTGTCTAACACAATTTTGGCTCTCGAAGCGAGTCAAATGTTGGAGTTGGGATGCGAAGCTTTCTTGGCATATGTGATGAATCCAAGTACGAAGGAAGTGCGTGTGCAAGACATATGAACTGTGTGTGGGTTTCTGGGTGTCTTTCCAGAAGAGTTGTCTGGATGGCCACCCAACCAAGAGGTTGAGTTTGGTATAGAGTTGTACGAGAATACGACTCCGGTGTCCATTGCTTCTCGTCGCATGACACCTAAGAAGTTGAAGGAGTTGAATACGCATCTTCAGGAGTTGCTTGACCGAGGGATCAAAAGGCCAAGTGTTTCGCCTTGGGGGGTGCATCGGCCTTGTTTGTAAAGAAGAAAGATGATATGATGCGTATGTGCATAGATTATCGGCAACTGAACAAGTTGACGATTAAGAACAAGAATCTTTTGTCGAGGGTCGATGATTTGTTTGATCAGTTTCATGGTGCTTCGGTGTTTTCAAAGATAAATTTGAGGCCTGGGTACTATGAGCTTAAGGTTAAGGATATGGATGTACCTAAGACAGCTTTTCAGACGAGGTACAACCATTTTGAGTTCTTGGTGATGCTGTTTGGTTTGACGAATGCACTGGTTGCATTCATGGACATGACGAATAGAGGTTTCCATGAGTTTCTGGATCAGTTTGTGGTAGTGTTTATCGATGATATTCTCTTGTATTCGCGTACCGAGGAAAATCATGATAGGCACTTGAGAATTGTGTTACAAGTGTTGCTGGAGAATTAGCTTTATGCTAAGCTGAGAAAGTGTGATTTTTGGCTCAAGGAGGTAGTTTTTCTTGGACATGTGGTGTCAGCCGAAGGTATTCGGGTTGATCCACACAAGGTTGAGGGGGTGATGAGTTGGAAGAAGCCTAATTCAGTGATGAAAGTGCGTAGTTTCCTTGGGTTGGCTGGTTAATACCGAAGGTTTATCAAAAGTTTCTCTAAGATTGCTGCTCCTTTGACCAAGTTGTTGCAAAATAATGTTCGTTTTTAGTGGACGGATGTTAGGCAGCAAGTGTTCGAGATGTTGAAGGAAGCTTTGACGCAAGCTCCTGTCTTGATTCAACCAGAATCGGGTAAGAAGTTTGTAGTCTATAGCGATTCATCTTATGATGGTTTGGGTTGTGTGCTGATGCAAGGTGGGAAGGTTGTGGCTTATGCGTCTAGACAATTGAAGGTGCATGAGCGCAATTACCCTACGCATGATCTTGAGCATTGCTCAAACATGAAAACCAACCCTTAGCTTAGCAAGCTAAGTAAACCTTTTCAAAGCACAACTCGCAAAACATCAATTTAACCTTTCAATGCATAAACACCAAATGCAAAGTTAAATTCAAAACCTTGGAAAACATTTCCACTTCACATTATACATTCCTCTTACTTGGTTATCATTTCAAACAAGAAACCTTTTAAAACCATTTATTTAATCAATCCAATACATGCATTAAACAAATGCAACATATGAACCTCATCATCAACATTTGCATCACATGCCTTTAAAAACAAGTCTTAGCAAGACTTCAATGCACTAAAGAGATTTCATGAACACATGCATCATTCTCAATAGATAATCAACACTTGTTCATACTTAACAAGCAAACATGCATACTTAATACATTATGCACTTCCCGTGCAACCATGCATCATTCCAAGCATCTCATGCTTCATTATAATCAAGAACATCACATTGGCTTTCAAGTGATAATCCAAATCCACTTTTCAACTCAACATCCAATCGGATACGCGGATCACAAGCGTTGTCCCTACGCTTCATACACACTACCAATCCAAGGTCCCCAAATGGACTTTTAACCACCATTTGACCTCACCATTCACAAGGTTCCCATGTATGGACTTTTAAACACCATACAACCTTAACTTACACAAGGTTCCCATATATGGACTTTTAAACACCATATAACCTTAACATGCACAAGGTTCCCATGTATGGACTTTTAAACACCATACAACCTTAGCATCACCGATTGGTAGTTGTATAACATCACTAACGAGATCCGGGACACCCTATACAAGATCCACACATGGACTTTACACCACCATTGTGATCTTAACAAGCACAAGGTCCACAAATGGAATTTTAACCACCATTACTACCTTTGCTTACCCAAGGTCCTCGAACGGGCACTCAACCTCCATTATGACCTTAACCATCTCGTTAGGATACTTGGATGGAGTTTACCGGTTCACTCTTAACCACTCCACATCCAAGGCGACTTTATTCACGGTGCACCCAATCCTATAGCCGGCTAACTATATCCGATCAAAGAAACCAAGAACCACTTACATCACTTGCCAATATAACCATCTTACCACATTAGTCCAATGATTCACATGCATAACCATAATGCAAAAACCATCATTTACCATCATCAATCCACTGTTTTTAAAGCATTACACAAAGCCATTACACATCATGCAACACCATGCATCAAAACCACATTTTCAATGTATAAAACCAAGGATCTCTTACCTTGAGCATCCTTCACATATGGCTTTCAAAACCAGCATTAAACCATGCTTAAAATATGCTTTCAAAACAGAATTTAAAACATACAAATCACATGCATTGCAACCATCAATCACAATTGCTTTTAAAACCAAATTCACAACACAAACCAAGAGCGAAAATCCATTTACTTACTCTTGAGCTTAGCAAAGTTGTTTAGACTTAAACTAAGCTCCCAAAACCTTCAAACCTTGGTTTAAAAGCTGAAAACCCAACTTCACTCACCGATACACAAAACAAGGCTAACCAACAAGCCTTCCAAGCATCCGAAACCTTCCGCACCACCTCTAATGCTCACGGATCAAACTCCCCTGTTTCAAGCACACAATAACAGAGGATTAATGCATCATTATGCATTAAAAACACCAGCAACACAACAAAACTCGCTGCTCATCACAAATCCAACATTTCGGCTACCAAACACAACCGAAATCACCTCCAAACACTTCCAAAACTTAACCCAGCCAAGATCCATCACTTCTAACCATTTTTAAACATCAATTAACATCCAAAATGATCACAAACACGTCCTTATACCTCCAGCTATAACAGATCATCAAAAACACTTCAAAAACAACCAAAACTCAAGCAAAACTTAGGAAATTCAACCTATTCGGGATTGCATTGATAAAACCTCAATTCCTTATCAATTTAACATTCATTTAACATCAATTTGACACCTCAAAACACTGCCCAAACAGATCACACGAAATTTCACCAAAATCAAGCAAATCTTGCATTCTTAAGCCAAAATCAAGATTCCTATTGTAAAACCTTTAATAAATCACAAATCAAGGATTGAGAACTTGGGAATTTCAGTAAAGAACTGAGAGTTTAGAGGAGAAGGACGTTCTTACCTCTAAACTTGAGTTTCTCCCTTTTTGGAACCAAAATCTTGAAAATCCACTTAGCACTTGGTGAGGTTTTGTTGATGAGATGATTAGAGATCAAAAGAGAATTGAAATGAGTGATTTAGATGACAAAATCAGAGGGAAAAATCTGAAGAAAGATGTTTGGTCTGAAAGAAAATGAGAGAAAAGGAAAATAGAAGATTTGAGAGAAAGTTAGTTAAAAGTAGGAAAATATCTTCCCTCCACTTTTCTTTGTTTAAAAATCAGAAATAAATCATTTAATATCTTAGAAAAATCTGGAGAAACTCCCTTTGGGTAAATAGCTCCTTAAAGATTCAAAGTTTCAATCCTTTCTAAAACAGTCACGCAACTTTCAAAAATTACATTTTTGTCACTAGTCAAAATGTCACCCTTCCAAACCTCATTTTGAAAAATTGATTTCACAGTTCACTTATATATATTAAAACAGGATTTTAGAACATTTTTCCATATTTTTAATGCAACCCGAACTAGGCTTTCCTAATTTCACCTTTTTATATTCGAACAGCACTTTGACCGAACCGGTCCAAACCCAAAACTTCTAAGCCCAAAACCGGGGCGTTACAACTCTCCCCCTCTTAGGAAATTTCGTCCTCGAAATTTCAACTGGCGAAAAGAGAACAACTAAACTTCTCAAATCAACACACAAGGCAACACAAAAGCCTCAACCGCCACTGAACACTTTCCACACAAAACTCCACCCAAACTCAACACCACCACATACTGTTCCCAAACTCCAGAACACTCAAAGTTAAGCACAACTTAACCTTTCACAACTCCAGAAAACATATAGCCTCATCAACCACCTGAAGAACCTCAAACTTTTACAGCATACAACACCTTGTCACACAACTCCCAAAGCCTGTTCACACAGTGACACCAACCAATCCAATTCAGCCACTATGTAACCCCACCACCTTCACTGCTTCTAAAACTCCTTGCAAACTTCCCAACCTCTTTCCAAGATTTTCCAAACAAGCAAAAATTCTTAAGCACCAACTGCTTACCCAACCTCTCAACGTATTACTGTCCTTACTTCACATCCACCGCTATCTTTACCATCGACTCACCAGAACTGCTCACTCATCGATAGACAATCACGTCACAAACCCCAACCTTGACTTCGCCCACCATTCCACACACCACCAGGTGATCTCAAAAAGAATTACTTATTCACAACCAGCCAACCAACGATGGCCTTCGATCTTTCATTACCTTTCCGCTTCAAGCTTCGACCAAAACACTTGCCTTACTAGAACATCGCCCAACTTAAACATATATACCATCTTCTCAACTCCTCAAGGTTGCTAAGAACCAACACTACATAAACAACCATTCTACTACAACATTAATGCTAAGCTATCTCAGCACTCTAGAAACACATCCACTATCCTCAACATCACTTAACACTAAGGAACCACCACCTCTACTAGCTATTCAAACCACTTGACCGATTCTAACCTCAACCGGTACTCCTCACCACCAAACCACTAAACTCTTCAAGCATCAAACACTTTCCTTCTACCAACGAGCTATACCACACTCACTATTACTAGCAACTAGCTTAATACTCTCCATTACTTCTAACTTCCACTCAGCACCAAAACAACCTCTAAAAACCATCATCCAACCTAACCCAACCACAACACTAACAGATTCGATTAGTTATTAGCGAGTGTGAACACTCGTATGCATGGTCACCAATATGCCCTATCAATGCCTGATGTACATGTATGCAAAACCTCTAATGTCATGCCACATGTATGCATGGACCAACACATATATAATATAGCATATAACAAATGATTTTAACTGTGCATGAATGCCGGTTCACACCCTCCAATAACACCCTCAGAATCCGTCTAAGAATAACCTCCTACCTCACTTCTAACTTGTGTAACTCCATCATTCCAACAACCATTAACCACAAGATACTCACTTAAGCCTACTTCACGCTAAAGTTGTTTTCAAACAACAACAACAACTACCCCCCACATGCTAGCAACAAGATCATACTCACTACACAAGGAAAACCAACAGAAACCAACTAAGATAGCTAAGCAAAGGTTACTTAACAAGGTTACCTGAAAACGCCTCACTGCCCTGGAGCTCCAACAGACGAGCTCTCTTTCTCGCGGTACCATCATCCTCCCGCCGCACCGATGTAGCATCAGCTAACATTCTAAGATCATCACCAACTCCCTGCAGTAAGGAACCTTGGATGTTCCGAGCCAACTTCAAACAACTACGCCTCATATGTCCAGCAGACCCACATTTCCAACAGATTTCCTTTCCCAAACTCTTCACAACTTTCCGCTCTTCCTGCCACCTTCAAACCTTGCCTCGGCCGTGCCCACGACCCTTCAGAGACCCTTTGGCTACCACTGAAGCTGACTTCACTCCAAGAGGACAATCACGCTTCACATGCTCTTTAGAACCACAGTTCCAACAAGTACCTGCGCCCCAACAACCTCCAACATGGCGCCTTCCACAACGATTACACACTGGTAGCTGAGCCTCCACTCCTTGTTCAAGCAGCACTTGCCCCAGATTTGGACTACCTTCCCGGTCTAGACGGTTGACCCGAATTAAGAAAGTCACACGGGGAAAACCAAAGTCAACCCGAAAGTCAACCTTGATTAACGACCCTTTTTTTCTTTTTAAACTTGTCTAGATGCACATTAACCCTAGTTATGATCATTCATACAGCATACTCAAAGATCATAAACATCAGAGATCAAACAGGGACCCAATTGAACAATTTACAACTTTAGGGTCCAAAATGCAAAATCTGATAATTATAAGGTCTTAACCCAAATTAGTGTTACCAACCTGTAATTAGTCAAGTTTCATGCTTCCCTGCCAAATTGCAGCTCAAACGGACATTCCAAACTCATACAATTGCACATACAAGATTCAGGACCAATTTGCAAACATTTCAAAACATTTAACCGCCAATGTCAGCCCCCAACGGCCAAGTGTTCCGAAACAGGGAGAACCCGTTTCGAAACGCGGGGCCGTTCCGCAACGCGTACCGAAACGAGGGCTGGCAGAGGGCTTCCCGTTTCGGAACGGTGTCTCCCGTTTCGGACGCCTGGGCTACTACAGGGCACCCGTTCCGAAACGGTAGCTACTGTTCCGAAACGACCTGCACAGAATGCAGCACAATGCTTGCTTAAACACACAATTGGCCAACCGAACATGCTCCAAATGCAATCAAACCACACCAGCAAGTTACTCAACACATAGGAACATATATGCATCAAAATCTAGATACATGATCACCCCTAGGTGCACCAACACATTAAACACATTCAAAAACTCATTCATGCTTTTAAACAAGAAGCATAGCAAATCAACTTAAGCATAAGATGATCCAAACGTTGCAACATTAATCCACATGATTTAACAACATATATCAAACTTGTCCAACATACACAATCTCGTTACACATCTACATAAGAGATTCTTCCCCCATTGCCTTTATTAACTATAGCTATTAACCGAGACATACATCTCAAGTGGAGTCCTCCTTGAATCCCTTGCTCCTCGCTGTTCCAACCTCACTTATCTGCATTGATGGACAAAAAGGAGCGTAAGCACATAATGCTTAGTGAGGAATGCTCAAAAACCAAAACACCATCAATGCAGCGGGTCATAAAACCACTTTTAAAAACAAACCCGATTTGATAAACCAAAGCAATGTTTGAAAACCCTTTTCAACAACAAGCTCAAAATCATGCATTGCTCAAACATGAAAACCAACCCTTAGCTTAGCAAGCTAAGTAAACCTTTTCAAAGCACAACTTGCAAAACATCAATTTAATCTTTCAATGTTTAAACACCAAATGCAAAGTTAAATTCAAAACCTTGGAAAACATTTCCACTTCACATTATACATTCCTCTTACTTGGTTATCATTTCAAACAAGAAACCTTTTAAAACCATTTATTTAATCAATCCAACACATGCATTAAACAAATGAAACATATGAACCTCATCATCAACATTTGCATCACATGCCTTTAAAAACAAGTCTTAGCAAGACTTCAATGCACTAAAGAGATTTCATGAACACATGCATCATTCTCAATAGATAATCAACACTTGTTCATACTTAACAAGCAAACATGCATACTTAATACATTATGCACTTCCCGTGCAACCATGCATCATTCCAAGCATCTCATGCTTCATTATAATCAAGAACATCATATTGGCTTTCAAGTGATAATCCAAATCAACTTTTAAACTCAACATCCAATCGGATACGCGGATCACAAGCGTTGTCCCTACGCTTCATACACACTACCAATCCAAGGTCCCCAAATGGACTTTTAACCACCATTTGACCTCACCATTCACAAGGTTCCCATGTATGGACTTTTAACCACCATACAACCTTATCCTCCTCAAGGTTCCCATGTATGGACTTTTAATCACCATACAACCTTAACTTTCACAAGGTTCCCATGTATGGACTTTTAAACACCATACAACCTTAACTTACACAAGGTTCCCATATATGGACTTTTAAACACCATATAACCTTAACATGCACAAGGTTCCCATGTATGGACTTTTAAACACCATACAACCTTAGCATCACCGATTGGTAGTTGTATAACATCACTAACGAGATCCGGGACACCCTATACAAGATCCACACATGGACTTTACACCACCATTGTGATCTTAACAAGCACAAGGTCCACAAATGGAATTTTAACCACCATTACTACATTTGCTTACCCAAGGTCCTCGAATGGGCACTCAACCTCCATTATGACCTTAACCATCTCGTTAGGATACTTGGATGGAGTTTACCGGTTCACTCTTTACCACTCCACATCCAAGGCGACTTTATTCACGGTGCACCCAATCCTATAGCCGGCTAACTATATCCGATCAAAGAAACCAAGAACCACTTACATCACTTGCCAATATAACCATCTTACCACATTAGTCCAATAATTCACATGCATAACCATAATGCAAAAACCATCATTTACCATCATCAATCCACTGTTTTTAAAGCATTACACAAAGCCATTACTCATCATGCAACACCATGCATCAAAACCACATTTTCAATGTATAAAACCAAGGATCTCTTACCTTGAGCATCCTTCACATATGGCTTTCAAAACCAGCATTAAACCATGCTTAAAATATGCTTTCAAAACAGAATTTAAAACATACAAATCACATGCATTGCAACCATCAATCACAATTGCTTTTAAAACCAAATTCACAACACAAACCAAGAGCAAAAATCCATTTACTTACTCTTGAGCTTAGCAAAGTTGTTTAGACTTAAACTAAGCTCCCAAAACCTTCAAACCTTGGTTTAAAAGCTGAAAACCCAACTTCACTCACCGATACACAAAACAAGGCTAACCAGCAAGCATCCGAAACCTTCCGCAGCACCTCTAATGCTCACGGATCAAACTCCCCTGTTTCAAGCACACAATAACAGAGGATTAATGCATCATTATGCATTAAAAACACCAGCAACACAACACAACTCGCTGCTCATCACAAATCCAACATTTCACCTACCAAACACAACCGAAATCACCTCCAAACACTTCCAAAACTTAACCCAGCCAAGATCCGTCACTTCTAACCATTTTTAAACATCAATTAACATCCAAAATGATCACAAACACGTCCTTATACCTCCAGCTATAACAGATCATCAAAAACACTTCAAAACAACCAAAAACTCAAGCAAAACTTAGGAAATACAACCTATTCGGGATTGCATTGATAAAACCTCAATTCCTTATCAATTTAACATTCATTTAACATCAATTTAACACCTCAAAACACTGCCCAAACAGATCACACGAAATTTCACCAAAATCAAGCAAATCTTGCATTCTTAAGCCAAAATCAAGATTCCAATTGTAAAACCTTTAATAAATCACAAATCAAGGATTGAGAACTTGGGAATTTCAGTAAAGAACTGAGAGTTTAGAGGAGAAGGACGTTCTTACCTCCAAACTTGAGTTTCTCCCTTTTTGGAACCAAAATCTTGAAAATCCACTTAGCACTTGGTGAGGTTTTGTTGATGAGATGATTAGAGATCAAAAGAGAATTGAAATGAGTGATTTAGATGACAAAATCAGAGGGAAAAATATGAAGAAAGATGTTTGGTTTGAAAGAAAATGAGAGAAAAGGAAAATAGAAGATTTGAGAGAAAGTTAGTTAAAAGTAGGAAAATATCTTCCCTCCACTTTTCTTTAGTTTAAAAATCAGAAATAAATCATTTAATATCTTAGAAAAATCTGGAGAAACTCCCTTTGGGTAAATAGCTCCTTAAAGATTCAAAGTTTCAATCCTTTCTAAAACAGTCACGCAACTTTCAAAAATTACATCTTGGTCACTAGTCAAAATGTCACCCTTCCAAACCTCATTTTGAAAAAATTGATTTCACAGTTCACTTATATATATTAAAAGAGGATTTTAGAACATTTTTCCATATTTTTAATGCAACCCGAACTAGGCTTTCCTAATTTCACCTTTTTATATTCGAACAGCACTTTGACCGAACCGGTCCAAACCCAAAACTTCTATGCCCAAAACCGGGGCGTTACAATAAGAGTTTGAAGTATCTTATGTCACAGAGGGAGTTGAATCTTAGGTAACAAAGGTGGTTAGAGTTGCTTAAGGATTACGGTCTGACCATTGAGAATCATTCAGGAAAGGCCAATGTTCTGGTCGATGCTTTGAGTAGGAAGGTAGAAGTTGAGCTAAGAGCTATGTTTTCTCGTTTGTGTATATCATGTGGTGGTGGCTTGATAGCCGAGTTGCAGGTGAAACCTTCTTTCATCCAGTTGATTAAGGTAAAGCAGTTGTTAGATGATTCGTTGGTATCTCATATCCGGGAAAGCATCAATGGGCTGCTGGAAGGTTGAAGATGGCTGGAAGTTATCAACAACAATGAGCTGCTGAAATCTGTTGTAAGGTTGGAAATTGCCAACAACAGTGGGCTACTGGAATTTTTTGAAAGGTTGAAATACATCATCTAAAATATTTTCTAAACTGATTGTAGAAGATGTATACATCTCTAAAGTTTTAGGATCTAAAACTTAATTTGATACCATGAGAAAAGTGGTATGTGCAGAGAAGAAAGATTATTTCTCTGTATTTCTTGATCACTTTATTGATAAAGTAGTACCTATTTATATGTTACAAAAGGAGACTACTCTAGGAAAATTACATAAAATCAGCAGCTATATTATTGCTAAATTCCTAAATGTTAGCAGCTAAATATTTGAGAATATAATTTCCTAACTTTATGCAATTTACAATCTAATCTCTATTTTACATGCCAATTATCTACAGAATGTAAGACCTGTCCGCTAGTTGGAGCATGAAACTAGTTGTGCAGGCCTTTCCTATCCCTAGTTTCTGGAAAACAGATTTTGGCATTAAGTAGATACTTGTCCCCCGATCACATAATGCATGCCACGTATAATTGCTGCCAATTTTGCAAGGAATGATAAAACTCTCAGGATCTTTTCTCTTTAGTGCAGCTTTTTTGTGCATCATGGCAATGCATCCTTCTATTGTAACGCCCCGGTTTTGGGCTTAGGTGTTTAGGTGAGTCATATTGGGCCAGTGGAACCGGTCGCCATCTACCACGACAGAACCATGCGATAGAAGGTCTGCATCACCCTTGGTTACTCCCACATCTTCCAGGGAAAAAGACCAGCCCTCTCGAAGAGCCAAGAGGAAGGAACCAGTACCAGAAATCGATCCCAAATATTTTGAAGGTTTCTCCTCCTCATCAGTCTTGCAAGATGATTCAGACTTATTTTGTGTTTATAACTTATTTTTGTGTAAAAAAATGGCTTAAGTTTTTGAACTTCTCTTACCTGCCGCGGTACTCACTGTCGTGAAAATAACTTTAGAATGTTTTGGGAAGTATTTAGAGCCTTACTATAGTTCTGGACTCTTAAAACACCATTGTGACTTATATATTGTTAAGACTCTGTTAGTAAACTTAGAATAGGAAGCTTAGCCACTTGAGTTAGAAAGAAAACTTAGACCTAGTTCACTCTTAGAGGTGTCTGGATGTAGGAAGATAACTAGAAGTACTCCTAGAGGTGCCTAACACTGGCTCTAGGAAAATAAACTAGAGGTGCCCGAAGCCGACTCTAGTAGAAATAGAAAAACTTTAGAAGAAAACTAGAGGTGCCTGAAATTGGCTCTAGTTAAGAATTATTTTGAAGTAAAACTCAAGCGAGTTAAGTAACTATTCTGGATGCTAAAGAGTCTAAACTCATATTTGTTCACAAAACCTGCACACACTCACACGAGAATTATAGTATTGCTCTGGATAAGTTCGTAAACATCCGAAAATGTATTGATCTTGACGGTGAAGATGTTGTAGGTAATGGTTGTTCATTGAGTTAAGCCAAAGCCAAAAAAAGTTTATTTCTTAGTTAGATTGCAATAGCTTGAGGGCAAGAAATAATTCAAGTTTGGGGGTGTGTTGAGTGCATAAATGTTCTAAATTTTAGCCCTCATTTATCCATATTATTGATACACTCAAGCATGTTTAGTTGCATTTTAGGATAGAATTTGCATAAACATCACAGATGGATAATTTTGCACAGATATTGTTGACTTCAATTAATTCTTCCAGGTACCTGTCGTGGCAGCATCCAAGGAAGCAGAGGAACACAATATAACTGCAGAGCTGGAGTGAAAGGTTGAAGAAAATTGCCTCATACATCACTGTCATGACAACTGTCGTGACAGAGGTGGTGACAGTGAAGACAACAGAGATGAAAAATGCGAAGTGGAGTTTGACTGATAGAGGATTTCAAGCCTGATTTTTGTAGACCACTCGCATAATTTTTGGATCCCAGAAGCAGAAGGAAGGCCTTGCCCAAAGTTTGAGGAGAAAGTAAAAGCAAGAAGATAGGGTGAATCAAAAGACTTTTACTCAGATATTTAGTCTTTAAATAAATTGTACTTTAATTCAAACTAGTATTCTTGGCCATCAAGAAAGCTTACACTCAAGGCCTATATATATGCTTGTATTTCGACAAGGGGAGGGACAACCTAGCTCCTAGCTGTCTTCCGTCATAAACCCTAGCTTTTTCTCTTTATCATGTTCTAAACCTTCCCCAAGGCTAAGGGTTGATCTTTTAAAGTAGTTGTAATGGTTAAACTGTTTCTTAGGATTTTCTGTTCAATCAATAAAACTTCAAGTTTATTTACTCTGGTTTCAACATCTTCCTCCTCTTCAACTGACAAGAATCCACCCTTCTCCCACCCCTCAGCAAACTTTTAGTTTATTTTATTTTCTTTTCTTTCTCTTTTCTTTTTTATTTTTATTTTTATTTTCTATTTTCTTTTATTTTTATCTTTAACTTGTATTTTTATTTGTATCTTATCTGTTTTGTGCATTAAGGGCAATGCCCATCTCTAGTTGGGAGGGGATAGCTCTCGCATCATTTTTCTAAGCCTTTTTAGTTGCATTTTTAGGTTACATTGTACTTGCCTTAGTAATAATTGGAAAAGAAAAATTTGTTATGACTTATGCCTATGATAGGATAGCCGATTAATTTATTTTCGCACCTAAATAAAAATGAACTTAGTCTTGGTAAGAAGCATGAATTATGACTTAGAATTTTTTTCTATATGCCTGAAAATGTTTAATATCTCTGTTACATGCTGAATGTGTTAGAATATTTGATAAACATGGCCTGTTACTTTTTAGACTTCTTCGCAAAATTCTAACAATGATTACAGGTAGCCGCCAAGGTAGGCAAAAGAAACAGAAAAATACAATATTGCCGGGGATGGGTTTCAAATATGGGAGGCAAGGTAAGAGCTGATCCGAACGTATGTTGGACATGTGGATCGCGTGGCCATATGAAGTGTGATTGTCCTCGAGCTGTGAGGGAGGTGCAAGCTCCTGTTGTGGCGGCTGGTAATTCGTGCTGGAACTGTGGATCTACGGATCACATGAGGAGAGAGTGTCTTATGTTGGCTGGTGGCCAAGGGCATGCTCCTGTAGTTGTTGCACCACAGAGAGGTCGTGGGCGCAGCCGTGGTAACTTCCAGCGTAGGGAGGATGGTGGACGTAATGTAGCCCATGTTGTAGCTGTTCAGCCTGAGGGTGGCGGCCAGGCTAGAGTGTATGCTCAGAGGGAAGGGAGGAATGACACGGATGTGATCGCAGGTACTTTTACTTTGCAATCCTTGTCATTACTTTCCTTGATTAATTCTGGATCTACACACTCATACATATTGCGTGAGCATGCTGAATTGCTTGGTTTGCCTGTTGAGTCTTTGGATGTTGGTATGCGTGTCACTAGTTCTTGGTGAGACTGTTGTGACTCGAAAGCTTTATAGAAGATGTCCTTTGGTTGTGCAAGATCATGTTTTTCCTGTTGATTTTATGGAATTTCCTTTCTATGGTTTTGATGTAATCCTTGGTATGGATTGGCTTGTTGAGCATCGAGCTGTAGTGGATTGTGAGAATAAGCGAGTTTCGTTGAAGCTTGCGGATGATTATGAGGTTGTTGTGGTTGGTGAGAATGTGAAGTTTCTTGCCAATGTGGTGTCTACATTGGAGGCGAGCCGGATGCTGAGGCAAGGTTGTGAAGCTTACCTAGCTTTTGTGATGAATCCTAGTTCTAAGGAGTTGCGTGTGCAAGATATCAGGACTGTGCGAGAGTTCACTGGTGTGTTTCCTGAGGAGTTGCCTGGATTGCCTTCTAATCGCGAAGTGGAGTTTGGGATTGAGCTATATGAGAACACAACTCCAGTGTCCATTACCCCTTATTGAATGGCACCTAAAGAGTTGAAGGAGCTGAAGACGCAATTGCAAGAGTTGCTTGATCATGGGTTCATTCGGCCGAGTGTGTCACCTTGGGGTGCACCGGTCTTGTTTGTGAAGAAGAAGGATGGCACTATGAGAATGTGCATTGATTACCGTCAGCTTAACAAGTTGACTATCAAGAATCGGTATCTATTGCCGTGAATTGATGATCTTTTTGATCAATTTCGGGGAGCAGCTGTGTTCTCTAAGATTGACTTAAGGTCAGGGTATTACTAGTTGAAGGTGAAGGATGTAGATGTGCCAAAGACAGCTTTCAGGACGAGGTATGGGCATTATGAGTTCCTTGTGATGCCGTTTGGTTTGACAAATGCTCCTGCAGCTTTCATGGACATGATGAATCGTGTATTTCATGAATACCTGGATAAGTTTGTTGTGGTGTTCATTGATGATATCCTCGTGTACTCGCGTACTGAGGAGGAGCATGAAGAGCATTTGAGGATTGTGTTGCAAGCTTTGTTGGAGAATCAGCTTTATGCCAAGCTGAGCAAGTGTGAGTTCTGGCTTAGAGAAGTGGTGTTTCTTGGTCATGTGGTTTCTGCTAAAGGGATTCGTGTTGATCCTCAGAAGATTGAGGCAGTGATGAGTTGGAAGGTTCCTAAGTCTATTCATGAGGTCCGTAGTTTCCTTGGTTTGGCGGGATACTACAGGAGGTTTGTGGATGGGTTTTCAAAGATTGCTGCACCTTTGACAAAGTTGTTGCAAAAGGATGTTAAGTATGAGTGGACGGAAGCGAGACAGCAGGCTTTTGAGAAGCTTAAGGCAGCCTTGACACAAGCTCCTATCTTGGTTCAACCTGAATCAGGAAAAGAGTTTGTGGTGTATAGCGATGCGTCCTATGTTGGTTTGGGATGTGTGTTGATGCAAGAGGGTAAAGTGGTGGCTTATGCTTCACGGCAGTTTAAGGTGCAAGAGCGCAATTATCCTACGCATGACAACGAGTTGGCTGCGGTGGTTTTTGCTTTAAAGATCTGGAGACATTATCTGTATGGTGAGAAGTGTACTGTGTACACTGATCACAAGAGTTTGAAGTATCTGATGTCTCAGAAGGAGTTGAATCTTAGACATCAGCGTTGGGTGGAGTTGCTCAAGGATTATGATTTGACGATTGAGTATCACCCTGGAAAAGCTAATGTTGTAGCGGATGCCTTGAGTAGAAAGGTAGATGTTGAGTTGAGGGCTATGTTTACCAGTTTGAGTATTTCGCGTGATGGTGGTCTTGTGGCTGAGTTGCAAGTGAAACCATCTTTGGTTCAGTTGATTAAGGAGAAGCAGTTGTTGGATGATTCCTTGCTACCGCATGTTCAGGATATTGCGGAGGACAGGCCTTCGGATTTCTGTTTTAATGATGATGGAGTGTTGTGTTTTGGGAGTCGGATAGTAGTGCCCAATGATGCTGAATTGAGGCGTGCTATTCTGACTGAAGGTCATAGTAATCCTTTTGCTATGCACCCTGGTAGTACTAAGATGTATCGTGATCTTCGTGATGAGTACTATTGGGTGGGTTTAAAGAAGGATGTTGCTGAGTTTGTGAGCAAGTGCATGGTGTGTCAGCGAGTTAAGGCTGAGCATCAGTTTCCTTCAGAGTTGTTGCAACCGTTGAGAATTCCTGAATGGAAGTGGGAAAGGATTACCATGGATTTTGTGTCTGGTTTACCTTTGTCACCATCGAAGAAGAATTCGGTGTTGGTGATTGTGGAACGCCTGACGAAATGTGCGCATTTCTTGCCTGTGCATACTACGTACTCTTTGGATAAGCTTGCGGAGCTGTACATTGCTGAGATTGTGCGGCTGCATGGTGTGCCTAAGTCGATTGTGTCGGATAGGGATCCGAGGTTTACATCGCGTTTCTGGCAGTATTTGCATCAGGCTTTGGGTACACGGTTGAATTTCAGTACATCTTATCATCCTCAGTCGGATGGTCAGTCCGAGCGTGTTATCCAGGTTTTGGAGGATATGTTGAGGTGCTGCGTGATTGAGTTTTAGGGCTCTTGGGAGAAACATTTGCCTTTGGTGGAGTTTGCCTATAATAATAGTTATCAGGCAAGTATTCAAATGGCACCTTATGAGGCTTTGTACGGGAGGAAGTGTAGGACTCCTTTTTGTTGGGCTGAAACGGGTCAGAAGTTGGTTTCGATGCCAGCTTTGTTGAGAGGAACCACCGAGAAGGTGAAGCTCATTTGTGAGCGTTTGAAGGCAGCTTCTGATCGGCAAAAGTCTTACGCGGATTTGAAGCGTAAGGAGATTGAGTATGCGGTGGGTGACCGTGTGTTTTTGAAGGTTTCGCCTTGGAAAAAGGTGATGAGGTTTGGCCGAAAGGGTAAGTTGAGCTCTAGTTACATTGGACCATACGAGGTGATTGAGCGTGTGGGTCCTGTTGCGTACAAGTTGAGGTTACCTCAAGAGTTGGAAAAGATTCATGATGTGTTTCATGTTTCTATGCTTCGGAAGTACAGATCGGATCCTTCACATGTGATGCCTGTGGAAGAAGTGGAATTGAATCCGGATTTGACCTACGATGAGGAACCGGTGAAGATTCTAGATTCGGATAGTAAAGTTCTTCGAGGCAAGATCATTGAGTTGGTAAAGGTGTTGTGGAAGCATCGTGGTGTTGAAGAAGCCACGTGGGAACGGAAGGATGAGATGCTGAAGCAGTTTCCGTACCTCTTTCCTTCAGGTAAATTTCGAGGACGAAATTTCTTAAGGGGGGAGAGTTGTAACACCCCAATTTTGGGCTTAGAAGTTTTGGGTTTGGACCGGGCCGGTCGGGTTGTGGTTCGAATATAAATGGTGAATTTAGGAAAGCCTAGTTCGGGTTGCATTAAAAATATGGAAAAATATCTTAAAATCCTCTTTTATTATATATAGGAGAATGGCGAAATCAATTTTACAAAATGAGGTTTGGAAGAGTGACATTTTGGGTTAGTGACTAAAATGTAATTTTTGAAAACTGGGTGACTGTTTTAAAAAGGATTGAAACTTTGAATCTTTAAGGAGCTATTTACCCAATAAGAGTTTCTCCAGATTTTTCTGAATATTAATCAATTAATTAATGGTTTTTAACTAGATGAAAAATGAGGGAAAAGATATTTTGGCATTTTAACTAACTTTTCCCAAATTTTCCATTTTCTTTTCTCTCAACTTTTCTCTCAACCCAAACACATTTCTCCAGCAAATTTCCCTCTGATTTTGACATCTAAAGATTAGATTTCAACCTTCATTTGATCTCTAATCGTTTCTTCAACAAAACCTTATCATTTGCTTATTGGATTTTCAAGATCTTGGTTCCAAAAAGGGAGAAACTCAAGTTTAGAGGTATGAACGTCATTCTCCTCTAAATTCTCAGTTCTTTACTGAAATTACCAAGTTCTCAATCCTTGATTTGTGTTTTATTAAAGGTTTTACAATTGTATTCTTGATCTTGGCTTTAAAATGCAAGATTTGGTTAATTTTTGATGAAATTCGTATGAATTGATTGGGCACTGTTTTGAGGTGTCATTTTGATGTAAAATGAATATATAATTGATGAGAAATTGAGGTTTAATTAATGCAATCCCGAATAGGTTAATTTTCCTAAGTTTTGCTTGAGTATTTGGTTGTTTTTGGGATGATCTTGATGATCTGCTATAGCTGGAGGTATAAGGACGTGATTAGATCCTTTTTGGATGTTAATTGAGGTTTAATAATGTTTGGAATTGATGGATCTTGGCTGGGTAGTGTTGTGGAGTTGTTTGGATGTGTTTTCGGTTGTGTTTGGTAGCCGAAAATGGAGTGTGGATGAGAGCAGCGAGTTTAGGTGTTTTCATTGAAGATATTAATGCATGATGATGCATTAATCCTCTGGTTCGATGTGTTTAAAACAGGGGAGACATCTTCGGATCTTTGTGGTGGTGATCCGGAAGCTTGATCGGTGTTTCGGCAAGTTGCGAAACGGAATCGGTGAGTGGATTTTGGTTTTCAGCTTTGAAACCAATGTTTTGAAGGTTTGGGAGCTTAGTTTAAGTCTAAACCACTTTGCTAAGCTCAAGAGTAAGTTTTCGGAAAAACTCTCTTGTTGATGAACCATGAGTTGGTTGAATGCAAGGTGATTTGTTTGCATGTTTAAAATTCTGTTTTGAAAGCATATTTTAGCATGTTTATTTGCTGATTTTATAAGCCATGTGTTGAAGGATGCTCAAGGTAAGAGATTCTTGTTTTTGAACATTGTTAAATGTGGTTTTGATGCATAACGATGCATGATGATTATGGCTTTGTTAAATGCTTTAAAACAGTGGAATATTGTTGTTAAATGATGTATATTGGCAAGTGATGTCTTGAGAATGGTTAAGAACACTATGGTGGTTAAAAGTCCATAGGTGGTTCTTGTATTAAGAACAACATGGTGGTTAAAAGTCCATGGTGATTCTTGTGTTAAGGTCACAAAGGTGGTTAAAAGTCCTTGTGTGGACCTTGTGTATTGTAAGAACACCATGGTGGTTAAAAGTCCATGGGTGATTCTTGTGTTAAGGTCACAAAGATGGTTAAAAGTCCTTGTGTGGACCTTGTGGATTGTAAGAACTCCATGGTGGTTAAAAGTCCATGGGTGATTCTTGTGCTAAGGACAGAATGGTGGTTAAAAGTCTATGTGTGGTCCTTGTGAATTGTAAGATCACAATGGTGGTTAAAAGTCCATGTGTGGTCCTTGTGAATTGTAAGATCACAATGGTGGTTAAAAGTCCATGTGTGGATCTTGTGTTGATTGTATTTTGAGATGGGAAAAGATTATGATTATCACTTGTGGCCAATATGACATGTTAATAATTTGAAGCATGAAATGCTTATTTAAAATGCTTATGTGCGTGTATAAATGTTGTTTTGAACTAAGGTTTATAAAGGTGTTTTATAAAAGCATTATTGAGTTGTTTTAAAAGAGCATTCCTCACTAAGCTATTTGCTTACGCTCTCTCTTTTCTTGAACCAATAATGCAGAGCATTGAAGTGCTTATAAGGGCAGCAAGAAGTCAAGAATCCAAGTGAAGAACTAAGCTCATGTATGGTGAAAGTTTCTTAACACTATTAGCTTTTGGCATTTGGCAATGGGGAACCTATGTTCTTGATTTGGGAGATGTTTTGGACTCCCTAAGTTGGTTTTATGTTGTTGTTGATGTTGGAACATGTAATTGGCCTTTGTGAAGTTGGTTTGGTATTATGGTGCTTGAATGGTTTTCTACATAAGATGCATGCCTTTAGAATTGGGGATTTGCTTAATTGATGCCATGTTTGAGAATGGTTGATGCTATAATGTTCCTTGTGTATGTAATGTCTTGCTGGTATGTTTTGGTTGCCTTTGGAACATGTTTGAGGGGTCAATTGTATAATAAACCAGCAAAATTTTTGCAATCTGGGCAGCCCGTTTCGGAACAGGTGCTGTCGTTTCGGAACAGAGGGCCTGAAATGGCCTTGGCGTTTCGAAACGGTTAGACCCGTTTCGGAACGAAAATGCTACTGCCAAGCCCTGTTCCGGAACTCGTTTCGGAACGGTCCCGCGTTTCGGAACGGATCATCCCTGTTCCGGAACACTCGACCGTTGGGCACTGATTTTGTTGGTTAAATGTTTTGAAATCCTTGCGTTTTGGTCCTGAACCTTGTTTATGCAATTGAATGAGTTTGAGATGTCCGTATGAGCTGAAATTTGGCAGAAAAGCACGAAAGATGATTAATTTCATATTGGTAACTTTTAATTGGGTTAAGTCCTTATAATTTTCAGAGTTTGCATTTTGGTCCCTAAAGTCATAACTTGTGCAATCGAGTCCCTGAATGTTCTTTGATTGTTATGATCTTTGAGTATGCTATTCTTGTGAACATATCTAGGGTTAATGTGCATTTAGATAAAACTTAAAAAAAGGGGTCGTTAATCAAGGTTGACTCTCGGGTTGACTTTGGTTTTCCCCGTGTAAACTTCTTAATTCTGTTCAACCGTCTGGGTCGGGTTAAGGGTGTAACCCCCTTAACCCGGCCTAGACGGTTGACCCGAATTAAGAAAGTCACACGGGGAAAACCAAAGTCAACCCGAAAGTCAACCTTGATTAACAACCCTTTTTTTTCTTATTAATCTTATCTAGATGTATATTATCCATAATTGTGATCACACAACAACATATTCAAAGATCACAAACATCAGAGATCAAACAGGGACCCAATTGAACAAATTACAACTTTAGGGACCAAAATGTAATTTCTGATAAATATGAGGACTTAACCCAAATTAAAGTTACCAACTTGAAATTAATCAGGTTTCATGCTTCTCTGTGAAATTTCAGCTCAAAAGGACTTCTCGAACTCATACAAATGCACAAACAAGATTCAGGACTAAAACGCAAACAATTCAAAACATTTAACTGCCAATGTCAGCCCCCAACGGTCGACCGTTCCGAAACAGGCTGAACCCGTTTCGAAACACGGGCCGTTCCGCAACGCGTACCGGAACAGGGGCTGGCAGTGGCCTTTCCGTTTCGAAACGGTGCCAACCGTTTCGGACGCCTGGGTTCATTCAAGGCACCCGTTCCGAAACGGTGTGCACTGTTCCGAAACGCCCTGCACAGATTGCAGCATAAAGCTTACTTAAACATGCAATTAATCATCCAAACATGCTCCAAATGATACCAAACTTTACCAGCATGCAATTCAACATATATGTGACTTACATGCATCAACAAATCGACCAAATAACATCATATACAAAAAGCCCCAATTCTATAGGCATGGTTCCTACACAAGCAAACCATTCAAGCATAAACTTCCAATTCAAGCATTTAATGGCTAAACACAAAAACCAACATTCTCATCAACATTCAACATACTTAGGGAGTTCCAAACATCTCCCAAAACATACACATTGGTCCCCCATTGCCAAATTACCGAAAGCTAAATGTTCTTAAGAAAACCTTCCATACTTTGAGCTTTACCACCACTTGATTGCTTGCCTTCCTTGCTGCCCTCAAAGTACTCTAATGTTCTGCATTATTGATTTAAGAAAACGAAGAGAGCGTAAGGAAAAGCTTAGTGAGGAATGCTCATAAAAAACCATTCAATAATGCATTTATAAAACATTTATAAATCATGCTTCAAATCAACATTTGCACATGCTCAAAAGCATACTTAAAACAAGCATCTCATGCTTCATATCATAACATGTCATATTGGCCACAAGTGATAAGTTCCATTTCTTTAAAAACAAGTTCATCAACTTTCACCCCAAGGACTTTTAAACACCTTGGCCCCAAGGACTTTTAAACACCATGGCCATGGACTTTTAAACACCATGAATGAGGACCACACAAGGACTTTTAACCACCTTTGTGTCCGTAGCAAGTTTCACCCTAAGGACTTTTAAACACCTTGGCCCCAAGGACTTTTAAACACCTTGGCCCCATTAACTTTTAAACACCATGGAAAGGATCACACAAGGACTTTTAACCACCTTGGTGTCCACAACAAGAACCATCCAAGGACTTTTAACCACCTTGATGTTCTTAAGTAACAAGGCTCACTCAAGGACTTTTAACCACCTTAGTGACCTTAACCTTTTCAAAACATCACTTGCCAATATACATCATTTTCATCATTAAATCCACTGTTTTAAAGCATTAAACCAAGCCTATTCATCACGCATTTCAAAGCATCAAACCACATTTAATCAATGCTCAAAAACAAGGAACTCTTACCTTGAGCTTCCTTCAACATATGGCTTACAAAAACAGCAAATACCAAGCTCAATCATGCTTTCAAAACAGTATTTAAAACATGCAATTAAACCACATTGCATCACAACAAAATCATGGCCACCACTAGAGAGTATTTCCGAAAACTTACACTTGAGCTTAGCAAAGTTGTTTAGACTTAAACTAAGCTCCCAAGACATTGGTTTCAAAGCCGAAAACCCAATTTCACTCACTGATTCCACTTCGCCTCTTGCCGAAGCACCAAATCAAGCTTCCGGATCAACAATTCTTGGATCCAAAGATGCCTCCCCTGTTTTAACACATCAAAGCAGAGGATTAATGCATCATCATGCATTAATTGCTTCAATGAAAGCACCTAAACTCGCTGCTCTCATCCACACTCCTTTTTCGGCCACCAAACACAACCGAAAATGCATCCAAACCACTTCTAAACCAAGCCCAGCCATAAACCAGCAAAACCACACATCCTTTAACATCATTTAACATCTAAAAACAACCTATTAACAACCTTATACCTCCAGCAACCTCAGATCCACAAGATCACCTCAAAAACAAACAAGAATCACAAGCTAAACTTAGGAAACTCAACCTATCCGGGATTGCATTAATCAAAACTCAATTCCTTATCAATTTAGAGATCATTTAACATCAAAAACACATCTCAAATCACAGATTAATCAGATCTAACAAAAATCATCAAAAATCACCAAATCTTGCATTATAAGCCAAGATCCAATTCACAACTCAAAAGCCTTTAATAAAACATCAAATAAGGATTGAAAACTTAGGAATTTCAGTAAAGAACTGATAGTTTAGAGGAGAAGGACGTTCTTACCTCCAAACTTGAGTTTCTCCTCTTTTTGGAATCTAAAACCTTGATGAATCAAGTAGCAAATGATGAGGTTTTGTAGATTTGTTGATTAGGAATCAAAAGAGAGTTGAAAGGAGGAATTTAGGTGAGAAAATCAGATCAAATTCTCTGGAGAGAAAGTGTTTGGGTTGAGAGAAAATGAGAGAAAGGAAATTGAGAAAATAGGGAGTTAGTTGCAAAAATATCTAAAATGATTTTCCCTCCTCTTTTCTATATCTTTAAAATCAGAATTAAGTCTCAAAATATCTTAGAAAAATCTGGAGAAACTCCCTTTGGGAAAATAGCTCCTTAAAGATTCAAAGTTTCAACCCTTTATAAAACAGTCACCAAACTTTCGAAAATTACATTTTGGTCACTAGCCAAAATGTCACACCTCCAAAACTCTTTTTCCAAAATTGATTTCACAGTTCACTTAATTATATTAAAAGATGATTTTAGAACATTTTCTCATATTTTTAATGCAACCCGAACTAGGTTTTCCTAATTTCACCTTTTTAGATTCGAACAGCACTTTGACCAAACCGGTCAACGCCCAAAACTCCTAAGCCCAAAACCGGGGCGTTACAACTCTCCCCCCTTAAGAAATTTCGTCCTCGAAATTTACCTGAAGGAAAGAGATAAGGAAACTGCTTCAGCATGTCTTTCTTCCGCTCCCACGTGGCTTCCTCAACACCTCGATGCTTCCACAGCACCTTCACCAACTCAATGGTCTTGCCACGAAGAACCTTACTATCCGAATCCAGAACCTTCACCGGTTCCTCATCATAGGTCAAATCCGGATTCAAATTCACTTCCTCCACAGGCATCACATGCGAAGGATCAGATCTATACTTCCGAAGCATAGAAACATGGAACACATATGGTCCAATGTACCTAGGGCTCAACTTACCCTTTCGGCCAAACCTCATCACCTTCTTCCAAGGCGAAACCTTCAAGAACACACGGTCACCCACCGCATACTCTATCTCCTTACGCTTCAAGTCCGCGTAAGACTTTTGCCGATCAGAGGCAGCCTTCAACCTCTCACAAATGAGCTTCACCTTCTCAGTGGTCCCTTTCAACAAAGCCGGCATCGAAACCAACTTTTGACCAGTTTCAGCCCAACAAAGAGGAGTCCTACACTTCCTCCCGTACAGAGCCTCATAAGGCGCCATCTGTATACTCACCTGATAACTATTGTTATAAGCGAACTCAACCAAAGGCAGATGCTTCTCCCAAGAACCTTGAAACTCAAACACGCAGCACCTCAACATATCCTTCAAGATCTGAATAACTCGCTCAGACTGACCATCCGACTGAGGATGATAGGATGTACTGAAATGCAACCTTGTACCCAGAGCTTGATGCAAACATTGCCAGAAACGCGATGTGAACCTCGGATCCCTATCCGACACAATCGACTTAGGCACACCATGCAGCCTCACAATCTCAGCAATGTACAGCTCTGCCAGCTTATCCAAGGAAAACGTAGTATGCACAAGCAAGAAATGCGCACACTTCGTCAGGCGATCCACAATCACCCAAACAGAATTCTTCTTTGATGGAGACAAAGGCAAACCATATACGAAATCCATGGTAACCCTCTCCCACTTCCATTCAGGGATTTTCAACGGTTGCAACAACCCTGAAGGAACCTGATGTTCAGCCTTAACTCGCTGACACACCAAACACTTGCTCACAAACTCTGCAACATCCTTCTTCAAACCCACCCAATAGTACTCATCACGAAGATCACGATACATCTTAGTACTACCAGGGTGCATAGCAAAAGGACAACTATGACCTTCAGTCAGAATAGCACGCCTCAACTTAGCATCAGCAGGCACTACTATCCGACTCCCAAAACACAACACACCATCATCATTAAAGCAGAAATTCGAAGACCTACCCTCCGCGATATCCTGAACATGAGACACCAAGGAATCATCCAGCAACTGCTTTTCCTTGATCAACTGAACCAAAGATGGTTTCACTTGCAACTCAGCGACAAGACCACCATCTCGCGATATGCTCAAGCTAGCAAACATAGCCCTCAGCTCAACAGCTACCTTCCTACTCAAGGCATCCGCAACAACATTAGCTTTTCCAGGATGATACTCAATCGTCAAATCATAATCCTTGAGCAACTCCAACCAACGCCGCTATCTAAGATTCAACTCCTTCTGAGACATCAGATACCTCAAACTCTTGTGATCTGTGTACACAGTACACTTCTCACCATACAAATAATGTCTCCAGATCTTCAGAGCAAAAACCACTGCAGCCAGCTCAATGTCATGCGTAGGATAGTTGCGCTCATGCACTTTCAACTGCCGCGATGCATAAGCCACAACCTTACCCTCTTGCATCAGCACACATCCCAACCCAACATAGGATGCATCACTGTAGACCACAAACTCTTTCCCTGATTCAGGCTGAACCAAGATAGGAGCTTGCGTCAAAGCCGTCTTCAGCTTCTCAAAAGACTGCTGTCTCGCTTCCGTCCACTCATACCTAACATCCTTTTGCAACAGCTTTGTCAAAGGAGCAGCAATCTTGGAAAAACCATCCACAAACCTTCGGTAGTATCCCGCCAAACCAAGGAAACTACGGACCTCATGAACAGACGTAGGAATTTTCCAATTCATCACCGCCTCAATCTTTTGAGGATCAACACGAATCCCTTCAGCTGAGACCACATGCCCAAGGAACACCACCTCCTTAAGCCAGAACTCACACTTGCTCAGCTTAGCATAAAGCTGATTCTCCAACAAAGCTTGCAAAACAATCCTCAAATGCTCTTCTTGCTCCTCCTCACTACGCGAGTACACGAGGATATCATCAATGAACACCACAACGAACTTGTCCAGGTATTCATGGAACACACGATTCATCATATCCATGAAAGCAGCATGAGCATTTGTTAAACCAAACGGCATCACAAGAAACTCATAATGCCCATACCTTGTCCTGAAAGCAGTCTTAGGCACATCCACATCCTTCACCTTCAACTGATAATACCCTGACCTCAAGTCAATCTTAGAGAACACAGAAGCTCCCCGAAATTGATCAAAGAGATCATCAATCCTCGGCAAAGGATACTGATTCTTGATAGTCAACTTGTTCAGCTGACGGTAATCAATGCATATCCTCATAGTGCCATCCTTGTTCTTCACAAACAAGACTGGTGCACCCCAAGGCGACACACTCGGCCGGATGAAACCACGGTCAAGCAACTCTTGCAACTGTGTCTTCAGCTCCTTCAGCTCCTTAGGTGCCATTCTATAGGGAGTAATGGACACAGGAGTTGTATTCTCATACATCTCAATCCCAAACTCCACCTCGCGATTAGGAGGTAAACCAGGCAACTCCTCAGGAAACACTCCAGGAAACTCCTTCACAACCCTGATATCTTGCACCCTCAACTCCTTAGAGCTAGGATTCATCACAAAAGCAAGATAAGCTTCACAACCTTGCCTCAGCATCCTCACCCACCACAACAACTTAATAATCATCCGCAAGCTTAAGCGAAACCTGCTTATTTTCACAATCCACAACAGCACGATGCTCAGCAAGCCAATACATACCAAGGATCACATCAAAACCATAAAAGGGCAACTCCATAAGATCAACATAGAAAACATGTTCTTGAACAACCAAAGGACACCTTCTAAAAAGCTTTCGAGTCACAACTGTCTCACCAAAAGAACTAGTGACACGAACACCAACATCCAAAGACTCAACAGGCAAACCAAGGAATTCAGCATGCTCACGCAAAATGTATGAATGCGTAGATCCAGAATCAATCAAAGAAAGCAATGACAAGGATTGCAAAGTAAAGGTACCTGCAATCACATCTGCATCATTCCTTCCCTCACGCTGAGCATACACCCTCGCTTGGCCTCCACCCTCCAGCTGAATAGCCACAACATGGGCTACTCCATGACCACCTTCCTCCCGCCTCTGGAAATTACCACGGCCGCGCCCACGACCTCTCTGTGGTGCAGCAACAACAGGAGCACGCACCTGATCACCAGCCAACCTAGGACAATCTCGCCTCAAGTGGTCTACAGAACCACAATTCCTGCATCCATTCCCAGCTGCCGCAACAGGAGCGTGCACCTCCCTCACAGCATGAGGACAGTCACGCTTCATGTGACCACGTGAACCACAGATCCAACAAGCACTCGGATCAGCTCTAGCATTGCCTCCTCTAGCAGGTACACCACCACCTCTCTTGGCTGAGGACTGATAATTCTGATCACGTCCCCTCTTGTTCCGTCCACCTCCGAAATTAAACTCAGCTGATCTCTTTCCAGCACTTGCTCCAGCACTTCTCGCCGATAAACCCAAGTTCATCTCTATATCCTTGGCTCGGCCCACCAACACATCAAAATCATCATATTCAGTGGCCAGCACATACATTTTCACATCCGTCACAAGACCATAACGGAACCTCTCGCACCTTGCTCGCTCATCAGGTATCAGCTCAGGTGCATACTGACTGAGTCGCACAAACTGCACCTCATACTCAGCCACACTCATGCTCCCTTGGGTAAGAGACATGAATTCACGCTTCTTCTCATCAAGATATCTCACTCTAAGATATCTCCTCTTGAACACATTCTAAAAGAATGTCCAAGTAACATCAGCTTCAGCCATCCCAGCTATGGTGGTCGTCCACCACGTATACGCATCGTCCTGCAGCAAGAACACAACACATCCCAGCTTTTGCACATCCGTGCAGCTCATCTGACCCAAGATACGCTTGGTACTCTCTAACCAAGCTTCCGAACTTTCAGCAGACATACCCCTGAACTCAGTCCCACCTAGACTGCGCAGACGCTCCAAAGGTAGTCTAACTCCAGCATCTCCCTGATGCCCAGCTCCTTGAGCTCCAGCTACTGCTGCTCGAAAAGCACCCGCAATAGCTTGTACCAACATAGACATATCATGCATAGCTTGCCCCTGACCAACCTCTGGTCCAGCAGCTCCAGCACCAGCTGCAGCTTCAGCTCTCTCACCTCCAGCACCACCACCAGGTGGAGGAGGGGGTAACACCGCACTACCCGTGTTCTCCTCGTTCTCGTTCTCATTAGGAGCCGTAGCTCGCACACTACCTCGTAACTCTCTACGTGGTGCCATACTATTACCATGCAATCACAATGTAAATAAAACAAAGTCAGGCCCAGCAAGGTAAGCAATCCAAGTATTCAAGCTCAATTTCATTCAAAATCAACAACATTTCATTAGCTTCGATTTGGCAATGGGTACCCACATCATGCTATATCACAGCATACAACTCATTTGCATCCAAATCACAAGCCACTAAACATGCTTTCGATCAACAAGCATACAAGGCAAACATACTTCAATCATGCATACATTCATTCCCAATTACTCGAGAACTCAGCTCTGATACCACCAAATGTAACCCCCTTAACCCGGCCTAGACGGTTGACCCGAATTAAGAAAGTCACACGGGGAAAACCAAAGTCAACCCGAAAGTTAACCTTGATTAACAACCCTTTTTTTTCTTATTAATCTTATCTAGATGTACATTATCCCTAATTGTGATCACACAACAACATATTCAAAGATCACAAACATCAGATATCAAACAGGGACCCAATTGAACAAATTACAACTTTAGGGACCAAAATGTAATTTCTGATAAATATGAGGACTTAACCCAAATTAAAGTTACCAACTTGAAATTAATCAGGTTTCATGCTTCTCTGTGAAATTTCAGCTCAAAAAGACTTCCCGAACTCATACAAATGCACAAACAAGATTCATGACTAAAACGCAAACAATTCAAAACATTTAACTGCCAATGTCAGCCCCCAACGGTCGACCGTTCCGAAACAGGCTGAACCTGTTTCGAAACACGGGCCGTTCCGCAACGCATACCGGAACAGGGGCTGGCAGTGGCCTTTCCGTTTCGAAACGGTGCCAACCGTTTCGGACGCCTGGGTTCATTCAAGGCACCCGTTCCGAAACGGTGTGCACTGTTCCGAAACGCCCTGCACAGATTGCAGCATAAAGCTTACTTAAACATGCAATTAATCATCCAAACATGCTCCAAATGATACCAAACTTTACCAGCATGCAATTCAACTTATATGTGACTTACATGCATCAACAAATCGACCAAATAACATCATATACAAAAAGCCCCAATTCTATAGGCATGCTTCCTACACAAGCAAACCATTCAAGCATAAACTTCCAATTCAAGCATTTAATGGCTAAACACAAAAACCAACATTCTCATCAACATTCAACATACTTAGAAAGTTCCAAACATCTCCCAAAACATACACATTGGTCCCCCATTGCCAAATTACCGAAAGCTAAATGTTCTTAAGAAAACCTTCCATACTTTGAGCTTTACCACCACTTGATTGCTTGCCTTCCTTGCTGCCCTCAAAGTACTCTAATGTTCTGCATTATTGATTTAAGAAAACGAAGAGAGCGTAAGGAAAAGCTTAGTGAGGAATGCTCATAAAAAACCATTCAATAATGCATTTATAAAACATTTATAAATCATGCTTCAAATCAACATTTGCACATGCTCAAAAGCATACTTAAAACAAGCATCTCATGCTTCATATCATAACATGTCATATTGGCCACAAGTGATAAGTTCCATTTCTTTAAAAACAAGTTCATCAACTTTCACCCCAAGGACTTTTAAACACCTTGGCCCCAAGGACTTTTAAACACCTTGGCCATGGACTTTTAAACACCATAAATGAGGACCACACAAGGACTTTTAACCACCTTTGTGTCCGTAGCAAGTTTCACCCCAAGGACTTTTAAACACCTTGGCCCCAAGGACTTTTAAACACCTTGGCCCCATGGACTTTTAAACACCATGGAAAGGATCACACAAGGACTTTTAACCACCTTGGTGTCCACAACAAGAACCATCCAAGGACTTTTAACCACCTTGATGTTCTTAAGTAACAAGGCTCACTCAAGGACTTTTAACCACCTTAGTGACCTTAACCTTTTCAAAACATCACTTGCCAATATACATCATTTTCATCATTAAATCCACTGTTTTAAAGCATTAAACCAAGCCATATTCATCACGCATTTAAAAGCATCAAACCACATTTAATCAATGCTCAAAAACAAGGAACTCTTACCTTGAGCTTCCTTCAACATATGGATTACAAAAACAGCAAATACCAAGCTCAATCATGCTTTCAAAACAGTATTTAAAACATGCAATTAAACCACATTGCATCACAACAAAATCAAGGCCACCACTAGAGAGTATTTCCGAAAACTTACACTTGAGCTTAGCAAAGTTGTTTAGACTTAAACTAAGCTCCCAAGACATTGGTTTCAAAGCCGAAAACCCAATTTCACTCACCGATTCCACTTCGCCTCTTGCCGAAGCACCAAATCAAGCTTCCGGATCAACAATTCTTGGATCCAATGATGCCTCCCCTGTTTTAACACATCAAAGCAGAGGATTAATGCATCATCATGCATTAATTGCTTCAATGAAAGCACCTAAACTCGCTGCTCTCATCCACACTCCTTTTTCGGCCACCAAACACAACCGAAAATGCATCCAAACCACTTCTAAACCAAGCCCAGCCATAAACCAGCAAAACCACACATCCTTTAACATCATTTAACATCTAAAAACAACCTATTAACAACCTTATACCTCCAGCAACCTCAGATCCATAAGATCACCTCAAAAACAAACAAGAATCACAAGCTAAACTTAGGAAACTCAACCTATCCGGGATTGCATTAATCAAAACTCAATTCCTTATCAATTTAGAGTTCATTTAACATCAAAAACACATCTCAAATCACAGATTAATCAGATCTAACGAAAATCATCAAAAATCACCAAATCTTGCATTATAAGCCAAGATCCAATTCACAACTCAAAAGCCTTTAATAAAACATCAAATAAGGATTGAAAACTTAGGAATTTCAGTAAAGAACTGATAGTTTAGAGGAGAAGGACGTTCTTACCTCCAAACTTGAGTTTCTCCTCTTTTTGGAATCTAAAACCTTGATGAATCAAGTAGCAAATGATGAGGTTTTGTAGATTTGTTGATTAGGAATCAAAAGAGAGTTGAAAGGAGGAATTTAGGTGAGAAAATCAGATCAAATTCTCTGGAGAGAAAGTGTTTGGGTTGAGAGAAAATGAGAGAAAGGAAATTGAGAAAATAGGGAGTTAGTTGCAAAAATATCTAAAATGATTTTCCCTCCTCTTTTCTATATCTTTAAAATCAGAATTAAGTCTCAAAATATCTTAGAAAAATCTGGAGAAACTCCCTTTGGGAAAATAGCTCCTTAAAGATTCAAAGTTTCAACCCTTTATAAAACAGTCACCAAACTTTCGAAAATTACATTTTGGTCACTAGCCAAAATGTCACACTTCCAAAACTCTTTTTTCAAATTGATTTCACAGTTCACTTAATTATATTAAAAGATGATTTTAGAACATTTTTCCATATTTTTAATGCAACTCGAACTAGGTTTTCCTAATTTCACCTTTTTAGATTCGAACAGCACTTTGACCAAACCGGTCAACGCCCAAAACTCCTAAGCTCATAAATAGAGAACACCAAACGCTCTACAAGTTTTTAGCGCCGTTGCCGGGGATTGGTAACAGCAAAATTTGTATTTATATTTATGCACTTTTATATGTAATTGCATTTAATTTTAGTTTTTCTTATTCTTATTTTCATTTGAAAAAAAATGTGGGAAAGTGCTTATGCAGGTGCCCCACGAGTTAAGGGCATCTATATTAGGGAAAGCTCTTGCGAATTTTGTGAAGGCAATCATGCGTTCGACAATTGCCCTCATCTTTTTTACAGCAGACATGTCGAGAAAAATCACATGGGAGTGGATATCTAAATATGAACAGCAGATGACGCCGCAGCAGCAACAAGGATAGCTTATGTCGCTGCCGCAGTTGCCGCCACAACAACAAGATTTTTCATGGTATGATAAAAAATCTCAAAAAAAATTAGCATAATAATTTTGCTGCAGAAAGCGACATGCCTTGGGAATATAGCTATCCGTAAGAAAAACCAAAATATTTGGAGGACACACTTCGAACTTTCCTTGCGCTCACAGATAAAGTGATATCTGCTATTGACGCCATCATCGCTAAGATGGGTGCATGGCTCAACAATTCAGTCCACATCAATTCCATAGATGAACTGGAACAATTAAGTCTGAGGGATACTGATGTCCCAGGACAAGAGGACGAAGACCAATGCAAGGAATGATCTCCAATGTTTGAGGAGCAATTAGAAACTCCAAGCCAAGAGGATATAGAACACTGCCCGGGCAGCAAGATTGACAGCTATTCCGGTAACTACTTAGAACCTTTCCATGAGGACGAACTGACAGAACCTGAGCAAAGCTATGCCTCAACAGAGAGGCCCGTCACGACAGAAGCCTCCATAATGATGCCCAGCTCGGCAGACATCTCGACCGCTATGTATTATATATATCTAGAGGAGCCGATGCATGCAAGTTTATAGCCGTCAAAATCTCTACCGATGGAGATTTTCGAGGAGCCTAAAGAGGTTTCCCTTGACCGGCATGGCACTGTGACAGAAGACTACCACAACTGCAAAATAAACTTTCCCCTATGACGAACTTTGACAAAAAGGTGGTAAGTACATGGTTAGGTAGTTATATAATTTTTCATAATCACATTTTCATGCGTTCAGGAATAGGAACAAGAAGGAAGGTTCACATGGATTCCAAGGGAACGAGGAAGAAGGACTCCTCCACCATGAGGATAATCACTAAATGGAGGGTGCATATGGATTACAAGCAGTATCGAAAACGACCCTCTTGAGCTAAACCAATAAGGGAGTAGATAATTTAGGAGATGCATATCATTGTACTCTTAGAGTAACAAAATTTTGTATAAGTTTTTATTTTTCCACATCTTTATTGTTTTAGTTAGGAGTAGATTTTGTTGGTAATGCTTCAAGAAGTTACCAAAGCCAAAGCTATATCCCACATTGGTTGGGAAAATAGCTAGGGAAGGGTATTTATACCCATGCTTCCTCCCTCCCTTGTTGAGTGGGAAAGAACAAGGGAAGTCCTCGCGCGCCGCCGCCGTCCGGCCGGCTCGGCTCGGGCTCGGGCTCGGGCTCGGGTAACACGTGTCTTCGACTCCTCCTGTTTCCTTGTTGTGTGATTCACAAGCAGCGATTTGTGTTGCCAAGAGTCATGTTTACAATGGCAAAAAGAGACACATTCGCATAAGGCATGATTCTGTTAGACACTTAATAAGGAATGGAGTACTCTCTTTAGAGTATGTGAAGTCGGAAAGAAACCTAGCAGATCCGCTTACCAAAGGGTTAAATCGGAAATTGGTCCTTGATTCGTCGAGGGGGATGGGTTTAAAGCCCATTGGTTGAGGAATTCATGGTGGATACCTAACTTAGTTATCTAAGTTCAATGTGGTCAAACGAAACCATGGAAAGACTCATAGTGTACATTTCTCACTGCCTATCCCTATGACGAATAATGTACATGCCCAGGTTGAGTACTATTACTCTTAATAAATTCATAGCCCAGGTTTTGGGTGGTCTTTGTGAGAAAGACTTGATGAATTTACCGAATCATGGTTGAATACTTATTCTTAATAAGTTCATAACACAAGTATGAATGTGTTGTCCTATTAAGAAGGACAATATGGACTTACCGCCAGAAAGGTTGAGTTTTGAGAAACTCTTAATGAATTCAAAGTTTAAATGATCCTATTGAGAATGACATTTTTGAATTCACCGACAATGAGGTTGAATATTTATTCTTAATGTTTTCTTATCCCAATACTGGGTGGTTCATTTTAAATGGACTTGAAGAAATCACCATAAGTCTATAAGAGGTTGAACCATTACAAATGGTTCTTAATTATTTTATAGCCCAGATTCAGGGTGGTTTATATTGAGATAAACCTGATGAAATAACCTATGTAAGTGAGAAGGATTAGCCACCTTCTGTGAAAAACGTTGGGCCGTTTTTCTAAAACACTTACTAGAATCCTGAGGGTAAGATGGCCAAATATACACTTGTGTATATATATCTTACACATCGAGAACTTCGATGGATGAAGGAGTTAGTTGTGCGTTATGAGTTTACCCGTATCTTAGAAAGTTCAAGACTAGTTTCACTTATCTAAGAGAAGGATCGCTCATTATCACTATGTACTAGTTCAAGATACGTTCACTAGTGCTTAAGCAACTAATTCCGCTACTGCTCGTCTGAGGAGGGCTGTGTTTGAGATACAGATAAATTCTTTCGCATTAATGGGGGAATGTTGGCAATGCTTCAAGAAGTTACCAAAGCCAAAGCTATATCCCACATTGGTTGGAAAAATAGCTAGGGAATGGTATTTATACCCATGCTTCCTCCCTCCCTTGTTGAGTGGGAAAGAACAAGGGAAGTCCTCGCGTGCCGCCGCCGCCGTCCGGCCGGTTCGGGCTCGGGCTCGGGCTCGGGCTCGGGCTCGGGCTCGGGCTCGGGCTCGGGCTCGGGCTCGGGTAACACGTGTCTTCGACACGTACGCGCGCGTATATATTCTTTTTGGAGAAAATTCGTAGGAATTTTCTTATGAATAAAAGACTATATGTGAAAGAATTTTTTCTTATTTATAGGCTCTTGATAAAATTTTATTTGATTTGATTCCAGTGCAGTTTATTCAAATTTATTCGAATATGTACAGTCTATTCAGTGGATGAATTTAGACTGTTTTCAGTCAAATTCAAGGTGTAATAGCACTTTAATGGCATGATTATTATAGAATTAAAATGGTGTTTATGAGAATCTGTTACAGCAGATTTAAGATTGCTGTTATACAGATTAAATTCTGTAATTATTTTGTGCAGTGAAATGTCTATTATAGACATGTCATATGATCAAACACAACACAAAACCATTTCAATTCTCTCTAGTTTCTCCAGTTGTTCGAGCAGTTCCACTGTTGTTCACTCCGAGAGTCGAGTGTACGGTTCCAGGAGCGTCCGTGTGCACCTCGGGGGACAGCTCTGCCTGTGAAGCGACTACACTGTTCGGGGCAGTTTTGTTTTTAAGGCAGTGGCCACCATACCACGACACGGTCCACAAAATTTACGTTCTGTTTCTGTTTATAATTTCCAGTCAGTGCTAACAGCCTTTTTGCAGTTCATTTTTCCAACAATTTAGAAACAAAACTTTCTCCGATTCTGCAAAATGGCTTCTTCATCCGAACTACAAAGCAAGCTCGATGCCTTAGATGGCAGCAACTATCGAAGGTGGTCCCAACGCATACTTATCTTCTTTGAGCAATTGGACCTCGATTATGTGTTGCTCAACAAACCACCAGTTGCACCACCTAGCGTTGATGTTCCTGCCGATAACCAAGGCGAAACCGATGCTATCGCCGATGCCCTTGCTGCTGCCACCTTTGCCAAATATGAGAAGGACAACAAGACGGTCCGTGGCCATCTCCTTAGTCACATGTCCAACAAATTATTTGACATGTATCTAAAGGAGAGGAGTGCAAAGGCGATATGGGATTCCTTGGACACCAAGTATGGCACCGATGATGCAGGGATCAAAAAATATGTCGTGGGAGAATGGTTGAAGTTCCAGATGACCGACAACAAGCCCATCATGGACCAAGTCCATGACTATGAGAATCTTGTCTCGGACATCATAGCGGAAGGCATGCAAATGTGTGAAGTTTTGCAAGCAAACGTCCTTATCGAGAAGTTGCCAAAATCATGGTCCGATTACCGCAACTCCCTCAAGGACAAGAAAAGGGACATACCACTTCAGGAGCTGATCGGTCACATGAAAATCGAGGAGGCCAACCGTTTGAAAGATAAGGTTACGAACAATTTTAGTCACTTATCTTTTAAAACTAACATAGTTGAGTCTGGTGGTGCTTCAGGGTCCAAAAAGCCCTTTAAGAAAGGCCCTCCAAGCAAAAGGCCCAAACCACAAAAGACTACCAATTTCAAGAAACGCATGAAGGCTAAGCCCGACGTGAAAACCATGAAGTGCTACGTGTGTGGGCAAGCTGGTCACAAGGCGTACCAATGTCAGCACCGCTTGGACCGCCAGCATGAGACTAGACTACACATGCATGTGACGGAGGACATGGATGATGATGTCATAGCCGCGGTGGTTTTGGAGGTCAACCTCGTAGAGAAGAACACCGAGTGGGTCGTAGACACCGGAGCTTCTCGACACTTCTGCGCAAAGAAGGAGTTCTTCACCGTGTTCGAGGACGTGAAAAATGGTGAACGTGTGTACATGGGGAATTCCAGCAGCTCTCAAGTGATGGGCAAAGGGAAGGTTTTACTCAAGCTGAATTCTGGTAAAACTTTGGCCCTTAACAATGTCCTATATGTGCCTGCCCTGCGTAGAAATTTGATTAGTGGTGGTCTCTTAAATAAGGCAGGCATTAAGTTAGTTTTTGAGGCAGATAAACTTGTACTTTCCCATAACGGTGATTATGTCGGGAAAGGTTTTTTAAGCGAAGGTTTTTTTTGTCATAGAAACTCAACTTAATGAAAATAATAAAGCTACCACATCTCTTTAAGAATGAAGGAAGTAGCGTTTCTCAAACGGAATATGCCAAAATAATTGGCAGTCTAATGTTCTTAATGAACTGTACTCGGCCAGACATTGCCTATGCTGTTAGCAGACTCAGTAGATACACTCATAACCCTAGTGGTGAGCACTGGGTTGCTCTTAGACGCTTACTTAAGTACCTTAAGGGTACTATGGACTGGAGACTTAAGTATGTTGGCTTTCCTGCTACATTAGAAGGATATTGTGACGCCAACTGGGTTTCCGATAGTGATGAAGTAAGCTCTACGAGTGGGTATGTATTTACTTTGGGAGGAGCAGTAATTTCTTGGAAGTCTTCAAAACAGACTTGTATTGCTCGCTCTAATATGGAGTCAGAGTTTATAGCTCTTGACTTAGCTAGGCAAGAAGCTGAGTGGCTAAGGAGTTTGTTAGCCGATATTCCGTTGTGGGGAACTCCGACTCCTCCTGTTTCCTTGTTGTGTGTTTCACAAGCAGCGATTTGTGTTGCCAAGAGTCATGTTTACAATGGCAAAAAGAGACACATTCGCATAAGGCATGAATCTGTTAGACACTTAATAAGGAATGGAGTACTCTTTTTAGAGTATGTGAAGTCGGAAAGAAACCTAGCAGATCCGCTTACCAAAGGGTTAAGTCGGAAATTGGTCCTTGATTCGTCAAGGGGGATGGGTTTAAAGCCCATTGGTTGAGGAATTCATGGTGGATACCCAACTTAGTTATCTAAGTTCAATGTGGTCAAACGAAACCATGGAAAGACTCATAGTGTACATTTCTCACTGCCTATCCCTATGACGAATAATGTACATGCCCAGGTTGAGTACTATTACTCTTAATAAATTCATAGCCCAGGTTTTGGGTGGTCTTTGTGAGAAAGACTTGATGAATTTACCGAATCATGGTTGAATACTTATTCTTAATAAGTTCATAACACAAGTATGAATGTGTTGTCCTATTGAGAAGGACAATATGGACTTACCGCCAGAAAGGTTGAGTTTTGAGAAACTCTTAATGAATTCAAAGTTTAAATGATCCTATTCAGAAGGACATTTTTGAATTCACCGACAATGAGGTTGAATATTTATTCTTAATGATTTCTTATCCCAATACTGGGTGGTTCATTTTAAATGGACTTGAAGAAATCACCATAAGTCTATAAGAGGTTGAACCATTGCAAATGGTTCTTAATTATTTCATAGCCCAAATTCAGGGTGGTTTATATTGAGATAAACCTGATGAAATAACCTATGTAAGTGAGAAGGATTAGCCATCTTCTGTGAAAAACGTTGGGCCGTTTTTCTAAAACACTTACTAGAATCTTGAGGGTAAGATGGCCAAATATACACTTGTGTATATATATCTTACACATCGAGAACTTCGGTGGATGAAGGAGTTAGTTGTGCGTTATGAGTTTACCCCTATCTTAGAAAGTTCAAGACTAGTTTCACTTATCTAAGAGAAGTATCGCTCATTATCACTATGTACTAGTTCAAGATACGTTCACTAGTGCTTAAGCAACTAATTCCGCTACTGCTCGTCTGAGGAGGGCTGTGTTTGAGATACAGATAAATTCATTCGCATTAGTGAGGGAATGTTGGTAATGCTTCAAGAAGTTACCAAAGCCAAAGCTATACCCCACATTGGTTGGAAAAATAGCTAGGGAAGGGTATTTATACCCATGCTTCCTCCCTCCCTTGTTGAGTGGGAAAGAACAAGGGAAGTCCTCGCGCGCCGCCGCCGCCGTCCGGCCGGTTCGGGTTCGGGTTCGGGTTCGGGTTCGGGTAACACGTGTCTTCGACACGTACGCGCGCGTATTGCTATGGTTCAAGGTTTTCTAGTTTCCTCCCTGCACAAATGAGGGCGTTCCGAAATGTCTTGCCCTGCAATAGTAGATTTTTCTAGTATTACACATCTTCCACATCCGAAAACATTCAAATTCATGCCTCAACATACACAAAACATGTATAAGCATCAAAGATCATCATTACGAAGTACAAGCTAAATCATAGCATCATTCAAGCAAGCATTAGAACTATAGGCATGCTTCCTAGACGTCGCCCTCAATGTCCTGCACACGCACATCCTTTGTGCCAGGATTCATCACATGGGCAAGGTAAGCCCCGCAACCCAACCTCATCATACGGTTTGCTTCCAAAACCGAAATCACATTCGACAAGAATTTCACATTCTCGCCTACTACCACTACTTCATAATCATCGACAAGCTTTAACGTGACCCGCTTGAAATCAAAGTTAATCACCGCTCTATGCTAAGAAAACCAATCCATACCAAGGATTACATCGAAATTGTAGAACGGTAACTCCATAAAATCCACAAGAAAATCATGACCTTGCATAGATAAAGGGCACCTCCTATACAACTTACTAGTGACTACAGTCTGACCAAAAGAACTAGTCACTTGCATTCCTAATTCAAGCAACTCAACAGGTATATCAAGCAAATGTACCTTCCCACTCAAGATATAAGAATGCGTAGATCCAGAATCTATCAAAGCCAGCAATGATAAAGACTGAAGAGCAAAGGTACCTACGATAACATTGGTATCATTGCGATCCTTGCACTTGCATTCCCACCACATGAGCAACGCCTCTCCGACCCTCGTCTCTCATTGGAAGTTCCCTCAGCCACGATAACGGCCTCTCTAAGGTGCAGCCACAGCAGGTGCACGTCCTTGGCGTCCACCAGCCCACAAGGGACACTCCCGCCTCAGGTGATCTGTTGAGCCACAATTCCAACATGAATTCCCTGTCACCACAACAGGAGCCTGAACCTCTCTAGCTGCTCGAGGACAATCTCACCTCAGATGGTCCCTCGACCCGCATGTCCGGCACGTGTGCTGCTCATACTTCACTCGGCCTACCTAAACCTAACAGCCTCGACTCGGAGCACCTCGCCTCCCCTCAGGCTGATGTCTCCTATCTCGACCTCCTTTGTTCCGTCCACCCCCGGAACTGTACTCAGCTGCTCTCTTCCCAGAGCTAGAACAAACACCTTGAGACAACAAAACCAAATTAAGTTCGATGTCTTTGGCTCGACATACAAGCACATCGAAGTCGGTATAATCCGCATCCAACATGTACGTCTTGACTTCCTGTACCAACCCGTACCAGAAGTGATCACATTGGTGCCTCTCACTAGGTATCAACTCAGGGGCATACTTGCTCAAGCTACGAACTGGACCTCGTACTCAACCAAGAAAAGATTGCCCTGAACTAACGACATAAACTCGCGTTTCTTCTCGTCCAAGTATCTCACCCCCAGATATTTCCTCTTAAAGGCACCCTTGAAATACTCCCAATGTACTTCATTGGGTTCCAAACCGGCAGTGGTAGTCGTCCACCAGCTGTAGGCATCGCCTTGAAACAAGGAAACTGCGCATCCCAACTTGCGCACGTCATTGGATCCCATTTGATCCATGATATAGATCGTACTTGCTAACCAGGCTTCTGACTTCTCAGGAGACATTCCAAAAAACTCCACAACTCCCAGGCTCCTCAACCTCTCCAATGGTAAGCCCGCCTGCCCAGCTGCAAGGGCCTGCACATGCGCTCCGACAACAGCAGCTGAAACACCCCGGTGATCGCCTAACCAACGGCGATAGATCACCCAAACCTGGACCAGCAGGTCATTGCTGCTCTTACTCCCCACCTCCAAGTGGTAGCGGAGGAGGTAGATATCCACCAGGAGGGATATTATCCCCTTGCTCACCCTGGACACCCTGATGCACTATTGTGTTCGACCTTAGTTCTCTCTGAGGACCCATGGTGCTATTTTAAACAAAGCATAATAACAAAAACAAATTAAACCATTTAGACCAGCCTCAAGCAAGGATCCAAGTTTACAAAAACATTTAATCAGTGTAATAAGGCAATGGGTACCCCGATTTCCATTAACATATCATAGCATACAATGACACATCATGCTTTCCATCGTCCAAATCAGCACATAACAACATCACATCATCAACATACAATCATATTCACTTCACATGCGATCCACATCAATCAAGCATAGCATAAGTTCCAAAATTTAACAAGTGTCATGCTTTTCAAACAACATAAGTCAATACATATCAATTTCACATACCAACATCCCCAATTCTTTCGTAACCTGACTCTGATACCAACAAATGTAACCCCCTTAGCCCGACCTAGACGCCCGACCCGAACTAAGAAGATTACACGGGGAAAACCAAAGTCAACTCGTGAAAGTCAACCTTGATTAATGACCCTTTTTTTCTTTTTAACTTTTGTAGATGCACATTATTAACCTATGTGAATAGCAAAACATTTTATCGGAAGCGACACAACGAACGGAGCTCAGTTAGGGGTTCGATTGCATACAAACGTCTTTTAAAAACTAATATATAAATTTCAAAAATTATAAAGAATAAACAAGTTTTAAAGTTACCAATCCAAAATTAAACATATAATATACCAAAATGTCAAATTTTATCTTAAACGGATCATCCAAACTAATTTAATTAAGCATTCAAGACTCAGGGACTAAAACGTAAGAAAACATAAACCTAAAACAATTCAAATTCAACTCCAACGGTCACCTGTTACGGAACACTATACCTTGTATCGAAACGGTTGTTTCAAAACCAGGCTGACCGTTTCGAAACTCGGGTGCGTTCTGAAACCAGTTTCGAAACCATGCTTCACAGTAGCAAAATGTTTCGGAACGATCGCACCAGTTCCGAAACCCCCTAGCCAATACAGGCCATTGTTTTGATACAGATGAGGACGTTCCGAAACGTCCTGCCCTGCAACAACAGATTTGGCTTGTTTTACAATTCTTCCACTTCCGAAAACATTTCAATTCATGCCTCAACATACATACAACATGTATAAGCATCAAAGATCATCATTACGAAGTACAAGCTAAATCATAGCACCATTCAAGCAAGCACTAGAACTACAGGCATGCTTCCTACTCATCAAAACGATACCAAAAGCTAAAAGCCATATTCAAGCACAAACCAATCCTCAAAGGTCATTTACAACCCAAAGATAAGCAACCAAACATGAATAAAGTAATTAACATCATCCTCAAACATCCAAGAGTAGAAATCCCACCCATTGCCTCTTATTACACCAAAGTAAAAACACATATTTTGCTAGGTCAAAGTGCTTGGATTCCCTTTGTTTACTTGCTACCTCAAAAGCCTAATACCCTGCATGGATGAAACAAATTAGCGTAAGCATAAAGCTTAGTGAGGATCGCTAAAAGAATGTTCATCAATGCATTAGACACAACCGGTAAATCACCATTTATCAACATATGCCTTTACATAAAACATGCCCTTTCAAGACATCAATGCACTCTCTAAAACACATGCTCGTATGCATAATTTTAAAACACCAAATAAACCTTTGCTTATGCTTTACCAAGCATCACATGCATTCTAGCATAAATCACAAGCATCTCATGCTTAAACCATTAGTCATCATCATTATATTGGCTTACAAGTGATCAAATCGCAAACCATACCAAAGCCAACTCAAAGACACAATCGGATACGCGGATTACAAGCGTTGTCCCACACGCTTCATACATACTACCGGACTACAAAAGGTGGAGATCAATGGCACAATCACAACCCCTCAAAACCCGTGATGGAGATTAATGGCACAATCACAACCCCTCAACATCACTCATCGGTAGTTGTATAATTCCACTAACGAGAGTACGGGACACAAACCACAAGACTCACACACGAGATTAAATCATTCACCGTTGTGATCTTAGCCTCTATCGTTAGGGTACTTGGATGGAGATTTTGGCACAATCACAACCCCTCGACATCCAAGGAGACTTTATTCACGGTGCACCCAATCCTATAACCGGCTAACTATATCCAATTACAATAACCAAAAACCACTTCCATCACTTGCCAATATAATCATTTAACATCAATAATCCAATGTTTTACAAGCATAAATACAATGCCATTTCCACAAGCATATCATGCTTAACATCATATGCATTTATCATATAAAACCAAGGATCACTTACCTAGTGCATTCTTAACACAATGGCATTAAAATCCAGCATTAACCATGCTCAAAACATGCTTTAAAACAATAATATAAATTGCATTTAACTCAAGTGCATTTTCATCAAAACATAGCACACTTTCGAGAGAGACTTTTGGATCACTTACTCTTGAGCTTAGCTAAGTGTTTCAAACTAACACTAAGCTCCAAAGACCACGCTCAAAGCGTTACAAAGCTGGAAAATCCATTTCCACTCACATATACGTGAAGCCTCGCTCATCGACACGAAAATTACTCTTTCGGAGCCTCCAACAACGCACTAAAATGCATTTCAACACCAACAAAAAATCACAAACTCGTTGCTCACCCAAACTACACCAATTTACCCAACTGAAACAACCGAAAACTCAATCAATTGCTACCTAAACCAAGCCCAGCCAACATACATCCCTTTCAACCATAAATAAAGATCAAAGCACATCTGATAAACAACCTAACCCATCCTTATACCTCCGGCAAGCATGATTGTAACCCCCTTAACCCGGCCTAGACGGTTGACCCAAATTAAGAAAGTCACACGGGGAAAACCAAAGTCAACCCGAAAGTCAACCTTGATTAACGACCCTTTTTTTCTTTTTAAACTTGTCTAGATGCTCATTAACCCTAATTATGATCGTACAAACAACATACTCAAAGATCATAAACATCAGAGATCAAACAGGGACCCAATTGAACAATTTACAACTTTAGGGACCAAATTGTAAATTCTGTAAATTACAAGGCCTTAACCCAAATTTAGGTTACCATGTTGAAATTAATCAGGTTTCATGCTTCTCAGTCAAATTTCAGCTCAAACGGACATTCCAAACTCACACAATTGCACAAACAAGATTCAGGACCAAAATGCAAACAATCCAAATCATTTAACTACCAATGTCAGCACCCAACGGTCGACCGTTCCGAAACAGGCAGAGCCTGTTTCGGAACGCTGGGCCGTTCCGCAACGCGTACCGAAACAGGGGCTGGCAGAGGGCTTCCCGTTTCGAAATGGTGCCTACCGTTTCGGACGCCTGGGTTGATTCAAAGCACCCGTTCCGAAACGGTACACACTGTTTCGAAACGCCCTGCACAGAATGCAGAAAATTGCATGCTCAAACATACAATTGATCATCCAATCATGCTCCAAATGCTACCAAACTTTACCAGCAACTCATACAACATATAAGGGACATGTTTGCATCAACCAATCAACATATTATCATCATATACGAAAAGCCCCAATTTTAATGGCATGCTTCCTACACAAGCAAACCATTCAAGCATAAAACTTCCAAAACAAGCATATAATGGCCAATTACAAATACCAGCAATCTCAACAACATTCAACATACTTAGGGAGTACAAAACATCTCCCAAAACGTTCACAAAGGTTCCCCATTGCCAAATGCCCAAAAGCTAAAGTGTGTGTTTAAGGAAAACCTTCCCATACTTGAGCTTAATTTCTCACTTGGTTGCTTGCCTTCCTTGCTGCCCTCAAAGTTCCTTAATGTTCTGCATTATTGGTTTAAGAAAAAGAAAGAGAGCGTAAGCAATAGCTTAGTGAGGAATGCTCATTAAAAACCATTCAATAATGCACTATTAAAACACTTTATAAATCATGCTTCAAATCATCCTTTACTCATGCTCAAAGCAAATTAAACAAGCATTACATGCTTCCATATCATTACATGTCATATTGGCCAAAAGTGATAAGTTTCATCTTTTTAAAACAAGTTTAACATAAGACTCACACATGGACTTTTAAACACCATTGTGATCTTATAACTTCCAAGAACCACACAAGGACTTTTAACCACCTTTGTGTTCTTCCCAAGGACTTTTAAACACCTTGGCCCCAAGGACTTTTAAACACCTTGGCCCATGGATTTTTAAACACCATGGCAAGGACCACACAAGGACTTTTAACCACCTTTGTGTCCTTAACAAGAATCATCCAAGGACTTTTAACCACCTTGATGTTCTTAAGTAACAAGGCTCACTCAAGGACTTTAAACCACCTTAGTGACCTTAACCTTTTCAAAACATCACTTGCCAATATACATCATTATCATCATATAATCCACTGTTTTAAAGCATTAAACCAAGCCATATTCATCATGCATTTTAAAGCATTAAACAACATTTATTCAATGTTCAAAACAAGGAACTCTTACCTTGAGCTTCCTTCAACATATGGCTTACAAAATCAGCAATTACCATGCTAAAACATGCTTTCAAAACAGAATTTAAATCATGCAATAAACCACATTGCATCACAACCAAACCATGGCCACCACTTAGAGAGTTTTTCCGAAAACTTACACTTGAGCTTAGCAAAGTTGTTTAGACTTAAACTAAGCTCCCAAGACATTGGTTTCAAAGCTGAAAACCCATTTTCACTCACCGATTCCACTTCGCCTTTAGCCGAAGCACCAATCAAGCTTCCGAATCACCAACACTTGGATCCAAAGATGACTCCCCTGTTTTAGACACATCAAAGCAGAGGATTAATGCATCATCATGCATTAATAGCTTCAATGAAAGCACCTAAACTCGCTGCTCTCATCCACACCCCATTTTCGATCACCAAACACAACCGAAAGTGCATCCAAACAACTCCTCAACAAAGCCCAGCCATAAACCATCAAAACCAAACATTCTTTAACATCATTTAACATCTAAAAAAAACCTAATAACATCCTTATACCTCCAGCAACATCAGATCCACAAGATCACACCAAAAACAACCTAGAAACACAAGCTAAACTTAGGAAACTCAACCTATCCGGGATTGCATTAATCAAAACTCAATTCCTTATCAATTTAATGTTCATTTATCATCAAAAACACACTTCAAATCACTGATTTAACAGATCAAACGAAAATCTATCAAAAATCACCAAATCTTGCATTTTAAGCTAAGATCCACTTCACAACTTTAAAAGCCATTTATAAAACATCAATTAAGGATTGAGAACTTAGGAATTTCAGTAAAGAACTGATAGTTTAGAGGAGAAGGACGTTCTTACCTCCAAACTTGAGTTTCTCCTCTTTTCGAACCAAAAACCTTGAGGAATCAACTAGCAAATGGTGAGGTTTTGTTGATATGATGATTAGGAATCAAAAGAGAATTGAAAAGGAAGATTTGAGTGACAAAATCAGAAAGAAATCTCTGGAGAGAAAGTGTTTGGGTTGAGAGAAAATGAGAGAAAAGGAAAATTGAGAAATATGAGAAAGTTAGTTACAAATAGCCAAAATGATTTCCCTCCACTTTTCATTAGTTTTAAAATCAGAATTAAACCTTAAAATATCTTAGAAAATTCTGGAGAAACTCCCTTTGGAATAATAGCTCCTTAAAGATTCAAAGTTTCAATCATTTCTAAAACAGTTACGCAACTTTCAAAAATTACATTTTGGTCACTAGCCAAAATGTCACCCTTCCAAACCTCATTTTGTAAAATTGATTTCACAGTTCACTTATATATATTAAAAGATGATTTTAGAACATTTTTCCATATTTTTAATGCAACCCGAACTAGGCTTTCCTAATTTAACCTTTTTAGATTCGAACAGCACTTTGACCAAACCGGTCAACGCTCAAACTTCTAAGCCCAAAACCGGGGCGTTACAACTCTCCCCCCCTTAAGAAATTTCGTCCTCGAAATTTACCTGAAGGAAAGAGATAAGGAAACTGCTTCAGCATGTCCTCCTTCCACTCCCACGTGGCTTCCTCAACACCACGATGCTTCCACAGCACCTTCACCAACTCAATGGTCTTGCCACGAAGAACCTTACTATCCGAATCCAGAACCTTCACCGGTTCCTCATCATAGGTGAAATCCGGATTCAATTCCACTTCCTCCACAGGCATCACATGCGAAGGATCAGATCTATACTTCCGGAGCATAGAAACATGAAACACATCATGAATCTTCTCCAACTCTTGAGGTAACCTCAACCGATACGCAACAGGACCCACACGCTCAACCACCTCATATGGTCCAATGTACCTAGGGCTCAACTTACCCTTCCGGCCAAACCTCATCACCTTCTTCCAAGGCGAAACCTTCAAGAACACACGGTCACCCACCGCATACTCTATCTCCTTACGCTTCAAATCCGCGTAAGACTTTTGCCGATTAGAGGCTGCCTTCAACCGCTCACAAATGAGCTTCACCTTCTCGGTGGTCCCTTTCAACAAAGCCGGCATCGAAACCAACTTTTGACCAGTTTCAGCCCAACAAAGAGGAGTCCTACACTTCCTCCCGTACAAAGCCTCATAAGGTGCCATTTGAATACTCGCCTGATAACTATTGTTATAAGCAAACTCCACCAAAGGCAGATGCTTCTCCCAAGAACCTTGGAACTCAATCACGCAGCACCTCAACATATCCTACAAAATCTGGATAACACGCTCTGACTGACCATCCGACTGAGGATGACAAGATGTACTGAAATTCAACCTTGTACCCAAGGCTTGATGCAAACACTGCCAGAAACGCGATGTGAACCTCGGATCCCTATCCGTCACAATCGACTTAGGCACACCATGCAGCCTCACAATCTCAGCAATGTACAGCTCCGCAAGCTTATCCAAAGAAAACGTAGTATGCACAGGCAAGAAATGCGCACACTTCGTCAGGCGATCCACAATCACCCAAACCGAATTCTTTTTCGATGGTGACAAAGGCAAACCAGATACAAAATCCATGGTAACCCTTTCCCACTTCCATTCAGGGATTCTCAACGGTTGCAACAAACCTGAAGGAACCTGATGCTCAGCCTTAACTCGCTGACACACCATACACTTACTCACAAACTCCGCAACATCCTTCTTCAAACCCACCCAATAGTACTCATCACGAAGATCACGGTACATCTTAGTACTACCAGGGTGCATAGCAAAAGGACTACTATGACCTTCAGTCAGAATAGCACGCCTCAACTCAGCATCATTGGGCACTACTATTCGACTCCCAAAACACAACACACCGTCATCATGAAAACAAAAATCCGAAGGTCTACCCTCCGCGATATCCTGAACATGAGACACCAAGGAATCATCCAGCAACTGCTTTTCCTTGATCAACTGAACCATAGATGGTTTCACTTGCAACTCAGCTACAAGACCACCATCACGCGAAATACTCAAGCTGGCAAACATAGCCCTCAGCTCGACAGCTACCTTCCTACTCAAGGCATCGGCTACAACATTAGCCTTTCCAGGATGGTACTCAATCGTCAGATCATAATCCTTGAGCAACTCCAACCAACGCCGCTGCCTAAGATTCAACTCCTTCTGAGACATCAAATACCTCAAACTCTTGTGATCCGTGTACACAGTACACTTCTCACCATACAGATAATGTCTCCAGATCTTCAGAGCAAAAACCACTGCAGCTAACTCAATATCATGCGTAGGATAACTGCGCTCATGGGCTTTCAACTGCCGCGATGCATAAGCCACAAGCTTACCCTCTTGCATCAGCACACATCCCAAACCAACATAGGACGCATCACTATAGACCACAAACTCTTTCCCTGATTCAGGCTGAACCAAAATAGGAGCTTGCGTCAAAGCAGCCTTCAGCTTCTCAAAAGCCTGCTGTCTCGCTTCAGTCCACTCATACTTAATATCTTTTTGCAACAACTTCGTCAAAAGAGCAGCAATCTTAGAAAAACCATCCACAAATCTCCGGTAGTATCCTGCCAAACCAAGGAAACTACGGACCTCATGAACAGACTTAGGAACCTTCCAATTCATCACCGCCTCAATCTTCTGAGGATCAACACGAATCCCCTCAGCAGAAACTACATGCCCAAGAAACACCACCTCCTTAAGCCAAAACTCACACTTGCTCAGCTTAGCATAAAGCTGATTCTCCAACAAAGCTTGCAGCACAGTCCTCAAATGCTCTTCATGCTCCTCCTCCGTACGCGAGTACACGAGGATATCATCAATGAACACCACAACGAACTTGTCCAGGTATTCATGAAACACACGATTCATCATGTCCATGAAAGCAGCAGGAGCATTTGTCAAACCAAACGGCATCACAAGGAACTCATAATGCCCATACCTTGTCCTGAAAGCTGTCTTAGGGACATCCACATCTTTCACCTTCAACTGATAATACCCTGACCTCAAGTCAATCTTAGAGAACACAGCAGCTCCCCGAAATTTATCAAAAAGATCATCAATTCTCGGTAAAGAATACCGATTCTTGATAGTCAACTTGTTCAGCTGACGATAATCAATGCACATCCTCATAGTGCCATCCTTCTTCTTCACAAACAAGACTGGTGCACCCCAAGGCGACACACTTGGCCGAATGAAACCACGATCAAGCAGCTCTTGCAAATGCGTCTTCAGCTCCTTCAGCTCCTTAGGTGACATTCTATAAGGAGTAATGGACACAGGAGTTGTATTCTCATACAGCTCAATTCCAAACTCCACCTCGCGATTAGGAGGTAAACCAGGCAACTCCTCAGGAAACACTCCAGGAAACTCCTTCACAATTCTGATATCTTGCACCCTCAACTCCTTAGAGCTAGGATTCATCACAAAAGCTAGATAAGCTTCACAACCTTGCCTCAGCATCCTGCTCGCCTCCAAAGAAGACACCACATTGGCAAGAAACATCACATTCTCACCCACCACAACAACATCATAATCATCCGCAAGCTTCAGCGAAACTCGCTTATTTTCACAATCCACAACAGCACGATGCTCAGCAAGCCAATCCATACCAAGGATCACATCAAAACCATAGAAAGGCAACTCCATAAGATCAACATGAAAAACATGCTCTTGAACAACCATAGGACACCTTCTATACAACTTTCGAGTCACAACAGTCTCACCAAAAGAACTAGTGACACGAACACCAACATCCAAAGACTCAACAGGCAAACCAAGCAATTCAGCAAGCTCACGCAAAATATATGAATGCGTAGATCCAGAATCTATCAAGGAAAGTAATGACAAGGATTGCAAAGTAAAGGTACCTGCAATCACATCCGCGTCATTCCTTCCTTCCCGCTGAGCATACACCCTAGCTTGACCTCCACCTTCAGGCTGAATAGCCACAACATGGGCCACTCCTCGACCACCTTCCTCTCTTTGCTGAAAATTACCACGGCCGTGCCCACGACCTCTCTGCGGTGCAGCAACAACAGTAGCACGCACTTGGCCACCAGCCAACATAGGACAATCTCGCCTCAAGTGGTCCGCAGATCCACAATTCCAGCATCCATTACCAGCTGCCGCAACAGGAGCTTGCACCTCCCTCACAGCATGAGGACAGTCACGCTTCATGTGACCACGTGAACCACAAATCCAACAAGCACTCGGGTCAGCTCTAGCATTGCCTCCACGCGCAGGTGCTCCACCACCTCTCTTAGCTGAGGACTGATACTTCTGATCGCGTCCTCTCTTGTTCCGTCCACCACCGGAACTATACTCAGCTGATCGCTTTCCAGCACCTGCTCCAGCACTTTTAGCAGATAAACCCAAGTTCATTTCAATATCCTTGGCTCGGCCCACCAACACATCAAAATCATCATACTCAGTGGCCAGCACATACATTTTCACATCCATCACTAAACCATAACGGAACCTTTCGCACCTTGCCCGCTCATCAGGTACCAGCTCCGGTGCATACTGACTGAGTCTAACAAACTGCACTTCATACTCAGCCACAGTCATGCTCCCTTGGGTAAGAGACATGAACTCACGCTTCTTTTCATCCAGGTACCTCACACCAAGATACCTCCTCTTGAACACATTCTGAATGAATGTCCAAGTTATGTCAGCTTCAGCCATCCCAGCTATAGTGGTCGTCCACCACGTATAAGCATCATCCTGTAGCAAGGATACAACACAACCCAGCTTTTGCACATCCGTGCAACTCATCTGACCATGATCCCCTTGGTACTCTCTAGCCAAGCTTCAGAACCTTCATCAGACATACCCCTGAACTCAGTCCCACCAAAGGTAGTCTCACTCCAGCATCTCCCTGATGCCCAGCTCCTTGAGCTCCAGCTACTGCCGCTCGAAAAGCACCAGCAATAGCTTGCACCAACATCGTCATGTCAGGCATAGCTTGCCCCTGACCAACCTCAGGTCCAGCAGCTCCAGCACCAGCTGCAGCTTCAGCTCTTTCACCCTTAGCACCACCACCACCAGGCGGAGGAGGAGGTAACACCGCACTACCCGCGTTTTCCTCATTCTCGTTCTCATTAGGAGCCGTAGCTGACACATTACTTCTCAACTCTCTACGTGGTGCCATACTTTAACCATGCAATCACAATGCAAATAAACAAAGTTAGGCCCAGCAAGGTAAGCAATCCAAGTACTCAAGCTCAATTTAATTTAAAATCAACATCATTACTTAGCTTTGATTTGGCAATGGGTACCCACAATATGCTACATCACAGCATACAACTCAATTGCATCAAAATCACAAGCCACTAAACATGCTTTCAATCAATCAAGCATACATAGCATACATACTTCAATCATGCAAACAATCATTCCCAATTACTCGAGAACTCAGCTCTGATACCACCAAATGTAACCCCCTTAACCCGGCCTAGACGGTTGACCCGAATTAAGAAAGTCACACGGGGAAAACCAAAGTCAACCCGAAAGTCAACCTTGACTAACGACCCTTTTTTTTCTTTTTAAACTTGTCTAGATGCTCATTAACCCTAATTATGATCATACAAACAACATACTCAAAGATCATAAACATCAGAGATCAAACAGGGACCCAATTGAACAATTTACAACTTTAGGGACCAAATTGTATATTCTGTAAATTACAAGGCCTTAACCCAAATTTAAGTTACCATCTTGAAATTAATCAGGTTTCATGCTTCTCAGTCAAATTTCAGCTCAAACGGACATTCCAAACTCACACAATTGCACAAACAAGATTCAGGACCAAAATGCAAACAATCCAAATCATTTAACTACCAATGTCAGCCCCCAACGGTCGACCGTTCCGAAACAGGCAGAGCCTGTTTCGAAACGCGGGGCCGTTCCGCAACGCGTACCGAAACAGGGGCTGGCAGAGGGCTTCCCGTTTCGAAACGGTGCCTACCGTTTCGGACGCCTGGGTTGATTCAAGGCACCCGTTCCGAAACGGTACACACTGTTCCGAAACGCCCTGCACAGAATGCAGTAAATTGCATGCTCAAACATACAATTGATCATCCAATCATGCTCCAAATGCTACCAAACTTTACCAGCAACTCATACTACATATAAGGGACATGTTTGCATCAACCAATCAACATATTATCATCATATACGAAAAGCCCCAATTCTAATGGCATGCTTCCTACACAAGCAAACCATTCAAGCATAAAACTTCCAAAACAAGCATATAATGGCCAATTACAAATACCAGCAATCTCAACAACATTCAACATACTTAGGGAGTACAAAACATCTCCCAAAACGTTCACAAAGGTTCCCCATTGCCAAATGCCCAAAAGCTAAAGTGTGTGTTTAAGGAAAACCTTCCCATACTTGAGCTTAATTTCTCACTTGGTTGCTTGCCTTCCTTGCTGCCCTCAAAGTTCCTTAATGTTCTGCATTATTGGTTTAAGAAAAAGAAAGAGAGTGTAAGCAATAGCTTAGTGAGGAATGCTCATTAAAAACCATTCAATAATGCACTATTAAAACACTTTATAAATCATGCTTCAAATCATCCTTTACTCATGCTCAAAGCAAATTAAACAAGCATTACATGCTTCCATATCATTACATGTCATATTGGCCACAAGTGATAAGTTTCATCTTTTTAAAACAAGTTTAACATAAGACTCACACATGGACTTTTAAACACCATTGTGATCTTATAACTTCCAAGAACCACACAAGGACTTTTAACCACCTTTGTGTTCTTCCCAAGGACTTTTAAACACCTTGGCCCCAAGGACTTTTAAACACCTTGGCCCATGGATTTTTAAACACCATGGCAAGGACCACACAAGGACTTTTAACCACCTTTGTGTCCTTAACAAGAATCATTCAAGGACTTTTAACCACCTTGATGTTCTTAAGTAACAAGGCTCACTCAAGGACTTTAAACCACCTTAGTGACCTTAACCTTTTCAAAACATCACTTGCCAATATACATCATTATCATCATATAATCCACTGTTTTAAAGCATTAAACCAAGCCATATTCATCATGCATTTTAAAGCATTAAACCACATTTATTCAATGTTCAAAACAATGAACTCTTACCTTGAGCTTCCTTCAACATATGGCTTACAAAATCAGCAATTACCATGCTAAAACATGCTTTCAAAACAGAATTTAAATCATGCAATAAACCACATTGCATCACAACCAAACCATGGCCACCACTTAGAGAGTTTTTCCGAAAACTTACACTTGAGCTTAGCAAAGTTGTTTAGACTTAAACTAAGCTCCCAAGACATTGGTTTCAAAGCTGAAAACCCATTTTCACTCACCGATTCCACTTCGCCTCTAGCCGAAGCACCAATCAAGCTTCCGGATCACCAACACTTTGATCCAAAGATGACTCCCCTGTTTTAGACACATCAAAGCAGAGGATTAATGCATCATCATGCATTAATAGCTTCAATGAAAGCACCTAAACTCGCTGCTCTCATCCACACTCCATTTTTGGCCACCAAACACAACCGAAAGTGCATCCAAACAACTCCTCAACAAAGCCCAGCCATAAACCATCAAAACCAAACATCCTTTAACATCATTTAACATCTAAAAAGAACCTAATAACATCCTTATACCTCCAGTAACATCAGATCCACAAGATCACACCAAAAACAACCTAGAAACACAAGCTAAACTTAGGAAACTCAACCTATCCGGGATTGCATTAATCAAAACTCAATTACTTATCAATTTAATGTTCATTTATCATCAAAAACACACTTCAAATCACTGATTTAACAGATCAAACGAAAATCTATCAAAAATCACCAAATCTTGCATTTTAAGCTAAGATCCACTTCACAACTTTAAAAGCCATTTATAAAACATTAATTAAGGATTGAGAACTTAGGAATTTCGGTAAAGAACTGATAGTTTAGAGGAGAAGGACGTTCTTACCTCCAAACTGGAGTTTCTCCTCTTTTGGAACCAAAAACCTTGAGGAATCAACTAGCAAATGGTGAGGTTTTGTTGATATGATGATTAGGAATCAAAAGAGAATTGAAAAGGAAGATTTGAGTGACAAAATCAGAAAGAAATGTCTGGAGAGAAAGTGTTTGGGTTGAGAGAAAATGAGAGAAAAGGAAAATTGAGAAATATGAGAAAGTTAGTTACAAATAGCCAAAATGATTTCCCTCCACTTTTCATTAGTTTTAAAATCAGAATTAAACCTTAAAATATCTTAGAAAATTCTGGAGAAACCCCCTTTGGAATAATAGCTCCTTAAAGATTCAAAGTTTCAATCCTTTCTGAAATAGTTATGCAACTTTCAAAAATTACATTTTGGTCACTAGCCAAAATGTCACCCTTCCAAACCTCATTTTGTAAAATTGATTTCACAGTTCACTTATATATATTAAAAGATGATTTTCGAACATTTTTCCATATTTTTAATGCAACCCGAACTAGGCTTTCCTAATTTCACCTTTTTAGATTCGAACATCACTTTGACCAAACCGGTCAATGCTCAAACTTCTAAGCCCAAAACCGGGGCGTTACAATGATTCCACCATTTCACCTCAAAAACTGACTTAAAACTATCAAGAGACTCAATGATCTCAAGAATTTCGGGATCTATATCAACAAAACCTCTTTTCAACATATTAACCATCTCAAAACTCAATTAAAATCAATCCAAAACAGAGCTTAACAAAACAAATTCGAAAATCAAGATTTCAACCATATTTTTAAAAGATTTTGATCTCAAATCAAAACTATAATGAAAACTCAACCAAAAACAGTAATTAGAAGCCAAAGATCTTGAGAATTTCAATAAAGAACTTTGATTAGAGGTTGAGAATGGGATTTACCTCCAATCCTTGCTTTCCTCAATGAATGACAAGTTTTCCTTAGCAAAATCTTGAAGAACTTGAAAGGATTCTTGAGAATTGTTTTGGAAATATTGAGAGAGTTTTTGGGAGAAAAGAATTCTGGAGAAAAATGAATTAAAATTGTGTTTGGATGAAAATTAGGAGAGGATGGTAGTTACGTGATGGAATCTCACAAATTAACACCTAACTAATTAAATAAAATAAAAACCAATTAAAGCTATTTAACTAAAACCATTTTAAACACATGTCATATTAAGGAAAGGCTAAATTGCCATAAAGACCCCTAAAGATTCTAAGATTTTGACTTCTCTTTTAAAAATCACATTTTCCACAGTTTTAAAAATTTGCAATTTGGTCACTACTCAAAATGTACCACTTCCGAAACTCTTTTTGTAAAAGTAATTTGAGCAACCTCTTAAACATATTTTTAGAGGATTTTAGCAATTTTTACCACATTTTTATCCTATCTCGATCCTTGATTTCCTTTAATAACCTTACGCTATTCGAACCGTTCTAGACTGGTCCGTCCCGATATCTAAAACATCTAGGCCCAAAGTCAGGGCATTACAGCCTCGAGGTGCGGAATCAAGTTGAAAACATGTTTTTCTTTATGGTTATTACAAGGGCAAGTATCTTAGGTTGCATTGCTTGAGGAGAAGCAATGGTTCGAGTTTGGGGTGTGTAAAGTGTCCACAACTTCTATATTTCATGCACATTCAATCTCATATTATTACTGTTTTTTAGTACATCTTAGGCATAATTAGGACCAAGTATTGCATTTCACAGTATTTATTTGCTTTGCCATGTTTTTATAGATTATCTTTTATTTGGTGAAGAGATGTATTGTTTTAGTGTACTTTTGGTTTTAGGTACTAAAGGCTGACAGAGGGAAAGATGAGCTGAGGATGTGATGCTGAGGCAGCGAACCAGGGAGTTGTACTGATGCAGTTCCAGTTAGAGACAACAACTGTCGAGTAGCTGCCGCCGACCACCTTACCGCCCAACACAGTAGACTATGGACTTGGAGAACTAGTGTGCGATCTGTAGAGCAAAAAATCCTGATTCTATCGGTGTTGTCCACTCGATTTTCTGACGTCTGTAGCAGCGTGTAGATCCGCCAAAGTTAAATCTCAAGATTGATTGTGGAACAAAGCAACATGATAAAGTCCACATTCAACTCAAACAATTCAACGTTTAAAGTCACATTTCAAGAAGGACTAGACCTAGCTATTGCCCATATATACTCATTGTAATTATAATTCAAGAAAGACGAGAGGTTTTCCTTAGGCATAGTTTAGGTTTTCTTGTCGCCGACATTTTCTAATTCTCCCTTTAGGTTTGGTTTATGTTGTAATTAGTTGTGACACGGTTGTTTAGGTTTTCAAGTTTGTTTTTGCTATAAAATACTTCTTGTTTTGCTTAATTCATGTTCTTCACATCCTTCAATTAGTTCAAAACGTTCAGTTGAGGAAGTATGTTAGTGCAATGGAATCAAGTTGAAAATAGGTTTTTCTTTCTAGGTATTACAAGGGCAAGTATGTTAAGTTTCATTGCTTGAGGACAAGCAATAGTTCGAGTTTGGGGGTGTGTAAAGTGTCCATAAGTTCTATATTTCATGCACATTCCATCTCATATTATTGATGTTTTTAGTACATCTTCAGCATAATTAGGACCATGCATTGCATTTTACAATATTTCTTTGATTTTCCATGTTTTTATAGATTATCTTTTATTCGGTGAAGAAAGGTACTATTTTAGTGTACTTTTGGTTTTAGGTACTAAATTCTGAAAGAGGGAAGAAGGAGTTGAGGATGTGATGCTGCGGCAGCGAACCAGGGAGCTGTACTGATGTAGTTCCAGACAAAGACAATAGCTGTCGAGTAGTTGCCGCCGCCCACCTTGCCGCCCAAGGCAGCATACTATGTATTCGGAGAACCGGATTGCGATCTCTAGAGCAAAAAATCTTGATTCTATCGGTGCTTTCCTCTCGATTTTCTGACGTCTATAGCAGCTTGTAGAGCCGCAGAAGTTAAATCTCGAGATTCCTTGCGAAACAATGCAACGTGATAAAGTCCACATTCAACTCAAAAAAGTTAGAGTTTAAAGTCACATTTAATGTGGAAAACTACTTTGAAGACTTATACCTCAAGATGGACTAGACCTAGCTAATGCCTTTATATACTCATTGTAATTCCAATTCAAGAAAGAGGAGTGGTTTTCCTTAGGCATAGTTTAGGTTTTCTTGTCGCCGACATGTTCTAATTCTCCCTTTGGGTTTGGGTTATGTTGTAATTAGTTGTGAGAACGATTGTTTAGGTTTTCAAGTTTGTTTTTGCAATAAAATACTCTTAGTTTGCTTAATTCATGTGCTTCACTTCCTTCAATTAGTTCTAAAAGTTCAGTTCAGGAAATCCATTGGTCGGGAACGAAAGTATCAAACTCACGAAAGAATTAAGCACTGTCTCATCATGACGAGGTGTTGACTAATTCGGCTTAGACATAAGTTCAAATTTTAGCGGCTAAAAGAAGCAACCAAACGTTGACTGTCTATGTCAGGTTTACGCTGAGATTGCTAGGTATTGCCTACATCACGTAGTAACATAATCCTAGCCACGACAACAGAAGGGACAGAGGAGAAGGATGAAGAACCTAAGTCTCCTCAGATCCGAATGCAGTGGGAAGGACGCATTGAAGATTATCGTCTTCCACCGCTTTTTCCTCAGCGGTTACAGAAGTTTAATCAGGAATCCCAGCTTAAGAAGATCAATGATATTTTTAAGCAGGTCCACATCAATATTCAACTGTTAGATGCTATCAAGGAGATGCATGGTTATGCCAAATTTCTCAAGGATGCTATGTCAAAGAAATCAAGACTTGGGGAATTTGAGACGGTTAAGATGACAGAAGGATGCATGACTATTCTGCACAAGCATCCACCCAAGAAAAAGAAGGATCCTGGGAGCTTCATAATACTGTGCATAATCGGAGATAAATTTGTGGGTAAGGCACTTTGTGATCTAGGTGCTAGTATTAATTTAATGCCAAAATATGTATTTCAGAAATTAGGTATTGGACGAGCACGACCCACAACAGTTATGTTGCAGCTGACAGACCGCTCTTATGTGCAACCGGAAGGAAAAATTGATGATATTCTGGTAAGAGTGGAGAAATTTATTTTTCCTGCTGACTTTCTTGTTTTAGATTGTGAAGCATATGAGAATGCACCAATCATATTGGGGAGACCCTTCTTAGCCACAAGAAGATCACTGATTGATGTAGAAAAAGGAGAACTCACTATGAGAGTGAATGATCAAGAGATCAAACTGAATGTTCTCCGAGTAATAAAGCACGTTGATGCAGAAGAAGAATGGAAGGCTATCACTGAAGTTATCCTTGACCAACCTTGCATCAGGTCGGACTGTCATGACATAAAATTTGGTCACTGCCCTAGCAGCCATTTAGAAGAATGTCATGGCAGCGACGACGACAGCAGCTCCTCAGATTCTGACATATCTGATACTGAAGATCATGAGGAGGTAAACTGGATAGGCAATCGTCTAGGTAAGTTATTCGAGCCCTTAAATTATACCTCGAATGAACATATCATCCAAAAGCCATCAACTGTAGAGCCACATGTTCTAGATCTTAAGCCCCTACCAAGGCAGCTCAAATATGTTTTTCTTGGATTAAATGATACCTTGCCCGTAATCATCTCTTCCAAGTTGATGCAGGAACAGGAACAACAGCTGATAGAGATGTTGCAGCAGCACAAAAGGGCTATTGGATGGACGATAGCTAACATCCAATGTATCAGTCCGACACTATGCATGCATAAAATCCTCTTAGAGGATGATCACAAGCCGACCATTGATGCCCAGAGACGTTTGAATGATGCTATGCGAGAAGTGGTCCGAAACGAAATTATCAAATGGCTAGATGTTGGGATAATTTATGCCATCTCGGATAGTAAGTGGGTGAGCCCGGTGCAGTGCGTTCATAAGAAAGGAGGAATAAACATGGTAACCAACGAAGAAAACGAGTTAATCCCAACCAGGACTGTGACCGGTTGGAGGGTTTGTATGGACTACCGGAAGCTTAACAAAGCTACTCGGAAGGACCACTTTCCCCTGCATTGATCAAATGCTTGATAGATTAGCGAGAAAGCCTTATTACTATTTTTTGATGGTTACTCAAGTTACAACCAAATAGCCATCACACTGGAGGATCAAGAGAAAACGACCTTCACTTGCCCGTACAATACTTACGCTTTTCGGAGGATGCCATTTGGACTTTGCAACGCACCATGTAATTTACTATGCTAGCAAAACACTCAACGATGCCCAAGTGAATTACACCACAACAGAGAAGGAATTGTTGGCTGTGGTGTTTTCAATTGACAAGTTCTGATCCTACATTCTTGGAGCGAAAGTGGTGGTCCACACAGACCACTCTGCACTGAAATAATTGTTTGCTAAGAAAGATTGAAAACCCAGACTGATTCGTTGGATTTTGCTGCTGCAAGAGTTCGACATAGAAATCAAGGACAAAAAGGGGACAGAGAACCAAGTTGCAGATCACTTGTCAAGATTAGAGAAAGGAAAGAGTCTCCCAACAGACGAGACACACATACTGGAGACCTTTCCTCACGAGCAGCTGTTCGCTGCCATAAGCATTGTCGCGACAGCCATGGCGGCAGGTAAGTTTTTTGAACTCCCCTGGTATGCTGATTTAGTTAATTATTTAGTGAGCGGAATATTTCCTCCTGACCTTAACTACCAAGCTAGGAAGAGGTTCCAAAATGATGTTAAGCATTATTATTGTGACAAACTTCTTCTTTTCAAAATGTGTGCAGATCAAATCATCAGAAGATGTGTACCACAGGATGAACAAGAAGATGTGCTTCACCACTGTCATGCTTCACCATATGGGGGACACTTGGGTGGTAACAAAACTGCTGCCAAGGTTTTGCAGTCTAGTTTTTATTGGCCTTCACTGTTAAAGGATGCCCAAGCATTCTACAAAAGTTGTGATACATGTCAACGGACTGGAAATATCTGAAGAAGACATGAGATGCCGTTGCAAAACATTCTTGAAGTCGAAATCTTCGACGTTTGGGGGATTGATTTTATGGGACCGTTCCCAGTATCATGTGGGAATTTGTATATATTCATGGCAGTGGACTATGTGTCCAAATGGGTAGAAGCGATCGCCACATAGAAAAATGATTCCAAGACTATTCAGAGGTTTTTGCACAAGAACATTTTTTCCAGATTTGGCATCCCTAAGGCGATCATCAGTGCTGAAGGGAGGCATTTTGATAACTGGGTAATAGCTGCTTCCTTAAAGAAATATGGTTTCAAACATCAGATCGCAATAGTTTACCACCCTCAGACCAATGGACATGATGAATTATCAACCAGAGAGGTAAAGAACATTCTTGAGAAGATGGTTAAGCCAACTCGAAAGGACTGGTCTCTACACCTCAATGTTGTACTCTGGGCCTAAAGAACAACGTTGAAAACTCCATTGGGAATGTCACCCTACCGGCTGATTTATGGAAAAACATGCCATTTACCTGTTGAGATTGAGCACAGAGCATATTGGGCCATCAAGGCAGTGAATATGGACTTGGAAAAGGCAGGACAAAAAAGGCTACTTGACTTGAATGAGATTGAAGAAATTCAAGCAATGGCCTATGACAACGCAATGATCTACAAGGACAAGACAAAAAAGTGGCATGACAAGAAACTGCTGCCACGACAGTTCTACCCAGGGCAGTTCGTATTGTTTTTCAACTCTAGGTTGAAACTCTTCCCAGAAAATTTGAAATCTAGACGATCCGACCCGTTTCAAGTGGTGCAAGATTTTTCTCACGGTGCCATCACGATCAAATCCATAAAAGACGGGCGCCAATTTAAAGTCAACAGACAGAGATTAAAGCATTATCTGGGGACTGAAGCCCCAAGAATACAGGAACTGGTTACTTTAGGAGATGCCCCTCTTGGCATCCCAAATTTAACTTAACTTTATTTTATTATTATTTATTTATTTATATATATTATTTATTAGGACATTGGAATTAATTTTTTAGGAACGAAGTTTTTAATTTTATTATTTTTAGGAAATAAAGGAGACAAGGAGAAGAGAAGAAGTGAACTCAGCCCACCATCGCACTATCAGCCCAAAAAGCCCAAAATAGGAGCCTCTCGTTACAGCTACCGTGACAGACGCAAAAAATCCAGCCTGTCGGCACGTTGTCGCGGCAGACACGCAAACGCGTAACAAACGCGCAACAGACATGGAAACGCGTAATAGACGCGTCAAAAACTGCGTAACAGCTGGCCCTGTTATTCTCGCCTGCCGTTACAGCTCTAATGGGCAGCAAACTCCTCATCTACATAAACCTCGTTTTACTATTCATTTTCACTTCACTTTTACTCTCTCTACTTGTTTCCTCTCTAGAATTTCATTTGCTTTCATTTTTTCTACAGTCTCTTGCAACCATGAGTACCAGAAACACCCGACAGCAGCCACTCCCAGCTCCTTCCAAGGCAGATATATGTGGGAGGAAAAAGGCTTCATCTACAGCAAACGAACGGAGAATCTCGGGCTCAAACCATTCATAGCCCGTAAGATCAGAGCTCCACATAGGCAGATGTTTGTTGAGCAACCTTAAGAGATGAACGTCACCTTAGTCAGATAATTTTATGCTGCCGTGAACAGCAGAGACGCGACAGTAGTGACAGTTCGTGGGAAGGAAATCCCCTTTGAGCAAGAGTACATCAACACCCTTTATGGATTCTACGTCGGCGGAAGGGAAGATGGGCATCAGAGATTCGTGGAGAGCCTGGAGGCAGCAGATTATGATGCTGTCATGGCAGAACTCATCGAAGAAGGAACCCAGTGGAACATCTATCCCAAACACCGAAGGATGGTGAAACGAGTTCAACTCACTCCCGAGGCGAAACTGTGGAACGCCTTTGTGAAAAGGAGGATCATGCCGTCCTCACACAATAGCATAGTGGATAAGCCGAGGTTAGCTCTTGTTCATTCTATCTTAAACGAGAGACCCATAAATGTAGGATGATACATTCGGGAGGGGATTTTGGATTGTGCATTTCGGCCATTGGGACCACTTGTCTTCCCTTACCTCATAACAACCCTCTCCCGTGGCCACAATGTCCCTAAAGTTGTTGAGGATTTAAGAATCTGAGGAAAAGGATGGACGAAGAGGAACATCCTTAGCTTGATGGAGCTGAAAGCTGCAACGCCAATATCCAGCTTCAACCCATCTGCCGCGGCAGGTGAGCCGACAGAGCCCACCCAAACAGATACTGCCGCAACAAAACCAAGGCAACCCACAGTAGCAGCGCCCACAGTCGACTCCTCTAACTAAATCCTTGCCACCCTGTAGAAAATGGAGGAACGATGGTTGGGCCTGATGAGCTTTATTCGGGACTTCACAACAGCTACGGTACATTTCATTAAAAGCAATTTAAATTTTCCAGATGTATTGTTTCCTGCTTTCCCCGATCATTATTTTGCTTCCCCCACCCCTGCCCATACCCCTACCCTTGCTGCCACACTTAGAACACCGTCTGTCGCGTCCTCCCTAACCCCGGCCACGAAGGCTGCAGGCGGCAGCCACACTGCCACATCATCTGCTAGGGGAAAAGAGAAAAGAACCCATGTCCGACCTCGACAAGTACATAGCTGGTTTCTCCTCTTCCTCAATTTGTGAGGAATCCGATGAAGAGCCCTCTTTCAAGAGGAACCTGTCCAAAGAATTCACCCAAATGAAACGGCAGAAACCCAAAACCGAAGTTGGATCATTCGGCCAAGGGAAATCCGGCAGCAACAACAACAGCAGCAACAACTCTTCTAAGGAGGTTTAGGTGCTGCAGAAACCACCCTCACCAACCCGCATTCAGCCTCCGAGGGAAGCCAAGAAAATGACCACCTCTGTCTCTCCTAGCCATCTGCCGGCACCAACGAGGAAAGTCACTGCCCGCCGGAAGATTCAGATCAACATCAGCAGCAGCAGCAGTGACGACATCGGTTAAAATTTAAGTTTATTTTCTTATATTTGTTGTATGCTATTTTGTTATAATTGTGATGTTGTTTTTATTTTCTCTTTATCATTTTGTCATCATGCATTGAGGACAAAGCAACCCTTGAGTTTGGGGGTGGTATCCCTCCATTAATGAAGTGTCTTTATGTTTAGAAATTGTGTCTAAGTGTTAGTTTATTATTGCTTAAAAAAAATTGGCTTAAGTCTTTGAACTGAACTTACCTACCGTGACAACCTCTATCGTGGCAGTGCCTTTAGGATAGTTTAGGAGCAGTTTAGAGCCTTACTATAGTTCTGATTCTTGAACACCATTTGTGACTTTTTATACTGTCTAGAACTCTACTGGTAAACTAGAATAGGGAAAAGCGTAACACTTGAATTGCCCATAAAGGTGCCTAACACTGGCTCTAGGAAAAGAAGTTAAGAAAAAGTAGACTCAATACACATAGTGGTGCCCGAAACCGGCTCTAGGAAGTTAGCTAGAGGTGCCCGAAACTGGCTCTAGTCAAACTTAAACTAAGAAAAGAGAATCGAGTCTAACTAAAAACTAAAGGAGCCTAAGAATTGCCTCCAAAAAAGATGAAAGTTAGCATAAAAATTCAAGATATAAGCTTAGCTATTCTAATAAACTAATGGAGTCTAGGCATATAATTGTTCACAAAACATGCACACACTACACGAGAACTATAACAAGGTTCCAGATGAATCCTGAATTATCCAACAGGGTGTTGCTCACAATAGGGAATGAATGGTAGGTAAGGAAAAGTTCATTGTTTTAAGCCAAACAATTTTTTATTTCTTTTTTAGGTCTTAATTGCTTGAGGGCAAGCAAAAACTTGAGTTTGAGGTGCGTTGAGTGTGTAAAAGTTCTATATTTTCCCCCTATTTAACCCATATTTCTGATGCATTCAAGCATAATTCATTGCATTTAGGATAGATTTCATTCATACATCATAATTATATTAAATGGAAAAGTTTCTGCTGAAATTGGTTACTTTTGCAGGTAGCTACTATAGCAGACTCAGTGCAGTGGAGAAGCAGAGTTGGAACAAAGGACTGCAGACGAGAAAGACGATGTTGACATCGTCTGCCATGGCAGCCAATGACGACAGCAATAATGAAGGGAAGAAGTGAAGTGGAGCTAGACAGAAAGAGGAAATTTAGCCGGTCTGTCGTGGAGCACTCTTATATTTTTCTGAGCCCTAGATCAGAATGAAGGCCAAGCCCAATGTTCAAGGAAGAAACTCCAAGCAAGAAGAGAGGACGAATTAAAGACATCTACTTTGAAGATTTAGTCTTTAATAGAGTTGCACTTTAATTTAATCTTGTATTCTTGCCATATTAGAAAACTTGAACCCAAGGCCTATATAAAGGCATGTAATTCGACCTAGGGAAGGATATCTCATTCTTTAGCCATCTTCCCCTAAACCCTAGTCGTTTTCCCCCTTCTCAACATGTTCTAAACTTCCTCTAGGGCTAAGGGTTGATTCTGTAAAGTAGTTGCAAGGATTGCATTGTTTTAGGATTTTTTTTCTGTTCAATAAAATAGACTTCAAGTTTTCTTATTCTGGTTTTCAACATCTTGCAAGAGTATCGAGAGAGCATTGTGAGATTACACATTTACTTAATATCGGGAGAGTTAAGTATACAAAAGGAATAAGTACGTGTTCTCTAGTTTATGGTTGAACTATCTCGGACCTAGGGATAGGACGAGGTTAAGTGGCTAAGGAAGAATTCAACAACATCGGTGTTCATCCTTCGATTCACGCCGGGAGGTATCATCAAAGACGTGTTCATCGACAGACTTGGACCTAGGGATAGGCCAAGGCATGGCAGGCATTCTTGCAAAGCTTGAAGTACTGAGTTGTGTGTTCACTGCAGCGACAACAACAAACCGCTACTGCAGCAGGTGCTGCTGTAACGCCCTGGTTTTGGGCTTAGGAGTTTTGGGCGTTGACCGATTTGGTCAAAGTGCTGTTCGAATCTAAAAAGGTGAAATTAGGAAAGCCTAGTTCGGGTTGCATTAAAAATATGGAAAAATGTTCTAAAATCATCTTTTAATATAATTAAGTGAACTGTGAAATCAATTTTGGAAAAAGAGTTTTGGAAGTGTGACATTTTGGCTAGTGACCAAAATGTAATTTTCGAAAGTTTGGTGACTGTTTTATAAAGGGTTGAAACTTTGAATCTTTAAGGAGCTATTTTCCCAAAGGGAGTTTCTCCATATTTTTCTAAGATATTTTGAGACTTAATTCTGATTTTAAAGATATAGAAAAGAGGAGGGAAAATCATTTTAGATATTTTTGCAACTAACTCCCTATTTTCTCAATTTCCTTTCTCTCATTTTCTCTCAACCCAAACACTTTCTCTCCAGAGAATTTGATCTGATTTTCTCACCTAAATTCCTCCTTTCAACTCTCTTTTGATTCCTAATCAACAAATCTACAAAACCTCATCATTTGCTACTTGATTCATCAAGGTTTTAGATTCCAAAAAGAGGAGAAACTCAAGTTTGGAGGTAAGAACGTCCTTCTCCTCTAAACTATCAGTTCTTTACTGAAATTCCTAAGTTTTCAATCCTTATTTGATGTTTTATTAAAGGCTTTTGAGTTGTGAATTGGATCTTGGCTTATAATGCAAGATTTGGTGATTTTAGATGATTTTCGTTAGATCTGATTAATCTGTGATTTGAGATGTGTTTTTGATGTTAAATGAACTCTAAATTGATAAGGAATTGAGTTTTGATTAATGCAATCCCGGATAGGTTGAGTTTCCTAAGTTTAGTTTGTGGTTCTTGTTTGTTTTTGAGGTGATCTTGTGGATCTGATGTTGCTGGAGGTATAAGGTTGTTAATAGGTTGTTTTTAGATGTTAAATGATGTTAAAGGATGTGTGGTTTTGTTGGTTTATGGCTGGGCTTGGTTTAGAAGTGGTTTGGATGCATTTTCGGTTGTGTTTGGTGGCCGAAAAAGGAGTGTGGATGAGAGCAACGAGTTTAGGTGCTTTCATTGAAGCAATTAATGCATGATGATGCATTAATCCTCTGCTTTGATGTGTTAAAACAGGGGAGGCATCTTTGGATCCAAGAATTGTTGATCCGGAAGCTTGATTTGGTGCTTCGGCAAGAGGCGAAGTGGAATCGGTGAGTGAAATTGGGTTTTCGGCTTTGAAACCAATGTCTTGGGAGCTTAGTTTAAGTCTAAACAACTTTGCTAAGCTCAAGTGTAAGTTTTCGGAAGTACTCTCTAGTGGTGGCCATGATTTTGTTGTGATGCAATGTGGTTTAATTGCATGTTTTAAATACTGTTTTGAAAGCATGATTTTAGCATGGTATTTGCTGTTTTTGTAAGCCATATGTTGAAGGAAGCTCAGGGTAAGAGTTCCTTGTTTTTGAGCATTGATTAAATGTGGTTTGATGCTTTTAAGTGCATGATGAATATTGCTTGGTTTAATGCTTTAAAACAGTGGATTTAATGATGGAAATGATGTATATTGGCAAGTGATGTTTTGAAAAGGGTAAGGTCACTAAGGTGGTTAAAAGTCCTTGAGTGAGCCTTGTTACTTAAGAACATCAAGGTGGTTAAAAGTCCTTGGATGGTTCTTGTTGTGGACACCAAGGTGGTTAAAAGTCCTTGTGTGATCCTTTCCATGGTGTTTAAAAGTCCATGGGGCCAAGGTGTTTAAAAGTCCTTGGGGCCAAGGTGTTTAAAAGTCCTTGGGGTGAAACTTGCTACGGACACAAAGGTGGTTAAAAGTCCGTGTGTGGTCCTCATTCATGGTGTTTAAAAGTCCATGGCCAAGGTGTTTAAATGTCCTTGGGGCCAAGGTGTTTAAAAGTCCTTGGGGTGAAAGTTGATGAACTTGTTTTTAAAGAAATGGAACTTATCACTTGTGGCCAATATGACATGTTATGATATGAAGCATGAGATGCTTGTTTTAAGTATGCTTTTGAGCATGTGCAAATGTTGATTTGAAGCATGATTTATAAATGTTTTATAAATGCATTATTGAATGGTTTTTATGAGCATTCCTCACTAAGCTTTTGCTTACGCTCTCTTCGTTTTCTTAAATCAATAATGCAGAACATTAGAGTACTTTGAGGGCAGCAAGGAAGGCAAGCAATCAAGTGGTGGTAAAGCTCAAAGTATGGAAGGTTTTCTTAAGAACATTTAGCTCTCGGTAACTTGGCAATGGGGGACCAATGTGTATGTTTTGGGAGATGTTTGGAACTCCCTAAGTATGTTGAATGTTGATGAGAATGTTGGTTTTTGTGTTTAGCCATTATATGCTTGAATTGGAAGTTTATGCTTGAATGGTTTGCTTGTGTAGGAAGTATGCCTATAGAATTGGGGCTTTTTGTATATGATGTTATTTGGTCGATTTGTTGATGCATGTAAGTCACATATATGTTGAATTGCATGCTGGTAAAGTTTGGTAGCATTTGGAGCATGTTTGGATGATTAATTGCATGTTTAAGTAAGCTTTATGCTGCAATCTGTGCAGGGCGTTTCGGAACAGTGCACACCGTTTCGGAACGGGTGCCTTGAATGAACCCAGGCGTCCGAAACGGTTGGCACCGTTTCGAAACGGAAAGGCCACTGCCAGCCCCTGTTCCGGTACGCGTTGCGGAACGGCCCGTGTTTCGAAACGGGTTCAGCCTGTTTCGGAACGGTCGACCGTTGGGGGCTGACATTGGCAGTTAAATGTTTTGAATTGTTTGCGTTTTAGTCCTGAATCTTGTTTGTGCAATTGTATGAGTTCGGGAAGTCCTTTTGAGCTGAAATTTCACAGAGAAGCATGAAAATTGATTAATTTCAAGTTGGTAACTTAAATTTGGGTTAAGTCTTCATATTTATCAGAAATTACAATTTGGTCCATAAAGTTGTAATTTGTTCAATTGGGTCCCTGTTTGATCTCTGATGTTTGTGATCTTTGAATATGTTGTTGTGTGATCACAATTAGGGCTAATGCGCATCTAGACAAGTTTAAAATAAAAAAGGGTTGTTAATCAAGGTTGACTTTCAGGTTGACTTTGGTTTTCCCCGTGTGACTTTCTTAATTCGGGTCAACCGTCTAGGCCGGGTTAAGGGGGTTACATTTGGTGGTATCAGAGCTGAGTTCTCGAGTAATTGGGAATGAATGTATGCATGATTGAAGTATGTTTGCCTTGTATGCTTGTTGATCGAAAGACTGTTTAGTGGCTTGTGATTTGTATGCAATTGAGTTGTATGCAGTGATGTAGCATGATGTGGGTACCCATTGCCAAATCGAAGCTAATGAAATGTTGTTGATTTTGAATGAAATTGAGCTTGAATACTTGGATTGCTTACCTTGCTGGGCCTGACTTTGTTTTATTTACATTGTGATTGCATGGTAATAGTATGGCACCACGTAGAGAGTTACGAGGTAGTGTGCGAGCTACGGCTCCTAATGAGAACGAGAACGAGGAGAACACGGGTAGTGCGGTGTTACCCCCTCCTCCACCTGGTGGTGGTGCTGGAGGTGAGAGAGCTGAAGCTGCAGCTGGTGCTAGAGCTGCTGGACCAGAGGTTGGTCAGGGGCAAGTTATGCCTGATATGTCTATGTTGGTACAAGCTATTGCGGGTGCTTTTCGAGCAGCAGTAGCTGGAGCTCAAGGAGCTGGGCATCAGGGAGATGCTGGAGTTAGACTACCTTTGGAGCGTCTGCGCAGTCTAGGTGGGACTGAGTTCAGGGGTATGTCTGCTGAAAGTTCGGAAGCTTGGTTAGAGAGTAACAAGCGTATCTTGGGTCAGATGAGCTGCACGGATGTGCAAAAGCTGGGATGTGTTGTGTCCTTGCTGCAGGACGATGCGTATACGTGGTGGACGACCACCATAGCTGGGATGGCTGAAGCTGATGTTACTTGGACATTCTTTCAGAATGTGTTCAAGAGGAGATATCTTGATGAAAAGAAGCGTGAGTTCATGTCTCTTACCCAAGGGAGCATGAGTGTGGCTGAGTATGAGGTGCAGTTTGTGCGACTCAGTCAGTATGCACCTGAGCTGATACCTGATGAGCGGGCAAGGTGCGAGAGGTTCCGTTATGGTCTTGTGACGGATGTTAAAATGTATGTGCTGGCCACTGAATATGATGATTTTGATGTGTTGGTGGGCCGAGCCAAGGATATAGAGATGAACTTGGGTTTATCTGCGAGAAGTGCTGGAGCAAGTGCTGGAAAGAGATCAGCTGAGTTTAGTTCCGGAGGTGGACGGAACAAGAGGGGACGTGATCAGAAGTATCAGTCCTCAGCCAAGAGAGGTGGTGGTGTACCTGCTAGAGAAGGCAATGCTAGAGCTGATCCGAGTGCTTGCTGGATCTGTGGTTCACGTGGTCACATGAAGCGTGACTGTCCTCGTGCTATGAGAGAGGTGCAAGCTCCTGTTGTGGCAGCTGGGAATGGATGCTGGAATTGTGGTTCTGTAGACCACTTGAGGCGAGATTGTCCTAGGTTGGCTGGTGATCAGGTGCGTGCTCCTGTTGTTGCTGCACCACAGAGAGGTCGTGGGCGCGGCTGTGGTAATTTCCAGAGGCGGGAGGAAGGTGGTCGTGGAGTAGCCCATGTTGTGGCTATTCAGCCGGAGGGTGGAGGCCAAGCGAGGGTGTATGCTCAGCGTGAGGGAAGGAATGATGCTGATGTGGTTGCAGGTACCTTTACTTTGCAATCCTTGTCATTGCTTTCTTTGATTGATTCTGGATCTACGCATTCATATATTCTGCGTGAGCATGCTGAATTGCTTGGTTTACCTGTTGAGTCTTTGGATGTTGGTGTTCGTGTCACTAGTTCTTTTGGTGAAAATGTTGTGACTCGAAAGCTTTTTAGAAGGTGTCCTTTGGTTGTTCAAGAACATGTTTTCCATGTTGATCTTATGGAGTTGCCCTTTTATGGTTTTGATGTAATCCTTGGTATGGATTGGCTTGCTGAGCATCGTGCTGTTGTGGATTGTGAAAATAAGCGGGTTTCGCTTAAGCTTGCGGATGATTATGAAGTTGTTGTGGTGGGTGAGAATGTGAAGTTTCTTGCCAATGTGGTATCTACCCTGGAGGCGAGCAGGATGCTGAGGCAAGGTTGTGAAGCTTATCTAGCTTTTGTGATGAATCCAAGCTCTAAGGAGTTGAGGGTGCAAGATATTAGGGTTGTGAAGGAGTTTCCTGGAGTGTTTCCTGAGGAGTTGCCTGGTTTACCTCCTAATCGCGAGGTGGAGTTCGGAATTGAGCTGTATGAGAATACAACTCTTGTGTCCATTACTCCCTATAGAATGGCACCTAAGAAGCTGAAGGAGCTGAAGACACAATTGCAAGAGTTGCTTGACCGTGGTTTCATCCGGCCGAGTGTGTCGCCTTGGGGTGCACCAGTCTTGTTTGTGAAAAAGAAGGATGGCACTATGAGGATGTGCATTGATTACCGTCAGCTGAACAAGTTGACTATCAAGAATCGGTATCCTTTGCCGAGGATTGATGATCTCTTTGATCAATTTCGGGGAGCTTCTGTGTTCTCTAAGATTGACTTGAGGTTAGGGTATTATCAGTTGAAGGTGAAGGATGTGGATGTGCCTAAGACAGCTTTCAGGACAAGGTATGGGCATTATGAGTTTCTTGTGATGCCGTTTGGTTTGACAAATGCTCCTGCTGCTTTCATGGATATGATGAATCGTGTGTTTCATGAATACCTGGACAAGTTCGTTGTGGTGTTCATTGATGATATCCTCGTGTACTCGCGTACTGAGGAGGAGCACGAAGAGCATTTGAGGATTGTTTTGCAAGCTTTGTTGGAGAATCAGCTTTATGCTAAGCTGAGCAAGTGTGAGTTCTGGCTTAAGGAGGTGGTGTTTCTTGGGCATGTGGTCTCAGCTGAGGGGATTCTTGTTGATCCTCAGAAGATTGAGGCGGTGATGAATTGGAAAGTTCCTAAGTCTGTTCATGAGGTCCGTAGTTTCCTTGGTCTGGCGAGATACTACCGAAGGTTTGTGGATGGTTTTTCCAAGATTGTTGCTCCTTTGACAAAGCTGTTGCAAAAGGATGTTAGGTATGAGTGGACGGAAGCGAGACAACAAGCTTTTGAGAAGCTTAAGGCGGCTTTGACGCAAGCTCCTATCTTGGTTCAGCCTGAATGAGGGAAAGAGTTTGTGGTCTATAGTGATGCATCCTATGTTGGTTTGGGATGTGTGCTGATGCAAGAGGGTAAGGTTGTGGCTTATGCATCGCGGCAGTTGAAAGTGCATGAGCGCAACTATCCTACGCATGACATTGAGCTGGCTGCAGTGGTTTTTGCTCTGAAGATCTGGAGACATTATCTGTATGGTGAGAAGTGTACTGTGTACACGGATCACAAGAGTTTGAGGTATCTGATGTCTCAGAAGGAGTTGAATCTTAGGCAGCGGCGTTGGTTGGGGTTGCTCAAGGACTATGATCTGACGATTGAGTATCATTCTGGAAAAGCTAATGTTGTTGCGGATGTCTTGAGTAGGAAGGTAGCTGTTGAGCTGAGGGCTATGTTTGCTAGCTTGAGCATATCGCGAGATGGTTGTCTTGTCGCTGAGTTGCAAGTGAAACCATCTTTGGTTCAGTTGATCAAGGAAAAGCAGTTGCTGGATGATTCCTTGGTGTCTCATGTTCAGGATATCGCGGAGGGTAGGCCTTCGGATTTCTTCTTTAATGATGATGGTGTGTTGTGTTTTGGGAGTCGGATAGTAGTGCCTGCTGATGCTGAGTTGAGGCGTGCTATTCTGACTGAAGGTCATAGTAGTCCTTTTGCTATGCACCCTGGTAGTACTAAGATGTATCGTGATCTTCGTGATGAGTACTATTGGGTGGGTTTGAAGAGGGATGTTGCAGAGTTTGTGAGCAAGTGTTTGGTGTGTCAGCGAGTTAAGGCTGAGCATCAGGTTCCTTCAGGGTTGTTGCAACCGTTGAAAATCCCTGAATGGAAGTGGGAGAGGGTTACCATGGATTTTGTATCTGGTTTACCTTTGTCTCCTTCGAAGAAGAATTCTGTTTGGGTGATTGTGGATCGTCTGACGAAGTGTGCGCATTTCTTGCCTGTGCATACTACGTTTTCCTTGGATAAGCTGGCAGAGCTGTACATTGCTGAGATTGTGCGGCTGCATGGTGTGCCTAAGTCGATTGTGTCGGATAGGGATCCGAGGTTCACATCGCGTTTCTGGCAGTGTTTGCATCAAGCTCTGGGTACAAGGTTGCATTTCAGTACATCCTATCATCCTCAGTCAGATGGTCAGTCTGAGCGAGTTATTCAGATCTTGGAGGATATGTTGAGGTGCTGCGTGATTGAGTTCCAAGGTTCTTGGGAGAAGCATCTGCTTTTGGTTGAGTTCGCTTATAACAACAGTTATCAGGCGAGTATACAGATGGCACCTTATGAGGCTTTGTACGGGAGGAAGTGTAGGACTCCTCTTTGTTGGGCTGAAACTGGTCAAAAGTTGGTTTCGATGCCGGCTTTGTTGAAAGGGACCACCGAGAAGGTGAAGCTCATTTGTGAGCGGTTGAAGGCTGCCTCTGATCGGCAAAAGTCTTACGCGGACTTGAAGCGTAAGGAGATAGAGTATGCGGTGGGTGACCGTGTGTTCTTGAAGGTTTCGCCTTGGAAGAAGGTGATGAGGTTTGGCCGAAAGGGTAAGTTGAGCCCTAGGTACATTGGACCATATGAGGTGGTTGAGCGTGTGGGTCCTGTTGCGTATCGGTTGAGGTTACCTCAAGAGTTGGAGAAGATTCATGATGTGTTCCATGTTTCTATGCTCCGGAAGTATAGATCTGATCCTTCGCATGTGATGCCTGTGGAGGAAGTGGTTTTGAATCCGGATTTGACCTATGATGAGGAACCGGTGAAGGTTCTGGATTCGGATAGCAAGGTTCTTCGTGGCAAGACCATTGAGTTGGTGAAGGTGCTGTGGAAGCATCGAGGTGTTGAGGAAGCCACGTGGGAGCGGAAGGAAGACATGCTGAAGCAGTTTCCTTATCTCTTTCCTTCAGGTAAATTTCGAGGACGAAATTTCTTAAGGGGGGGGGGAGAGTTGTAATGCCCCGGTTTTGGGCTTAGGAGTTTTGGGCGTTGACCGGTTTGGTCAAAGTGCTGTTCGAATCTAAAAATGTGAAATTAGGAAAGCCTAGTTCGGGTTGCATTAAAAATATGGAAAAATGTTCTAAAATCATCTTTTAATATAATTAAGTGAACTGTGAAATCAATTTTGGAAAAAGAGTTTTGGAAGTGTGACATTTTGGCTAGTGACCAAAATGTAATTTTCGAAAGTTTGGTGACTGTTTTATAAAGGGTTGAAACTTTGAATCTTTAAGGAGCTATTTTCCCAAAGGGAGTTTCTCCAGATTTTTCTAAGATATTTTGAGACTTAATTCTGATTTTAAAGATATAGAAAAGAGGAGGGAAAATCATTTTAGATATTTTTGCAACTAACTCCCTATTTTCTCAATTTCCTTTCTCTCATTTTCTCTCAACCCAAACACTTTCTCTCCAGAGAATTTGATCTGATTTTCTCACCTAAATTCCTCCTTTCAACTCTCTTTTGATTCCTAATCAACAAATCTACAAAACCTCATCATTTGCTACTTGATTCATCAAGGTTTTAGATTCCAAAAAGAGGAGAAACTCAAGTTTGGAGGTAAGAACGTCCTTCTCCTCTAAACTATCAGTTCTTTACTGAAATTCCTAAGTTTTCAATCCATATTTGATGTTTTATTAAAGGCTTTTGAGTTGTGAATTGGATCTTGGTTTATAATGCAAGATTTGGTGATTTTTGATGATTTTCGTTAGATCTGATTAATCTGTGATTTGAGATGTGTTTTTGATGTTAAATGAACTCTAAATTGATAAGGAATTGAGTTTTGATTAATGCAATCCCGGATAGGTTGAGTTTCCTAAGTTTAGCTTGTGGTTCTTGTTTGTTTTTGAGGTGATCTTGTGGATCTGATGTTGCTGGAGGTATAAGGTTGTTAATAGGTTGTTTTTAGATGTTAAATGATGTTAAAGGATGTGTGGTTTTGCTGGTTTATGGCTGGGCTTGGTTTAGAAGTGGTTTGGATGCATTTTCGGTTGTGTTTGGTGGCCGAAAAAGGAGTGTGGATGAGAGCAGCGAGTTTAGGTGCTTTCATTGAAGCAATTAATGCATGATGATGCATTAATCCTCTGCTTTGATGTGTTAAATCAGGGGAGGCATCTTTGGATCCAAGAATTGTTGATCCGGAAGCTTGATTTGGTGCTTCGGCAAGAGGCGAAGTGGAATCGGTGAGTGAAATTGGGTTTTCGGCTTTGAAACCAATGTCTTGGGAGCTTAGTTTAAGTCTAAACAACTTTGCTAAGCTCAAGTGTAAGTTTTCGGAAGTACTCTCTAGTCGTGGCCATGATTTTGTTGTGATGCAATGTGGTTTAATTGCATGTTTTAAATACTGTTTTGAAAGCATGATTTTAGCATGGTATTTGCTGTTTTTGTAAGCCATATGTTGAAGGAAGCTCAGGGTAAGAGTTCCTTGTTTTTGAGCATTGATTAAATGTGGTTTGATGCTTTTAAGTGCATGATGAATATTGCTTGGTTTAATGCTTTAAAACAGTGGATTTAATGATGGAAATGATGTATATTGGCAAGTGATGTTTTGAAAAGGGTAAGGTCACTAAGGTGGTTAAAAGTCCTTGAGTGAGCCTTGTTACTTAAGAACATCAAGGTGGTTAAAAGTCATTGGATGGTTCTTGTTGTGGACACCAAGGTGGTTAAAAGTCCTTGTGTGATCCTTTCCATGGTGTTTAAAAGTCCATGGGGCCAAGGTGTTTAAAAGTCCTTGGGGTGAAACTTGCTACGGACACAAAGGTGGTTAAAAGTCCTTGTGTGGTCCTCATTCATGGTGTTTAAAAGTCCATGGCCAAGGTGTTTAAATGTCCTTGGGGCCAAGGTGTTTAAAAGTCCTTGGGGTGAAAGTTGATGAACTTGTTTTTAAAGAAATGGAACTTATCACTTGTGGCCAATATGACATGTTATGATATGAAGCATGAGATGCTTGTTTTAAGTATGCTTTTGAGCATGTGCAAATGTTGATTTGAAGCATGATTTATAAATGTTTTATAAATGCATTTTTGAATGGTTTTTATGAGCATTCCTAACTAAGCTTTTGCTTACGCTCTCTTCGTTTTCTTAAATCAATAATGCAGAACATTAGAGTACTTTGAGGGCAGCAAGGACGGCAAGCAATCAAGTGGTGGTAAAGCTCAAAGTACAGAAGGTTTTCTTAAGAACATTTAGCTCTCGGTAACTTGGCAATGGGGGACCAATGTGTATGTTTTGGGAGATGTTTGGAACTCCCTAAGTATGTTGAATGTTGATGAGAATGTTGGTTTTTGTGTTTAGCCATTATATGCTTGAATTGGAAGTTTATGCTTGAATGGTTTGCTTGTGTAGGAAGCATGCCTATAGAATTGGGGCTTTTTGTATATGATGTTATTTGGTCAATTTGTTGATGCATGTAAGTCACATATACGTTGAATTGCATGCTGGTAAAGTTTGGTAGCATTTGGAGCATGTTTGGATGATTAATTGCATGTTTAAGTAAGCTTTATGCTGCAATCTGTGCAGGGCGTTTCGGAACAGTGCACACCGTTTCGGAACGGGTGCCTTGAATGAACCCAGGCGTCCGAAACGGTTGGCACCGTTTCGAAATGGAAAGGCCACTGCCAGCCCCTGTTCCGGTACGCGTTGCGGAACGGCCCGTGTTTCGAAACGGGTTCAGCCTATTTCGGAACGGTCGACCGTTGGGGGCTGACATTGGCAGTTAAATGTTTTGAATTGTTTGCGTTTTAGTCCTGAATCTTGTTTGTGCAATTGTATGAGTTCGGGAAGTCCTTTTGAGCTGAAATTTCACAGAGAAGCATGAAACCTGATTAATTTCAAGTTGGTAACTTAAATTTGGGTTAAGTCCTCATATTTATCAGAAATTACAATTTGGTCCCTAAAGTTGTAATTTGTTCAATTGGGTCCCTGTTTGATCTCTGATGTTTGTGATCTTTGAATATGTTGTTGTGTGATCACAATTAGGGCTAATGCGCATCTAGACAAGTTTAAAATAAAAAAGGGTTGTTAATCAAGGTTGACTTTCGGGTTGACTTTGGTTTTCCCCGTGTGACTTTCTTAATTCGGGTCAACCGTCTAGGCCGGGTTAAGGGGGTTACAGCTGCCGCGACAGGCGCTACGACAGAACAGAGAAGTCCTAGACAGTTCAAACACCTGCACTACGGAGCAGATCAATACCAGCCTACTCTTTATTCTGAATATTTTCATCTTTTATTTTCAGTCTTCTTTATTATTTCGTGACAAACAATTAAACTCTTTTCTTTTCCCTCTTGTGCAGCAATCCAAGGTTAAAGCTATTAGCCCAATCCTTGTGGAGACGATATCCGATACTTACGTATCACTTTAATACTTGTGTCGGGTACACTTGCACTACATTGTGATAGACTCTTTTACACGCAACACCTAGCATCCTCATTTGTTGTGCCCCAAACTGTCCCAATTTGTCGATCATATTGAACATAACTGGCTTGAGTTCAAAATGATTGGCATCAATGTCTGGTTCTATGACTTCAGAGTCAAGGTTGTCTATGTCCTCCTCCATGTAGTCTCGAGTGGTACGAATTTGACTGTGCTGACCAGGAGGAGGAGGTGGTGGTTGCTGATCTTGCCACCTTCCATATGTTGTGGGGTCTGTCACGGCGGCATTATTGCCATCATTATCGTTATACATTGTTGCCTTTGTGGATCATGATGCTACTAATGCTTCACATGCCTCTCTTCTGAGTTTTCTTGATTCTCATTCGATCTCGTCAATAAACAAGAGTTTAGACAATGAATTTTCTCTAGTCATAAACTAAAACAAAGAAGCTGTGAGATTTTTTTATGATAATAAAGAAAACTAAACTGGAAATTAAATGCAATAAAAGAAATGTGCAGAAAGTAAAAACAAAATTGCTATTGCAAGTCCTCGGGAACAACACCAAAAACTTGTAAGCTATGAACCAATCATGCTTAAAGTGCAAGTGTACACTGATGCTTAGTTGTAATATAAAAGATTATCATCTCCTCAGGGGCTTGATATCTACTTCAAGATTAAATTCCTGCACAGAGAAAAGTAAAACCACAATTGATATAGGTTAGGTTGAGAAAATTTCATAAACTTAAAGTAAACGAATAATAGAAAGATTGAGTAATCAGAATAAGAGGATGAGTCAGATTGAGTTATGTCGTAGTGTGAAACTGCATTGAACTCGTAAAAGTCTTGTGATGCAAAGTCGATATCGCCGCCACGACGGGTGACAGATTGAACATTACCATAGCAGGGAACTCGACGGGCCTTCAAGGTTCGGCATAACGTCCTAAACTGATTCTGACTTATCTCTAAGTTTGAATACTGTTGATGCCCACTCTTTGACAATACCTCTCAGTGTAAACCTAGATTGAACAACAAGCTTCCCACGTTCCTTCTTAGACGTCTTAAACCTAGACTTATCTCTAAGCTAAGTTAATTTTTACCTTAATTGGAGGAAATCGTGTTTATCCCTTTCTTGATTTTTAACTCTCTCGAATTGAAACAAATGGATGTTCTCACAAAGATCTCTCAATTCTATTGCAAAAATGATGAAAAACATGGAATAAACAAACCTTGAATTAAATTGCATAAAAACTTTTACTTATTACAATCGTACTCACAACTACTATACAAACCAATCTTAACCCGAAGAAAAGTTTAAAACATAATGTGAATAAGAAAACACAAAAATAAATTCTAAAAATCCTAAGCCCTCCTTCTTGTCTTCCAATTCGACTGCTTTAACTCGAGTTTAATCATCCGTAACTAATCCATCATATGCCTAAACTTTCATGCAACTCAAATACACTTTAACAAACATAATTTCATGGCAAGGACATGATCGAAGCAACACTAGCAATATCAAAGAGAACTAAAGGCATGCTTCCTAAGAAAACAAGCACCAAAAGGTCAATTCTCAAATCCAAGCACAAACCAACACTTAAAGGCTAAAGCAACCAACATTCATAGCATTAGACACCCCCATTGCCTTTATCACTTTAGTCCATAACAAAAAATACCTTCAATCAAAGTATTTCACTGATCCCTTGCATGTGCCGCCTCCAAAGGATAAATTGATTGCATTGATGGACAAAGCGAGCGTAAGCACAAATTGCTTAGCAAGGAAATCTCTAAACCAAAGACACCATCAATGCACAAAACCATTTTCACTCTTTTCAAAACCATAACGCCTTCTTGATATACCATGCACTTTAAAATTAAAATCAGGATGCTAAACACCATGCAACATGAGTCACATATTTTCCAGCAATTAAACCATTGCTACACAAACACCAAGCCTTCCAAGCATAAACACCATTATGCTAAGCTTAAGGTAAAACATGCATTTTTCACAATATGCATCATCAACATTTCCATACCATTACAATCCATTATATTGGCTTTAAGTGATTAACAACAAACTCATTTCTCAAAAATATATCGAATACACGAATTACCAAGGGTTGTCCCAAACCCTTCATTACTCTACCGACATCTCAAGGCTCACACACGGGAGCAACCCTCCACCGTTGTGACACCCGTGGTGGAGTATTCGGTACAATTACAACCCCTCAACACTACTCATCGGTAGATGTATAGCCCAGAAACGAGAGACGTCCTTTTATCTGTATAGGATATGTCTTTTATTTGTTCAAGGCCATGTGTTTTTAGTTGATTTGGTGGAATTGCCTTTCTATAGTTTTGATGTGATTCTTGGAATGGACTAGTTGGTTGAACATCAGGTTGTGGTTGATTTTGATGTTAAGCATGTTACCTTGAAACTTGCAGATAATTACGAGGTAGTAATCATAGGCGAGAACGTGAAGTTCTTGTCCAATGCAATTTAGGCTCTTGATGCGACTTAGATGGTGGAGTTTAGCTGCGAAGCTTTCTTAGCGTTTGTGATGAACCATGGTATGAAGGAAGTGCGAGTGCAAGATATACGAATAATATGTGAGTTTCCGGGTGTTTTTCGGAGGAGTTGCCTGGTTTGCCACCAAATTGAGAAGTTAAGTTTGGCATTATGTTGTATGAAAATACGACTCCCGTGTCCATTGCTCTTTATCGCATGGCACCTAAAGAGTTGAAGGAGTTGAAGATGCAACTTCAAGAGTTGTTTGAGCGAGGGTTCATAAGGCCAAGTGTTTCACCTTGGGGTGTGTCGGTCTTGTTTGTAAAGAAGAAAGATGGTACGAAGCGTATGTGTATAGATTTTCGGCAACTAAACATGTTGATAATTAAAAACAAGTACCCTTTGCCAAAGATTGATGATTTGTTTGACCAGTTTCGTGGTGATTTCGTGTTTTCGAAGATTGATTTGAGGTTAGGGTATTATCAATTAAAGGTTAAGGATGTGTATGTGCCTAAGACAACTTTTTGGACAAGGTATGGCCATTATGAGTTCTTTGTGATGCTGTTTGGGTTGAAAAATGCACCGGTTGCATTCGTGGATATGATGAATAGGGTGTTCCATGAGTTCCTAGGTTAGTTCGTGGTATTTTTTATCGATGATATTCTCGTGTACTCACATACTGAGAAGGATCATGACAAGATTTTGAGGATTGTGTTGAAGGTGCTATTGGAGAATGAACTTTATGCTAAGATGAGAAAATGTGATTTTTGGTTCAAGGAAATGGTTTTTCTTGGACATGTGGTATCAGCCGAAGGTATTCGGGTTAGTCCACATAACGTTGAGGCGGTGATGAGTTGGAAAACGACTAAATCGATGAAAGAGGTGCGTAGTTTCCTTGGGTTGGCTGGATATTATCGAAGGTTTTTTAAGGTTTTTCAAGATTGCTGCTCTTTTGGCCAAGTTGTTTCAAAAGAATGTTTCCTTTGGATGGACTGATGTTAGGCAACAAGCTTTCAGGTAGTTGAAAGAGGCTTTGACGCAAGTTCCTGTCTTGATTCAACCAGAATCAAGTAAGGAATTTGTAGTTTATAGTGATGCATCCTATGTTGGTTTTGGTTGCGTGTTGATGCAAGGTTGGAAGGTTGTAGCTTATGCATCTAGACAGTTGAAGGTGCATGAGTGCAAATATCCTACTCATGATCTAGAGCTCGCTGAGGTGGTGTTTGCTTTGAAGATTTGGAGGCACTACCTTTATGGTGAAAAGTATGTGGTTTACACCGATAATAAAAGTTTTAAGTATCTCATGTCTCAAAGGGAGTTGAATCTTAGGCAACGAAGATGGTTGGAGTTGCTAAAGGATTATGATATGATGATTGAGTATCATCCGGGAAAGGCCAATGTTGTGGCTGATTCTTTGAGTAGGAAGGTAGTTGTTGAGCTGAGAGCGATGTTTGTTCGGTTGGGTTTATTGCATTATGGTTGTTTGATATTCGAGTTGCAGGTGAAACCTTCCTTGATTCATCTAATCAAGGAGAAGCGGTTGCTTGATGATTCGTTGGTGCCTCATGTTCAGGATATAGCTGATGGTAGTGCAACGAGCTTCTGTTTCAGTGATGATGGAGTTCTATATTACAAAGGTCGAATAGTTGTGCCGGAAGATGTTGAGTTGAGGCGCACTATCTTGACTGAAGCACATAGTAGTCCTTATGTTGTGCATCCTGGTAGTACTAAGATGTATTGTGGTTTGAAGGATGAGTACTATTGGGTGGGGTTGAAAAATGATGTTGCTGATTTCATACGCAAATGTATGTTTTGCCAATGTGTGAAAGTTGAGCATCAATTTCCTTCGGGTTTGTTACACCCTTTGAGGATACCAGAGTGGAAATGGGAAAGGATTACGATAGATTTTGTGTCTGGTCTGCCTTTGACTCCATCTAATAAGAACTCTGTATGGGTGATTATGGATCGTCTTACGAAGTGTGCACATTTATTGCCTGTGCATACTATGTATACTCTAGATGAGTTAGCGGAGTTGCATATTGTTGAGATTATGCGTCTGCATGGTGTGCCTAAGTCCATAGTGTCGGATAGAGATCCGAGGTTTACAACGAGGTTTTGGGAATGTTTACACCAAGTGTTGGGTACGCGTTTGTGTAACACCCCAAAGTTGGGCCTAGATTTTTTAGAGTCCGAATTGGACTGGTTGGGAACAGTTCGAATCTTAAAGGGAGGTTAAGGGAACACATAGTTCGGGATGCTTTAAAAATATGGAAAAAATATCTAAAAATCCTCATTTATTATATGAATGATTATGGTGAAATCAATTTTACAAATAAGGTTTGGAAATACTACATTTCAGTGTAGTGACCAAATTGTAGTTTTTGCAAAAGTTAAATAGTGACTATTTTGTAAAGGATTGAAACTTTAAATCTTTATGGAGCTGATTTTACCAAAATGTTTTTAATCAGATTTCTCCTTATTTTGGGTGATTTTAAAAGTGTTTTAATTAAAAGAAATAAATATTAATTAAAAGGAAACTATCTTTGACTTTTCATAACTACATTTCATCAATTTTCTCTCATTTCATTTTCTCTCAATTTCTTTTCAGCCAAACACATTTCCTCCATCAATTAGCCTCTGATTTTCACATTGCTTTTGATGAGATTTCAATCTCCTTTTGATTCCTAATCTTTTCCTTATCAAATCCTCTTGTTTTTACATTGGATTTTCAAGAAAACTTTCCCAATTCAAGGAGAAATCAACCATTAGAGGTAAGCTTCGTCCTTCTGCTCTAATGATCAGTTCTTTAATGAAATTCCCAAGTTATCAATCCTTTGTTAATGATTTTTGAGTTGCTTTAATGTTAGAAACAAGAAATTGTATTCAAACTGAAGGTTTTTGGAGAGATCTTGATGATTTTCGTGGTTGGTCGTTAGACTCTGTTTTGAGGTTGTTTTCTAATGTATTTTGAATGTTAATTGATGTTATAAATGAGGTTTTATCAAACAAATCCCGAATAGGCTTGGATTCCAAAGTTTTGCATGTTATAAATGAGTTTGAACTCCCTAAGTTTGTGGTATGTTTGTGTTGGCCTTTATGAGTTGTAAATGGTCCCTTTGGTTGGTTTGAGGTTTGAGAGATCATATTTGCATTTGTGACAGGAAGCATGCCATTAGATTGTATGTTTTTGTGTTCGATGCCATGCTCTAGTTTAGGGGTCTTAAATATGTTCCTTAGTATCAAAATGAGTTGATGATATGATTTTATGCTCTTTGATGCATGTTTGATTGGTTTAAAAGGTGAAAAACCAGCAATTTCTGTTGTCACTTGGCAAAGTGTATCGAAACACCCTCCACTGTTTCGAAACGGGGGTCTGTAATGGCCATAGTTTCTCGGAACGACTGAAGGTTTTGCGGAACAGTTTGGTTACTGGTGAGACCTGTTTCGATACCGGTCTCGGAACGCACCCGAGTACCGAAATAGTCAACACCGTTTCGAAACGGTCGTTTCGGTACGAAGGGTGGGTGTTCCGATACAGTTGACCGTTGGATGTTGATTTGAATTGTTTGATGTTCTCATGCTTTGCATTTTAGTCCTGGATGTTGTGGATGCAATTGCTTGAGCTTGGGATGTCTTTTTAAGTTGAAATTTGATAGAGGAGCATGTAACATGATTAATTACATATTGGTAAACCTAAAATCTGCAAAGTCCTTATAATTTCTAAAATTACATTTGGTCCCTAAAAGTGTAACTTATGCAATTGATACCCTAAATGTTTTTGTAAAACCTATGTTTGATTTTGATATAATTAGATCTTTAAGGATCAATTTGAAAAACATAAAATTGTTTTTGTAAGTCCCTTAATAAGTTTTAAATCACCAACTATTTAAAACTAATTTGAAAAACTCAAACTCAAAATATTTTCTAAGTGTTCCAAGGCCAAACTATTGAAAAACGTTCAGGTGTATCGATACACTCCCACGCATATCGATACTTTTTTTACCAAAGTTGGCTATTGTCCGAACTAGTATCGATACGGCAAACCGTCGTATCGATACGCCCCTGTGTTAAAACTTAAAGAGTTTAAATGGCGTACCGATATGGCAAACCCTCGTATCGATACGGGTTTAATAATTTTTAAATATAAGTCGGTTTTAAAAATATGACCGTTGGTGTCAGTTGGTTTGTAACCAAACTTTAAAAGGTCGTCGACCCGTATCGATACGCCTAACCCCCGTACCGATACGGATATCGACAGTGAGCTAAGTTGAGAAAAAGGTATCGATACGACCTTTACCGTTTCGATACCCCGTACCGATACGCATACGCGCGTATCGATACCCCTTATTTATTACACACAACGACTCTTTCTTTTCTGAGACAGGTATCGATACACCTCCCCGCGTACCGATACGCATAGCTACAGAAGTGCATTTATTGTGGTAAGAGAGGGTTCCAACGGCTCCATTTATGTTCCCAACAACCCAAACGGCTAGAAATCAATGAGGAGGTATAAAAGAGACATCCAAAAGCTACAGCAACAACTATTGATCTTCAAGAAAACATCTATTCATCAAATCCAGGCAATTGTGCAAAAATCCATATTGTCTAGAAACCCCAATTGTAATTTTCATTCTAATGTTCAATTTGGTTGAGTGCTTGTAATTGGGCTATCATTTGTATTGAGAGATACTCTATTAGCCAACAAATTTCTTTGTTATCTTGTTGTGAGGATTGGGTTGAATTTTGGGTAGAAAATTCAACTGAAATTGTAAGGGTTGCCTCCTTAGCCTAGAAAAGGGGAAGAGCAATTAGTGGAATTGTTGCAAATCCTTAGTGAAGCTAAGGTAGTGGATGTAGAGTTCATTTAGAACTTGAACCAGTCTAAAATCCCTTGTCATTATTTTTAATTTGCAATTTCCACCACAAAATCTTTAAATTTCCAATTCACCCCCCTCTTGGATCATATCGATCTTTCGATCCACTCAACAATTGGTATCAGAGCCTACCTCTTTGAGGATTAATAACCACAAGAGGAGTTCCTTGGAAGAGTGTGATCATCAAATATCAAGAGATGGCTTCAACCTCCGGTTCGGCATTGTACGAGTCTCAATCCACTACAAAGCCTCCCTTCTTTAATGGTGATAACTATTCTTTTTGGAAGAATAGAATGCGTCTCTTCATCAAGTCAAATGACTACCTAGTGTGGGATGTCATTGAAGATGGCCCTTATATTCCATTGAAGCAAGATGGTGAAGGCAAGATGGTAATTAAGAAAAAGATGGAGATGAGTGAAGAAGAAAGGAAAAAGATTCAAATCAATGATAAAGTTCTTCACATGCTATTTTGTTTTTTCGGTCCGGACATCTATTCTAAGGTCTCATCCATCGAAAGTGCCAAAGAAGTGTGGGACACTTTTGAGACTACTTACGAGGGCACCAACGATGTTAAAGAAACTAAGATTGGAATTCTCAATCTTAGTTATGAAAATTTCAAGATGGAGCCCAATGAGACGGTGTCAAAGATGTTTGATCATTTCTCCACTATTGTCAATGGGCTAAAGTGTTTTGGAGAAATCATACCGGAAGACAAGCTTGTCCGGAAGCTACTCTATTCACTTCTCGAGTCTTGGGATGGGAAGAGAACCGTTATTATTGAAGCTAAGAATTTGAAAACTTTGAAGCTTGATGAGCTTGTGGGTTCTCTCCTTACTCATGAGATCATGAAGCAAGGAAGGGAAGATGAGAAGAAGAAAGAAGAGAAAAGGGTAGAGAAGCTTGAGGTTGAGAAGAAGAAGAAGAAGAAGATGGGAATAGCTAACAAAGCTAAAGCTTCACAACATGAAGAGAGCTCGTCTAGTGAGGAGGATGAACTCGAAGAATTGGCTATGATAGCCAAACGATTCTCACGTTTTATGAGGTCCAACCGGGGAAGAAAAATCCAAAGGAAGATGGACTTCAAAAGCAAGAACAAAGAAGAAGGAAGGGATCCTATCATTTGCTTTGAGTGCAAACAACCCGGCCACATACGTTCGGAGTACCCTCAACTCAAAAAGAAGGGATTTGAGAAGAAGAAGAAGCTCAAAGCCAAGCTTGCTACTTGGAGTGATGAGGAGACATCGGAGGATGACGAACAAGAAGTGGCTAACCTTTGCCTCATGGCACTTGAGGAAGATTCCTCCATGGTAACCTCTAACTCATCTACTTTAGATTTTTAAGAATTAAATGATGCATATGATGAGTTACAAGAGGTCGATGATGAATTAGTTGAGAAATATAAAGAGTCGGTCATTAGGAACAAAAAGATTATTTTGGAACTAAATGAGAAAAATGACTCACTCACTCAAGCTAATTCAAAATTTGAGAAAAAGATATTAAGATTAAAAGATGAACTAAAATTCTTTCAAGATGAAAATGTTGATCTTAATAATCTTTTGTCTGAATTTAATAGTGAACACCAAAAGGTGTTGGTTGAGCTAAATGAGCTCAAAAAGTCTTTGAAAAATGTTGGTAGTGTCAAGCATGAAATAGGTGAATCCTCTAGAACACAACAACCTAAGAAAAAAGACTAACTACTACAAACAAGGTAGCTATCCTAGACATAGTAGAGCTAAAAGGATTAGAAGTGTATTGGTTCCTAAGGAACTTGTAAAATCTAACAATGTTATTCCTATGTCATCTTGGATTCCTAAGGGAACCAAGGTTTTGGGAGCTAACACTCATGGACCCAAAATGATTTGGGTACCAAAAACAAAAGCTTAATATCTTTGTTTGTAGGGGGAGCATTGCTACAAGGCCAAAGCACAAAGTCAAAACTCATGGTACCTTGATAGTGGATGCTCAAGGCATATGACTGGAGACAAGAGTAGATTCATGGATCTAAAGCCAAAAAGTGGACGAGTAGTAACATTTGGTGACAACTCCAAAGGCCACATTAAAGGTATTGGCTCCATAGGTAATCACTCTACTATTCTCATTGAAAATGTCTTATATGTCGATGGTCTTAAACACAATTTATTGAGCATAAGTCAATTGTGTGATAAAGGATTTAATGTTTTATTTGATAAAAATGGATGCAAAATTGTAGACAATAAATCTAATAATATTATGCTCATAGGTCATCGCATAGGGAACATATACATGGTGCATCTAGATGACATTCATACATCTCATGCATGCTTAGTTGCACAAAATGAAAACGATGCATGGTTGTGGCATAGGAAACTAGGACATGCTATCATAAGTGTTTTAGAAAAAACTAGTCTCCCTTAATCTAGTTAGAGGTTTACCCAATATAAAATTTTCGAATGATAAAATTTGTGATGCATGCTCAAAGGGTAAACAACATAGATCTTCCTTTAAATCCATTAATGATGTTTCTACTAGTAGATGCTTACAACTTATCCATATGGATTTATTTGGGCCAATTAGGACTATGAGCTTGGGTGGTAAGTCTTATGCTTTTGTACTTGTTGATGATTTTTCTAGATTTACTTGGGTTCTATTTTTAAGTACTAAAGACGAGGCTTTGGAAAAATTCATCACATTTTCAAAATTAACCCAAAATGATCTTGAACTTAAAATTTCACATATTAGAAGTGATCATGAAACCGAGTTTCAAAATTTTGGGTTTGAAGATTTTCTAAATGAAAATGGTATTAGCCATAATTTTTCGGCTCCTCGAACTCCTCAACAAAATGGGGTGGTTGAGAGAAAAAATAGAACTTTGCAAGAAATGGCTAGAACTATGCTTTGTGAAAACAATTTCCCTAAATATTTTTGGGCGGAAGCCACAAACACCGCTTGCTATATTTGTAACGCCCCGGTTTTGGGCCTAGGAGTTTTGGGCGTTGACCGGTTGGTCAAAGTGCTATTCGAATCTTAAGAGGTTAAATTAGGAAAGCCTAGTTCGGGTTGCATTAAAAATATGGAAAAATGTTCTAAAATCATCTTTTAATATAATTAAGTGAACTGTGAAATCAATTTTGGAAAATGAGTTTTGGAAGTGTGACATTTTGGCTAGTGACCAAAATGTAATTTTCACAAGTTTGGTGGCTGTTTTATAAAGGGTTGGAACTTTGAATCTTTAAGGAGCTATTAATCCAAAAGTGATTTCTCCAGATTTTTCTAAGATTTTATAAGCTATTTTCTGATTTTAAAGATCACAAAAAGGAGGGAAAAACTCATTTGGCAATTTTCTCAACTAACTTCCCATTTTCTTTCTCTCATTTTCTCTCAAATCAAACACTACATTTCCAGAGATTTGTTTCTGATTTTCTCACCTAAATTCCTCCTTTCAACTCTCATTTGATTCCAAATCAACATATCTTCAAAACCTCTTCAATTGCTACAAGTTTCAACAAGCATTTTGATTCCAAAAAGTGGAGAAACACAAGTTTGGAGGTAAGAACGTCCTTCTCCTCTAAACTATCAGTTCTTTACTGAAATTCCTAAGTTTTCAATCCTAAATTGATGTTTAATTAAAGGTTTTTAAGTTGATTAATGGATCTTGGCTTATTATGCAAGATCTTGATGATTTTTGGTGATTTTCGTTAGATCTGAGTAATCTGTGATTTAAGAGGTGTTTTTGATGTTAAATGATCTCTAAAATGATGTGGAATTGAGTTTTGATTGATGCAATCCCGGATAGGTTGAGTTTCCTAAGTTTAGCTTCTATTTTAAGGTAGTTTTTGAGGTGATCTTGGTGATCTGTTGTTGCTGGAGGTATAAGGTTGTTAATAGGTTGTTTTTAGATGTTATATGATGTTAATGGAAGTGAGGTTGTGCTGGTTTATGGCTGGGCTTTGTTTAGAAGTGGGTTGGATGCATTTTCGGTTGTGTTTGGTGGCCGAAAATGGAGGTTGGATGAGAGCAGCGAGTTTAGGTGCTTTCATTGAAGCAATTAATGCATGATGATGCATTAATCCTCTGCTTTGATGTGTTGAAAAAGGGGAGGCATCTTTGGATCCAAGTTTGGTTGATCCGGAAGCTTGATTTGGTGCTTTGGCTTGAAGCAAAGTGGAAATTGGTGAGTGGATTTGTGGAAATTGGATTTTCAGATTTTAAAACCAAGGTTTGAAGGTTTTGGGAGCTTAGTTTAAGTCTAAACCACTTTGCTAAGCTCAAGTGTAAGTTTTCGGATTTTCTCTCTAGTGGTGGCCATGATTTTCGTTGTGATGCAAGTGATGTTTTGCATATTTTAATTACTGTTTTGAAAGCATGTTTTAGCATGGATTTTGCTGATGTTGTAAGCCATATATTGAAGGTAACTCTAGGTAGGAGTGCCTTGCTTTTTATACATTGAAATAATGTGGTTTGATGCTTTGAAATGCATGATGAAAATGGCTTGGTTTAGTGCTTTAAAACAGTGGATTAAATGATGAATATGATGTATATTGGCAAGTGATGTTTTGAAAAGTTTAAGGTCACTAAGGTGGTTAAAAGTCCTTGAGTGTGCCTTGTTACCTAAGATCATCAAGGTGGTTAAAAGTCCTTGGATGAGTCTTGTTGCGGACACTAAGGTGGTTAAAAGTCCTTAGGTGATCCATTCCATGGTGTTTAAAAGTCCATGGGGCCAAGGTGTTTAAAAGTCCTTGGGGCCAAGGTGTTTAAAAGTCCTTGGGGTGATTCAAGCATTGGACACAAAGGTGGTTAAAAGTCCTTGTGTGGTCCTTATTCATGGTGTTTAAAAGTCCATGGCCAAGGTGTTTAAAAGTCCTTGGGGCCAAGGTGTTTAAAAGTCCTTGGGAAAGTTGTTGAACTTGTTTTAAGAAATGAAATGTATCACTTGAGCCAATATGACATGTTAAGCAATTTGTGAAGCATGAGATGCTTGTTTTAATGCTTATGTTGAAGCATGGGATTGCTTGTTTTAAGTATGCTTTTGAGCATGTGCAAGGATTGATTTTAAGCATGATTTATAAATGGTTTTAATTGCATTATTGAATTGTTTTTAATGAGCATGCCTCACTATGCTTTTTCTTACGCTCTCTACGTTTTCTTAATTCAATAATGCAGAGCATTAGAGTATCTTGAGGGGCAGCAAGAAAGGGCAAGCAATCAAGTTCAAGTGAAGCTCAAAGTATGGAAGGTTTTGTTAAACATTTAGCTTTTGTGTGATTTGGCAATGGGGGACCAATGTGTATGTTTTGGGAGGTGTTTGAGACTCCCTAAGTATGTTGAATGTTGTTGAGATTGCTGGTTTTTGAATTGGAACCTTATATGCTTGTTTTGGAAGTTTGGAGTTTGAATAGCTAGCTTGTGTAGGAAGCATGCCTATAGAATTGGGGCTTTTTGCATATGATGTTAGATTGATGTTGTGATGGTGCCTATAAGTCTTAAATATGTTTAATTGCATGCTGGTAAAGTTTGGTGACATTTGGAGCATGTTTGAATGATCAATTGCATGATTTGGTATGCTTGTTTGCTGCAATCTGTGCAGGCGTTTCGGAACAGTATGCACCGTTTCGGAACGGGTGCCTTACACGAACCCAGGCGTCCGAAACGGTGTGCACCGTTTCGAAACGGTTTGGTCTCTGCCAAGGCCGTGTTTCAGAACGGTGTCGATCGGTTTTGGAACGGCCCGTGTTTCGGAACGGGGTTTATTGGTTCCGGAACGGCCGACCGTTATGGGCTGACATTGGTAGTTATATGTTTTGAATTGTTTACGTTTTGGTCCTGAATCTTGTATGTTCAATTGTGTGAGCTTGGGAAGTCCTTTTGAGCTGAAATTTCATAGAGAAGCATGAAACCTGATTAATTTCAAGATGGTATCTTTAATTTGGGTTAAGTCCTTTTAATTATCAGAAATTACAATTTGGTCCCTAAAGTTGTAATTTGTTCAATTGGGTCCCTGTTTTATCTATGATGTTTGTGATCTTTGAGCATGATGTTTGTGTGATCACAATTAGGATTAATGTGCATCTAGACAAGATTAAAAAGAAAAAAAAGGGGTCGTTAATCAAGGTTGACTTTCGGGTTGACTTTGGTTTTCCCCGTGTGACTTTCTTAATTCGGGTCAACCGTCTAGGCCGGGTTAAGGGGGTTACATTTGGTGGTATCAGAGCTGAGTTTTGCGTGTAATTGGGAATGAATGTATGCATGATTGAAGTATGTTTGTCTTGTATGCTTGTTGTTTGAAAGCATGATCAGTGGCTTGTGATGTTGATGCAATTAAGATGTATGCTATGATGTTGCATGCTGAGGGTACCCATTGCCAAGCAAAAGCTAATGAAATGAAATTGATTTTGAATGAAATTGAGCTTGAATACTTGGATTGCTTACCTTGCTGGGCCTGACTTGTTTTATTTTTGCATTGTGATTGCATGGAAAAAGTATGGCACCACGTAGAGAGTTAAGGGGTAGTGTGCGAGCTACGGCTCCTAACGAGAATTAGAATGAAGAGAATACGGGTAGTGTTGTGTTACCCCCTCCTCCGCCTGGTGGTGGTGCTGGAGGTGAGCGAGCTGAAGCTGCAGCTGGTGCTGGAGCTGCTGGACCTGAGGTTGGTCAGGGGCAAGCTATGCCTGATATGTCTATGCTGGTACAAGCTATTGCGGGTGCTTTTCGAGCAGTAGTAGCTGGAGCTCAAGGAGCTGGGCATCAGGGAGATGCTGGAGTCAGATTACCTTTGGAGCGTCTGCGCAGTCTTGGTGGGACTGAGTTCAGAGGTATGTCTGCTGAGAGTTCGGAAGCTTGGCTAGAGAGTACCAAGCGTATCTTGGGTCAGATGAGCTGCACGGATGTGCAAAAGCTGGGATGTGTTGTGTCCTTGCTGCAAAACGATGCATATACGTGGTAGACGACCACCATAGCTGGGATGGCTGAAGCTGATGTTACTTGGACATTCTTTCAGAATGCGTTCAAGAGGAGATATCTTGGAGTGAGATATCTGGATGAGAAAAAGCATGAATTCATGTCTCTTACCCAAGGGAGCATGAGTGTGGCTGAGTATGAAGTGCAGTTTGTACGCCTCAGTCAGTATGCACCGGAGTTGATACCTGATGAGCGAGAGAGGTGCGAAAGGTTCCGTTATGGCTTGGTGACGGAGGTTAAGACCTACATGTTGGCTGCTGAGTACAATGATTTTGATGTGTTGGTTAGTCGATCCAAGGACATTGAGATGAACTTGGGTTTAGCTGCGAAAGGTGTTGGAGCAAGTTCTGGCAAGAGAGTTGCTGAGTATAGTTCCAGAGGTGGACGGAACAAGAGGGGACGTGATCAGAAGTATCAGTCCTCAACCAAGAGAGGTGGTGGTGCACCTGCTAGAGGAGGTTTTGCTAGAGCTGAACCAAGTGCTTGTTGGATCTGTGGTTCGCGTGGTCACATGAAGCGTGACTGTCCTCGAGCTGTGAGGGAGGTGCAAGCTCCTGTTGCGGCTGCTGGTAATGGATGTTGGAACTGTGGTTCTGTTGATCATTTGAGGCGAGATTGTCCGAGGTTGGCTGGTGGCCAAGATCGTGCTCCTGTTGTAGCTGCACAGCAGAGAGGTCGTGGGCGCGGCCGTGGTAATTTTCAGAGGAGAGAGGAAGGTGGTCGCGGAGTAGCTCATGTTGTGGCTATTCAGCCTGAGGGTGGTGGCCAAGCGAGGGTGTATGCTCAGCGCGAGGGAAGGAATGATACTGATGTGATTGCAGGTACCTTTACTTTGCAATCCTTGTCATTCCTTTCTTTGATTGATTCTGGATCTACGCATTCATACATTTTGCGTGAGCATGCTGAATTGCTTGGTTTGCCTGTTGAGTCTTTGGATGTTGGTGTTCGTGTCACTAGTTCTTTTGGTGAAACTGTTGTGACTCGAAAGCTTTATAGAAGGTGTCCCTTGGTTGTTCAAGAACATGTCTTTCATGTTGATCTTATGGAGTTGCCTTTCTATGGTTTTGATGTGATCCTTGGTATGGATTGGCTTGCTGAGCATCATGCTGTTGTGGATTGTGAGAATAAGCGGGTTTCGCTTAAGCTTGCAGATGATTATGAAGTTGTTGTTGTTGGCGAGAATGTGAAGTTTCTTGCTAATGTGGTGTCTACCTTGGAGGCGAGTAGGATGCTGAGGCAAGGTTGCGAAGCTTATCTAGCTTTTGTGATGAATCCTAGCTCTAAGGGGTTGAGGGTGCAAGATATCAAGGTTGTGAAGGAGTTTCCTGGTGTTTTTCCTGAAGAGTTGCCTGGTTTACCTCCTAATCGCGAGGTGGAGTTTGGAATTGAGCTGTATGAGAATACAACTCCTGTGTCCATTACTCCCTATAGAATGGCACCTAAGGAGCTGAAGGAGCTGAAGACGCAGTTGCAAGAGCTGCTTGATCGTGGTTTCATCCGGCCGAGTGTGTCGCCTTGGGGTGCTCCTGTCTTGTTTGTGAAGAAGAAAGATGGCACTATGAGGATGTGCATTGATTACCGTCAGCTGAACAAGTTTACTATCAAGAATCGGTATCCTTTGCCGAGGATTGATGATCTCTTTGATCAATTTCGGGGAGCTGTTGTGTTCTCTAAGATTGACTTGAGGTCAGGGTATTATCAGTTGAAGGTGAAGGATGTGGATGTGCCTAAGACAGCTTTCAGGACAAGGTATGGGCATTATGAGTTCCTTGTGATGCCATTTGGTTTAACAAATGCTCCTGCTGCTTTCATGGACATGATGAATCGTGTTTTTCATGAATACCTGGACAAGTTCGTTGTGGTGTTCATTGATGATATCCTCGTGTACTCGCGTACTGAGGAGGAGCACGAAGAGCATTTGAGGATTGTGCTGCAAGCTTTGTTGGAGAATCAGCTTTATGCTAAGTTGAGCAAGTGTGAGTTTTGGCTTAGGGAGGTGGTGTTTCTTGGGCATGTGGTCTCAGCTGAGGGGATTCGTGTTGATCCTCAGAAGATTGAGGCGGTGATGAACTTGAAAGTTCCTAAGTCTGTTCATGAAGTCCGTAGTTTCCTTGGTTTGGCGGGATACTACCGGAGGTTTGTGGATGGTTTTTCCAAGATTGCTACTCCTTTGACGAAGCTGTTGCAAAAGGCTGTTAAGTATGAGTGGACAGAAGCGAGACAGCAGGCTTTTGAGAAGCTGAAGGCGGCTTTGACTCAAGCTCCTATCTTGATTTAGCCTGAATCAGGGAAAGAGTTTGTGGTCTATAGTGATGCATCCTATGTCGGTTTGGGGTGTGTGCTGATGCAAGAGGGTAAGGTAGTGGCTTATGCGTCGCGGCAGTTGAAGGTGCATGAGCGCAACTATCCTACGTATGATATTGAGCTGGCTGTAGTGGTTTTTGCTCTGAAGATCTGGAGACATTATCTGTATGGTGAGAAGTGTACTGTGTACACGGATCACAAGAGTTTGAGGTATCTGATGTCTCAGAAGGAGTTGAATCTCAGGCAGCAACGTTGGTTGGAGTTGCTCAAGGATTATGATCTGACGATTGAGTATCATCCTGGAAAGGCTAATGTTGTTGCGGATGCCCTGAGTAGGAAGGTAGCTGTTGAGCTGAGGGCGATGTTTGCTAGCTTGAGCATATCGCGAGATGGTGGTCTTGTTGCTGAGTTGCAAGTGGAACCATCGTTGGTTCAGTTGATCAAGGAAAAGCAGTTACTGGATGATTCCTTGGTGTCTCATGTTCAGGATATCGCGGAGGGTAGACCTTCGGATTTCTGCTTTAATGAGGATGGTGTGTTGTGTTTTGGTAGTCGGATAGTAGTGCCTGCTGATGTTGAGTTGAGGCGTGCTATTCTGACTGAAGGTCATAGTAGTCCTTTTGCTATGCACCCTGGTAGTACTAATATGTATCGTGATCTTCGTGATGAGTACTATTGGGTAGGTTTGAAGAAGGATGTTGCAGAGTTTGTGAGCAAGTGTTTGGTGTGTCAGCGAGTTAAGGCTGAACATCAGGTTCCTTCTGGTTTGTTGCAACCGTTGAAAATCCCTGAATGGAAGTGGGAGAGGGTTACCATGGATTTTGTATCTGGTTTGCCTTTGTCTCCATCAAAGAAGAATTTTGTTTGGGTGATTGTGGATCGCTTGACGAAGTGTGCGCATTTCTTGCCTGTGCATACTACGTTTTCTTTGGATAAGCTGGCAGAGCTGTACATTGCTGAGATAGTGAGGTTGCATGGAGTGCCTAAGTCGATTGTGTCGGATAGGGATCCGAGGTTCACATTGCGTTTCTGGCAGTGTTTGCATCAAGCTCTGGGTACAGGGTTGCATTTCAGTACATCCTATCATCCTCAGTCGGATGGTCAGTCTGAGCGGGTTATTCAGATTTTGGAGGATATGTTGAGATGCTGCGTGATTGAGTTCCAAGGTTCTTGGGAGAAGCATCTGCCTTTGGTTGAGTTCGCTTATAACAATAGTTATCAGGCGAGTATACAGATGGCACCTTATGAGGCTCTGTATGGGAGGAAGTGTAGGACTCCTCTTTGTTGGGCTGAAACTGGTCAAAAGTTGGTTTCGATGCCTGCTTTGTTGAAAGGGACCACCGAGAAGGTGAAGCTCATTTGTGAGAGGTTGAAGGCTGCCTCTGATCGGCAAAAGTCTTACGCGGATTTGAAGCGTAAGGAGATTGAGTATGTGGTGGGTGACCGTGTGTTCTTGAAGGTTTCGCCTTGGAAGAAGGTGATGAAGTTTGGCCGGAAGGGTAAGTTGAGCCCTCGGTACATTGGACCGTATGAGGTGATTGAGCGTGTGGGTCCTGTTGCGTATCGGTTGAGGTTACCTCAGGAGTTGGAGAAGATTCATGATGTGTTCCAAGTTTCTATGCTCCGGAAGTATAGATCTGATCCTTCGCATGTGATGCCTGTAGAGGAAGTGGTTTGGAATCTGGATTTGACCTATGATGAGGAACCGGTGAAGGTTCTGGATTCGGATTGCAAGGTTCTTCGTGGCAAGACCATTGAGTTGGTGAAGGTGCTGTGGAAGCATTGAGGTGTTGAGGAAGCCACGTGGGAGCGGAAGGAAGACATGCTGAAGCAGTTTCCTTATCTCCTTCCTTCAGGTAAATTTCGAGGACGAAATTTCTTAAGGGGGGGAGAGTTGTAACGCCCCGGTTTTGGGCTTAGGAGTTTTGGGCGTTGACCGGTTGGTCAAAGTGCTGTTCGAATCTTAAGAGGTTAAATTAGGAAAGCCTAGTTCGGGTTGCATTAAAAATATGGAAAAATGTTCTAAAATCATCTTTTAATATAATTAAGTGAACTGTGAAATCAATTTTGGAAAATGAGTTTTGGAAGTGTGACATTTTGGCTAGTGACCAAAATGTAATTTTCACAAGTTTGGTGGCTGTTTTATAAAGGGTTGGAACTTTGAATCTTTAAGGAGCTATTAATCCAAAAGTGATTTCTCCAGATTTTTCTAAGATTTTATAAGCTATTTTCTGATTTTAAAGATCACAAAAAGGAGGGAAAAACTCATTTGGCAATTTTCTCAACTAACTTCCCATTTTCTTTCTCTCATTTTCTCTCAAACCAAACACTACATTTCCAGAGTTTTGTTTCTGATTTTCTCACCTAAATTCCTCCTTTCAACTATCATTTGATTCCAAATCAACATATCTTCAAAACCTCTTCAATTGCTACAAGTTTCAACAAGCATTTTGATTCCAAAAAGTGGAGAAACACAAGTTTGGAGGTAAGAACGTCCTTCTCCTCTAAACTATCAGTTCTTTACTGAAATTCCTAAGTTTTCAATCCTAAATTGATGTTTAATTAAAGGTTTTTAAGTTGATTAATGGATCTTGGCTTATTATGCAAGATCTTGATGATTTTTGGTGATTTTCATTAGATCTGAGTAATCTGTGATTTAAGAGGTGTTTTTGATGTTAAATGATCTCTAAAATGATGTGGAATTGACTTTTGATTGATGCAATCCCGGGTAGGTTGAGTTTCCTAAGTTTAGCTTCTGTTTTAAGATAGTTTTTGAGGTGATCTTGGTGATCTGTTGTTGCTGGAGGTATAAGGTTGTTAATAGGTTGTTTTTAGATGTTATATGATGTTAATGGAAGTGAGGTTGTGCTGGTTTATGGCTGGGCTTTGTTTAGAAGTGGTTTGGATGCATTTTCGGTTGTGTTTGGTGGCCGAAAATGGAGGTTGGATGAGAGGAGCGAGTTTAGGTGCTTTCATTGAAGCAATTAATGCATGATGATGCATTAATCCTCTGCTTTGATGTGTTGAAACAGGGGAGGCATCTTTGGATCAAAGTTTGGTTGATCCGGAAGCTTGATTTGGTGCTTTGGCTTGAAGCAAAGTGGAAATTGGTGAGTGGATTTGTGGAAATTGGATTTTCAGATTTTAAAACCAAGGTTTGAAGGTTTTCAGAGCTTAGTTTAAGTCTAAACCACTTTGCTAAGCTCAAGTGTAAGTTTTCGGATTTTCTCTCTAGTGGTGGCCATGATTTTCGTTGTGATGCAAGTGATGTTTTGCATATTTTAATTACTGTTTTGAAAGCATGTTTTAGCATGGATTTTGCTGATGTTGTAAGCCATATATTGAAGGTAACTCTAGGTAGGAGTGCCTTGCTTTTTATACATTGAAATAATGTGGTTTGATGCTTTGAAATGCATGATGAAAATGGCTTGGTTTAGTGCTTTAAAACAGTGGATTAAATGATGAATATGATGTATATTGGCAAGTGATGTTTTGAAAAGTTTAAGGTCACTAAGGTGGTTAAAAGTCCTTGAGTGAGCCTTGTTACCTAAGATCATCAAGGTGGTTAAAAGTCCTTGGATGAGTCTTGTTGCGGACACTAAGGTGGTTAAAAGTCCTTAGGTGATCCATTCCATGGTGTTTAAAAGTCCATGGGGCCAAGGTGTTTAAAAGTCCTTGGGGCCAAGGTGTTTAAAAGTCCTTGGGGTGATTCAAGCATTGGACACAAAGGTGGTTAAAAGTCCATGTGTGGTCCTTATTCATGGTGTTTAAAAGTCAATGGCCAAGGTTTTTAAAAGTCCTTGGGGCCATGGTGTTTAAAAGTCCTTGGGAAAGTTGTTGAACTTGTTTTAAGAAATGAAATGTATCACTTGAGCCAATATGACATGTTAAGCAATTTGTGAAGCATGAGATGCTTGTTTTAATGCTTATGTTGAAGCATGGGATTGCTTGTTTTAAGTATGCTTTTGAGCATGTGCAAGGATTGATTTTAAGCATGATTTATAAATGGTTTTAATTGCATTATTGAATTGTTTTTAATGAGCATGCCTCACTAAGCTTTTGCTTACGCTCTCTACGTTTTCTTAATTCAATAATGCAGAGCATTAGAGTATCTTGAGGGGCAGCAAGAAAGGGCAAGCAATCAAGTTCAAGTGAAGCTCAAAGTATGGAAGGTTTTGTTAAACATTTAGCTTTTGTGTGATTTGGCAATGGGGGACCAATGTGTATGTTTTGGGAGGCGTTTGAGACTCCCTAAGTATGTTGAATGTTGTTGAGATTGCTGGTTTTTGAATTGGAACCTTATATGCTTGTTTTGGAAGTTTGGAGTTTGAATAGCTAGCTTGTGTAGGAAGCATGCCTATAGAATTGGGGCTTTTTGCATATGATGTTAGATTGATGTTGTGATGGTGCCTATAAGTCTTAAATATGTTTAATTGCATGCTGGTAAAGTTTGGTGACATTTGGAGCATGTTTGAATGATCAATTGCATGATTTGGTATGCTTGTTTGCTGCAATCTGTGCAGGCGTTTCGGAACAGTATGCACCGTTTCAGAACGGGTGCCTTACACGAACCCAGGCGTCCGAAACGGTGTGCACCGTTTCGAAACGGTTTGGTCTCTGCCAAGGCCGTGTTTCGGAACGGTGTCGATCGGTTTCAGAACGGCCCGTGTTTCGGAACAAGGTTGATTGGTTCCGGAACGGCCGACCGTTATGGGCTGACATTGGCAGTTATATGTTTTGAATTGTTTACGTTTTGGTCCTGAATCTTGTATGTTCAATTGTGTGAGCTTGGGAAGTCCTTTTGAGCTGAAATTTCACAGAGAAGCATGAAACCTGATTAATTTCAAGATGGTATCTTTAATTTGGGTTAAGTCCTTTTAATTATCTGAAATTACAATTGGGTCCCTAAAGTTGTAATTTGTTCAATTGGGTCCCTGTTTTATCTCTGATGTTTGTGATCTTTGAGCATGATGTTTGTGTGATCACAATTAGGATTAATGTGCATCTAGACAAGATTAAAAAGAAAAAAAAGGGTCGTTAATCAAGGTTGACTTTCGGGTTGACTTTGGTTTTCCCCGTGTGACTTTCTTAATTCGGGTCAACCGTCTAGGCCGGGTTAAGGGGGTTACAATATTGTAAATCGAGTAATGATTAGGCCAATTTTAAAGAAAACACCTTATGAGATTTTAAAATCTAAAAAGCCTAACATTAGTTATTTTCACCCTTTTGGTTGCAAGTGTTTTGTTTTAAATAATGGAAAAGATAACATAGGTAAATTTGATGCAAAAAGTGATGAAGCTATTTTCATAGGTTACTCTTTAACCTCTAAAGCCTATCGAGTATTTAACAAAAGAACTTTAGTAGTAGAAGAATCTATTCATGTTGTATTCGATGATAACCTCCTTCCTAGGAAGGATTCTTGTGATGATGATGATGTAGGAATCATAAATGCCTTTGATGGAGGACAAACTTCAAAGGAGGATGAGATTCCAACAAAAGATGAGGACACACAAGATCTACCTCTTGAAGCCTTGAAGGACTTGGCTCTTGAGGAAAAGGAAGTGAGCTACCCAAGGGAGTTGAACTATGTCAAAGATGGTGAAATCTTGGGTGATCCATCCAAGGGGGTAACCACTCGATCTTCTCTTAGATTAATGAATCATGTTGCATTTATCCCATGCATAGAGCCTAAGAATATTAAAGAAGCTTTGAAAGATGACTTTTGGATTATGGCTATGCAAGAAGAGTTAAATCAATTTGAGAGAAGTAATGTTTGGACATTAGTTGATATGCCTAGTAATCAATCTACAATAGGAACTAAATGGTTCTTTAGGAACAAGCTAGATGAGAGTGGTAACATTGTAAGAAATAAAGCTAGACTAGTAGCACAAGGTTACACTCAAGAAGATGGAATAAATTTTGATGAAACCTACGCACCCGTAGCTAGAATGGAAGCCATTAGGGTGTTGCTTGCATATGCATGTTATCATAATTTCAAGCTTTTTCAAATGGATGTTAAAAGCGCATTTTTAAATGGTTTTATAAATGAAGAAGTGTATGTGGAACAACCTTCGGGTTTTGAAGATTCAAAATTTCCAAATCATGTTTTCACACTTACCAAAGCTCTTTATAGTTTAAAACAAGCTCCTAGAGCTTGGTATGAAAGACTTTCAAACTTTTTAATTGAAAAAGGATTTGAAAAAGGTAAGGTGGACACTACACTTTTTATAAAAATGTATAAAAATGACATCTTAGTAGTTGAAATTTATGTTGATGATATTATTTTTGGTTCTACTAATGAATGTCATTGTCAAGAGTTTGCTAAGTTAATGCAAGGTGAATTTGAGATGAGCATGATGGGGGAGCTCTCATTCTTTTTGGGACTCCAAATCAAGCAAAAGAAGGATGGCACCTTCATCAACCAAGCAAAATACATAAAGGATATGCTCAAGAAGTTTGGCTTGGATAATGGAAAGCCTCAAGCCACACCTATGAGCTCATCTACAAAGCTTGACAAAGATGAAGGAGGTAAGTGAGTTGACTCTAAACTTTATCGTTCTATGATTGGATCATTGCTTTACCTTACCGCAAGTAGACCGGATATCTTGTTTAGTGTTTGCTTGTGTGCTAGGTTTCAAGCTAGTACTAGAGAGTCTCACCTTATAGGATGTGGATCATGGTATCCTAGAGAATCTTTAGGTATCTTAGAGATACTCCTTGTTTAGGTCTTTGGTATCCTAGAGACTCTACCTTCAACCTTCATGCTTACTCGGATGCGGATTATGGGGGTTGTAAAATTGATAGGAAAAGTACTTCGAGATCTTGTCAATTCCTAGGTAGTATGCTCATATCTTGGTTCTCTAAGAAACAAAATAGTGTAGCCTTATCTACCTCCGAAGCCGAGTACATATCCTTAGGGAGTTGTTGTGCTCAAGTCCTTTGGATGAAGCAACAACTCTTAGATTATGGAATTAAAGTTGAAACCATACCCCTAAAATGTGACAACACTAGTGCAATATGTTTAACAAAAAATCCCATCCAACACTCTAGAGCCAAACACATAGAAATAAGGCATCATTTTATTAGAGGTCATGTCTTTAAGGAAGATGTGGTTATAGAGTATGTAGACACCTTAAATCAATTAGCGGACATATTTACAAAACCTTTAGACAAATAGCGTTTTTGGTCCCTTAGGAGAGAGTTAGGTCTAGCTAGCCTATCTTTACCTTTTAGGACCTCTTTTGTGCTTAAATTTTCTTGATCTTGTGAAATGCCATGTTTATGTGTTTAGACTCCTAATTTCATCCATGCCTATAGTTAGGGGGAGTATGCTTCTATTAAAATATGCTTAGAACTGCTCATTCATCATTTGCATACTTTTAGGAGATGTTAAGTTCAAGCCTTTGGTTGTTCTTAGAACCAAATATGCATTTCTGGGCATACTGTATCGATACAGATCTACGCGTATTGATATGTGTTCTTCATTCTGTTTCCCAGAATTTACTTCGCTTCACGGGTACCGATACGATTAATCTCCTATCAATACGGGTCGTTTCGATACAAACCCCATCCGTTTAGATACGACTCTCCAACAGGCATTTTTGCGGAAATGACGATTCTACCCCCGTATCGATACACCCTCAGGCATATCGATACTCGATTGCGCAGACAACTTTAAATTAGGCTTTTAATGTGTTCAACTTTTACCAAAATTAAAATTCTTCAAAACCTAAAAACCCTAGCCGTTTTTTCATATTAAAAGGCCCTTCCTCCTTCATATTTTTTCACACCTCAACTCAAATCTAAAAGAGTTTTTGAATCAAGAAAGGCTTTGTGCTCTCTCTCATCACAATTGTGCTAGTTTCTCTTCAATCTCTCAAGTTTCTATCAAGGTAATTTTTCTTTTCTTTTTCTTTTTCAATTTTTTTGGTTTATTGTTTTGTTTCATCTTTTCTTTTAAATTTTTTGTTCTTCAAAATTTTTCTTCAAATTTTTCTTAAAAAAATTTACCTTGATTTTTACTCATAATTGAAGAAATCCTTTTGCTTAATTTCTCTTTTAGATCATGGCACCAAAGGAACCATCGAGGAAGCGTACAAGGGTTTCTCAAGCCGGTGAATCATCCACCCTTGGAGCGATTGCTCGTCCGAACTACTCAACCATCTATGAGCAATCCTTTGATAGCAACACGAGTCTAACTCATTTTTGTCAATACGAGAATTATAAGATTCGTGCCGAAAGGGTAATATCCGTTCCTTTTCTCGACTCCGAGCATTTTAAGTTTGAATATCTTCCTTTGTTTCGTCGTTGGAACTTCATGGATTTCATCTCTATTCCCGGATTTTATTATCGCCTTTTGGTTTTGATTTTCTACTCTAATGTCAAATGTATTACTCGTGATGGGGAAGTTGTTGCCATTAGATCTTACCTCATGGGGAAGAAAATCATTCTTGATGTCAAATCCATTTGTGAGGTTTTTAAATTAGAGGATGAAGGCATTGATGATGAGCATGCTTTGGGGCATGTTCTTAGTGGGTCCATCACCGCCCTAAATGCTCAAGACCGGATCTTACATTTGATGGTATCTTGGTGGTTTCGTCCCTCCGGAGGAAAATATTCCACCATCCGTCAAGTGGATGATTTTTGGATCCGTTGTTTCCGTGAGCGAAAGCGCCCAAATCTTGCTCGACTCATGTTTACGGAGATCGTCTACCTCGTGCAAAATCGTCACACAACTCTCGTCACCTCCTTTACATATGGTACGACTTTGAGTTATTTCTTTATTAAAAAGGATATTGATTGCTCTTTTGACTACCCAACCCCCCTCACCGATCCCATTGATGAGCGATCTCTTGCTCGGGCAAAGTTTCAATATCTTAATGGTGAATGGGTACGTCTTGCCGAGTTACCACCCGAGGCCGCCGCCGTATTTGAAGAGCCTCAAGCTCCTCAAGCTCCTCAAGTCCCACAACCCTCCATGGATGCTCTCATGACTTACCTCAATGAGCAATTTACCGGGTTGCGCACGGACATGAATACTCGTCTTACTTCCCCTGAGACAACTTTTGATACAAGGATGACGGGTAGAGAGAATCGCCTCACATCCCTTGAAAGCGGTCACAATTCTTTGAATATTTCCATCGCCGCTTTCCATGATGAGTGGCGCAATAGCATGCGGGATAATGAGCCAATGGGAGTTGATGATGAAGATGATGAAGATGATGAAGACGATGCCTAGACGTTTCTTCTTGCATCTCATGCATATCATTTAGGATTTTCTATTTTATGCACCTTTGTTTTATGTTCTTAGGATTAAGTTTGTTTTAGGATTAAACCTATGCTTTGATTTTCTGCTTTTGTTTGGATTTTAAGTATGATGCTATGATGAATAATAATAAGTGTTGCTTATTTATACCTTTGCCTTCTTTATGCACTTAATTGTCTCAAATTTTTTTCTGATCTAACAAAAAGGGGGAGAGAAACTAGCTCACACTTCAAATATTTTGATTTTAACTCAAAGGTTACCAAGCTTATATTAAGGGGGAGTTAACTTTGTAAAGGTTTTTCAAAATGTCAAAAAATTTAAGTTTTAGTTTTGTTATATCAAAAAGGGGGAGATTGTAGAATCTATGTTTGATTTTGATATAATTAGATCTTTAAGGATCAATTTGAAAAACTTAAAATTGTTTTTGTAAGTCCCTTAATAAGTTTTAAATCACCAACTATTTAAAACTGGTTTGAAAAACTCAAACTCAAAATATTTTCTAAGTGTTCCAAGGCCAAACTATTGAAAAACGTTCATGTGTATCGATGCACTCCCAAGCGCATCGATACCTTTTTACCAAAGTTGGCTACTGTCGGAACCAGTATCGATACGGCAAACCCTCGTATCGATACGCCCCTGTGTTAAAACCTAAAGAGTTTGAATGGTGTACCGATACGGCAAACCCTCGTATCGATACGGGCTTAATAATTTTTAAATATAAGTCGGTTTAAAAAAATATGATCATTGGTGTCAGTTGGTTGGTAACCAAACTTTAAAAGGTCGTTCACCCGTATCGATACGCCTAACCCTTGTACCGATACGGATATCGACAGTGAGCTAAGTTCAGGAAAAGATATCGATATGACCTTTACCGTTTCGATACCCTGTACCGATACGCTTACGCGCGTATCGATACCCCTTATTTATTGCACACAACGACTCTTTCTTTTCTGAGACAGGTATCGATACACCTCCCTGCGTACCGATACGCATAGCTGCAGAAGTGCATTTATGGTGGTAAGAGAGGGTTCCAACGGCTCCATTTATGTTGCCAACCACCCAAACGGCTAGAAATCAATGAGGAGGTATAAAAGAGACATCCAAAAGCTACAGCAACAACTATTGATCTTCAAGAAAACATCTATTCATCAAATCCAAGAAATTGTGCAAAAATCCATATTGTCTAGAAACCCCAATTGTAATTTTCATTCTTATATTGTTCAATTGGGCTGAGTGCTTGTAATTAGGCTAACATTTGTATTGAGAGATACTCTATTAGCCAACAAATTTCTTTGTTATCTTGTTGTGAGGATTGGGTTGAATTTTGGGTAGAAAATTCAACCGAAATTGTAAGGGTTGCCTCCTTAGCCTAGAAAAGGGGAAGAGCAATTAGTGGAATTGTTGCAAATCCTTAGTGAAGCTAAGGTAGTGGATGTAGAGTTTATTTGGAACTTGAACCACTCTAAAATCCCTTGTCATTATTTTTAATTTGCAATTTCCACCACAAAATCTTTAAATTTCCAATTCACCCCCTCTTGGTTCATATTGATCTTTCGATCCACTCAACAGTTTTCCGATCGATGTGCCTTTCTGTCAAATGAATCGTGGGTGTTCACATAGGCTTAACGAGCATCTAGAAAAGAATGAGATAAAAAAAGGTTGTTAATCAAGGTTGACTTTCAAGTTGACTTTGGTTTTCCCCGTATAATCATCGTAGTTCGGGTCAAGCGTCTAGGCCGGGATAAGGGGGTTACATTTGTTGGTATCAGAGCTAGGTTATCGAATAATTTGGGCTTGGTATGTGGTTGTTGTATGTGATTATGTATGATTGTGACATTTTGGTGAAAGTATGATGTATGAATATTGATGTATGATTCAATTGAGATGATTTTGTGATGCTATGCTATGTTTGGAGTGTGGTTGGGGATCCCATTGCCATATCATTACTAATGAGAAGAAATGGTTTCAAAAATGAGCTTGAGTACTTGGATTACTTACCTCATTATGCCTAATTGTGTTTGTTGCATTTTTTTCAGTGCGTTGTTTTTATTATGGGGCCACGTAGAGAGCTGAGAAACAATACTTGTTCTATGGCTGAGAATGAGAACGTAGAGAATGTTGAGGATTTACCTCCCCCCTTGTGGACCACCTGGTGGTGGAGCTAGGCTGGTGCTGCTTGAGTTAGTGCAGGGTTGCTGGACCCGAGGGAGGTCAGGGGCAAGCTGTGCCTGATATGACCATGCTGATACATGCTATTTCCGGAGCTTTCCAAGCAACAGTAGCTGGAGCTCATGGAGCTGCACCTCAGGATGGTGCTAATGTGAGATTGCCGTTGGAGAGCACCAAGAGGATTCTTGGACAGCTGAATTGCAATAATGTCCAAAAGCTGGGATGCATCTTGTCACTATTGCATGGTGATGCATACACGTGGTGGAAGACCACTATCTTTAGAATGGAGTATGATGAGGTGACTTGGACATTCTTCTTGAATGCGTTCAAGCGGTAATACCTGGGATTTTGCTACCTCAATGAGAAGAAGAGGGAGTTTATGTCTCTTGTGCAAGGGAGCATGTTTGTGGCAGAATATGAGATTCAAATTGTTCACCTTAGCCAATATGCATCTGAGCTAATTCCTAGCGAGAGGGAAAGGTGTGAACGGTTCCGTTATGGGCTTGTAGCGGACGTGAAAACCTATATGCTTGCGGCCAATTACACTGATTTCGATGTCTTGGTCACTAGAGCCAAGGACATTGAGCTGTATCTTGGCTTGGTGACTCGAACAAGAGGTTCTAGCTCGGGGAAGCGAGCTGCAGAACGCAATTATGGTAGAGATCGCAACAAGATGCATAAGGATAGGAAGCCGCATTTTGATGCTAGGCGCGGGGGTGGTAACCCTGATAGAGGTCAACAAGGACCTAATGCTTTCTTGAGGACTCCTGAGTGTAATCGGTGTGGTAGGAGACACGCTGGTGAGTGTTGGGGTAACCTTGGGACATGCTGGAACTGTGGTAACCGAGGGCATTTGAAGAAATATTGTCCTCAGCCGCTGAGAGATGGACATGCTCCGGTGAGAGCAGCTGAGCCACAGAGAGGTCGTGGGCGCGGCCGTGGTAATTTTCAGCGTAGAGATGAGGGTGGAAGGAATGTAGCGCATGTGGTGGCTGTCCAACCTGAGGGTGGTGGTCAGGCTCGAGTGTATTCCCATCGTGAGGGAAGGAATGACACGGAAGTGATCGCAGGTACCTTTACTTTGCAATCCTTGTCATTAATTTCTTTGATTGATTATGGATCTACACACTCGTACATATTGCGTAACATGCTCAAAGGATGAGTAGTTGTTGGATGATTCCCTGGTAGTACAAAGTTGTATCATGATCTGAAGGATGAGTACTATTGGGTGGGTTTGAAGAAGGATGTCGCGGAGTATGTGAGCAAGTGTATGGTTTGTTAGTGGGTTAAGGCTGAGCATCAGTTTCCTTCAGGGTTGTTGCAGCCGTTATGGATCACTAAATTGAAGTGGGAGAGGATCACCATGGACTTTGTGTCTGGTTTGCCTCTAACGCCATCGAAGAAGAATTCTGTTTGGGTGATTGTGGATCGCCTTACGAAGTGTGCGCATTTCTTACCTATGCATACTACGTACACCTTGGATAAGCTTGCAGAGTTGTACATCGCTGAGATTCTGCGTTTGCATGGTGTACCAAAATCTATAGTGTCGGATCGAGATCCGAGGTTCAATGCAAGGTTTTGGGAGTGTTTGCATCAAGCATTGGGTACGTAGTTGAATTTCAGTACTTCTTATCATCAACAATTGGATGGACAGTCGGAGCGTGTTATCCAAGTGCTTGAAGATATGTTGAGGTGTTGTGTTGTTGAGTTTCAAGGCTCTTGGGAGAAGCACTTACCTTTGGAGGAGTTTGCTTATACTAATAGTTACCAGACAAGTATTCAAATGACACCTTATGAAGCTTTATACGGAAGGAAGTGAACAACTCCTCTTTGCTGGGCTGAAACGGGACAAAAGTTGGTCTCGATGCCTACTCTGTTGAAAAGAACCATCGAGAAGGTGAAGCTCATTTGTGAGCGGTTGAAGGCAGCATCGGATCGACAAAAGTCTTATGCGGATTTGAAGCGTAAGGAGAGAGAATTTGTGGTGGGTAACCGTGTGTTCTTGAAAGTTTCACCTTGGAAGAAGGTGATGAGATTTGGCCAGAAAGGTAAGTTGAGCCCAAGATACATTGGACAATACGAGGTGATAGAACGTGTGGGTCCTGTTGCTTATAAGCTGAGGCTACCTCAAGATTTAGAAAAGATACATAAAGTGTTTCATGTATCCATGCTTCGGAGGTATAGATCGGATCCTTCGCATGTTATGCATGTGGAGGAAGTTGAGCTAAATCTAGATTTGACATATTATGAGGTAACTGTTGAGATTTTGGATTCGGACATTAAGGTTCTCCGTGGTAAGACCAATGAGTTGGTTAAGGTATTGTGGAGACATCGTGGTGTAGAGGAAGCCACGTGGGAAAGGAAGGAAGACATGAAGAAGCAATTTCCTTACCTTTTTCCTCCAGGTAAATTTCGAGGACGAAATTTCTTAAGAGGGGGAGAGTTTTAACACCCCAAACTTGGGCCTATATGTTTTAGAGTCCGGATCGGACCGATCAAGAACCGTTCGAATCTTAAAGGGAGGTTTAGCGAATACCTAGTTCGAGATGCTTTAAAAATATAGAAAAATATCTAAAAATCCGCATTTATTATATTATTGATTATGGTGAAATCAATTTTACAAATAAGGTTTGGAAATACTACATTTCGGTGCAGTGACCAAATCGCAATTTTTGCAAAAGTTAAATAGTGACTGTTTTGTAAAGGATTGAAACTTTGAATCTTTAAGGAGCTAATTTTACCAAAATGTTTTTAATCAGATTTATCCTTATTTTGGGTGATTTTAATAGTGTTTTAATTAAAGGAAATAAAGATTAATTAAAAGGAAAACTATCTTTGACTTTTCATAACTACCTTTCATCAATTTTCTCTCATTTCATTTTCTCTCAATTTCTTTTCAGCCAAACACATTTCCTCCATCAATTAGCCTCTAACTTTCATTGCTTTTGATGAGATTTCAATCTCCTTTTGATTCCTATTTTTTTCCTCATCAATTGCTCTTGTTTTTACATTGGATTTTCAAGAAAACTTGCCCAATTCAAGGAGAAATCAGCCATTAGAGGTAAGCTTCGTCCTTCTTCTCTAATGATCAGTTCTTTACTGAAATTCCCAAGTTATCAATCCTTTGTTAATGAATTTTGAGTTGCTTTAATGTTAGAAACAATAAATTGTATTAAAACTCAAGGTTTTTTGAGAGATCTTGATGATTTTCGTGGTTGATGGTTAGACTCTGTTTTGAGGTTGTTTTCTAATGTATTTTGGATGTTAATTGATGTTATAAAAGAGGTTTTATCAAACAAATCCCGAATAGGCTTGGATTCCTATGTTTTGCATGCTAGAATGATGGTTTTTGGGGTGGTTTTGGTGTTCTGTCATAACTGGAGGTTTAAGGACGAGTTTGTGGTGGTTTTGATGATATTTATGTTTAGAAATGATTAGAAGTGATAGATCTCGGCTGGACTTTGTTTTGGAAGAGTTTGGAGATGATTTCGGTTGTGTTTATTAGTCGAAATGAGGGTCTTGAGTAGAGTAGCGAGTTTAGGTGTGTGGCTGAGGATTTCAATGCATGATGATGCATTAATCATTTGCTCTTATGTGTTATAAATAGGGGAGACATCTTCGAACGCATGATGGGCGTTCCATTGGGTAGGACTTGGTGAAATACCCAAGCTTTGTGGCGATGAGAGATTCCGCCATGTGAGTACGGTGATGTGAGATTCCACCGGAAATTATGTTACTAGACAAGTGAGTACGGTGATTTGAGATTCCACCAGAAGCGTCTAGTGGATTGAGAATGTTGTCCGCTTATCCGAGTAATAATGAGATGTGAAATGCCAATATAATATATGAAAATGCTTTTGAATCACATGTACCTAGTAATGAGATGATTTATGCTATGAGAAATGCATATGAGATTTGTATATGAAATGCTTTGGTTTTACAAGCATGTGTATGGCCTTGCCATGAGATTTGCATTGGTTTAAATGCATGAGATAGAATTGAGGTACATGTGTTTTCAATGAGAAGTTGCTTTGAAATGGTTTTCAAGCATGAGATAGATTGAGCATGTTGTGGGAAAAGGCTTTTGAGAAAGTGTTTTGAATAATGCATTATTGTGTTGGTTTTCTTTAGAGCATGCCTCACTAAGAAATTGTGCTTACGCTCTCTTTTACCAATAATGTAGATAATTGAAGTATTTTTGGGCAGTGAGAAGGTTAAGAACATCCAAGGAAGTGCAAAGCTCATGTATGGTGATGTTTTTACACACTTTAGTTTTGATATTTGGCAATGAGACTTCAAGGTTGTATTTGGGAGATGAGTTTGAACTCCCTAAGTTTGTGGCATGTTTGTGTTGGCCTTCATGAGTTGTAAATGGTCTCTTTGGTTGGTTTGAGGTTTGAGAGCTCATATTTGGATTTGTGACTAGGAAGCATGCCTTTAGATTGTATGTTTTTGTATTTGATGCCATGCTCTAGTTTAGGGGTCTTAAATATGTTCCTAAGTATCAAAATGAGTTGCTGGTATGATTTGATGCTCTTTGAGGCATGTTTGATTGGTTTAAAAGTTGAAAAACCAGCAATTTCTGTTGTCACTGAGCAAAGTGTATCGAAACACCCTCCACTGTTTCGAAACGAGGGCCTGTAATGGCCATAGTGTTGCGGAACGACTGAAGGTGTTGCGGAACAGTTTGGCTACTGGTGAGACCTGTTTCGATACCGGTCTCGGAACGCACCCGAGTACCGAAACGGCCAACACCTTTTCGATGCGAGTGTTTCGGTACGAAGGGTGGGTGTTCCGATACAGTTGACCGTTGGATGTTGATTTGAATCGTTTTATGTTTTCATTTTTTACATTTTAGTCCTGAATGTTGTGGATGCAATTGCTTGATCTTGGGATGTCTTTTTAAGCTAAAATTGGACAGAGGAGCATGTAACATGATTAATTACATATTGGTAAACCTAAAATATGCAATGTCCATATAATTTCTAAAATTACATTTTGGTCCCTAAAAGTGTAACTTATGCAATTGAGTCCCTAAATGTTTTCCGATCGATGTGCCTTTCTCTCAACTGAATCGTGGTTGTTCACATAGGCTTAACGTGCATCTAGAAAACATTAAAATAATAAAGGGTCGTTAATCAAGGTTGACTTTCGGGTTGACTTTGGTTTTCCTCGAGTAATCTTTGTAGTTCGGGTCAAGCGTCTAGGCCTGGCTAAGGGGGTTACAATTTGAGTTTTAGCATTTCGTATAATCCTTAGACAGATGGACAGTCAGAGCGAGTTATCTAGGTGTTGGAGGACATGTTGCGATGTTGTGCGATAGATTTCCAAGGTTCTTGGGAAAACATCTGACTTTGGTGGAGTTTGCCTATAATAAAACCTCTTAGGCGAGTATACAAATGGCTCCTATAACACCCTAGACCCGGCATGGCTGATAGACCAAACTGAACAGATCACGCGGGGAATATTGAAGTAAACCAGGAAAGTTTACCATGATAAATGACCCTTTTTTTCTTTTTATCTGGTCTAGGTGTAACTTAGATTCCTATGTATGCGTACACAAGCAGCGGATTAAACATCAACACAATCGCCAAATAACTAAAGATGATTAAGATTTAGGGACCATTTTGTAAATTTTATAAAATATAGAGTTTTGCCAAATTCAAGTTACCAACCTTTAATTAGTTTCATTATATGCTTCTTAGTGAAAACTCAGCTCGAAAAGACCTTTAGAACCCACCCAATTGCATACAAGGCAAACAAGGATCAAAATGCAAGAAACAGAAACTCAAAAGAATTCAAATTCTGCACTCAACGGTCTGGAGTTTCGGAACAGGGAGCCCCGTATCGGTACGACCGTTCTGAAATATTGGTGCTTGTTACGAAATGCGAGACCGTTCCAACACCCCTCCAGATACGTTCCAGTACAATGGTTCATAGAGGAAAAATGTTTCGGAACGAGCCTCACCGTTACGAAATATCAATGCCATTTCAGGCCACCATTCTGAAACATGTAAGGACACTCTGAAACGTTTGGGCCTGTAATTTTCTAAAAAGCTAGTTTAATTCATTTTCACCCACTGAAACCATCCCGACACATGTCCCAACATACATACAACTTAAATACTTCAAAATGACAACTTATACGCAGTATAAACAACATCAAGGCATCATTCTCGGAAGCAATGGAACTAGGGGCATATTTCCTAAAAGATAAAAACACCAAAAGGCTAAAATCCAAAAGCATGCATATACAAAAACTCAAAGGCCATTCATAAGTCCAAAAATGCATCGCAAACTTGCTCAAAACCAAAAATCAACAAATAGTTAACAATCATGCATCAAACACCCCATTGCGCTTATTACATTAGTTCAATAGTACCACATACTTTTAGCAAAATGTCTTGGTGTGATTCCTTGAAGATGTTGCCTCCCAAAACCCTAATTTTCTGCATTGATGAACAATGACAGCATAAGCATGCAAGCTTAGTGAGGAGTGCTCAAAATTACAAACCTCATCAATGCACGAAACTATTTTCCACTCTTTTCAAAACCATCATGCCTTTCTTAACAAATCATGCACTTTAACATCAAATTCATTATTTTAAACATCATGCAACTTGATACGATCAAAACCAGCAATTAAACCATTGCTACTCGTTTTCCAAGCCTTTCAAGCATAAACACCATTATGCTAAGCTTAAGCCAAAACATGGATCTCTAAAACAATGCATTAGCAACATATTCCACATTATACAATCCATTATATTGGCTCCCAAGTGATACACAACAATCTCAAAAGCATATATCGGATACACGGATTATGAAGGGTTTTCCCACACCCTTCATACACTCTAACGACATTACAAGGCTCACAGACGAGAGCGACCCTACATCGTTATGACACCCGTAGTTGATTATTCGGTACAATCACAACCCCTCAACACCACTCATCGGTAGATGTATAATCCACTAATGAGAGACATGACAAAACACAAGGTTCGCACCCAGGAGCTACCCTTTACCGTTGCAACCTTAAACAATCCTCAATCGTTAGGGTACTTGGATGGAGTATTCGGTACAATCACAACCCCTCAACAGCCAAGGCGAATTGTTTATAGTGCACTCAATCCTATAGCCGACTAACTATATCCAATTTCATTTATAAAACATTTTATTCAACATAACTAGCCAATATAACCGATAACTCATGCATAACTCACTGTTTTTACAAAGTATTCATGATAATCCATAAATCAAGCATTAAACCATGCTTCAAATCTCATGCATCATCACATAAATCAAGGACCACTTACCTAGTGCATCCTTAAGCCACATGGCATCATCATAAACATTTTATACATTAAAAACATGCTTTAAAACAGTAGGTTAAAGCAATTAAAATCAAGTGCAACCAAAGTCCCAAAACTAGCACAACCGAGGGAGAAATTTCAATTCACTTACTTCCGAACATAATAAAGCGTTTCAAGCTCTTATTAACTTCGCAAAACCATTTCTAAAAAGTTTCCACACTGGAAAACCAAATTCCACTCACCGACTCGCGAAACCACAATTGTCGACGCGACTACTGCTCGTCCGAAGCCTCCAAAACCACCTCGTTTGATTCCGGATTACTATCCCCTATTTTCAACACATCAAAACAAAGGTTCAATGCATTAAAATGCATCCAAAACTCCAGCATGCACAAGAAATCCTGCAGCCATTCTCTAAAGCATCAAAACACCCATCTGAAACAATCGAAAACTCAATTGATTGACCTCAAACCTCAGCCCAGCCATTACCCAACTCATCCAACACATTCTAAGCATTAATCAACATCCAAAAACAACTTAAAACTATCCTTATACTTCCAACCACTCGAATTCCTCAATAACAACCCAAAAACTCACCCAAAAACAATTTAAAAACTAAGGATCTCAAGAATTTCGGGATCTATATGAATAAGACTCCACTTCAACACCAAAAACCTTTCAAAACTCATTTAACAACAATCTTAACCCATCCCAATCAATCAAAATCCAAAAATCACATTTAAACCAATTTTTCATCAAGATTTCAAGAGTTTATCACTCTAACCACAAAACCTCAATCAAAATCAGTGTTAAAGAGTGAAATATCTTTGGAATTTCATTAAAGAACTTATATTAGAGGGATATCACGAAAATTACCTCCAATCCTTGCTTCTCCTTTAATTTGGAAGGATTTGGTTGAAGAAACATGAAGGAAAATGGAAGAAACCAATAAGCAAAAGTTAGAACTCAAAAGAGGATTTGAGACTGAAGAACAATCTTGAGATTTGAGAGAAGATGAGAAGTGTTTGATTGAAGTGAAAGAAATGAAAGTGATCGTGAAAACTTCTTAACTGATTAACTAACATTTTAATTAAACCAAATTAAAAAACTTTTTAATTTTTAATAACATTTAAAACACGTGCCAAATTAGGGAAAAGACATAATTGCCAAGTTGCTCTCTAAAGATTCTAAGATTTTGACTCTTCTTGAAAAACATTCTTTCCAACTCTCAAATCTTTACATTTTGGTCACTATCCAAAATGTATACTTTCGAAAACTCGTTTCATAAAATCAATTTGACCAACCTCATAAAATCAATTTTTATCATATTTTACCATCTTTCAACGGTTCGAACAACCGACAGTGGCTCCACCGGCCCAACTCGACTCGTCAAAACATCTAGGCCCAAAATTAGGGCGCTACAGCTCTATATGATTCCTTGTATGGGAGAAAGCGGGGCAAAAGTTGGTTTCCTTGCCGGATATGCTTAGGGGAACAATTGAGAAAGTGAAACTCATATGTGAACGGTTGAAGGTTGATTTGGATTGTCAGAAGTCTTACGCGGTTTCAAAGCGTAGGGTATTTGAGTTTGCAGTTGGAGATCACGTGTTCTTAAAGTTATTGCCTTGGAAGAAAGTGATGAGGTTCGGACGTAAGGGAAAGCTTAGACTGAGGTTTATTGGACCTTATGAGATTGTGGAGTGAGTTGATCATGTGGCTTATCGGTTGAGGTTGAGGTTGCCTCCCGAGTTGGAGAAGATCCATGATGTGTTTCATGTTTCTGTGTTGCGGAGGTATAGATCAGATCCATCTCATGTGATGCTAGTTGAAGAGATTAAGTTGAATTCAGATTTATCTTATGATGAGGAACCAGTGGGGATTCTTGATTGGAGTAACAAGGTTCTTCGTGGTTATAAGATTGAACTTTTTAAGGTGTTGTGGCGACAATATGGAGTTGAGGAGGCCATGTCGGAAAGCAAGGCGGGCATGTTGAGGCAGTTTTCGCATCTTTTCCTTTTGGTAAAATTTCGAGGCTGAAATTTCCTAAGTGGGGGAGAGTTGTAATGCCCCAGTTTTGGGCCTAGGTGTTTCATGTGTTGGGTTAGGCCCGTGGAATCGGTAATCAGTTCTTCGTATCGTTAAAATGTGGTTCAGGGAAATCATGGTTCGCGATGGGATAAAAATGTGGTAAAATTTTCTAAAATTACATTTTAAAGGTTGATTAAAATAATTTTGCAAAACGGGTTTTGAGATGTATACATTTTAGGTAGGGACCAAAATGCAATATTTTAAAACTGTGGAAAAAGAGTGTTTTTCAAAAAGAGTCAAAGTCTTAGAATATTTGGGAAACTAATTGGCAATTGAGACTTTTCTCTAATTTGACGTGTGTTTTAAATGGTTTATTAAATAATTAAAATGGCTTTTATTGATTTAATTAAAGAGGTAGTTATTTTGGTTAAGAGATTTCGACAATCATTTTCATTCTCTCATCTTCACTTCTGCCAAACACTTTTCATTTTCTCTCAAATTCCATATTTTCTTCACTTCCATTTCCTATTAGAAGAGAAGCAAAGATTGGAGGTAAATTTCGTGCTAACCCTCTAATCAAGGTTCTTTAATGAAATTCCAAAGATATTTGACTCTTTATTCATGTATTTATTGAGGTTTTATTATGGTTTAGATAAAATGATGAAATCTTGATGAAAAAGATAATTAAAATGTGATTTTCGAAGTTGCATTGATTTGATTTTTGAGATTATTTCTAATTGAGTATTGAAAGTTTTATGATGTTGAAATAGAGTCTTAATCATGTTAATCCCAAAAACCTTGAGATCTTTGGTTTTTAAGGTGTTTTTGGTTGGGTTTTTGGGGTGTTATGTGAGATCTGAGTTGATGGAGGTATAAGGATTGTTTTAGGTTGTTTTTGGATGTTGATTTATGGTTAAAATATGTTGGACGTGTTGGTTGATGGCTGGGTTGAGTTTAGAGATCAATCGATTGATGCTTTAGAGCAGGGCAACGAGTTTCCTTTGGAGTGCTGGTGTTTCGATGCATTATGATGTATTGAATCTCTATTTTAATGTGTTGAAAACACGAGATAGTGTTCTAGAATCAAACGAAGTGTTTTGGAGGCTTCGGACGGTTGATTTGTGCGCCGGCGAGTGTGGTTTTGCAAGTTGGTGAGTGGAAATTGATTTTCTAGCATAAAAACGTTATAGAAAAGGTTTTGGGAGCTTAGTAAGAGCATCAAACGCTTTACTAAGTTCAAAAGTAAGTAAGTGAATTTCTCTCCCTGATTGTGCTAGTATGAGCTTTTGGTTGCACTTGATTTTATTTGTGATTACCTACTATTTTATAGCATGTTTTGAGTTTATAAAATGTGGTTGATGATGCCATACGGTTTAAGGATGCACTAGGTAAGTGATCCTTGTATGCATGTGTTGATGCATGAGTTTTGAAGCATGGTATAATGCTTGTGATATGGCTTATTATGAATGTTTTGGAAACAGAGTGAGGTATGCACGAAATGTGGATTATATTGGCAAGCGATGTTGTATAAAGTGTTTTGTAAATGATGTGGGATATAGTTAGCCGACTATAGGATTGAGTGCACTATAAATAAGTCGTCTTGGATATTGAGGGGTTGTGATTGTACCGAAAACTCCATCCAAGTACCCTAACGATTGAGGAATGTTTAAGTTTGCAACGATAGAGGGTAGCTCCCAGGTGTGAACCTTGTATGTGTCACATCTCTCGTTAGTGGGTTATACATCTACCAATGAGTGTTGTTAGGGGGTTGTAATTGTACATAATACTCCACTACGAGTGTCACAACAGTGGAGGGTTGCTCCCGTGTGTGAGTCTTGAGATGCTGGTAGAGTGTATAAAGGGTTTGGGACAAGCCTTTGTAATCCATGTATCCGATATGCTTTTTGAGAAATGAGAATGTTGTTAATCACTTGTAAGCCAATATAATGGATTGAAATGTTATAGAAATGTTGATGATGCATATTATGAACAATGCATGTTTTACCTTAAGCTTAGCATATTGGTGATTATGCTTGGAAAGCTTGATTTTTGTTTAGTAGTGGTTCAATTTCTGTGAAGTATGTGATACTTGCTGCATGGAGTTTATCATGCTGATTTTAATGATGAAGTGCATGGATTTTCAAAGAGGGCATGATGGTTTTTAAAAGAGTGAAAATGGTTTTGAGCATTGATGGTGTCTTTGGTATTGAGCTTTCCTCACTAAGCATTTTGTGCTTACGCTCTCTTTGTCCGTCAATGCAGTCAAATCGAGCTTCAGAGGAGGAATTTGCAAGGGATCAGTGAAAGACTTTGATTGAAGGTATGTTTGATTATGAACTAGAGTAATAAGGCAATGGAGGTGCCAATGCTTTGAATATTGGTTGATTTGGTATTTTCTAGTTTGGTACAAGTTTGGTATGCTTTTATTGGTTTGTAAATGACCCTTAGATGTTGGTTTATGCTTGGTCTTGAGTTTTGACATATAACGCTTGGTTTTCATAGGAAGCATGCATCTAAAACTCACTATGATGATTGTGTGGCTTTCTTGACGATCTTGCCAAGTGTTATTAATGGTTGGGATGTATTTGAGTAGTTTGTATGACCATATGCCCATTAGAATATGTTGGAATGGTCTAATATGTGTTAAACCAGCATTTGGGAACATTACAGACCGAAGTGTATCGATACACTTCATAGTGTATCGATACGGCCTTCATAAATGAGGGAAGTGTACAGATACACGAGGGCATATCGATACCCTTTTTGGCCACCGATCGAGGGCGTATCGATTAGGTTCCCTAGCGTACCGATACAGTCTTGTGATGCTTTGCCTGGGAAGCCTGATCGTCGGGGGCGTATTGTACCCTCCCTAAGGGTACCGATACGCTATTCGTTAGGTTGGTATTGTGGCATCTTTGAATGATTGGAATCCTTATGTTTTAGTCCTTGTTTCTTACGGTTGTTGTTAAATGAGTCATAATGACCGTTATGAGCTGAGTTTCTACAGAGATGCATGTAACGAGCCTAATTAAAGGTCGGTAATCCAAATTTGGTAAAATACCCTTGCAATGTGATAAGTTTGCATTTTGTTCCTTAAAACTGGAATTGGTGTTAATCGGTCAGCGTTCGTGGTGCTGTTTGATCCGGTGCTTGTTGAACACATAGGAACCTAACGAGCATCTAGACAAGATAAAAAGAAAAAATAGGGTTTTTTAAGGTTTACCTTAATATTCCACGTGTGTCCCGTTCGGTTCGGTCTATCAGCTCGGCCGGGTCAATATGGTTACATTTTCAATCTTTTGCCTCATTTTCCCCACTTTTTTCCATAATACTATTAGTACAGGCCATCCACTCCATGGATACCTCAGGTGACAACCCTCGAGCTCAACTTCTTCCAAATTACATAAACTTTCTAACAATAGCTCACAATCATCCAACATCTAGTGTAGTCTAATACACTCAAGCATTAACAGCTCCTCAACCTCTAGACATCACCTATGTCCTAGGCGCCATGTCATCCAACACTAGCCCAACTGACACAAGTTGTACTTACATCGGGGAGTCAAACCTTTAGGAGACATTACATACTCCTCTACTCCTTGGCAAACAGCAGCAGCAATCATACCAGACTGCTACTCTCTCCTCGGTTGCATTGTGCTATTATAATTAAGACATGATAATAAAACAAAACAAGAAATTAGGCCAGCTTCAAGCAAAGATCCAAGACTTTGAATTTAATTTAAAAACACTTTACTAAAGTAATAAGGTAATGGGTATCCCAACTTTCCGTAAACGTAGCACAAGGCATACAACGTACATATCACAAACATCGTGCATCACAATTAATCAAATTCATCCCACAACATCATCATGTAAATAACATCACACACATATATTACAAACATCATGTTTAGCACTCATACCATTGTATCATCATCAACATGATTATAACAATCACCGTGCAAAGCACACGTCGTAACACAATTGAAATCACATCACATCAACTTACCATTAACTTACCATCATCCTATTCTTTTATAACCTAGCTCTAACACCATCAAATGTAATCCTCTCAACCCAGCTTAGACGGTAGACCGAACCGAACGGGTCACATGGGGAATATTGAAGTAAAACGAGAAGTTTACTCCAATAAACAAACCTAATTTTTTTTTATCTTTTCTACATGCCCATTAGCATCCTAAGTATTTAACATCACAGCGGAACATTCATAACTTAATCAGACATCGAATAGGACTCAATTCTACACAATCACATTTTGAGGACCATTTTGCGAACATGACAAATTACGAAGGATTCTTCCAATTTTAGATTACCATCTTTAAATTAATCATGTTACATGCATCTCTGACAAATCCCAACTCAAAACAATCATTCAAGGTCACTTAATTGCATCCACAACATTCATGGACCAAAACGCAAAGAATCAGAACTTCAGAATATTCCATCAACTAATATGTTTTCCAGTCGTTTCGGTACAAGCTAGCCCTGTATCAAAACAAGCGTACCGAAACAGCTTCACTTGGCGTGGAACACGGGCATGTATCGAAACACTTTAGAGGTGTTTCAAAACTATGTTTTCCAGTAGCAAATCGTACCGGAACAAACAATCCATGTTTCGAAACCCTCAGGCCATTTCAGGCTCACTATTTTTGTATAGGCTCGAGTGTACCGAAACACATGCGCCTGTAATGACACTTTTTTCTAGTTTTTAAAACTTTAATCCATACTAAACCATTCCAACATGCCTTCAACATCCATACAACATATTTAAACATCAATCCTCAATCATTTATGGCATAATCAACATCATGACATGGCTAATTGCATCAAAGATAGACTATAGACATGCAACCTAGCAAACAAGCCAAGCAAGATACCAAAATGCATAACAAGGCACAAACCAATAACAAAGGCCATTTACATGTCTAAAACAACATTAAACACATGCTCAAATATGGAATTTACACAAATCTCCCAAAACACAACGATTTTCCCCATTGCCCTTACTACTTTAGTCTAAACCGAAACACACATTCTAAAGCGAAGCCTCGTGGAATTCAGTTGCATATTGTTGCCTCCCAACCTCAATTATCTGCATTGATGGACAGAAGTAGAGTGTAAGCGCACGAGGCTTACTAAGGAATGCTCAAAAAGAAAACACCATCAATGCATTTATACCATTTTCGTGCTCACATTGAAATCTCATCCCAATTAACTAACATCCTTTGAAAAGCCATCATGCCCTTTTTAAAACCATATACTTTCCTTAACAAATCAGCATGTTAGGCATCATGCAACATGTGTTATAATCTCAACAGCAAATCCATTTCTAGCACTCAACTTACGCCTTCCCATGCATAGGTACCATATGCAAAGCTTAAAGAGTAAAACATGCATTTCATTTTTAAGCATCATAAACCATATCATAACACATTATCAATTATATTGGCTCACAAGTGATCATCAATATGTTCATTTCTCAAACCGCGTCAGATACACAGATTCTCAAGTGTTGTCCCAACACTTCATACATTCTAACCGACATCTCAAGGTTCACACACGGGAGCTACCCTCCATCGTCGTGACACCTGTGGTGGTGCATTAGGTACACCATATAAACCCCTCAACACCACTCATCGATAGATGTATAACCCCGATAATGAGTGAGGGGACACTATACACTTTCCTAAATCATTAGGGTACTTGGATGGAGTATTCGATACATCGTATAAACCCCTCAACATCCAAGGCAACTTGTTTATAGTGCACTCAATCCTATAGCCGGCTAACAATATCCGAATTCATTTATAAACCAATTTCACAACATCACTTGTCAATATAATTCACAATTAACATAAACCTGATTGTTTTCAAAGCATTGTCAATAAACCACATTTCCAAGCATCAAACCATGCTTCATAATACAAGTATAAACATATACTTACAAGGATCACTTATCATATGCATCCTTTATCAATTTATCATCAAAAACACAAAATCACTTACTTTAACGCATGATTTAAAATAGTAGGCAACATGCATTTAAAATCAAATGCAACAACAATCTCATAATATCACAATATGAGGGAGAACATCCTTTTACTTACTTCCGAAAGTAGTGAAGTGTTTTAAGCTTACACTATGTTCCCAAAACCACCTTTAAAGTGTTTCAATGCTGGAAAACACGTTCCCACTTACAAACTCTCAAAACCAAGGTTCACCGACACAAAATTAAGCGTCCAAAGCCACCGAAACTTCCCTAATTGCTTCTGTTGTATTCTCTTATGTTTATACCACACAATAATAGAGGATTAATGCATCATAATATATTAAAATCACCATCAACTTAAACAATCTCGCTGCTCTGCCCAAAAGCACCAAAATACCAATCTGAAACAACGAAATCACCTTCGATTTCTCTCTAAACTCATCCCGGTCATAATCTAACACTTCCATCCCAATTTAACAATCAATCAACATCCAAAATCAATCTAATTACACCATTATACCTCCAGCAACTAAGATTTCACACAAACACCTCAAAATCCCAAAACCTAACAATCTAACAATTACAGGTTCAACTCAATTCGGGATTACATTCATAAAACCTTCATTTCTGCACCATTTAATATCCAAATAAAGTTTAAAAACATTCTCAAACTAATCAAAACAGTGCCCAAACGAATACCTTAGAAATTCACCAAGAAAAGCTAGATTAATTAATTTTTCATTAATCAAAACATGAAACTTAGTTAATAAACATATCTAGGAAGCCAAAGACTCTAGAATTTCATTAAAGAACCTTGATTAGAGGATTTGAATGAAATCTTACATCTAACCTTGCCTCTTCCTCTCAAATGACAAGATTTGATAAAGTCTTTCAAGATAGCTTAAGGAAAATTGAAAGCAAACTCAAAGAAATCATTGGCTAATTAAATAGATTTGAGAAAATGGAGTCCTCTGAAATTTTAGAGAAAAAGAAGAGTGTTTGGCTGATTTGTAAATGAGATAAGAGTTAGTTACATGAAATCTCTTTTGGCTAATAAAATTTCATTTTTACTTTAAAATCCCTTTTAAAATCATTTTTAATAAAACAATTAAAATGGTTAATTTGAGGATAAAGGTTCACAAAATAGATATAAGCTCTCTAAAGATTCTAAGTCTTGGCCCCTTTTTAATTTAGTGCTTAAAATTTTGCACTATTTAGAAAATAAACACCAAACCGAAATTTTAAATTTCCAAAAAATATTTTCCAAAATTGATTTTACTTTCCCTCGATATATATGTAACGAGGATTTTAGAAATTTTTCGCACAAATTTATCACATCCCGAACCAAGCTTTCCCAGAATCGACACTGAACTGACCCAGATCTCTAATGTAGTTCATCGGACCATAAACCACCTTTAAAACCTCTAGGCCCAAAACCAGGGCGTTACATGAATGGATTATATGAATGTTTTTAAGGCAATGATGTTTCAAAAGATTATTTGAAGTGATTGAAATGAGATTTCAATGTGGTTCTGAAAATGGTTTTAAAATGCATTGATGGTGTTTTGTTTTTTAGCCATCCTAACTAAGCCTTGTGTGCTTACGCTCTATTTGTCCATCAATGTAGAGAATTAGATTTTTGAAGGTAGCGGGGAATTCGTTCTATTTTTGGGAGATATGTGTGAACACCCTATTTGAGCAAGTTTTAATTGCCTATTTGAACTTGTAAATGGCCTTCACTTAATAGTATTTGGTTTGATTTGTGTTTTTGTGTTCAAATGGTAATTTTGCATAGGAAGTGTGCCTATAGTTTGATAATCATTGTAACACCCCAAATTTTCAAAAAAAAATGGAAAATTCCTAATTTTTAAATCCCTATTTCGATAATCCTTGAATTTGGGGATTATTGGTTGGAAACCCTAATTTAATTTAAAGATAGATTAGTCATAAAGCAGATTTTTAGTGACCAAATTGATCAAAAGCATAACCTTGGTGATCTTTTTGCAAATTGTGTTAATGGGAACCCATCTCTCGTGAATTACCCAAAAGAGTAGGGCATTTAAAGTCCCTTTATCAACCCTAACGTTGGTTCATCTCTCATTTTGAAAACTGCAGCTGCACCTTCCCCTTATCTCCCCTCTCCCTCTATCTTCATCTCCTTCATCTAAATCATCGAAGAAGCTTCAGTAAGACCCTTGGCGTCGTCCACATGTTCAAGAAATTTCTCGATATCTTGAATCAGGTCCATATCAACCTGCCTTTGGTGAAACTCATCGAACATATACCTAACTATGCCAAGTTCCTCAAGGACATAGTTCCTCAAAGAACATGGATCGATGAGTTTGAAAAAGTGGTCGTCATAGTGGGACGCATGGCCACGATGCACAACAGAGCCCACTAAAGAGAAAAGATCTGAGCAGTTTTTATCATTCCCTGTAAAATTGGCAGTAATTATATTGGACAGACATTATGTGATTTAGGGGCAAGTATCAACTTAATGCTAAAATCTATTTTCCAAAAACTAGGGAAAGGATAGGCCTGCCCTACTACTGTCATGCTCCAACTGGCAGACATATCTTACGTTCAACCAAAGGGGAAAATTGAAGACATACTGGTAAAAGTGGATAAGTTTATTTTCCTTGTTGATTTTCTGGTTTTAGATTGTGAAGCAGATGAACGGACACCTATTATACTTGGAAGACCATTCCTAGCTACTGGAAGGACGCTAATCGATGTCGAAAAAAGGAGAGCTTACAATGAGGGTAAATGATCAGGAAATAAAATTGAATGTTTTCCAAACCCTAAAACAGAAAAATGACTCCGAATAATGCAAAATGCTTCATGCCACATCTAAATTCGAGTTAGACGTCGATAAACCATGTCTGGGCAAGTACTGCCTCGTTAGTGATCCTAGTGAGTGCCTCGGTAGTCACTTGGAGAACTGCTCTGACACCCGCCTATGCAACCAGAGTACATAAGCTTAAGATGAGGAAGAGGCAGAGGAGCAAGATGAAGTATAGTGGATGGCAACAAGTCCAGGTAAGTACATTCAACCCTTAGATTACATTGATAAAGTAGGTAAAATTCATAAACCATCTATTGAAGAACCCCCTATCTTTCAGTTGAAACCCTTACCTGAGCAACTCAAATATGTTTTCTTGGGACACAAAGATACGTTGCCCGTAATTATCTCTTCCAATTTGCAGGCTGAGTAGGAACTCAAACTGATAGACCTAATGCGGCGACATAAGAGGGCAATAGGATGGACCATCGCTCATCTCAAAGGAATTAGCCCAGTAGTGTGCATGCACAAGATCCTGTTAGAAGAAGGATGTAAACCTATTGTCGACGCTCAAATAAGGCTATATGAAGTGATGCGAGAAGTTGTCAAAAAGGAAATCATCAAGTGGCTCGACGTAGGCATCATCTATCCTATATGTGACAGTGAATGGGTAAGCCCGATACAATGTGTACCCAAGAGAGAAGAGATCATGGTGGTAAGTAACAAAAATAATGAACTGATCCCAACCAGGACTGTGATCGGTTGGAGGGTTTGCATGGACTACCGTAAGTTAAACAAGGCAACTAAGAAAGATCATTCTCGATTACCTTTTATTGATCAAATGCTTGGCCGACTTGCTGGCAAACCCTTCTACTGTTTCTTGATGGCTATTTAGGGTATAATCAGATTGCCATAAATCCCTAAGATCAAGAAAAGACCACCTTCACCTACCCCTACAGCATATATGCATTCAGGTGGATGTCGTTCAGGTTCTGTAACACATCAGCAACCTTCCAGCGCTGCATAATGGCCATATTTTTTGACATGGTAGAAGATTTCTGAGAAATATTCATGAATGTTTTCTCTGTCTTCGGCAGTAACTTCGACAGCTACCTCGACAACTTGGGGAAGGTGCTAGAAAGATGTGATGAATCTAACTTAGTGTGAAACAAGGAGAAGTGCCATTTTATGGTGGATGAGAGGATAGTCCTGGGTCACAAAATATCTGCCAAGGGGATTGAGGTCGACAAAGCCAAAATCAAAGTGATTGAAAATCTACATCTGTCGACCTCTGTCAAGGGAATCAAAAGCTTCTTAGGACACGCATGTTTTTATAGACGATTTATTGAAAAAAATTCAAAGATTAGTAAACCTCTATGTACCTTTCTTGAGCAGGATAAAACCTTCAAGTTCGATGACTTTAGCACTGAAACGTTTGAGACAATAAAGAAGAAGCTGGTTTATGCTCTCATTATAGTCCAACTTGACTGGACCCTACGTTTCGAATTAATGTGCTATGCCAGTGATACTTCCGTAGGAGCCACCCTTGGGCAGAGAAAGGGCAGGACATTCCATGTGATTTACTACAACAACAAAACCCTGAATCCTGCCCAAGTCAACTACACCACTACAGAAAAATAACTATTAGCGGTGGTTTTTGCCTTTGACGTTGATATGAAAGACAAAAAGGGTACAATGGATCAAGTTGCCGACCACCTGTCACGCTTGGAGCAGGGCGACAACACCTCCACTTGTACAAAAATCCAAGATGCTTTTCCACATGAGCAAATGCTACTAGAATCCACCATCACAAAGAGCATTGCCGCTGCATTGACTAATGCACACACCGCCGCGGCAGACACATCGACATCAGCTATTCCCTCAACACCCTGGTACGATGACATTTTGAATTACTTAGTTACTGGTGTTTCACCTTATAATCTTAACTATCAAGGCAAGAAGCGGTTCCATTATGATGCTAAGCATTATTTTTGGGACAAGCCTCTTTTTTCGAACATTGGTTAGATCATGTTATAAGGAGGTGAATCCTAGAAGAAGAACAACATTCACTACTTTACCAATGCCATGCCACCCATTCTGGAGGACATTTTGGAGGCACACATACAAGCAATGTGAGAGATGCCAAAGAACCATGAATATCTCAAGGAGGAACAAGATGCCCCTACAACCCATTCTGGAGGTTGAGCTATTTGATGTTTGGGGGATAGTTTTCATGGGACCTTTCCCATCATCCTGTGGTAACTTATACATCCTCCTTATTGTTGATTACATGTACAAATGGGTTGAAGCTGTGGCAACTATGAAGAATGATGCCAAGACAGTCCAGCGATTCCTTCACAAGAACATATTCACCAGGTTTGGAATCCCTAGGGCGATAGTTAGTGACAAAGGTAAACATTTTGATAACAAGATCGTCGCTAAAGCCTGGAAAAGACTTGGTGTATGTCACAAGATTGCCGCAGCATACCGCCCACAGACCAATAGGCATGCCGAAATTTCAATCAAGGAATTGAAGAACATCCTAGAAAAGGTAGTCAGCACAACTAGGAAACACTGGTCCTTTAGGCTGGATGATGCACTATGGGCATATCGGACAACATTCAAAACACCTCTAGGCATGTCTCCCAATAGACTTGTGTATGGAAAAGCATGTCACCTCCCAGTAGAGATTGAACACAAGGCCTATTGGGCGATAGAAGATGTCAATATAGATTGGGACCAAGCTGGGGAAAAAGACTTCTAGATCTTAGTGAGATGGAAGAATTCAGAAGGGAAGAATATGAGAATGCCAAGCTTTACAAAGAAAAAATAAAAAGATGGCATGACAACAAGATTCTGTCGTGGTAGTACCTGCTACGACATCTAGTTTTATTGTTTATCTCCCGCCTGAATCTATTCCCTGGAAAGTTGAAGTCCAGATTGTCCAGGACCTTTGAAGTTGTCAAAGCATTCCCACATGGTGTAGTCACGATCAAATGCACAAGGATGGGCATGAATTTAAAGTGAATGTGCAGAGTTTAAACCACTACACATGACCTCATGTTCCAAAAGACAAGGAAGTGGTCATGTTAGCGGATGCATCCAAATGCACCCCTAATTCAACCTATTTTTTCTATTTTTCTTTTTTAGGAATTAGATTTAAATTTTTTGCATTTATTTTTCAACCACAGTATTTTTCAGTTTCTATTTTTAGGTATTAGATTTAATTTTAGCATGCCTTTAATTTTTTTTAGCACTAATAATTTTATTTCAGTTTATTTTAGAAGAAAAAAATCCCAAAGGAAGAGAGAAGAATCAAGCCCTACCCATTAACCATTCCAGTTGCCCGTTGCAGCCCGCTGCGACAAACGCAGATGCAGGCGTTGCTTCCCGCCAGAACTAACACTTACAGAATTGGTCGTTCTGCCTAACGGCTCTCTGCCCAGGCAACGGCTGCCTCGGTGAATGAAATGGAAGAACTCAACACTAAGCACATCTTCACCCCTATTTAAACCCCCTCATTAGTTTTACAATTCACTCTTCTTTACTCTCTTTTGCACTTTGTTTCACAAGATTTTCTCGATTTTCAAACTACTCTCAAAACTCTCACAACTATCTCAACATCCAAAACCCTCTCCTTAAACCAAGAATGGCAAGAACTCCACGCCGCCGCGCTGCCAAGGTAGAGTCCGAGGCATCTCTTCAACGCTTAACTTCACTAGAAATAAAAGCCTTCCACAACTAGAAATTCAAGGAGAGATTAGTGTGGGAGGAACAAGGATTCTTTTACGAGACGAGGTAAAGGAATTTTGGGCCTCTGCAATTTATATACACAAAAATCGCACATCAAAGATTGAAAATCTTTGCCCAGCAACCGAAGCCAGCAAACCAGACGATAGTGCGAGAATTTTATGCCAATGGGCCAACAGAAGAAAATCCGACGGTGAATGTTTGAGGGCGGCTAGTGTTGATAGATGCCGATAAGATCAACCTCTTATTTTCCTTCACATTCAACAATTCGTAGCCTCATCACTGGATAGTTACGAGTAGATGAAGAAGGAGCTATGCATTCCGGGGACAGTTTGGAATGTAGCCAAAAGCAGGGGAACTATCAACTGGCGGAACCTACTGCCCGAAACCATGCTTTGGAATACTTTTGTGAAGAAGAGGCTGCTGCCCACATCCCACAACTCTACAGTTTACAAACCTAGATTGGCACTCATCCACTCGATCATGCATAAAAGGTATATCAATGTGGGTAAGATTATAGCTGATGAAATTTTTGAATGTGGGCAGAAATAAAAGGGGCAGCTCTACTTTCCTAGCCTCATCACCGCCTTGTGTGAAAAGGCATTTGTCCCAGCAGAACCAATCGACAGCTTGACGCCAGAACGAATCGGGTGGACGAAAGAGGTCATTCTGTGCAAAATAGAAATCAGAGATGTCACCCCAGAAAACTATATCGAGGCATCAAAAATTGAAAGCCAACAACATTTATCAACAGCCTGGCCTGGCAACCACAATAGGCGGCCTGGCAGCACAGTAGGACAGAATGAAAAGTCGCCAGCTTACCTTCATGCCTTACATTCGGGACTTCAACAACGCCACTTTCAATACTCTCAAGGAGAATTTCTCGATGTCCTAGTTCCCAAAGTTTTTTTGCCGAGATCTTTGCCCTAGTTGCACTAGACATGTCTGTCGCGCCCTCTGCCTCGGCAACACATGCTGCCAACTCCAACCGCCCCATCTCCACAACGCCCCAAGCTTCTCCAGAAGCCACAACCACTGAAGTCCTCTCCATCTACGATGACCTTGTGGACACTGCAACCGCCCCAATCAGAGATAAAGGGCAAACATCACGGGCAGCAGCCAACGCACCAGCACCTTCACGATTCTTTCTACCTCAACTCCTTATCATCATATTCAGTTTGGCAAGACACGGTCCGATCCGTCACAAAAAGCTTTACACTGCATACTCCCAGAAAAAAAGAGAAAAGCCACCAACACAGAGGAGATCTACCCAGATAGTGAGGACGGGAGCGAAAAAAAAGTTACAAAACCGGACCAAAAGACACCAGCATCACGCATACAGCCACCGAGGGCGGCCAAAAGAATCAAAGCTGGAGCCCAAAGGCGGATGATACTTAGCGACGACGAAGAAGACGAGACCTCCTCCGTTTGGCCATAAATCTAAGTTATCATCTTTCTTTATTTATTTAATCTTTGTTTTAATTTGTGTGTGTATGCATGCATTGGGGACAATGCTCCTCTTGAGTTTGGGGGAAAATGTGTCATATTTTTTTATTTTCTGTTTTCATTATGTAGTTGCATAGTTAGGAGCATTTAGGAACCATAGTGTAACTGCCTTTATTTAATATGGAAAGAAAATTTTTTGAGTATTCTTTACCCGCATAGGCAGTCTACCCGCCGAAATAGCAACCTTAGAATGACTTTGGAAGTATTTAGAATCCAACTATGTTCTGAACTTAAAGAAACACCCTTTTGTGACTGGTTTGATTTTAGGACCTCTACGAAACCTATGAAATTCACTTAGTAAACTTTGGTAGAACTTAAGGAAATTAGAAACCAACTATATTCTAGAGGTGCCCAAAATTGGCTATAGGATAGGCAAGAGGTGCCCAAAACCAGCTCTAGTCAGGTGTATATAAAAAAACACTCCTAATGTTGGCTCTATTAACTTTGAAGTAACCCAAGGAAATTAAGGTGCTTTCATGAAGTTTACTTAGAAGCCGAAGAATCACTCTTGTCACAAGACCCGCACACACTCACAAGACACATAGTTTGGTTTCGGGTAAGTCCATTATCATTCGAAGGATTGTTGTCAAGCGTGTAGCTACATGGTATCTAAGGGCCGCTCAAGGTATTTTATTTTTTTTAAAGTTAAGTTTTCCTACGGTTTTAAGTTTTGGCATGTTACTATTAGATTGCATTGCTTGAGGACACGAGATAGTTCGATTTTGGGGGCGTATTAAGTGTGAAAAAGTACTAGATTTTATCCCTAGGATAGCTCAATTATTGTTAGACTTATGCCCATTTTAGTTGCATAATAAGGAAAACATACTCAAAAACTGCATAGATTAGATACTCCACCCTACTTGATGAATTTCAATGTTTTTATTTATAAAAGATATTGCTCATGTATATGTTTCATTGTGCGCAGATACCTGCCCAGGCAGAAGATGCCACAGCAACAAGGAGGGCGAAAGGAAGGAGTTGAACATTCGATGGACGATGCTGGTGTACCTGCTGGAGATGCTGATCAGACTAAGCTACAGCCCAGACTAAGGAGCCCTACTGATGCAAACCTCTGCCGAGGCAGTAGATGGTGTGCTGCCCAGGGAACATCCCAAGGCAGTTGAGAACATGCAAAGTGGTGTGCGACTGGAAGAACACATCAAGCCCAATTTTTAGAGACCACTTGCATGCAGATCGGAGCCCAAAAGCTCAAGAAAAGCCACGGTCAAAGCTAAAGGATTTTAAAGTCAATCGAGAGTTAAGCTTGGATTAAAATAAGATTTAATTAGGCATCTCCAGCAGGTACACCAATTTAATTCCAACTTGTACTCTAGTCTTTTAACCAACTTCGAGTAGGCCAAGGCTTATATATAAGGCCTCTTAGTCAACTAGTAGAGGATATCGAGAGTTCCTAGACCAAAAACCGAGTTTTCCATTCATCTATCATGTTCTAAATGTTTCCTAAGGCTAAAGGTTGGATTTGTTGAGTAGTTGTGAGAGATTGTTTGTATTTGTTTAGGTTTTTCAGTGTTACAATAAAATTTCAAAGTTTGTTTACTCTTGGCATTGTTCTTGTTGCAATCAAATCGTGAGAGGAGAGAGTGATTATCAATTTGTCTAATATCGAGAGTGTTAGACTCACAAAACGAGTAAACACAATTTTATCCATTTGGGGTGAAGTTTCTTTGGTTTAGGGATAAGTTAGAAGTTTAGCGGTTAAATGAGGCTTAAGAATTGATTGGTGTTCATCCTTAGATTCACGTCGGAAGGTATTATCAATACATGTTTGCCAATAGTACTTCGACTTAGGAATACGGAGGAGTCATTGAAGGAAGCCTTGCCAAACTTTGAAGCATCACTCAGCCGCCCAGGCAGACGTTCTGTCGCGGCAAGTCTTCTGCCAAGGCATCACCTCGGTAGTGGAGTTGATATTTGCAGCACTTGAACCAAGACGAAACATTCAAAATACACACTACAAAGCACTCCAATACATGCCAATTCTCTCAATCTGAATTCTCAATCATTTAAATTACTTGTTTTTAATTTTAATCAAGTAAATTCAATTCCCAACTTAAATTGTGTTTTTACTTTTCATCGTGCAGGAATTTAATCATTAAAGCGGCTTCCAATCCCTGTGTAGACGATATCTTAATTACTACAACTTGGCAGCAATGTACACTTGCACTAAAATTAGAAGACACCTTTGCGCTCTACAATGACCCGGGCAAATCCAAAATATCCGCTTCACCCGAAGATTGAACGTACCTACCGTACACTCAAACAAAACCTGAGAGCAACAATGTCAGATCCAGTCCGCAATAACAATGCCAACGAAAATTAGAATGATGCAACAAGAGACGAAGTGATTATGCCACCTCAATTTGCTCAAGCAAGAAACCTAACTATCTAAGATTATTTAGGAAAAAGATCTTAACAGATTGAACCTAGGAGTTTTCAAACCTGCAATTGAATCTGCCCTCTTTGAATTAAAGCTTGTAATGTTTAATATGATCAATACAATTGGTCAATTTGGCGGTTCGGCAACTGAAGATGCTAGACAACACCTCAAATCCTTCCTAGAGATTTTGAATCCATTCAAAATACAAGGAGTCCATGAGGATATTTTGAAGATAAATTTTTCCCCTATTCACCGAGGGATAGGGCAAAAACATGGTTGAATAGTATTCCAACCGGATCTATAGGATCGTGGAATGACTTATGTCGTGATTTTTTTGCTTGATTTAATCCTGAAAATTTGATTGATACGTTAAGTAATGAAATCACTTCTTTTCGGCAAGCAGATGATTAATCCATGTACGAGGCTTGGGAGCGATACATAGAGCTTTTACAAAAATTTCCCTTACACCGATTCCCATTCTGGACACAAGTGACAATGATTTACAATGTAGTAAACACACCGACAAGGATGATGCTAAATAACTTGGGTAAGCCTCTCTTGATTTGTTGGATTCTACTGCTACAAGAATTCGACATTGAGATCAAAGACAAAAAAGGTACTGAGAACCAAGTTGTTGATCACTTTTCACGATTAGAAGAAATAGAGAAAGAGATCCCTCCCACGGAAATCAAAGAAGAATTCCCATACGAGTAGTTGCTCAGTGCCTCGACAACACAAATGGGCAGTGCCTTGACAATTATCAATAGCATTGCCTTGGCAATAACTTTGGCAACTGCTGCAGCACTTTCATCGACACCCTGGTATGTTGATCTTGTCAATTTCTTAGTTATTGGTATTTTACCTTATAACCTTACTCACCAAGGAAAGAAGTGGTTCCAACATGATGCTAAGCATTATTTTTGGGACGAGCCTCTTTTCTTTAAAAAATGTGCATATTAGGTAAGAAGGTGTGTTCTAGAAGAAGAACAACAAGATGTGCTCCAACAATGCCATTCGTTACCCTATGGAGGACACTTTGGAGGGACACATACGACGGCCAAAGTCTTACAATCCAGACTATATTGGTCGACTCTTTACAAGGACACCCAAGCTTTCTACAAGTAATGTAATCGTTGTCAACGGACCCGAAATATTTCAAGACGAAATGAGATGGCCTTGCAGAACATCCTTGAAGTCGAGCTGTTCAATATTTGGGGAATCGATTTCATAGGGCCCTTCCAATCATCATCTGGGAATCTTTACATCCTACTTGTCGTTGACTACATTTTCAAATGGGTAGAGGCAATTGCAACATCAAAAAATGACTCCAAAACCGTGCAAAGATTCCTATAGAAAAAAATATTTACATGACTTGGAATGCCAAGGGAAATCATAAGTGACGAAGCATACCATCCACACACCAATAGACAATCCGAGATCTCGAATAGAGAGTTAAAGAATATCCTTGTGAAGGTAGTCAATCCCTCCCATAAAGGCTGGTCTCTTCGACTCGATGATGCACTTTGGGTATATAGGACATCATTCAAAACATTGTTGGGCATGTCACCCTTTCTACTGTGTATGGTAAAGCATGTCATCTACCAGTGGAAATTGAGCATAAGGTGTATTGGGCAATCAAGACCGTGAACGTGGATTGGGAGAGTGCTGGAGAAAAATGATTACTAGACCTTAATGAGATAGAGGAATTTCATGCCTTACCCTACGATAACGGCAAGTAAATTAGATACTAGTGGAAATTAAGCACGATGCGTATTGGGCAACCAAACTTTTGTGACTTCAATGATTGAAGGAGTTCTAGGACACTTAGGAAAATTACTTACTTAGAAAAATTGGGTAAAAAAATTCAAGTTAGAGGTACCTAAAACCGACTCTAGCTTAAGGAAAAGCATTAAATACTAGAGCTGCCCAAAATTGTCTCTAGTCGATTAGATCATTAAAAACAAAAGGAAATACTAGAGGTGCCCGAAATTGGCTCTAGTTGAAGTAGAAAACCCAAGGAAAGTAAGTTAATTGTTTAAGTGCTTACATAAAACCTGAAATATCATCTTGTTCACAATCACGCACACACTCACGAGTCTTATAGTTTGATTCTAGGGAAATTCTTGACATCCGAAGAATTGAGAGCCAAGCACATTCATATTCACGGTTTAGAGAAGGGAAGAAAAAGTAAGTCCAAAGGCTAATTTCATGAAGATTAAATCTATGGCAATTGACTGGTAGTTTTGCATTGCTTGAAGACAAGCAATAGTTCGAGTTTGGGGGGTGTGTTAAGTGTGTTAAAGTATTCATTTTAGGACCCCTTTTGACTCAATTATTATTAGACTTAAGTTCATTTTCAATGCATTACTAGCCATACATACAAAGTTTCATTGTTCTTATCATTGCCATGCTTGATCATCTTTATTTGAATATATTTGGTGGAAAAGGTACTACTTTGGTATGTGTTTTGTGCATGTGCAGATTTCATTACCCACTGCCCGGGCAAATATTGTTGCGATTGTGAAGGAATGAGAAATAATGGTGCAGAATCATCACTTGACGATCTAGACTGAGTCATTCTTTAATGTCAAGACTTATTGAGGGACGCTGAACCAAGAGAACAAGACTTGGCGACCAGAAAAGACTAATAGACTATTGCCGAGGTAATGACTAAGGCACTGCCGAGGCAATGCCCAAACATTTGCCGACAAGGGAAAAATATGTAAAGTGGTAGGCGACTTGAAGATTATAAAAAGCTGAATTTTTAGAGATGCTTTGAATGAAGATCGGAGCTTTGAAATATATTGAAAAAGTCGAAGGAAGGTCAAGGAAAAGAAATCGATAAGGAGGAATAAAATAATGAAATAAAAGAGATATATTTTTTTATGAAGTTATGTCCAACTCCAACTTATCCTCCTAGTCCAAGAAGAATTGGACAAGGCCATGCTCTATAAAAGACAAGGCCTAGCCGCCTCATTGAGATATCGAGGGAGAGAGAGAGATTCAGTAAAGAATTTAGAGTGCTTGTTATTTCCATTATGAACTAAATCTTCTTTTAAGCTAGTGTTATTTTGCTTAGAAGTTGTGAGAAAACGATTGTAATTTGTTTAGATTTTTGTTAATGCAATTAACTACAAGGTTTGCTTATTCTTGGTGTTTACTTTTTCTTGGTCTTTATCTCAATCGGTGAAGAATAATTCAACTTAGGGATAAGTACGAGTTTCAATGGCTAAGAGAAGCGTAAGATTGGTTGGTGTTCACCCTTGGTTCACGCTGGGAGGTATTGTCAAGGCTTGTACATTAATAGAGTTTCGAGTTAGGGATAAAAAGGAACCTGTGAAGAACGCTTAGCCGAACCTTAGAGGTTTTCGCTCACATGCTCAGGCAGTAGTTTTGTTCTTTGCCGCAGCAATAGCTTTGCCCATTGTCGGGGCAATTCTTTTGCTCATTGCCAAGGCAATCAAGTTGACGTTTGCATTCAAAGCAGAGACAATTTTATTCAACTTCCACACTACGACGCAACATAATCCGGTTGCTCTATCATCATATTTACTCAATCTCTTAATTTGCTTGTTTTCATTATTTTAGTTGTTTTCTCGACCAAACCATTACTTGTGTTTTTATTTTTCTACTATGTGAGACGATAACCTTTGGAAGTAGCTTCAATCCCTGTAGAGACGATATCTTTTATACTATAACTTGTCAACGTATATACTTGCACTAAAAATGCGACACTAAATACGCGCAACAGTTCCTATCACATATTTGTAATCAATTCATTGCCTACTCGATGTCTATTTGGTTTGACGTTTCTTTCGCTGCGAGTCAAAACTCTTAGGGTAATAATGTGCATCTAGACAAGATAACATGAAACAATAGGGTCCTTTATTGTGGTAAACTCCCCAGTTTCCTTCAATATTTCTTGTGTGACTCGTTCGGTTCGGTCGAGTGTCTAGGTCGGGTCGAAGCGCTTACAATTTTATGGTTTAATTGGGTAATATGATTAAATCAAGGTTTTATTGATTCATTTATATGATTTTCGGATTGGATCTGTTTTGCTGAGTTTGTGATTCATTTTTGTAATGCCCGAGTTTTGGGCCTAGGTGTTTTGCGTGTCGGGTTAGGCTAGTGGAACCGGTAATAGGTTGTTCGAGACATTGAAGGTGGTTCATGGAAATCAAGGTTCAGGATGGGATAAAAATGTGGTAAAATTTTCTAAAATCCTATAACATTATATTTAATATATTGGTTAAATCAATTTTGCAAAACGAGTTTGGGGATGTATACATTTTGGGCAGAGACTAAAATGTAAAGTTTTAAAACTGTGGAAAAGGGGTGTTTTTCAAAATAGTCAAAATCATAGAATCTTTAGGGAGTTAAATGGAAATTAAGCCTTTTCTCTAATTTGGTATGTGTTTCAAATGGTTTATTAAATAATAAAGTGACTTTTATTGATTTCATTAAAAGGTAATTATTTTGGTTAAGCAAAATTTGACGTCAATTTTATTTTTCTCATTCCACATCATCCAATCACTTTCTTAATTCTCTCATTTTCTAGAATTTAATTCACTTTCATTTTCTCTTTTGATTTCCAACTTCTCTTTTGTGATGTCTCTCAAATTTCTTCACGATTCTTAAAAGAAAAACATGCCAAATTAGAAGAGAAGCAAGGATTGTAGGTAAATTTCACGCTAACCCTCTAAACAAGGTTCTTTAATGAAATTTCAAAGATATTTGGCTCTTTATTTATGATTTTTATTGAAGTTTCATTATGGTTTTAATAAAATGATGGAATCTTGTTTAAAAAGAAGATTTAATGTGATTTTCGAAGTTATTTTGATTTGGTTTGTTTATTACAGTTTCTAATCAAGTTTTGGAACGTTAATGTTGTTGAAATAGAGTTTTAATGATATTAATCCCGAAATCGTTGAGATCTTTGTTTTTAAAGGTGTTTTGGTTGGGTTTTTGGGTGATATCTGAGATCTGAGTTGTTGGAGGTATAAGGAAGGTTTTAGGTTGTTTTTGGATATTGATTTATGGTTAAAATGTGTTGGATGTGTTGGTTGATGGCTGGGCTGAGTTTAGAGATCAATCAATTGAGTTTTCGATTGTTTTGGATAGGTAATTTGATACATTAGAGCAGGGCAGCGGGTTTCCTTTTGAGTGTTGGTGTTTGGATGCATTATGGTGCATTAAATCTCTATTTTTAATGTGTTGAAAATATGGGATAGTGTTCCGGAATCGACCTAAGGGGTTTTGAAGGCTTCAGACGGTTGTTTGTTGCGTTAGCGGGTGAGGTTTTGCAAGTCGCTGAGTGGAAACTGATTTTCCAGCAAGGAAACATTTAGAAAAGGTTTTGGGAACTAAGTAAGAGCTTGGAACGCTTTACTAAGTTCGGAAGCAAGTAAAGTGAAATTCTCCCTCTGTGTGTGCTGTTGTGAGCCTTTGGATGCACTTGTTTTTATTGCATTTACCTACTTTTTTAAAGCTTGTTTTGAGTTTATAGAATGTGGTTGATGATGCCATATTGTTTAAGGACGCACTAGGTAAGTGATCATTGTAAGCATGTGTTGATGTATAAGTTTTGAAGAATGGTTTAATGCTTAAGATATGACTTATTATGAATGCTTTGAAAAAAATAGTGAGGAATGCATGAAATATGGATTATATTGGCAAGTGATATTGTATAAAGTGTTTTGTAAATGAAATCGGATATAGTTAGAAGGTTATAGGATTGAGTGCACTATAAACAGGTCGCCTTGGATGTTGAGAGGTTCCTATTGTACCGAAAACTCCATCCAAGTAACCTACCGATTGAGGAATTTTGAAGGTTGCGATGATATAGGGTAGCTCCCAGGTGTGAACCTTATATGTGTCCTGTATCTCGTTAGTGGGATATACATCTACCGATTAGTGGTGCTGAGGGGTTGTAATTGTATCGAATACTCCACCACGGGTGTCAGAACGGTGGAGGGTTGCTCCCATGTGTGAGCCTTGAGATTCTAGTAGAGTGTATGAAGTGTTGGGGACAACACATGGTAATCCGTGTATCCGATATGTTTTTGAGAAATGAGAATGTTGTTAATCAATTGTAAGCCAATATAATGGATTGAAATGTTATGGAAATGTTGTTGATGCATAATATGGAAAATGCATGTTTTATCTTTAGCTTTGCATATTGGTGAATATGCTTGAAAGACTTCATTTTTGTTTAGCAATGGTTTAATTGCTGAGAAGTATGTGATACTTTTTGCATGGTGTTTAGCATGTTGATTTTAATGATGAACTGCATGGATTTTCAAAGAAGGCATGATGGTTTTCAAAAGAGTGAAAATGGTTTTTTGCATTGATGGTGTTTTTGGTTTTGAGCATTCCACACTAAGCTTGTATTGTTATGCTCTCTTTTTCTCATCAATGTGGATAATTAAGTGATTGGAAGCAGAAACTATCAAAGGATTTCCAAGAGACTTCATTGAATGTATGTCTCGGTTTTGAACTTGTGTAATAAAGGCAATGGGGTGTCCAATGCTATGAATGTTGGTTGTTTTGGTATTTTTAGGTTTGGTGCAAGTTTGGTATGCATATTTGGATATGTAAATGGCCACTAAATGTTGGTTTATGTTTGGTTTTTAGAATTGACCTTTTGATTCTTGATTTTCTTAAGAAGCATGCCTTTAGATCTCATTGATGTTGATAGTGATGCTTTGATGATGTCATTGCCATGTATTCTTCATTGATGAAGTGTATTTGAGTTGCAAGCATGCTTAAGTATATGTTGGATTGGTTTCAGATGAATTAACTCGAGTAAAACCATCAAAATTATACATTGCAGACCCAAGTTTTTCAGAACACCCTTTTTTGTTTCGAAACGGGAGTTTGAAATTGCCTTGGGGTATCAGAACGGGGAGGTCCGTTTTGGTACGTTTTGCTACTGTGAATCCCTGTTTTGAAATGAGTCAAGGGTAGTTTCGGTACAAGCCCACATTTAGAAACATGTGCCTCTGTTTCGATACACTCGTTCCGACACAGAGCCTGTTGTTTTGAAATGGCTGGTTGTTATGACAGTTTTGGAATATTTTGAAGTTCTGTTTCATTGCGTTTTGGTCCCTGTTTGTCATGTATGCAATTAAATGAGTTCACAGAGTTGCATGAAATGAGTTTAATTAAAGTTTGGTAAACCAAATTTGGTAAAATACCCTTGCAACATGATAAGTTTATAAAATGGTCCCTAAAACCGAAATTAGTATTAATCGATAAGTGTTCGAGTTGTTGTTTAATACGCTGCTTTCTGAACACATAGGAACCTAACTTGTATCTTGATGAGATAAAAAGAAGAAAATAGAATCGTTTATTGAGGTTGACCTTCCTAGTTTGGTAAACCAAATTTGGTAAAATACCCTTGCAACATGATAAGTTTATAAAATGGTCCCTAAAACTGAAATTGGTATTAATCGATAAGTGTTCGAGTTGTTGTTTAATACGCTGCTTTCTGAACACATAGGAACCTAACTTGCATCTTGATGAGATAAAAAGAAGAAAATAGAATCGTTTATTGAGGTTGACCTTCCTCGTGTGACTCGTTCAGTTTGGTCTATCGGCTAGGCCAGGCCGATGGGGTTACAATTTTAATCATGATTGTAAACTTTAATAATGTTAAGATAAAGGTTTTAACATTGTAATCTCGAACTATGTGAATCAATAATTGTTTAGGTTGTTAGATTTGGTTTTTATGGAGTTCTGATGGTTTTATGAATCATGGAGGTATAAGGATGATAATATTATGATTATGGGTGTTAGTCAATGATAATTTAGGTTTGGAAGTGTTAGATTTTGGCTCAGTTAAGTTTGTACTTTAATCGATGTTGTTTTCAGTTGTTTCAGATACGCGATTGGTAGCTTTTAGCAAGGCAATGTTGTGGAATTTCTTGTTGGGATTTTGAAAGCATTGAAATGCATTAATCCTCTATTTTATGTTGTTAAAACATGGGAGAACGGTCTCTTAGCAACCGATGAAGCTTTGGAGGCTTCAGATGCTTAGTTTGACGTTAGTGAATCGAGGTTTCGTATGTCGGTAAGTGGGAACGTAGATTTCAGATTTGAAATGATTTAAAAGTGGTTATGGGGACTTAGATTTAATCTTGAAACGATTGTCTAAGTTCAAAAGTAAGTATAAGTGGTTTTCTATCTCGGTCGTGCTATTATGAAATTGTTTATGCACTTGGTTTTGATTACATGATACCTATTGTTTATGCATGTTTTTAAGTATGTGATATACTGTTTTTAATCATGACATGATGATGGACGCATGTGGTATGTGATCTATGTAAGTATGTAATTTATACTTGTGTTTAAAGAAAGGTTTGATGCTTTGGAAAAATGGTTTTATGTTGATGCATATGAAAACAATGAGGTATGTGGTTATAATGAATTATATTGGCAAGCGATGTGGTTTGAAAAAATGCTATCGGATATAGTTAGTCGGCTATAGGATTGAGTGCACTATAAACAAGTCGCCTTAGATGTTGAGGGGTTTATACAGTGTACTGAATACTCCATCCAAGTACCCTAACGATCGAAGAAAAATAGTGTCTCGTCTCTCGTTAGTGGGGTTATACATCTACCGATGAGTGGTGTTGAGGGGTTTATACGGTATACCGAATACTCCACCAAGGGTGTCACAATGGTTGAGGGGTTTATATTGTGTATCGAATATTCATGTGTGTAAACCTTGAGATGCCGGTAAGAATGTATGAAGTGTGGGAACAACACTTGTGAATTCGTATATTCGATGTTTTATTTTGGAAATGGAACTGGGTTAATGATCACTTGTAAGCCAATATAATTGTTGATGTATTATGTGATGAATAATATGATTTATACATGTTAACTCTTTAAGCTTTGCATATAGTATGATATGCATGGGAAGGCTTAAATTGAGGCTAGGAATGTGAGTTGTTGTGGTAGACAGAACCGAACGGGTCACACGGGGATATTGAAGTAAACCGGGAAGTTTACTCCAATAAACAACCCTAATTTTTTCTTATTATCTTGTCTAGATGCCCATTAGTATCCTAAGTGTTTAACATCATAGCGAAATATTCGTAACTCAATCAGACATCGAATAGGACTCGATTGCACACAATCATATTTTGGGGACCATTTTGCAAACATGAAAAATTAGGAGCGGTTCTTCCAATTTTAGATTACCATCTTTAAATTAATAATGTTACATACATCTCTGACAAATCTCAGCTCAAAACAATGAATCAAGCTCACTTAATTGCATCCACAACATTCAGGGACCAAAACGCAATGAATCAGAACTTCAGAATATTCCATCAACTAACATAACAACCAGCCATTTCGGTACAGGTTAGCCCTATACCGAAACAGGCGTACCGAAATAGGTTCACTTCGATCGGAACATGGGCCTGTATCGAAACACCTTAGAGATGATTTGGAACTGTGGTTTCCAGTAGCAAATCGTACCGGAACAAACCATCCCTGTTTCGGAACCCTCAGACCATTTCAAGCTCATTGTTTCGGTACAGGCTCGAGTGTACCGAAACACCTAGGCCTGTAATTACAGTTTTGCTGGATTTTCACACTTATACATACTAAACCATTCCAACATGCCTCCAATATGCATAAAACATATTTAAACATCAATCCCTAATCATTTGTGGTATAATCAACATTATAGCATGGCTAATTGCATCAAAAATAGACTATAGACATGCAACCTAGCAAACAAACCAAGAAAGATACCAAAATGCTCAAATAGGGAGTTTACACAAATCTCTAAAACAAACCAATAACCAAAGGCCATTTAAATGTCTAAAACAACATTAAACACATGCTCAAATAGGGAGTTTACACAAATCTCTCAAAACACAATAAATTTCCCTTATTGCACTTAATACTTTAGTCAAAACAAAAACATACATTCTAAGCAAAGTCTCTTGGAATTCCCTTCGCTCTTACAGCCTCCAAACCTCAATTATCTGCATTGATGGACAAAAGTAGAGCGTAAGCACACGAGGATTAGTGAGGATTGCTCGGATACAAAACACCATCAATGCATTTAAACAATTTTCATGCTACCATTGAAATCTTATTCCAATTTGCTAACATCCTTTGAAAAGTCATCATGCCCTTTTTAAAACCATGCACTTTCTTTAAGAAATCAGCATGTTAAACATCATGCAATTTGTGTTATAATCTCAACAACAAATCCATTGCTAGCACTCAACTTATGCCTTCCAATGCATAGCTACCATATGCAAAGCTTAAAGAGTAAAACATGCATTTTCATTTTTATGCATCAGATACCATATCATAACACATTATTAAATATATTGGCTCAAAAGTGATCATCAATATGTTTGTTTCTCAAACCACATCAGATACACAGATTCTCAAGTGTTATCCAAACACTTCATACATTCTCACTGACATCTCAAGGTTCGCACACGGGAGCTACCCTCCACTGTTGTGACACCCGTGGTGGAGTATTTCGTACACTATATAAACCCCTCAACAACACTCATTAGTAGATGTATAACCCCACTGTCGAGAGACGAGACGCTATACACTTTCCTCAGTCGTTAGGGTACTTGGATAGAGTATTCAGTACACCGTATAAACCCCTCAACATAAAAGGCAACTTGTTTATAGTGCACTCAATCCTATAGCTGGTTAAATATATCATATTTCATTTATAAACCAATTTCACAACAATACTAGCCAATATAATTCACAATTAACAAAAATCTCACTGTTATCAAAGCATTTCCAATAAACCATATTTCCAAGCATCAAACCATACTTCATAATACAAGTATAAGCATATACTTACAATGATCACATACTATGTGCATCCTTCACCAATTTATCATCAAAAACAGAAAATCACTTACTCCAATTCATGTTTTAAAATAGTACAATCTAAGGGAGAAAATCCTTTTACTTACTTCCGAACTTTGTAAAACATTTCAAGCTTACACTAAGTTCCTAAACAACCTTTAAAGTGTTTCAAACCTGGAAACACGTTACCACTCACCGACTCGTGAAACCAAGATTCACCGAGGAGAAATTGAGCGTCCGAAGCCCCCAGAACTTCCGTGATTGCTTCCGATGTATTCTCCCTTATTTATACCACACAAAAAAAGAGGATTAATACATCATTATGCATTAAAATCACCAACATCTTAAACTATCTCGCTGATTTGCCATAAACCACCAAAATACCCATCCGAAACAACCAAAATCACCTTCAATTGCTCTCTAAACTCGGCCCAACCATAATCTAACATTTCCATCCCAATTTAACCATCATTCGACATCCAAAATCAACCTAAATTCATCCTTATGCCTCCAACAACTTAGATTTCACACTAACACCTCAAACACCCAAAATCTAACTATCTAACAATTAGAGATCCAGCACAATTCGGGATTACATTCATAAAACCTTCATTTCCACATCATTTAATATCCAAATCAAGTTTAATATCATTCTCAAATCAATCAAAACAGTGCCCCAACGAGTTAGTTAGAAATTCACCAAGAAACGCTAGATTCATCAATTTTCCATTAATAAAAACATGAAACTTAAAAAATAAACATATTTAGGAAGCCAAAGACTTGGGAATTTCATTTAATAACCTTTATTAGAGGTGTTGAATGAAATCTTACCTCTAACCTTGCCTTTTCCCCTCAAATGACAAGATTTGATGAAGTCCTTCAAGATAGCTTAAGGAAAATTGAAAGGAAACTCAATGAAATCATTGGCCAACCAAAAAAGATTTGAGAAAATGGAATCCTCTGAAATTTTAGAGAAAAAGAAGAGTGTTTGGCTGATTAGTAAATGAGAGAAGAGTTACTTACGTGAAATCTCTTTTGGCTATTAAAATTTCCTATTTTACTTTAAAATCTCTTTTAAGCTCCCTAAATATTTTAAACTTTGGCCCTTTTTAATTTAGTCCTTAATAACCAATTTTGCACTTTTTACAAAAATAGTCACCAAACCGAAATCTTAACTTTCCAAAACCCGTTTTCCAAAATTGATTTTACTTTCCTTGAATATATATATTTAAAGAGGATTTTAGAAATTTTTCGCACGATTTTATCACATTCCGAACCAAGTTTTCACTGAACCGATCCAGATCTCTAATCTAGATTCATCAGACCTTAAACCGCCGTTAAAACCTCTAGGCCCAAAACTGGGGCTTTACAACTCTACCCCACTTAGAAAATTTCGTCGTCGAAATTTTACCTGAAGGAAAAAGGTGCGGAAACTGCTTCAACATCTCCGCTTTGCTTTCCCATGTGGCCTCCTCAACTCCTCGATGTCGCCACAACACCTTCACAAGTTCAATTCTCTTACCACGAAGAACTTCGCTACTAGAATCAAGAATCCCAACATGTTCCTCATCATAAGACAAATTCGGATTCGACACAATCTCCTCAATGGGCATAACATGAGAAGAATCTAATATATACCTTCGCAACATCGAAAAATGAAACACATCATGAATTGTCTCCAACTCGAGAGGCAACCTCAACCGATATGAAACAGGACCAACAGGCTCCACAACCTCATAAGGTCCAATAAACCATGGACTATGCTTACCCTTACGTCCAAACCTCATCACCTTCTAAGGCGATACCTTCAAGAACACGTGATCTCCAACTACAAACTCAATCTCCTTACGCTTTAAATCTTCATAAGATTTTTGACGATCCGATGAAGCCTTGAATCGATCACAAATAAGCTTTACCTTCTCATCGTTCCCTTAAGCAAATTCGGCAAGGAAACCACTTTTGCCCCGCCTCCGCCCAACAAAGAGGCGTTCTAGACTTTCTTCCATACAAAGCTTTATACGAAGCCATTTGAATACTCGCTTGAAAGCTATTATTATAGGCAAACTCCACCAAAGGCAACTATTTCTCCCAAGAACTTTGGAAATCTATAACACAACATATCCTCAAGCACTTGGATATCTCGCTCCGACTGACCATCTGTCTGAGGATGGTATGAGGTACTGAAATTCAAACGCGTATATAACGCTTGATGTAAGCACTCCAAGAACCTCGATGTAAACCTCGGATCTCTATTCGATACTATAGATTTAGGTACACCATGCAAACACACTATCTTTGCAATGTACAACTCTACCAGCTTATCCAACGTATACGTAGTATGCACAGCTAAGAAATACACACACTTCGTAAGGCAATCCACAATCACCTAAATAGAATTTTTCTTACCGGGGTCAAAGGCAAACCGGACACAAAATCCACCGTAATCCTCTCCCATTTCCATTCCGATTTTCTCAAAGGTTGCAACAACCCAGAAGGAAATTGATGCTCAGCTTTCACACGCTGACAAACCATAAACTTGCTCACAAATTCAGCAACATTCTTATTCAACCCAACCTAATAGTACTCATCTTTCAATCCATTGTACATCTTTGTACTATCAGGATTCATAACAAAAGGATTGCTATGTGCCTTATTCAAAATAGTGCGCCTCAACTCAACATCATCTGGCACAACTATTCGACTTTCAAAGCATAAAACACCATCATCATTGAAACAAAAATCTGTTGTATTACAATCTGCCATATCATGAACATGAGGCACCAAAGAATCATCAAGCAACTCTTCTCCTTAATCAACTGAATCAAGGAAGGTTTCACTTGTATCTCAGCTATTAATCCACCATCTCGTGATATACTCAACCGAGCAAACAACGCCCTCAACTCTACTACTACCTTCCTACTCAAGGTTCCGGCCACAACATTGTCCTTTCTAGGGTGATATTATGTCGTCAAGTCGTAATCTTTGAGCAACTCTAACCTTCTTTGTTGCCTAAGATTCAACTCTCTCTGAGACATAAGATATTTGAAACTCTTATGATCCGTATAGACTACACACTTCTCACCGTAAATGTAATGCCTCCAAATCTTCAAAGCAAACACAGCTGCAGCAAGCTCTAAAAACTAAGTAGGATAGTTTAGTTCATGCACCTTCAATTGCCTAGATGCATACACCACAACCTTCCCACCTTGCATCAATACACAACCTAGACCAACGTACGATGCATCGCTAAAAACTACAAACTCCTTACCCGATTCAGGTTGAATCAAGACGGGAGCTTGCATCAAAGCTTCTTTCAACTTCTCGAAAGCCTGTTGTCTAACATCCATCCACTCAAAACGAACATTCTATTGCAACAACTTGGTCAACGGAGCAGCAATCTTAGAGAAACCCTCCACAAACCTTCGAGATTATCCTGCCAAACCAAGTAAACTACGCACTTCAATCACTAATTTAGGCGTCTTCCAATTCATCACCTCCTCAATCTTATGAGGGTCAACTCGGATACCCTCCGCCGACACCACATGTCCAAGGAAGACAAGTTTCTTGAGCCAAAACTTGCACTTTCTAAACTTAGCATAATGTTGATTCTCCAACAACACATGCGACAAAACCCACAAATGCTTATCACAATCCTCCTCGGTACGAGAGTACACGAGAATATCATTAATAAACACTACCACGAACTAATCCAAAAATTCATGGAACACACGATTCATCATGTTCATGAATGTAGCTGGTGCATTCATCAAACCAAACGGCATTACCAAGAACTCATAATGCTCGTACCTTGTACGAAAAGTTGTGTTAGGCACATCTACATCCTTTACCTTCAATTGATAATATCCAGACCTCAAATAAATCTTAGAAAACATTGAAGCACCACGAAACTGATCAAATAAATCATCAATCTTTGGAAACAGATACTTGTCCTTAATAGTCAACTTGTTCAGTTACCGATAATCTATACACATATGCACCGTGCCATCTTTATTCTTTACAAACAAGACCGGTGCACCCCACGATGAAACACTTGGCCTGATGAACCCTCAATCTAGAAACTCCTGAAGTTGTGTTTTCAACTCCTTCAACTTCTTAGGTGCCATCCGATAAGGAGCAATGGACATTGGAGTCATATTTTCATACAACTCAATGCTAAACTCAACTTCTCTGTTCGGTGGAAAACTAGGCAACTCTTTTGGAAAGACACCCAGAAACTCACATATCGTTCGTATGTCTTGTACTCGTACCTCATTTGTACCAGTATTCATTATATAGGCTAAGAAAGCTTCACAACCCGACTCCATCATATGTCTTGCTTCAAGAGCCGAAATTACATTGGACAAGAATTTCACATTCTCGCCTACGATTACCAATTCGTAATCATCAGCAAGTTTCAAGGAAACTCGCTTAGCATCAAAATTGACCACATCCCTATGCTCGGTCAACCAATCCATCTCAAGGATTACATCAAAACCATAGAAATGTAACTCCATTAAATCAACTACAAACACATGGCCTTGAATAGATAAAGGACATCTCCTATACAAATTCCTCGTGACAACAGTTTCACCGAAGAAACTAGTTACTTACATTCCCACATCTAACACCTCAAAAACAATCGTACAAGCCACAACTCCCAAAAACATTAGCAACAACAGGCGCAGAAAGCTAAACCCTAACGTCCAAACATGGACAATCTCGCCTCACGTAATCACACGTTCCATATACCTAATAGGTATCACATGCTACTCAAGCCTTGACACACTGACCCTATGCTTCTTGTCCTACATTACCACAACCTAGCCTCAACTCAGGCGATACCTTTTATCATGACTATTCTTACGCTGACTACCATTAAAACCAGAGTTTGCAACTCTCTTTCTAGGACTAGAACCTCTCACACGAATTAATAAACCTAGGTTCTTCTCACTGCACCTCGTCCGTGTAACGAACACGTTGAAAATGATGTAGCCAATAAAAACAACATACACAACCTAACATCATGCACCAATCCATAAAATAGTCAATCACATCGATGCCTCACATCCAATTCTAGTCTAGGAGCATAGCCGCTCAACTAAAGAATATGTGCCTTAAAATCGGCTACAAACTTATGGTTTCGATACCAAGCTATGAATTCACATTACTTGGCTTCTAAGTATCTAACCCTCAGATACTTCTTAAAAACAGCTCGAAAGAACTCCCAAGTTACAACATCGGGTTCCACGCCCACAACCACAATTCTCCACCAACTATACACATCGAACAGTAAACCGAGAAGTTTACTCCAATAAACAACCCTAAATTTTTCTTTTTGTCTTGTCTAGATGCCCATTAGTATCCTAAGTGTTTAACATCGCAGTGGAAAATTCATAACTCAATCAGGCATCGAATAGGACTCGATTGCACGCAAGCACATTTTAGGGAACATTTTGCGAACATGACAAATTCCGAGGGATTCTTCCAATTTTAGATTACCACCTTTAAATTAATCATGTTACATGCATCTCTGACAAATCCCAGCTCAAAGCAATCATTCAAGGTCACTTAATTGCATGCACAAAATTCAGGGACCAAAACGCAAAGAATCAGAACTTCAAAATATTCCATCAACTAACATAATAGTCAGCCGTTTTGGTACAGGCTAGCCCAGTATCGAAACAGGCTTACCAAAACAGGTTCACTTGGCTCAGAAGACAGGCTTGTATCGAAACACCTTAGAGGTGTTTCGGAACTGTTATTTCCAGAAGCAAATCGTATTGGAACAAACCATCTACGTTTCAAATCCCTCAGGCCATTTCAAGATCACTGTTTCGGTACAAGCTCAGTGTACCGAAGCACATGGGCCTGTAATGACACTTTTTGCTGGTTTTTCACACTATAATCCATACTAAACCATTCAAACATGCCTTCAACATGCATACAACATATTTAAACATCAATCCACAATCATTCATGGCATAATCAACATGATAGTGTGGCTAATTGCATCAAAGATAGACTATAGACATGCAACCTAGCAAACAAGCCAAGCAAGATACCAAAATGCATAACAAGGCACAAACCAATAACCAAAGGCCATTTACATGTTTTAAAAACATTAAATACATGCTCAAATAGGGAGTTTACACAAATCTCCAAATACACAACGAATTTCCCCCATTGCCCTTATTACTTTAGTCTAAACCGAAACATACATTCTAAAGCGAAGTTTCTTGTTTTTCATTTGCCTCTTGCTGCCACCAAACCTTAATTATTTGCATTGATGGGAAAAAGTAGAGCGTAAGCACACGAGGCTTAGTGAGGAATACTCAAAAACAAAACACCATCAATGCATTTAAACCATTTTCAAGCTCACATTGAAATCTCATTCTGATTTACTAACGTCCTTTGAAAAGCAATCATGCCCTTTCTAAAACCATTCACTTTCCTTAACAAATCATCATGTTAAAAATAATGCAACATGTGTTATAATTTCAAAAGAAAATCCATTGCTAGCACTCAACTTAAGCCTTCCCATGCAAAGCTACTATATGCAAAGCTTAAAGAGTAAAACATGCATTTTAATTTTTATGGATCATAAACCATATCATAACACATTATCAATTATATTGGCTCACAAGTGATCATCAACATGTTCATTTCTCGAACCACATTGGATACACAGATTCTCAAGTGTTGTCCCAACACTTCATACATTCTCACCGGCATATCAAGGTTCACACACGAGAGCTACCCTCCACCGTTGTGACACCTGTGGTGGAGCATTAGGTACACCGTATAAACCCCTCAACACCACTCATTGGTAGATGTATAAACCCACTAACGAGAGACAAGACACTATACACTTTCCTCAATCGTTAGGGAACTTGGATGGAGTATTCGGTACACCGTATAAACCCCTCAACATCCAAGGCAACTTGTTTATAGTGCACTAAATCCTATAGCTGGCTAACTATATCTGATTTCATTTATAAACCAATTTCACAACATCACTTGCCAATATAATTCACAATTAACATAAACCTCATTGTTTTCAAAGCATTGACAATAAACCACATTCCCAAGCATCAAACCATGCTACATAATACAAGTATAAGCATATACTCACAAGGATCACTTGCCATGTTCTTCCTTCATCAATTTATCATAAAAAGTTACTCACTTACTTCAATTCATGCTTTAAAACAATAGGTAACATGCATTTAAAATCAAATGCAACAACAATCTCATTATAGCTCAATCCGAGGGAGAAAATCCTTTTACTTTCTTATGAACTTAGTAAAGTGTTTCAAGCTTACACTAAGTTCCCAAAACCACCTTTAAAGTGTTTCAAAGCTGGAAAACATGTTCTCCCTCACAGACTCTCGAAACCAATATTCGCTGACAAGAAATTAAGCGTCTGAAGCCACCAGAACATCCCCGATTGCTTCCTATGTATTCTCACGTGTTTATACCACACAAGAACTGGGGATTAATGCATCATAATGCATTAAAATCACCAACAACTTAAACAATCTCATTCATCTTCCCTAAAGTACCAAAATACCCATCTTAAACAGCGAAATCACCTTCGATTTCTCTCTAAACTCATCTCAGCCATAATCTAACACTTCCATCCCAATTTAACCATCAATCAACATCCAAAATTAACCCAATTACATCCTTATACCTCCAGCAACTCAGATTTCACACTAACACCTCAAAAACCCAAAAATCTAAAAATCTAACAATTAGAGATCAAACTCATTTTAGGATTAAATTCATAAAAGCTTCATTTCCGCATCATATAACATCCAAGTTAAGTTTAAAATCATTCTCAAACTATAACCCCCTTAGCCCGGCCTAGACAGTTGACGCGAACTATGAAGGTTACATGGGGAAAACCAAAGTCAACCCGAAAGTCAACCTTGATTCACGACCCTTTTTTTCTTTTTAAACTTATCTAGATACACGTTACTCCAAAGTGAGTACTCATAAAATACAGTTGAGAAAGGGACAACGATCAGATAACATATAGGGACTTAATTGTACTTTATACGAGTTTAGGGACCAAAATGTAATTTCTATAAATTAGAAGGTCTTCATTGATTTTAAGATTACCAATATGAAATTAGTCATGTTACATGCTTCTCTGCATAAATTCATCTTAATTGGACATCTCAAGCTCAAGCAATTGCAATCTTAACATTTAGGACTAAAATGTAAAACATTCAAACATCAAAATAATTCAAATTTGTGTCCAACGGTCACCCGTTTCGAAACACCCACTTGCCGTATCGAAACACTGGATCGAAACGGCGTTGACCGTTTCGGTTCGCGGGCGTGTTCCAAGACCAGTTCCGAAACATGGCATTCCAATAGCCAAATCGTTTCGAAACAGCCTCCATCGTTTCGAAACACGAACGCCATTACAGGCCCCTGTTTCGAAACGCTAGAGGGTGTTTCGATACGGTTTTTGTAGAACTAATGTTTTGATATAATAATTGAAAAATGATTTGGACTGATTTAAAAAGTATTTAAAACAACTTCCATAGTCCAAATAACTTATAACTATGTTTAGGGATGTTTTTAAAAGGTTTTACATGTTTTTTTCAAAGCCAAACTTCACAAAACTGTCCAGGCGTTTCGATACGATGCATTCCAGAAGCTAAAACGTTTCAATACTTGTATCGAAACGGGCTTTACCTGGATGAGGATTTTGCCCAGCATTTCGAAACGGGCTCTGCCGTTTCGATACGCCTACATGGCATTGACCACAACGGTCATAAACCCCAACGGATATTTCCCAACTAACTTTTAAATGCAGGTCGTTTCGTTACGGGGACAGGCGTTTCGAAACTGGTGTTTCGAAACGGACTAAAGTGTTTCGATATGGGTCCACGTCAGACTGCAACGGCTCTTTCTACTTAAAGGCTGTTTCGAAACGGGTTCGAGCGTTTCGACACGAAGAGCTGCATTTATGGTGGGAATTAAAGTCCTCAACGGCTCCATTTCAATCCTAACGGTTATAAACTCATCAAGGAGTATAAAAGGGAAAACAAGCATTAAGTAAAGGCTAATGCTCATATTGTCAATCAACAAATGATCAAATATTGTCTTAGTGCCTAAATTGTCAATTCTTGTATAGACAAACACTAGTGAGCCAAAATTGTCAAATTTGCTCAAATGTTTTAGGTTTTGGGTGAGTGCTTTAATTGTGCAAACAAACACCTATTAGAGGGATTTGTGTTTGCTTTATCTCTTTGTCAAATAGGGTTTGATCAAGGCTTTGGGTAGAAAGCTTGATCGGTGTAAAGGGTTTCCTCCTAACCTACAAAAGGGGACGAATCAATAGTGGATTGATTGGAAATCCTTAGTGGGGAGCTAAGGTAGTGGATGAAGACCTTGGTTAGAAGGTTGAACCACTATAAGTCATTGTGTCAATTATCTTTTTAGCTTCCTCGACCGTTCCACCCAAAAATATACCTCTCCACCACTTGGTGAGCCATATCGGTTGAACGAATCGAGCTCTTCACAACTCAACAATAGGGTATCAGAGCTTGGCTCAATCGAAGGGGATTCACATCCTATTGAGAAGATCCAGAAAGCTCGATCAGTATTTCATCAACCGGCTCAAATGGCACAATCAATCGACAAACCGCCTTTCATTGACGGAACCCACTATGCCCATTGGAAGACAAAGATGAAGTTCTTCATCAAGTCTAAAGACTACAAGTTATGGGATATAGTTGAAGATGGTCCGTTCGTGCCTCAAAGAAGCAAAGCAGAGTGGAGTGCCGATGATCGCAAGAAGATGGAGCTTAATTACAAAGCCTTGCACATCTTGTTTTGTGCTTTTGGCCCAACCATCTATGAGAAGATGTCTTCTTGTGAGAGTGCCAAGGAGGTATGGGACAAGCTCGAAGTCACATACGAGGGAACCGATGAAGTCAAGGAGACCAAGATTGGGCTACTAACCTTAGAGTATGAGAACTTCAAAATGGATCCGGAAGAGAACATAGAGAAGATGTTTGATAGGTTCTCCACTATCGCCAATGGTCTCAAAGGTTATGGAGAAGCCATCCCGGAGGAAAAGCTTGTTCGAAAGCTCATCTACTCATTTCCCGAGTCTTGGGACTCAAAGAGGACCGCCATCATCGAAGCCAATAATTTGAAGACCTTGAAGCTTGATGAACTCATGGGGTCACTCCTTACTAATCAAATCATGAAGAAGAATAAAGAAGATGAGAAGAAGAGGGAAGAAATTAGAGCTATGGGAGAGAATAAAATCAAAGGGCTAGACATCAACGCAAGTGCCATGGCTCTCAAATCCTCCACTTGTCATCATGTCTACTCAAGTGAAGAGGAGGATGAAGATGAAGAGATAGTTCATCTCTTCAAGAAGTGTGCCCTGTTCATGAAGAAAGCCTTGAGAGAGCTTGAACGAGAATCCAAGAAAAAGGAGAGGGCAAGCACTTCAAGCCATAAGAAGAAGGCACATGTGGCTACTTGGAGTTATGAGGACTCCACCGACGATGAACAAGCCAACATTTGCCTTATGGCCATTGAAGAAGATTCAAGGGTAACTTCTAATTCATCTACTTTATGTTCTTACTCTTTTGATGAATTACAAGATGTCTATGATGACTTGGTTTTAGAGTTTAAAAATCACATTTTGAAAAACAATAAATTAATTTCAAAGTTAGAAATTCAAAATGATTTTATTTCTAAAACCAAACTTGAACTTGAAGTAAAACTCGAAGTGTTTGAATTAAAATGTTTTGATTTACAAAATTTGCTTCAAAAAGTTCAAGAAGAAAAAGATTTGGTTTCCAAAGAACTTGAAAAGAAAAATAATTTTGGAAAATCAAATTTTTATGTAAGACAATCTAGTGCCCCTAGATTTGTAAAAGGAAAGTGTTTTAGAAGTATTTGGGTCCCAAAAGGACTTAGTACTTCAATTAAAAAGGATGACATTGAAAAATGGATTCCTAAGGGGACTAAAATTTGTGCTACTAACGTCTATGGATCCAAAGCAATTTGGATGCCAAAAATCACTTGATTGTCTTTTGCTAGGTGTGATGGAGATGTTCAACAAGTCAAACATTGAGGGGGAGCTTCATGCACACTAAGGAAGAACACTTGAAGAAGGAAGGTTTCAAATCCTCCCTTGAGTTCAAGTGTGGTAAAATCTAATTGCTTTTGTGTCTATTTGATTTATTTATTTTATTCATGTCAACTAGATGATCATATATGTTGGACTAACATTTTATTGATGCTTTGAGTAAGGGGGAGCCATTTTAAAACCAAGTTCTTATTTTTGTCAATTTTTTTCCTCTATAGTTATTTTGAACTCAATGTTTTGAATTCTTTTTGATATAACAAAAAGGGGGAGAAATGGTTTGAAAAATTGAATTTTTAAATGAATAAGGGGGAGCTTTATTTGATTTCATATCCTTAATCTCTTATTCACATTTTTAAAGTTAAAGGGGGAGAATCCCAAACAGTTTTTTCAAGAGAGTTTTATTATATCAAAAAGGGGGAGATTGTAGAACTAATGTTTTGATATAATAATTGAAAAATGTTTTGAACGGATTTAAAAAGTATTTAAAACAATTTCCAAAGTCCAAATAACTTGAAACTATGTTTAGGGGTGTTTTTAAAATGTTTTACATGTTTTTTCAAAGCCAAACTTCACAAAACTATCCAGGTGTTTCGAAACACCTTAGGGCGTTTCGATACGGTGCATTCCAGTAGCTAAAACGTTTCAATACTGGTATCGAAACGGGCTTTACTTGGATGAGGATTTTGCCCAGCGTTTCGAAACGGCCTCTGCCGTTTCGATACGCCTACATGGCATTGACCACAATGGTCATAAACCCCAACAGCTATTTCCCAACTAACTTTTAAATGCAGGTCATTTCGATACGGGGATAGACGTTTCGAAACGGGTGTTTCGAAACGGACTAAAGTGTTTCGATATGGGTCCACGTCAGACTGCAACGACTCTTTCTACTTAAAGGCTGTTTCGAAACGGGTTCGAGCGTTTCGAAACGGAGAGCTGCAGAACCGCATTTATGGTGGGAATTAAAGTCCTCAATGGCTCCATTTCAATCCCAACAGCTATAAACTCATCAAGGAGTATAAAAGGGACCTCCAAGCATCAAGCAAAGGCTAATGCTCATATTGTCAATCAACAAATGATCAAATATTGTCTTAGTGCCTAAATTGTCAATTCTTGTATAGAAAAACACTAGTGAGCTAAAATTGTCAAATTTGCTCAAGTGTTTTAGGTTTTGGGTGAGTGCTTTAATTGTGCAAACAAATACCTATTAGAGGGATTTGCGTTTGCTTTATTTATCTCTTTGTAAAAGTGGGTTTGATCAAGGCTTTGGGTAGAAAGCTTGATCGGTGTAAAGGGTTTCCTCCTAAGCCTAGAAAAGGGGACGAATCAATAGTGGATTGATTGGAAGTCCTTAGTGGGGAGCTAAGGTAGTGGATGTAGACCTTGGTTAGAAGGTTGAACCACTATAAATCATCGTGTCAATTATCTTTTTAGCTTCCTCAACCCTTCCACCCAAAAATCCACCTCTCCACCACTTGGTGAGCCATATCTGTTGAACAAATCGAGCTCCTCACAACTCAACAGTTTACCCAGAAACTGCAACAAGGACTGGTTTTTCACTCAAAAACCTAATCTAACACATCCCAAGGACTCTCTAATCATACCAACAAGGCAACATACATATAAGGTACATATTTGGAACACTCAAACACAATCATAGCATCAAACATGAAATCTTATTAGTCTAGAGGCATGCTTCCTAATATCAAAACACCATTAGGCAATCCAACTTCAAAAATCAAGGATTCAAGGTCATTTACAATCAAAACACCAATAGTGGTTGAACCACTATAAATCATTGTGTCAATTATCTTTTTAGCTTCCTAAACCCTTCCACCCAAAAATCCACCTCTCCACCACTTGGTGAGCATATCGGTTGAACGAATCGAGCTCCTCACAACTCAACAGTTTGCCCAGACACTGCAGCAAGGACTGGTTTTTCACTCAAAAACCAAATCTAACACATCCCAAGGACTCTCTAATCATACCAACAAGACAACATACATATAAGGTACATATTTGGAACACTCAAACATAATCATAACATCAAACATGAAATCTTATTAGTCTAGAGGCATGCTTCCTAATATCAAAACACCAATAGGCAATCCAACCTCAAAAACAAGCAATCAAGGTCATTTACAATCCAACAAGCCAAAACAAACATGCCACAACCTTAGGTAGTTTAACATATCTCCCAAATACAAAACTTGGTTTCCCATTGCCAATCTATCAAAACTAAAGTGTATGAAAACTTCACCATACGTGAGCTTGGATTTCCTTGGATGGACTTAGCTTCCTTGATGCCCTAAAAACACATAAATTATCTGCATTATTGGTAAAAGAGAGAGCGTAAGCACAAATCCTTAGTGAGGCATGCTCTAAAGAAAACAAATACAATAATGCACATTTTGAAAACACTTACATCAAAAGCTTTTAAACCACATGCTCATCTCTTTCTCATGCTTGGAAAACTTTCAAAGCAATACTCATTGAAACCACATGTACCTTCATTCTATCTCATGCATTTAAACCAATGCAAAACCCATGGAGAGGCCAAAATCATGCTTGTACTCTAAAGAATTTTATAAACAACTACATATGCATTTCTCATAGCATAAGTCATTACATCAAGGTACATGTGAATCAAAACAATAACATATTTTATATTGGCATTTCACATATATTTATTACTCGGATATGCAGACATCTCACTAGAAACTTCCGGTGGCATCTCTCACCATCGTACTCACTTGTCTAGCAATATAGTTTCCGGTGGAATCTCTCATCACCGTACTCACATGGCGGAATCTCTCATCGTCACCAAGCTTGGGTATTTCCCAAGTCCTACCCGATGGAATTCCCATCATCGGAATATCTCCCTTTGGCTTAACCAAAGAGCACGTACGAATATTTAGTTTATAGTGCACTCTCATCCTATTGATCGATCAATTATATCCGGTAAGTTTCTCAACATCTATGCCAATATATTATGTCAAATCAACATCTCACCTACTGTTTTTCATGCGTTAAAACTCAACATTCTCATCTCTTTTCAAAATTATAACATTTGCTATACTTCAACATAAAATCTCAAATCTCAACCATGCAAAATGTTACTTAATGAATTCATTTCAAGCATCATCTCATGCTATAATTCATGCATAAAAACGGTAGGAATTTATCAATCTAAAACCATGAGCATGTAAAAGAATTTAAGGGGCAATCACCACATTCTAGAGAGCAATCTAGCCAATACTTACTTCCGGACTTAGGAAGGTGTTTCAAACCTTTCCTAAATCCCCAAACCTTGGTTCTTTGTTCCTCAAAGACTTCTAAAACCATACGCACTCACCAATTTCGCTTTGCTTGCTTGTCGAAAAGCCAATTACTCTTTCGGATCAACTCCAAAAGTGTCCGAAGATGTCTCCCCCGTTTTAGACACATAAAAGCAGAGGATTAATGCATCACCAAGCATTCAAATCTTCAGCCAACACTCCTAAACTCGCTACTCTACCTAACCACAACATTTCGGCTACCAAACACTACCGAAATGACCTCCAAACTCTTCCAAAACATAACCCAGCCAAGATCCATCACATCTATTCATTTCTAAACATCAATTAACATAAAAAAACAACCCTAAACTAGTCCTTATACCTCCAGCTACAACAGAACACCAAAACCACCCCAAAAACACCATTTTCACAAGCAAAAACTTAGGAAAAACAACCTATTCGGGATTGGATTGATAAAATCTCATTTCTAACATCATTTAACATCCAAAATACATTAGAAAACCATATCAAAACAGAACCCAACCAATTACCACGAAAATCTTCAAGATCTCTTCCAAAATCTTGAGTTTTAAGCCAAACTCTTGTTTCCATCATTAAAACATTTCATAAAACTTTAATAAAGGATTGACAACTTGGGAATTTTAGTAAAGAACTGAATATTTAGAGGAGAAGAACAAGCTTACCTCTAAAAGATGATTTCTTCTTGATTTGGGCAAGTTTCCATGAAAATAAAATGTAGAAATCAAGTGGATTTGTTTAAAGGTTGATTAGGAATCAATGAGTGATGGAAAATCTCTTCAACTGAAGTGGAAATCAAAGTGAATTTTTCTGGAGAAAAAGTGTTTGGTTGATAGGGTTTTGAGAGAAAATTAGAGAAAAGTAGTTATGAAAGTCAAAGGTAGTTTATCACCTTTCTTTTATTTAATTAAAACATTAATTAAATCACCCAAATTAAGGGAAAATCTAATGAAAACATTTTTGGTAAATTAGCTCCTTAAAGATTCAAAGTTCCAATCTTTTACAAAACAGTCACTACTAAACTTTGCAAAAACTGCGATTTGGTCACTACATCGAAATGTAGTATTTCCAAACCTTATTTTGTAAAATTGATTTCACTATTCTCTTACATATATTAAATGAGGATTTTTAGATATTTTCTATATTTTTAAAGCATCCCGAACTAGGCTTTCCCTAAAACTCTCTTTTATATTCGAACCGTTTCTCAGACCGGTCCAGTTCAGACCCTAAACTTCTAAGCCCAAAATTGGGGTGTTACAACTCTCCCCTTCTTAAGAAATTTCGTCCTCGAAATTTACCTGGTGGAAAAAGGTAAGGAAACTGCTTCTTCATGTATTCCTTCCTTTCCCGCGTGGCTTCCTCAACACCATGGTGCCTCCACAACACTTTAACCAGCTCGATGGTCTTACCACTAAGAACCTTACTGTCCAAATCCAGAATCTCAATCGGCTCCTCATCATAGGTCAAATCTGGATTGAACTGCACTTTCTCCACAGGCATAACATGCGAAGGATCCGATCTATACCTCCGAAGCATAGAAACATGAAACACATCATGTATCCTTTCTAACTCTTGTGGTAGCCTCAGCTTATAAGCAACAGGACCCACACGTTCTATCACCTCGTATGTTCCAATAAACCTAGGGCTCAACTTACCCTTCCGACCAAATCTCATCACTTTCTTCCAAGGTGAAACCTTTAAGAACACACAATCACCCACCGCAAACTCAATCTCCATACGCTTCAAATTCGCGTAAGACTTTTGCCGATCAGAAGATGCCTTCAACCGCTCACAAATGAGCTTCACCTTCTCGGTGGTTCCTTTCAACAAAGCTGGCATCGAGACCAACTTCTGACCTGTTTCGGCCCAGCACAGAGGAGTTTTGCAATTCCTCCCATACAAGGCCTCATAAGGTGCCATTTGAATACTTGCATGATAGCTATTATTATAAGCAAACTCCACCAAAGGCAAATGCTTCTTCCAAGAGCCTTGAAATTCAATCACGCAGCACCTCAACATATCCTCAAGCACTTGGATAACACGCTCAGACTGTCCATCCGACTGTGGATGTTAAGAAGTACTGAAATCCAGCCGCGTACCCAAAGCTTGATGCAAACATTCCCAAAATCACGATGTAAACTTCGGATCTCTATCCGACACTATAGATTTTGGTACCCCATGCAAACGCACAATCTCAGCAATGTACAACTCTGCAAGCTTATCCAAGGTATACGTGGTATGCACAGGTAAGAAATGCACACACTTTGTAAGGCGATCCACAATAACCCACACCGAATTCTTATTCGATGGCGTCAAAGGTAAACCAGACACAAAGTCCACGGTGATTCTTTCCCACTTCCATTCAGGAATCCTCAACGGTTGCAACAACCTTGAAGGAAATTGATGCTCAGCCTTAACCCGCTGACAAACCATGCACTTACCCACATAATCCACATCTTTCTTTAAACCCACCCAATAGTACTCATCCTTCAGATCACGATACATCTTTGTACTACCAGGGTGCATAGCAAAAGGACTACTATGAGCTTTGGTCAGAATAGTACGCCTCAACTCCACATCATCCGGCACTACTATCCATCTTCCGAAACATAGAACTCCATCATCATTAAAACAAAAATCCGATGGTCTATCCTTAGCAATATCCTGAACATGTGGCACCAAAGAATCATCCAACAACTGCTTATACGTTATAAACTGAACCAGAGATGGTTTCACTTGCAAATCAGCAACAAGACCTCTATCTCGCGAAATGCTCAAGTTAGCAAACATAGCCCTTAACTCTACCCCCACCTTCCTGCTCAAGGCATCCGCCACAACAGTAGCTTTTTCCGGATGGTACTCGATTGTTAAATCGTAATCTTTAAGCAACTCCACCCAACGTCGTTGCCTAAGATTCAACTCTTTCTGAGACATCTAATACTTCAAATTCTTGTGATCCGTGTACACAGTACACTTCTCACCATATAGATAATGTCTCTGGATCTTCAAAGCAAAAACCACTACAGCTAACTCAATACCATGTGTAGGATAATTGCGCTCATGCACCTTCAACTGTCGCGATGCATAAGCCACAACCTTACCCTCTTGCATTAGCACAAACCCCAAACCAACGTAGGATGCGTCACTGTTCACCACAAACTCTTTCCCTGATTTAGGTTGAACCAATATAAGTGCTTGCGTCAAAGCTACCTTAAGCTTCTCAAAAGCTTGATGTCTTGCTTTCGTCCACTCATACTTAACATCTTTTTGCAACAACTTTGTCAAAGGGGCAGCAATCTTTGAAAATCCATCCACAATGTTACGCCCCGGTTTTGGGCTTAAAAGTTTAGGCGTTGACCGGTTTGGTCAAAGTGCTGTTCGAATCTAAAAAGGTGAAATTAGGAAAGCCTAGTTCGGGTTGCATTAAAAATATGGAAAAATGTTCTAAAATCATCTTTTAATATATATAAGTGAACTGTGAAAACAATTTTACAAAATGAGGTTTGGAAGGGTGACATTTTGGCTAGTGACCAAAATGTAATTTTTGAAAGTTGCGTGACTGTTTTAGAAAAGATTGAAACTTTGAATCTTTAAGGAGCTATTTACCCAAAGGGAGTTTCTCCAGATTTTTCTAAGATATTTTAATGTTTAATTCTGATTTTAAAGCTAAAGAAAAGTGGAGGGAAATCATTTTTGGCTATTTTGTAACTAACTTCCAATTTTCCTTTTCTCTCATTTTCTCTCAACCCAAACACTTTCTCTCCAGAGATTTCCTTCTGATTTTGTCACCTAAATCTTCCTTTTCAATTCTCTTTCGATTCCTAATCATCACATCAACAAAACCTCACCATTTGCAAGTTGATTCATCAAGGTTTTTGATTCTAAAAGAGGAGAAACTCAAGTTTGGAGGTAAGAACGTCCTTCTCCTCTAAACTATCAGTTCTTTACTGAAATTCCTAAGTTCTCAATCCTTAATTGATGTTTTATAAATGGTTTTTAAGTTGTGAAATGGATCTTGGCTTAAAATGCAAGATTTTGTGATTTTTTTGATAGATTTTCGTTTGATCTGTTAAAGCTGTGATTTGAAGTGTGTTTTTGATGATAAATGAACATTAATTTGATAAGGAATTGAGTTTTGATTAATGCAATCTCGGATAGGTTGAGTTTCCTAAGTTTAGCTTGTGATTCTTGGTTGTTTTTGAGGTGATCTTGTGGATCTGATGTTGCTGGAGGTATAAGGATGTTGTTAGGTTCTTTTTAGGTGTTTAATGATGCTAAAGGATGTTTAGTTTTGATGGTTTATGGCTGGGCTTTGTTGAGGAGTTGTTTGGATGCATTTTCGGTTGTGTTTGGTGGCCGAAAATGGAGTGTGGATGAGAGCAGCGAGTTTAGGTGCTTTCATTGAAGCTATTAATGCATGATGATGCATTAATCCTCTGCTTTGATGTGTCTAAAATAGGGGAGTCATCTTTGGATCCAAGTGTTGGTGATCCGGGAGCTTGATTGGTGCTTCGGCAAGAGGCGAGGTGGAATCGGTGAGTGAAATTGGGTTTTCAGCTTTGAAACCAATGTCTTGGGAGCTTAGTTTAAGTCTAAACAACTTTACTAAGCTCAAGTGTAAGTTTTCGGAAAAACTCTCTAAGTGGTGGCCATGGTTTGGTTGTGATGCAACGTGGTTTATTGCATGTTTTAAATTCTGTTTTGAAAGCATGTTTTAGCATGGTTATTGCTGATTTTGTAAGCCATATGTTGAAGGAAGCTCAAGGTAAGAGTTCCTTGTTTTTGAACATTGATTAAATGTGGTTTGATGCTTTGAAATGCATGTTGAATATGGCTTGGTTTAATGCTTTAAAACAGTGGATTATTTGATGATAATGATGTATATTGGCAAGTGATGTTTTGAAAAAGGTTAAGGTCACTAAGGTGGTTAAAAGTCCTTGAGTGAGCCTTGTTACTTAAGAACATCAAGGTGGTTAAAAGTCCTTGGATGGTTCTTGTTAAGGACACAAAGGTGGTTAAAAGTCCTTGTGTGGTCCTTGCCATGGTGTTTAAAAGTCCATGGGCCAAGGTGTTTAAAAGTCCTTGGGGCCAAGGTGTTTAAAAGTCCTTGGGAAGAACACAAAGGTGGTTAAAAGTCCTTGTGTGGTTCTTGGAAATTATAAGATCACAATGGTGTTTAAAAGTCCATGTGTGAGTCTTATGTTAATCTTGTTTTAAAAAGATGGAACTTATCACTTGAGGCCAATATGACATGTAATGATATGGAAGCATGCAATGCTTGTTTAAATTGCTTTGAGCATGAGTAAATGATGATTTGAAGCATGATTTATAAAGTGTTTACAAATGCATTATTGAATGGTTTTAATGAGCATTCCTCACTAAGCTTTTGCTTACGCTCTCTTTCGTTTTCTTAAACCAATAATGCAGATCATTAAGGAACTTAAGGGCAGCAAGGAAGGCAAGCAAACAAGTAGGATTTAAGCTCAAGTATGGCAAGGTTTTCTTGTACACCTTTTAGCTTTTGGCATTTGGCAATGGGGGACCTATGAGTATGTTTTGGGAGATGTCTTGAACTCCCTAAGTATGTTAAATGTTGTTGGCAATGTTGGTTTTTGTAATTGGCCAATACATGTTTGATTTGGAGGTTTATGCTTGAATGGTTTGCTTGTGTAGGAAGCATGCTTTAAAATTGGGGCTTTTCATATATGTTGATAACATGTTGATTGGTTGATGCAAGCATGTCTCTTATATGTTGTATGAGTTGCTGGTAAAGTTTGGTAGCATTTGGAGCATGTTTGGATGTTCGATTGCATGTTTAAGGAAGCCTTTTGCTGCATTCTGTGCAGGGTGTTTCGGAACAGTGGCTACCGTTTCGGAACGGGTGCCTTGAATTAACCCAGGCGTCCGAAACGGGAGACACCGTTCCGAAACGGAAAAGCCACTGCCAGCCCTCGTTTTGGTAAGCGTTGCGGAACGGCCCCGCATTTCGAAACGGGCTCTCCCTGTTTCGGAACACGTGACCGTTGGGTGCTGACATTGGCAGTTAAATGTTTTGGAATGTTTGCGTTTTAGTCCTGAATGTTGTTCGTGCAATTGTATGAGTTTGGAATGTCCGTTTGAGCTGAAATTTTGCAGAGAAGCATGAAACCTGACTAATTACAAGTTGGTAACTTTAATTTGGGTTAAGTCCTCCTAATTTACAGAATTTACATTTTGGTCCCTAAAGTTGTAATTTGTTCAATTGGGTCCCTGTTTGATCTCTGATGTTTATGATCTTTGAGTATGATGTTTGTATGATCATAACTAGGGTTAATGTTCAACTAGACAAGTTTAAAAAGGAAAAAAAAGGGTCGTTAATCAAGGTTGACTTTCGGGTTGACTTTGGTTTTCCCCGTGTGACTTTCTTAATTCGGGTCAACCGTCTAGGCCGGGTTAAGGGGGTTACATTTGGTGGTATCAGAGCTGAGTTCTCGAGTAACTGGGAATGATTGTGTGCATGATTGAAGTATGTATGCTATGTATGCTTGATTGATTGAAAGCATGTTTAGTGGCTTGTGATTTTGATGCAATTGAGTTGTATGCTGTGATGTAGCATGTTGTGGGTACCCATTGCCAAATCAAAGCTAAGTAATGATGTTGATTTTAAATGAGATTGAGCTTGAGTACTTGGATTGCTTACCTTGTTGGGCCTAACTTTGTTTATTTGCATTGTGATTGCATGGTTAAAGTATGGCACCACGTAGAGAGTTGAGAAGTAATGTGCGAGCTACGACTCCGAATGAGAATGAGAATGAGGAAAACGCGGGTAGTGCGGTGTTACCTCCTCCTCCGCCTGGTGGTGGTGGTGCTGAGGGAGAAAGAGCTGAAGCTGCAGCTGGTGCTGGAGCTGCTGGACCTGAGGTTGGTCAGGGGCAAGCTCTAGATTGCTGCTCCTTTGACGAAGTTGTTGCAAAAGGATGTTAAGTATGAGTGGACGGAAGCGAGACATCAGGCTTTTGAGAAGCTTAAGGCGGCTTTGATGCAAGCTCCTATCTTGGTTCAGCCTGAATCAGGGAAAGAGTTTGTGGTATATAGTGATGCGTCCTATGTTGGTTTGGGATGTGTGCTGATGCAAGAGGGTAAGGTTGTGGCTTATGCATCGCGGCAGTTGAAGGTGCATGAGCGCAATTATCCTACGCATGACATTGAGTTGGCTGCAGTGGTTTTTGCTCTGAAGATCTGGAGGCATTACATGTATGGTGAGAAGTGTACTGTGTACACGGATCACAAGAGTTTGAGGTATTTGATGTCTCAGAAGGAGTTGAATCTTAGGCAGCGGCGTTGGTTGGAGTTGCTCAAGGATTATGACCTGACGATTGAGTACCATCCTGGAAAGGCTAATGTGGTTGCGGATGCCTTGAGTAGGAAGGTAGCTATTGAGCTGAGGGCTATGTTTGCTAGCTTGAGTATATCGCGTGATGGTAGTCTTGTAGCTGAGTTGCAAGTGAAACCATCTATGGTTCAGTTGATCAAGGAGAAGCAGTTGCTGGATGATTCCTTGGTGTCTCATGTTCAAGATATCGCGGAGGGTAGGCCTTCGGATTTCTGTTTTAATGATGATGGTGTGTTGTGCTTTGGGAGTCGAATAGTAGTGCCCAATGATGCTGAGTTGAGGCATGCTATTCTGACTGAAGGTCATAGTAGTCCTTTTGCTATGCACCCTGGTAGTACCAAGATGTACCGTGATCTTCGTGATGAGTACTATTGTGTGGGTTTGAAAAAGGATGTTGCAGAGTTTGTGAGCAAGTGTTTGGTGTGTCAGCGAGTTAAGGCTGAGCATCAGGTTCCTTCAGGTTTGTTGCAACCGTTGAGAATTCCTGAATGGAAGTGGGAGAGGGTTACCATGGATTTTGTATCTGGTTTACCTTTGTCACCGTCGAAGAAGAATTCGGTTTGGGTGATTGTGGATCGCCTGACGAAGTGTGCGCATTTCTTGCCTGTGCATACTACGTTTTCTTTGGATAAGCTTGCGGAGCTGTACATTGCTGAGATTGTGCGGCTGCATGGTGTGCCTAAGTCGATTGTGTCGGATAAGGATCCGAGGTTCACATCGCGTTTCTGGCAGTGTTTGCATCAAGCTTTGGGTACAAGGTTGAATTTCAGTACATCTTATCATCCTCATTCGGATGGTCAGTCTGAGCGTGTTATTCAGATTTTGGAGGATATGTTGAGGTGCTGCGTGATTGAGTTCCAAGGTTCTTGGGAGAAGCATCTGCCTTTGGTGGAGTTTGCTTATAACAATAGTTATCAGGCGAGTATTCAAATGGCACCTTATGAGGCTTTGTACGGGAGGAAGTGTAGGAATCCTCTTTTGTAACCCCCTTAACCCGGCCCAGACGGTTGACCCGAATTAAGAAAGTCACACGGGGAAAACCAAAGTCAACCCGAAAGTCAACCTTGATTAACGACCCCTTTTTTTCTTTTTAATCTTGTCTAGATGCACATTAACCTTAGATGTGATCATGCAAACAGCATACTCAAAGATCACAAACATCAGAGATCAAACAGGAACCCAATTGAACAAAAATACAACTTTAGGGACCAAAATGTAAATTCTGAAAACTTTAAGGACTTAACCAAATTTTAAGTTACCAACTTAAAATTAATCAGGTTTCATGCTTCCCTGCCAAATTACAGCTCAAACGGACATCCCAAACTCATACAATTGCACAAACAAGTTTCAGGACCAAAATGCAAACATTTTGAAACATTTAACCGCCCATGTCAGCCCCCAACGGTCACCCGTTCCGAAACAGGCAGAGCCCGTTTCGAAACTCGGGGCCGTTCCGCAACGCGTTCCGCAACGGGGGTCTGGCGGAGACCAAACCGTTCCGGAACGGTGGCACCCGTTTCGGACGCCTGGGTTCATGCAAGGCACCCGTTCCGAAACGGTGTCAACTGTTCCGAAACGCCCTACACAGATTGCAGCAAAATGCATTCTAAAACATGCAATTAATCAATCAAACATGCTCCAAATGCCACCAAGCTTTACCAGCATGCAATTCAACATATATACAACTTGTAGGCATCATCAAATCAACAATTTAACTTCATATGCAAAAAGGCCCAAATCTATAGGCATGCTTCCTACACAAGCAACCATTTAAGCACAAACTTTCCAATTCAATCTCATTACAGCCAATTCATGATTCAGCAACATCAACAACATTAAAACATACTTGTCCGAACATATACGAACACAAAAACATCAATCCGAGAGATTCTACCCCCATTGCCTTTATTAACTATAGCTATTCACCGAGACATACATCTCAAATGGAGTCCACCTTGAATCCCTTGCTCCTTGCTGTCCAAACTTCAAGAATCTGCATTGATGGACAAAAAGGAGCGTAAGCACATAATGCTTAGTGAGAAATGCTCAAAACCAAAACACCATCAATGCAGTGGGTTACAAAACACCTTAAAAACAACCCGATTTGACAAACCAAAACCATGTTTGAAAACTCCTTTCGAACATCATGCTTAAACCATGCATTGCACATACATGAAACCAAACCTTAGCTTAGCAAGCTAAGAAAACCTTTTCAAATCATAAATGACGTAATCATCCATTTAACCATTCCATGCATAAACACCATATGCAAAGTTAAATCAAAACCTTGGAAAACATTCCCATTTCACAACATACCCTTCTTAAACTTAAAAACCATTTAAGCAAGAAGTCCTTTAAAATCATTTACTCAATCAATCCAATACATGCATTAACCAAAGGCAACTCATGAACCACAACATCATTATCACATGCCTTTTAAAGCAAGTCTTACAAGATTCCAATGTATTTAAGAGATTTCATGCACACATGCATCATTTATCAAATGATAATCAACACTTGTTCAACATAACAAGTAAACATGCATTCTCAAGCATTATACACTTTTCATGCAACCATGCATCTTTTCAAGCATCTCATGCTTCTCATGCAATTATGCATCATTTCAAACATTTCATGCTTCCTTATGATCAAGAACATTGCATTGGCTTCCAATATCATCCACATCCACTTTTCAACTCAACACCCGATCGGATACGCGGATTCCGAGCGTTGTCCCTACGCTCCATACACCCTACCAATCCAAGGTCTCCCAAATGGACTTTTAAACACCATTTGACCTTACAAGCCTAAAGTTCCCATGTATGGACTTTTAAACACCATACAACTTTAGCTTTCCCGAGGTTCCCATGTATGGACTTTCAACCACCATACAACCTCCACTTTTCCCAAGGTTCCCATGTATGGACTTTTAAACACCATACAACCTTGACTTTTCCCAAGGTTCCCATGTATGGACTTTCAAACACCATACAACCTTGACATGCACAAGGTTCCTATGTATGGACTTTCAAACACCATACAACCTTTGCATCCACCGATTGGTAGTTGTATCACATCACTAACGAGATCCGGGACACCCCACACAAGATCCACACATGGACTTAACACCGCCATTGTGATCTCAACAAGCACAAGGTTCCCCTATATGGACTTTTAAACACCATATAACCTTTGCTCAACCAAGGTCCTCGAATGGGAAACACCTCCATTATGACCTTAACCATCTCGTTAGGATACTTGAAGGGAGTTTACCGGTCCACTCTTGACCACTCCACCTCCAAGGCGACTTAATTCACGGTGCACCCAATCCTATAGCCGGCTAACTATATCCGATCAAAGAACCAAGAACCATTTACATCACTTGCCAATATAACCACCTTTCCACATAAGTCCAATGATTCACATGCATAACCATAATGCAAAAACCATCATTACCATCTTTAATTCACTGTTAAAAGCATCACACAAAGCAATTAAACATCATGCAACACCATGCACCAAATCCACATTTTCAATGTATAAAACCAAGGATCTCTTACCTTGAGCATCCTTCACATATGGCTTTCAAAACCAGCATTAAACCATGCTTAAAATATGCTTTCAAAACAGATTTAAACCATGCAAAACACATGCATTTCAATCATCAACCACAATTGCTTAAAAGCCAATTTCACAACACAATTCAAGAGCGAAAATCCATTCACTTACTCTTGAGCTTAGCAAAGTTGTTTAAACTTAAACTAAGCTCCCAAAACCTTCAAATCTTGGTTTAAAAGCTGAAATCCCAACTTCACTCACCGATACACAAAACAAGGCTAGCCAACAAGCCTTCCAAGCATCCGAAAACCTTCCGCAACACCTTCAAAGCTCACGGATCAAACTCCCCTGTTTCAAGCACACAACAACAGAGGATTAATGCATCATTATGCATTAAAAACACCAGCAACAAGACTCAACTCGCTGCTCATCCCAAATCCAACAATTTGGCTACCAAACACAACCGAAATCACCTCCAAACACTTCCAAAACTTAACCCAGCCAAGATCCATCACTTCTAACCATTTTTAAAAATCAATTAACATCCAAAAAGATCACAAACACATCCTTATACCTCCAGGTATAACAGATCACCAAAAACACTCCAAAACAACCAAAAACACAAGCTAAACTTAGGAAATTCAACCTATCCGGGATTGCATTGATTAAACCTCAACTTCTAATCAATTTAGCATTCATTTAACATCATTTTGACACTTCAAAACAATGCCCAAACAGATCACACGAAAATTTCACCAAAATCACCAAATCTTGCATTTTAAGCCAAAATCAAGATTTCAATTGAAAAGCCATTAACAAAACACAAATCAAGGATTGAGAACTTAGGAATTTCAGTAAAGAACTGATAGTTTAGAGGAGAAGGACGTTCTTACCTCCAAACTTGAATTTTTCCTTTTTAGAGCCAAAATGCTTGATGAAACAACTTGCAAATTGAGAGGTTTTGTTGTAGAGATGATTAGGAATCAAAAGAGAGTTGAAATGAGAGATTTAGATGCCAAAATCAGAGAAGGAAATCTGGAGAAATGTGTTTGGGTGGAGAGAAAATGAGAGAAAAGGAAAATTGAGAGAAAATGAAAAGTTAGTTAAGAAATGGTAAAAATGGTTTCCCTCCACATTTCATAATCTTTAAAATCAGAATAAAACCTTAAAATATCTTAGAAAAATCTGGAGAAATCCTTTTTGGAATAATAGCTCCTTAAAGATTCAAAGTTTCAATCCTTTATAAAACTGTCCCGCAACTTTCAAAAATTACATTTTGGTCACTAGCCAAAATGTCAACCTTCCGAACCTCATTTTCCAAAACTGATTTCACAGTTCACTTTTATATACTAAAAGATGATTTTAGAACATTTTTCCATATTTTCAATGCAACCCGAACTAGGCTTTCCTAAATTCACTCTTATATATTCGATCAGCACTTTGACCGAACCGGTCAACGCCCAAAACTTCTGAGCCCAAAACCGGGGCGTTACATCTTTGTTGGGCTGAAACTGGTCAAAAGTTGGTTTCGATGCCGGCTTTGTTGAAAGGGACCACCGAGAAGGTGAAGCTCATTTGTGAGCGGTTGAAGGCAGCCTCTGATCGGCAAAAGTCTTACGCGGATTTGAAGCGTAAGGAGGTTGAGCATACGGTGGGTGACCGTGTGTTCTTGAAGGTTTCGCCTTGGAAGAAGGTGATGAGGTTTGGCCGGAAGGGTAAGTTGAGCCCTAGGTACATTGGACCATATGAGGTGGTTGAGCGTGTGGGTCCTGTTGCGTATCGGTTGAGGTTACCTCAAGAGTTGGAGAAGATTCATGATGTGTTTCATGTTTCTATGCTCCAGAGGTATAGATCTGATCCTTCGCATGTGATGCCTGTGGAGGAAGTGGAATTGAATCCGGATTTGACCTATGATGAGGAACCGGTGAAGGTTCTGGATTCGGATAGCAAGGTTCTTCGTGGCAAGACCATCGAGTTGGTGAAGGTGCTGTGGAAGCATCGTGGTGTTGAGGAAGCCACGTGGGAGCGGAAGGAGGACATGCTGAAGTAGTTTCCTTATCTCTTTCCTTCAGGTAAATTTCGAGGACGAAATTTCTTAAGGGGGGGGGGAGAGTTGTAACGCCCCGGTTTTGGGCTTAAAAGTTTAGGCGTTGACCGGTTTGGTCAAAGTGCTGTTCGAATCTAAAAAGGTGAAATTAGGAAAGCCTAGTTCGGGTTGCATTAAAAATATGGAAAAATGTTCTAAAATCATCTTTTAATATATATAAGTGAACTGTGAAAACAATTTTACAAAATGAGGTTTGGAAGGGTGACATTTTGGCTAGTGACCAAAATGTAATTTTTGAAAGTTGCGTGACTGTTTTAGAAAGGATTGAAACTTTGAATCTTTAAGGAGCTATTTACCCAAAGGGAGTTTCTCCAGATTTTTCTAAGATATTTTAATGTTTAATTCTGATTTTAAAGCTAAAGAAAAGTGGAGGGAAATCATTTTTGGCTATTTTGTAACTAACTTCCAATTTTCCTTTTCTCTCATTTTCTCTCAACCCAAACACTTTCTCTCCAGAGATTTCCTTCTGATTTTGTCACCTAAATCTTCCTTTTCAATTCTCTTTCGATTCCTAATCATCACATCAACAAAACCTCACCATTTGCAAGTTGATTCATCAAGGTTTTTGATTCTAAAAGAGGAGAAACTCAAGTTTGGAGGTAAGAACGTCCTTCTCCTCTAAACTATCAGTTCTTTACTGAAATTCCTAAGTTCTCAATCCTTAATTGATGTTTTATAAATGGTTTTTAAGTTGTGAAATGGATCTTGGCTTAAAATGCAAGATTTTGTGATTTTTTTGATAGATTTTCGTTTGATCTGTTAAAGCTGTGATTTGAAGTGTGTTTTTGATGATAAATGAACATTAATTTGATAAGGAATTGAGTTTTGATTAATCCAATCTCGGATAGGTTGAGTTTCCTAAGTTTAGCTTGTGATTCTTGGTTGTTTTTGAGGTGATCTTGTGGATCTGATGTTGCTGGAGGTATAAGGATGTTGTTAGGTTCTTTTTAGGTGTTTAATGATTCTAAAGGATGTTTAGTTTTGATGGTTTATGGCTGGGCTTTGTTGAGGAGTTGTTTGGATGCATTTTTGGTTGTGTTTGGTGGCCGAAAATGGAGTGTGGATGAGAGCAGCGAGTTTAGGTGCTTTCATTGAAGCTATTAATGCATGATGATGCATTAATCCTCTGCTTTGATGTGTCTAAAATAGGGGAGTCATCTTTGGATCCAAGTGTTGGTGATCCGGGAGCTTGATTGGTGCTTCGGCAAGAGGCGAGGTGGAATCGGTGAGTGAAATTGGGTTTTCAGCTTTGAAACCAATGTCTTGGGAGCTTAGTTTAAGTCTAAACAACTTTACTAAGCTCAAGTGTAAGTTTTCGGAAAAACTCTCTAAGTGGTGGCCATGGTTTGGTTGTGATGCAATGTGGTTTATTGCATGTTTTAAATTCTGTTTTGAAAGCATGTTTTAGCATGGTTATTGCTGATTTTGTAAGCCATATGTTGAAGGAAGCTCAAGGTAAGAGTTCCTTGTTTTTGAACATTGATTAAATGTGGTTTGATGCTTTGAAATGCATGTTGAATATGGCTTGGTTTAATGCTTTAAAACAGTGGATTATTTGATTATAATGATGTATATTGGCAAGTGATGTTTTGAAAAAGGTTAAGGTCACTAAGGTGGTTAAAAGTCCTTGAGTGAGCCTTGTTACTTAAGAACATCAAGGTGGTTAAAAGTCCTTGGATGGTTCTTGTTAAGGACCCAAAGGTGGTTAAAAGTCCTTGTGTGGTCCTTGCCATGGTGTTTAAAAGTCCATGGGCCAAGGTGTTTAAAAGTCCTTGGGGCCAAGGTGTTTAAAAGTCCTTGGGAAGAACACAAAGGTGGTTAAAAGTCCTTGTGTGGTTCTTGGAAATTATAAGATCACAATGGTGTTTAAAAGTCCATGTGTGAGTCTTATGTTAATCTTGTTTTAAAAAGATGGAACTTATCACTTGTGGCCAATATGACATGTAATGATATGGAAGCATGTAATGCTTGTTTAAATTGCTTTGAGCATGAGTAAATGATGATTTGAAGCATGATTTATAAAGTGTTTACAAATGCATTATTGAATGGTTTTAATGAGCATTCCTCACTAAGCTTTTGCTTACGCTCTCTTTCGTTTTCTTAAACCAATAATGCAGATCATTAAGGAACTTAAGGGCAGCAAGGAAGGCAAGCAAACAAGTAGGATTTAAGCTCAAGTATGGCAAGGTTTTCTTGTACACCTTTTAGCTTTTGGCATTTGGCAATGGGGGACCTATGAGTATGTTTTGGGAGATGTTTTGAACTCCCTAAGTATGTTAAATGTTGTTGGCAATGTTGGTTTTTGTAATTGGCCAATACATGTTTGATTTGGAGGTTTATGCTTGAATGGTTTGCTTGTGTAGGAAGCATGCTTTAAAATTGGGGCTTTTCATATATGTTGATAACATGTTGATTGGTTGATGCAAGCATGTCTCTTATATGTAGTATGAGTTGCTGGTAAAGTTTGGTAGCATTTGGAGCATGTTTGGATGTTCGATTGCATGTTTAAGGAAGCCTTTTGCTGCATTCTATGCAGGGTGTTTCGGAACAGTGGCTACCGTTTCGGAACGGGTGCCTTGAATTAACCCAGGCGTCCGAAACGGGAGACACCGTTCCGAAACGGAAAGGCCACTGCCAGCCCTCGTTTCGGTACGCGTTGCGGAACGGCCTCGCGTTTCGAAACGGGCTCTCCCTGTTTCGGAACACGTGACCGTTGGGGGCTGACATTGGCAGTTAAATGTTTTGGAATGTTTGCGTTTTAGTCCTGAATGTTGTTCGTGCAATTGTATGAGTTTGGAATGTCTGTTTGAGCTGAAATTTTGCAGAGAAGCATGAAACCTGACTAATTACAAGTTGGTAACTTTAATTTGGGTTAAGTCTTCCTAATTTACAGAATTTACATTTTGGTCCCTAAAGTTGTAATTTGTTCAATTGGGTCCCTGTTTGATCTCTGATGTTTATGATCTTTGAGTATGATGTTTGTATGATCATAACTAGGGTTAATGTGCAACTAGACAAGTTTAAAAAGGAAAAAAAGGGTCGTTAATCAAGGTTGACTTTCGGGTTGACTTTGGTTTTCCCCGTGTGACTTTCTTAATTCGGGTCAACCGTCTAGGCCGGGTTAAGGGGGTTACACACAAACCTCCGATAATACCCTACCAACCCAAGCAAACTACGGACTTCATGAACAGACTTAGGAGGCTTCCAATTCATCACCGCCTCGATCTTCTGAGGATCAACACAAATCCACTCCGCTGAAACCACATGACCAAGGAACACAACTTCCTTTAGTCAAAACTCACACTTGGTCATCTTAGCATAAAGCTGATTTTCTAGAAGCGCTTGCAAGACAACCCTCAAGTGACCATTGTAATACCCCAAATTTGGGCTTAGATGTTTAGAGTTTGAACCGAATCAGTCTGGAAAACGGTACGAATCTAAAAGGCAGTATTACGGAACACCTAGTTCGGGATACTTTAAAAATATAGAAAAATATCTAAAAATCCTCATTTAGTATATAAAAGAGAATGGTGAAATCAATTTTACAGAATATGGTTTGGAAATACTACATTTCGGTGTAGAGACCAAATCGCAGTTTTTGCAAAGTTTAGTAGTGACTGTTTTGTAAAGGATTGAAACTTTGAATCTTTAAGGAGCTAATTTACCAAAAATGTTGTCATCAGATTTTTCCTTAATTTGGATGATTTATTTAATGGTTTAATTAAATAAAATAAAGGAGATAAACTACCTTTGACTTTCATAACCACTTTTCTCTAATTTTCTCTCATTTCATTTTCTCTCAAAATCCTATCAACCAAACACTTTTTCTCCAGCAAATCTTACTTTGATTTCCACTTCATTTGATGAGAATTCCATCACTCATTGATTCCTAATCAATCTTTCATCAAATCTATTTGTTTTCTACATTGAATTTTCATGGAAACTTGCCCAAATCAAGGAGAAATCATCTTTAAGAGGTAAGCTTGTTCTTCTCCTCGAAATACTCAGTTCTTTACTGAAATTCCCAAGTTGTCAATGCTTTATTAAAGTTTTATGAATGGTTATAATGTTGGAAACAAGAATTTGGCTTAAAACTCAAGGTTTTGGAAGAGATCTTGAAGATTTTCGTGGTAATTGATTGGGCTCTGTTTTCAGATGGTTTTCTAATGTATTTTGGATGTTAAATGATGTTAGAAACGAGGTTTTATCAATCAAATCCCGAATAGGTTGTTTTTCCTAAGTTTTTTCTTGTGAAAATGGTGGTTTTGGGGTGATTTTGGTGTTCTGTTATAGCTGGAGGTATAAGGACGAGATTAGGGTTGTTTTTTATGTTAATTGATGTTTATAAATGTTTAGAATTGATAGATCTTAGCTGGGCTTTCTTCTGGGAGAGTTTGGAGGTGATATCGGTTGTTTTTGGTATCCGAAATGAGGTTCTTGAGTAGAGCAGCGAGTTGGGTTGTTTGGATGGTGATTTTAATGCACGATGGTGCATTAATCCTCTGCTCTTATGTGTTCAAAATAGGGGAGAGTGATCCGGAAGCGATTTAGGTAGCGTTGGAGGTTTCGGACGCTTGGGAGGCTTGTCGGCTAGCTTAGTGTTGTGTATCGGTGAGTGAGATCGTGTTTTCCAGCTTTGGAATGATTTTGAAAAGAGGTTTGGGAACTTATATTTAGGCTTGAAACGCCGGTTTAAGTTCGGAAGTAAGTAAAGTGGAATTCTCTCTCAATTGTGCTATTATTGTTTTGAAAACTATCAAAATGGGTTTTGATGTGATTGATTTGATAATGTGGTTTAATTTGTTGTGTGAGCATGGTTTTAAAGCATGCAAGTTAGTTTTCAAACTTGGTTTGAAGAAGGATGCATGAAATTAATATTCCTTGAGAGTATGTGTTGTTAGTTTGCATTTTAAGGAAATGTTCGACATTTTGGCTTTGAAGGTGTTGCATGCTTTAAAAACAATGAGTGTGTTGATGATTTTAACCTGATATTTTGGCATAGATGATGTAAAGATTACCAGATATATCGATCAATAGCATGTAGAGTGCACTATAAACTAAAATTCGCACGTGCTCTTGGGATTCATCCCAAAGAGAGAGACCAATGATGGGCATTCCATTGGAGTAGGACTTGGTGAAATATCCAAGCTTTTTGGCAACAAGAGTTATTGCCATGAGACCGATGATGGGCATTCCATCGGAGTAGGACTTGGTGAAACATCCAAGCTTTTTAGCAACAAGAGTTATTGCCATGAGACCGATGAGGGGCATACCATCGGGGTAGGACTTGATGAAATACTCAAGCTTTTAGCAAAAGTAGAATCGCCATAAGAGTACGGTATGGTGGAAGCCACCGGAAGATTATGTTCTAGACGGGTGAGTACGGTGATGGTTGATGCCACCGTAAGTGTCTAGTGAATTGTCCTCATATCCGTGTACAATAGAGTGTGTAAATGCCAATATATGAGAATGTGTGTCACATGTACCAATGCTTGAAATGTTTTATGTTTTGAGGTTTGCATATGAGATAACGAAATTATGAAATGCTTTTGTATAAACAAGCATGGGTGGCTTTGCCATGAGTTTTGCATAGGTTGTATGCATGAGATAGCTAGATGGTACATGTGGTTTTCAAAAGGAGATTTGCTTATGCAAAAGAGTATTGAGTTTATGAGATGCTTTTGAGTAACAAGCGTGTGTGGCCTTGCCATGGGCTTTGTATCGGTTGAATGCTTAAGATAAATATTTGATACATGAGATTTCAAATGGTGTTTGCTTTGAAATGGTTTTCATGTATGAGAAAGGAAGAGTGTGGAATGGAAATGGTTTCCAAGGAAATTGGTTTAAACTTTGCACGAAGCACTATTGCATGAAATGGTTTAAGTGGGAGTTATTGCAAGAATGTTGTTTGGGGTTGAGTTGCCTAATGCATTTGTGTTTAATGTTGATCTTATGTTTGGTAATGCTTAATTATAAGGTGTTGATGTTTTATATGAGGTTTTCAAACAATACTTGGTTTATAAAGGTGTGATTGCTTTTGAAAAGGGTTTTCAGGTTTGCTACATTGATGGTGTTTTGGTTTTGAGCATTCCTCACAAAGCATTATGTGCTTACGCTCCTTTTTGTCCATCAATGCAGATAAATGAATTTGGGACAGGGAGAAGCAAGGGATTCAAGAAGAGCTCCACTTGAGAAGTATGTTTTGAGCATTCCTCACCGAACTACACAAGGTTGAGATATATGGCACAATCACAACCCCTCAACATCACTCATCGGTAGTTGTATAATTTCACTAACGAGTGTATGGGACACATACCACAAGACTCACACGGATTAAACCATCCACCGTTGTGATCTTGGCCTCAATCGTTAGGGTACTTGGACGGAGTTTACGGCACAATCACTGTTAAGTGTGTAAAAGTTCTATTATTTACACCCTTTTTAACCCATATTTCTGCTGCATTCAAGCATCATTGCATTGCATTTAGGTTAGTTTAGAGCAAAACATCACAAATATGTTAAAGGCACAGATTCTACTGAAAGATGGCTGATTTTGCAGGTTGCCGCCATAGTGGACGGAGAAGGCAGGCGCAGGGCAGAGAAGCAGAAGAGCTGAACTGAACAAGCAGATAAAGAGGACGATGTTGTCATGGAGCTGCCGTGACAGCAGAGGATGACAGCAAGTTAGTGGAGAAAAAAGCAAAGTGGACCTCGATAGATAGAGAAAATTCTGCTCGTCTGTCGTGTGAAAACAAAATATTTTTCCAAGCCCCGGATCAAAAGATATGTCAAGCCCAAAGCTCAAGGAGAGAAAATCCCAAGAAACAAGGAGGACGGCTGAAAAGTAGGATCCTTGAAGATTAAGTCTTTATTAGAATCATACTTTTAATTAAAGTTGTAATCCTTGTTAACTTAGAATACTTGAGCCCAAAGCTTATATAAGGGCATGTATTTTAACCTAGGGCATATCGCATAACCCATAGCCGATTTCCCTTTAAACCGACAACCAAAACCCCTCCGCCGTTTACCCGCCGTCGATATGTTCTAAAACCCCCTTAGGGCCACGGGTTGATTTGTTTTAGGATTTTTCAAGTTCAATAAAATAAACTTCAAGTTCTCTTATTTTGGTTATTAATATCTTGCAAGAGCATCAGGAGAGCATTGTGAGGTTATCCATTTACTTAGCATCGGGAGAGTTAAGTATACGAAAGAAATAAGAGAAAGTTCTCTAGTTTATAGTTGAACTATCTTGTGCCTAGGGATAGGGCAAGGTTAAGTGGCTAAAGAAGAATTCATACACATCGGTGTTCATCCTTCGATTCACGCCGGGAGGTATCATCAAAGACGTGATCATTGACAGACTTGGACCTAGGGATAGGCCAAGGTAGATCTAGGATTCTTGCCAAACTTGAAGTACTGAGTTGGTGTGTTTGCTGCCGCGACGACCAACAGACTGTTGCCGCGACAGGTGCTGCCGCGACAGGCACAACGACAGAAGTGGAGTTCCTATGCATTCCAATACCTGCACTACTGAGCAATTCAATACCAGCCCATTCTCTCTATCTTGATATTTCTACTCTTTTATTTACGTTTACTCTATTATTCTCGTGACAATTCTCTCAAATATTTTCTTTACTTTGTGCAGTAAAATAAGGTGAAGCTATTAGCCCAATCCATGTGGAGACGATATCCGATACTTCGTATCACTTTACTACTTGCGTCTTGTACACTTGCATTACCATTGCGATAGAGTATTTTACACGCAACAATCACAACCCCTCGACATCCAAGGCGACTTTATTCACAGTGCACCCAATCCTATAGCCGGCTAACTATACCCGATTAAAGTAACCAAAAACCATTTCAATCACTTGCCAATATAATCATTAAAATCATTATTTCGCTTTTTTTCAAGCATAAATCACAATGCCATTTTCACAAGCATAAACATGCTTAAACCAAAAGCATTAATCACATAAATCCAAGGATCACTTCCCATGTGCATACTTAAAAAATGGCATTAAAAATCAGCATCATCAATGCTCAAAACATGCTTTAAAACAGTAATCAATACACATTCAATTCAAGTGCATTTTAAACCAAAACATAGCACCTACCGAGAGAGACTTTGTTTTACTTACTCTTCAGCTTAGCTAAGTGTTTCAAACTTACACTAAGCTCCCCACACTACGCTGAAAGCGTTACAAAGCTGGAAAATCCATTTCCGCTCACAGATACGCGAAACCTCGCTCGCCGACGCGAAGATTACCCGCCTGAAGCCTCCAAAAATGCTTCGCTTGCTTCCGGATCAAGATCTCATGTTTTTAGAGCATCAAAACAGAGATCCAAATGCATTAAAATGCATTTCAACACCAGCAACTAAACACAAACGTGTTGCTCACAGAACTAATCCAATTTACTCATCTAAAACAACCGAAAACTCAATCGATTGCTTCCTAAACCAAGCCGAACCAACATACATCACTTCCATCCATTCTTAAACATCAAACCACACCCAAAAACAACCTAAACCCCTCCTTATGCCTCCTGCAAGCATAACACCACCAACTCACCACAGAAACCCAACTAAAACCATCAACAAACACAAGGATCTGAAGGATTTCAGAAACTATGTTATCAAAACTCCTTTTCAAGATAATAATCATCTCATAACTTAATTAAAATCAATCCAAAACAGAGCTCATCATAAACACTCCGAAAATTAATATTTAAACCATGATTTTGCAAGATTTTGATCTTAAATCAAAACTATAAACAAAACTCAGCCAAAAACAACATTTAGGAGCCTAAGATCTTGGGAATTTCAATAAAGAACCTAGATTGAAGGCTGAGAATGGGATTTACCTCTAATCCTTGCCTTCCTTAAAGTTTGACAAGTTTTAAATTCAAAAATCTTGAAAATCTTGAAGAGAACTCTGGGAAATGATTTAGAAATCAAAGAGAGAGTGCTTGGGAGAAAAGAAATCTGGAGAAAGAGCTGAGAAAATGAATTTGCTGAAATGAGAGTTAGTTACGTCAAAACTTCTCATTTTTCTATTTTAGCAATTTAATAAAATAAAATCCTTTTTATTTTAATCATCTAAAAATCATTTTAAAACACATGTCAATTTAAGAAAGGTGTAATTGCACCAAAGCTCCCTAAAGATTATAAGATTTTGACTCCTCTTTTGAAATTACATTTTTCCACAGTTTTAAAACCTTACATTTTGGTCACTACCCAAAATATACCACTTCCAAAGCTCTTTTTGTAAAATTGATTTGACCACCCTTTTAAACATGATTTTAGAGGATTTCAACAGTTTTTGTCATATTTTTATCCTTTCCCAACCCTCGACTTCCCTAAACCACCTAATATGATTCGAACCGTTTCTGACTGGTTCGATCTGATGTCTAAAACATCTAGGCCCAAAACCAGGGCGTTACAAAAGTATTTCATTGATCCCTCGCAAGTGTTGCCTCTAAAGGCTCACACACGTGAGCAACCATCTACCGTTGTGACACCCATGGTAGAGTATTGGGTACAATCACAACCCCTCAATACCACTCATCAGTAGTTGTATAGCCCACTAATGAGAGACGGGACACACACAAGGTTCGCACCCAGGAGCTACCCTTAACCTTTGCAACCTTAAACAATCCTCAATCGTTAGGGTACTTGGATAGAGTTTTCAGTACAATCACAACCCTTTAACATCCAAGGCGACTTGATTATAGTGCACTCAATCCTATAGCCGGCTAACTATATCCGATTTCATTTATAAAACACTTTATACAACATCACTTGCCAATATAATCCACATTTCATGAAAACCTCACTGTTTTTACAAATCATTTATAAAAAGCCATATCAGAAGCATTAAACCATGCTTCAAACCTCATGCATCAACACATGCATACAAGGATCACTTACCTAGTGCATCCTTAAACAATATGGCATCATCCACCATGTTACATATACTCAAAACATGCTTTAAAATAGTAGGCAAATGTAATTAAAATCAAGTGCAACCAAAGGCTCAAACTCGCACAATCCAGGAGAGAAATTCACTTTACTTACTTCCGAACTTAGTAAAGCGTTTCTGGCTATTACTAAGTTCCCAAAACCTTTTCTAAAACGTTTCCACACTGGAGAATTGGTTTTCCACTCACCGACTTGCGAAACCACACTTGCCGACGCACAAATCGGTCGTCTAAAGCCTCCAAAACCACTTCGTTCAATTCCGGAACAATATCCCCTATTTTCAACACAATAAAAAATGAAATTCAATGCATCAGAATACATTCAAACACCAGCACTCAAAAGGAAACTTGCAGCCCTGCTCTTAAGCATCAAATTACCCATTCGAAACAACCGAAAACTCAATCGATTGATCTCCAAACTCAGCCCAACCATCAACCAACACATCCCACACATTTTAAGCATAAATCAACATCCAAAAAAAAACCTATAACCATCCTTACACCTCCAGCAACTCAGATCTCACATCACACCCTAAAAACCCAACCAAAAACACTTTAAAAACCAATGATCTCAAGGATTTCAGGATTAATATGATTAAGACTCTATTTCAACATCATAAACCTTCCAAAACTTGTTTAGAAATTATCTCAAACAAATCAAATCAACAAAACTCCGAAAATCACATTAAATTCACTTTTCTAACAAGATTTTTTTCTTTTATAAAATCCATAACAAAACCTCAATCAAAAACATGAATGAAGAGTCAAATATCTTTTGAATTTCTTTAAAGAACCTTGATTAGAGGGTTAGCACGAAACTTATCTCCAATCATTGCTTCTCTTCTAATTTGGCAAGTTTAGCTTTCAAGAATCTTGAAGAATTTTGAGAGAAATCACAAAGATGAAGTTGGAAAATCAAGAGAGAATTTTAGAGTGAAGAAAATCTGGAATATGAGAGCAAATGGCGAGTGTTTGGCTGGAGTGAAAAGGAGAGAATGAAAAGATCGTCAAAAATATTTTAACCAAAATAACTAACTCTATAATTAATTTAATTAATGCCATTTTAATATTTAATAAACCATTTAAAGCACATGTCATATTAGAGAAAAGGCTTAGTTGCCAATTAGCTCCCTAAATATTCTAAGAACATGACTCTTTTTGGAAAACACACTTTTTCCGCAACTTTAAAACTTTACACTTTGGTCATTGCCCAAAATGTATACTTTCAAAAACCCATTTTGCAAAATTGATTTAACCAACCTCTTAAATATGTTTTTAGAGGATTTTAGGAATTTTTATCACATTTTTATCCCATCCTGGACCTTGATTTCCCTGAACCACCTTTAAAGATACGAACCGCCAACCTCCGGTTCCACTAGCCTGACCCGGCACGCAAAACACCCAGGCCGAAAACTGGGGAGTTACAGTATTTGGTTTGATTTGTGTTTTTGTGTTCAAATGGTCATTTTGCATAGGAAGTGTGCCTATAGTTTGATAATCATTGTAACATCCCAAATTTTCCCCAATTTGGAAAATTCATAATTTTAAAATCCCTAATTCGATTATCCTAGAATTTGGGGAATTTTGGTTGGAAAACCTAATTTTAATTTAAGCATCGATTCATCCTAAACAAGATTTTTGGTGACAAAATTTATCAAAAAGCATATCCTTAGTGATCTTTTTCCATTAATATCCTAAACGTCAGTTCATCTAAATCACCGAAGAAGCTCCGGTAAGACCCTTGCCACCATCCATCTCTCGTCTCGTCATCACCATCATGAGCAGCTTCTCATCGTGATCAAAACCCTCCCTTCATATCTTTATTGTCGGTCTCTGTTTGCACGAAAAACAACAAAGAACTGTTCGGTTCTTCCTTGTGTTACCGTTCACCTTTGTGCTACACAATCGTCCCCCCCCCCCCCCCGTTCGTTGAGTTAGGTAAGCTTTTGGACTGAAGTTTCCTTCATTTTTGTTTTAGATTCATGTTGTTTACTCGATTTTGCTTTTGTATGGGTTAGAGTTGACTTTTGGGGCCGCTGTCGTCCTTTCCGGTGAGCCGCCGTCGAATGGAATTGTGAACCATGTCCTTATCGTTCTGTCACCACCGTTTGTTCATCGACCATCGTCGTTCATCTTCTGCCGCCACCTTTACTATTGTGGTTGCGCCACTTCCGCGTTTGGTTGAGCCGCACCGTCAAAGGGTTCTAGAAACCCTAGTCCCCATTGACATATGGTAACATGGTGGGTTAAGGCAGGTTTCCTTTTGATGGGCCATCAGTTTGGTCAAAGGTTGGGAAGACAAAATCAGATGTGGGTTTTGTGCAGGTGTTGAGCCCAAATTGAGACCATAGTGAGAGCGCAATTGAGACAACCCAAGTGTAACCCAAATAAGAATTGAACCAAATTGTGTGACTTGAATCAGTTGTAGGCCGAACCAGACGAGTGAACCATCTAAAAGAAAATCCATGTGCAAAATAGAATTGAATTGAATCTGTTTTGCTTATTGTTTTGAACTGGATATATGAACCAACATAATCTGTGAACCCGACCTTTAAAATAAACCGGACCTTGAACCGTTCGACCGACCCATTAGTTGACCGAATTTGACTTGTTGACCCTTTGACCAGACAAATGACTTTTGACCCTTGACTGACCTGTTGACGTGGACTAGTTTAACCATTGACCAATTAAGTCAATGCTTATTTAAACCTTTTTATAATGTTGACTTTGACCAGAGTTCACTTTTTCGAAAAATGTTCACCTTGCCCTTTATCGACGTTCTGAGTCTAAAGAGTTGAGAATTATGAAATTAATTCGGAATATTCTTATGTTCAGGTGTGTACGCCTCTAACGCCGTTGAGTTACCTCCAGTTGTTCCGACTAACCGTCCACATTCTTCGAGATCATTGCGTGAGTATACCTTCGAATTAGTCTTATGTTTTATCTTTGTTGGCTTAGTGATAGTATTAGTTATTAATGTTGAGTTATCCTCGTAGATTATGATTCAGCTAGAACTGAGCGTGAGACTCGCCCTTCTACACATTAGAGCTACTATTGCTTAAGGTGTGTTTCTTGGGGTGTTTTAAATGAATGAATTTTATGTGTATTTTCTAATCATGCTATATTTTGTGAAATAATGTCTTATATGTCTAGCATAATTTATTATTTGATTAATTGTGGTTTGAGACTATTTGAAGCATCATGCATCATATATAAATTGTGTTTTAAAATCAAGCATCGGAATTTCAGAAAATAAACACTCATAAGAGTTCAGATTTATGATTTTACAAATCATATCATGAGTCATGGGATTAGAAATGTATTCGGGAAAAGTGAGGGAAACCTCCACTTTGGCGAGGGCAACCTCCACTCTGTATGATATCAGATAGTTGGGTATTGAGTCGTGCATCGAACATCATATCATTATGATTCAGATTTATTTTGTTTTAAAAGATTTTATCGGAAAATAAAATACAGTTTTGTTTTGTGTTTGTTTGCACTTTAGAGACACACTAAGCTCTTTAGCTTACACCCCTTTAGTTTCTCTTTCAGATACTCAAAGTCTTTAGGTGACTCGGTACTTGGAGCATCTCGTATTTTACTCTAATATTATATCAGTATGAACTATTGTAATAAAACTTTCAGATTATTATTCTTTTTGTTTTGAAACATTTATGTAATTAGGCTTTGAGACTTTTATATTTTGGGATTACTTTAATGCATGCATCTACAGACTTTGATTTGGGTATTTTAATATGTTGTCAGAATATTTTATAACGTTTGAGTTTTGTAAACGATGTGACGTTTTATGATAATGATTGTTAATTGATAATTATTTTTGGTATTATAAAATTATTAAACCTAAGATTTATTACTTGAGGGACAAGTTTCAAGTACGACTTCCTAGATTCAGCCTAATCTTCCTGGCCGGGTTTAGGGGGTTACATTTAGTGGTATCAGAGCCATGTTCAACCATCGGATTGTGAGGTTCACAAAAGTTGTTTTTAGAATTTTTTTCGACTTTTCCATACGTCTGAAATATTTTTGGGAGAAATGTTAATTTTCTTCAAATTTTGTATGATATTAAATTATTTGAATTGTTTTAAATATGAGACTCCAGTACAGATTCTGACTATCGCTTCTAATAGTGATAGTTTACTATGCCACCGCAATGGAGTTCTAGCTCTATGATTGGTCGAGGCTGAACTATCGCTTCTAATAGTGATCATATATCGCGTGTGGATCATTTATAAAATCAAAATGTGATATCAGATAATGAGAATGAACATTTGGGAGGACATCAAATTGGGAATGATAACTCACTTGATATTAAAGACACTAAGACAGTTCAGCCGAAAGTGCCATGGTTCACCGTGAGTTGTTGCGTTATCTCCGCCAATCAGAGGGTCCGAGAAACCTATCTCTACCGAATTCATAGCTGTTGGGATTAAATTGTTTGAGGGTAAAACTGGTACACATCCAGCCGATGCAAAATATTGGCTAAAAAAGTTACAATGACTGTTTGTTGAAATGGATTACCCTGTAATCAGAAATTGAGGGTCGTTGTATCATTGTAAGAGGGTGAAGCACAAAATTGGTGGGAGTCTGTGATAGATATTGTCCCATCTAGTCATATCACATGGGATTTTTTCCGACAATAATTTCAAGATCGGTATACAGGAGCTGATTGCTTAGCGAAATGTCGCGATGATTTTGTGAATTTGAAACAAAACAATATGTCGGTAAATGATTATGTGATAGAATTTCGGTGGTTGGCCAAGTATGCTCATGGGTTAGTTATGACTGAGAAAGACAAGTGTGACCGGTTTTTGAAGGGACTTTGACTACCAATTCAGAGAGATGTTGCTAGACATCATGATAAAATGTTCAGCGACCTGGTTAGACGAGCTAAGACTAGTGAAAGGACAATTGCACTTATGGAAGTTGAGGAAGTTCAAAATTCTGAGAAATATGTGAAGCGACCGGACATATCTTCTTAGCATAGTTTTGTCAACTCGTCTGGAAAGAGGCATAGAGATGATTATGTTCCTCATAGTTATCGAAATGTGAGATCTACAACATCGACAATTTCGTCTGGCAGCGTAAGTAGTTCAAATGTTCGTTGGCCTATTTCTTTAAGTAGTTCAAATGTGTTTAGACGTGGTTCACGTGATCATTACCTAAGAAATTGTTCTCGTTCACCTACATGTTCATCTGTGCAGAGACAGACACGTGCATCAGTTCATGCACCTCACAGAGGTAGAGACCACCTTAGGTCAGCTGCTTCTGGTACTACTAATAGAGGTAGACATGCTTAGAGTGGTGGATCAACTAGATCCGAGGTTAGACGATCAGATTTTGTGCACGCGATCGAAGCACGTGTTGGTTTCGAGGATGAATCTTAGTATATAGCAGGTATATATATTTTGATGCATTCAAATTAATTCAGGTTTAATGTTTTATGAATTCAGAATGAGAAAGTATAAGCATGTGTTACCTAGTTTTAGGATGTTTTTTGCTAAGTCTGAAAATTTCGAGGGGTAATTTGATGGTTTCGAGGATCAATCGATTGAGTTTTCAGTTGTTTCGGATGGGTAATTTGATGCTTAAGAACAAGAATGCAAGTTTCCTTTTGAATGTTGGTGTTTGGATGCATTATGATGCATTGAATCTCTATTTTTAATGTGTTGAAAATAAGGGATAGTGTTCTGGAATCAAACGAAGTTGTTTTGGAAGCTTCGAACGATTGATTGTTGCGTCGGCAAGTGTGGTTTCACAAGCCGGTGAGTGGAAATGAGATTTATTGCTTTGAAACTTCATAAAAGTGGTTTTGGGAACTTAGTAAGAGCTTGAAATGCTTTACTAAGTTTAGAAGTAAGTAAAGTGAATTTCTCTCTCAGATTGTGCTATTGTGAGATTTTGAATGCACTTGATTTTATTGTGTTAACCTACTGTTTTAAGGCATGTTTTGAGTTTGTGAATTGTGTTTGATCATGCCATATGGTTTAAGGATGCACTAGGTAACTGATCCTTGTATACATGTTATGATGCTTGAGATTTGAAGCATGATTTAATGCTTGTGTTATGGCTTATCATGAATGCTTTGGAAAAATAGTGAGGTATACATGGAATATGGATTATATTTGCAAGTGATGTTGTGTAAAGTGTTTTGAAAATGAAATCAGATATAGTTAGCCGGATATAGAATTGAGTGCATTATAAACAAGTCGACATAGATGTTTAGGGGTTGTGATTGTACCGAAAACTTCATCCAAGTACCCTAACGATTGAGGATTGTTTAAGGTTGCAACGGTTGAGGGTAGCTCCCGGGTGCAAACCTTAAGTGTGTCACGTCTCTCTTTAGTGGGCTATACATCTACTGATGAGTGGTGTTGAGGGGTTTTAATTGTACCGAATACTCCACCACGGGCGTCACAACGGTGGAGGGTTGCTCCCGCGTGTGAGCCTTGAGATGCCGGTAGAGTGTATGAAGGGTTTGGGACAACCCTTGGTAACCCATGTATCCGATATGTTTTGAGAAATGGGATTGTTGTTAATCAGTTAAAAGCCAATATAATGGATTGTAATGCTATGGATATGTTGTTGATGCATATTGTGCAAAATGTTGGATCATCGGTGCACCCCATGCCACAGCGGAAAAACAAACACAACGATCTCACCAGCGATCCATGTACGTTTAATCCAAATTCAGGAGGAAGAGATAGATTTACTTACATTGAGTTCCTTGATAAACAGCAAGAACAGAAACGTCTAACAATCTCACGAACGATACAGATCTTAGCCTCCACGAATAGATCGTCTCAGCCTCTACTCAGTTCACCCGGTTGAAAATTTAAGAGCAATTTTCTTTTTCACAAAACGTTTTTGAGAAAAATACGTTTCAAATGGTTAGTCGGCTGCTAGACCATTAACCCATTCTTATAGTATGTTACCATAACTGCAAAGGATTTTTAATTAATTATGAACTATAATTACTTTAATTATTTTAAATTAAGAATTCTATGTATAATAAAATACTTTAGCATTTATATCAAATATATAAGTCTTAATATTAATTATACATGTTATATACGTACAACTAAATTGTACGTATGTAACTTATTCATTAATTGCTCTTTTCAACCCTAGGGTGTGACCCTATAGGTTCCAGTAACTTAAGTGGCAATTATCAGAACTATTCCAATATCACAAACAATGAGTGACATCTAGCAATGTATCATTGTCACTTAAATTACTGGAAGTAAAGATTCAGCGTAACATCTTCGTGATCAACTATTCTAATGTATTATATCCCTTTGTCATTTATATCTAGAATATGCACAAGTCTTGGAATAGTCACACTTGTTTTTCCTATCTATTATTTCTTGATATCTAGAGTAGACAACAGACGAATAATATGTGATATCTCATATCAACTTATTCGAGCATGGCCATGCATTTCTAGTCTTACTCAATCAAGTGGCATGTGATATGTTTCCTATTATGTTGGAAGGACAAATCATATCTCGACAATTCATACCCCACTATACATATCATGATATGCTCAATGTAAGTCTCTACAGTGTAACCATTTACGGTGCACGTTTAACTGCATCAAAGCACACAACAATATATGTTAAGATAGTAATGATCTCAAGTCAAAGGATCATACATATAGTTATCATTATGAGCAATATCGTGAAAATTACATAATAATCAAAGACATATGCTCATAGCGGGTCAATCCAATATGTTGTTATCCAACATCATATACATGCTTTGATTTTGACATCACTATGTCAATGACAACACATTGTCATCAACCAATAACATGTTAGCTTTAAACGTATTATTATTACCCATGCCCATAATAATACTCAACTAAGGATCTTTTAATAACAATCATATTATTATATGGCCATTATTGTCTTTTGATAATTTGATGCACAGAAATATAACAGAAGAAAATAACGGCAATGCCTTTATTTGATAAAATCGGTAAATATAGTATGTTAATACAATCATCATATGATTGACCTTTCAACATACTCTAACACAAAATGCATGTTTTACCTTAAGCTTAGCATAAAATTGCTGGAAAATATGTGACTCTTGTTGTATGGTGTTTAGCGTGCTATTTAATGTTAAAGTGCATGGCTTATCCTGAAGGCATGATGGTTTTGAAAAAAGTGAAAAATGGTTTTGTGCATTGTTAGTGTCTTTGGTTTTGAGCTTTCCTCGCTAAGCATTTTGTGCTTACGCTCTCTTTGTTCATCAATGCAGTCAATTTAAGCTTTGGAGGCAGCACTTGCAAAGGATCGGTGAAAGACTTTGATTGAAGGTATGTTTGGTTATGAGCTAGAGTAATAAAGGGAATGAGGGTATCCAATGCTATGAATGTTGGCTGCTTTAGTGTTTATTGTTTTTGTGCAAGCTTGATATGCATATATAAGTATGTAAATGGCCTTTAAGAGTTGGTTTGTGCTTGGATTTGAGAATTGACCTTTGGTTCTTGTTTTCGTAGGAAGCATGCCTTTAATTCTATTTAATATTTCTAGTGTTGCTTCGACGATGTCTTTGCCATGAAATTATGTTGTTGAAGTGTATATGGGTTGCAAGCATGTTTAGGCATATGTTGGATTAGTTTCGGATGATTAAACTCGAGTTAAACCAGCAAAATTAAACATTGCAGGCCCAGGTGTTTCGAAGCACCCTTGCTTGTTTCAAAACGTGTGCTTGAAATTGCCTTGGAGTATCAAAACGGGAAGGTCCATTTCGGTATATTTTGCCACTATGAAACCCTGTTTCGAAACGGGTCAAGAGCTATTTTGAAACGGGTCAAGAGCTATTTCGAAACGATCCCGCATTTCAAAACATGAGCCTCTGTTTCGATACACCCGTTCTGATACGGGGCTAGCTTTTCCGAAATGGCTGGTTGTTATTTCGGTTATGGGCATTTCTGTAGTTCTGATTCTTTGCATTTTGGTCCCTGTTTTTCATGTAGGCAATTAAGTGTGTTCCAATGGTTATCTTGAGTTGGGTTTTTACAGAGAAGCATGTAATGAGCTTAATTAAAGGATGGTAATCCGAATTTGGTAATAATCCTTACAAAATGATGAAATTACAAAATGGTCCCTAAATTGAATTTGGTATTAAACGATGTGTGATCGAGATGTCGTTTGATCCGCTGCTTTAATTGAACACATAGGAACCTAACTTGCATCTAGACAAGATAAAAGAAAAAAGGGTTGTATATTGAGATAAACCTTCCCGGTTTACTTAGATATTCTCCGTGTGACATGTTCGGTTCGGTCTATCGGCGAGGCCGGGTCGAGGGGGTTACTCGCACCGTCAAAGTGTCCTGAAAACCCTATTCCCCATTTACATATGGTAACATGGTAGGTTGAAGCATAGCCTCTTAGTGGTCGAACCTGTGAAACCCTTGTGTCTGGCCATTAGTTTGGTCAAAGGTTGGGAAAACCAAATATGATGTGGATTTTGTGCATGTGTTGAGCCAAAATCGAGACCATAGGGAGAGCCCAATTGAGACAGCCCAAGTGTAACCCAAACAAGAATTAAACCAGACCATGTGACTTGAACTAAATCGGTTTTGGTTGTTTTTTTTGAACGAGATACATGAACCGAAGCAATTCGTAAACCTGACCTTTAAAATGAACCGGATTTGACTTTTTGACCAGATAGTTGACTATTGACCTTTAACCGACCCGTTGACGTTGATTAATCAAGTCAGTGTTGACTTTAACCTTTTGATAGAGTTGACTATGACTTTGACTTTGACCAAGGATGACTTTAACCAAAGTTGACTTTTTAGAAAACATTCACCTTGACTTTTTTCGACGTTTTGAGTCCGAATCCGCTGCCCGTTGTGTCAAATTCAAACCCAAAACCTCTAGTTTGTTACTTACAATTATTTTTTACTTAGTATCTTAAGATTTGAGAATTATGAAATTAATTCAGAATATTCTTGTGTTCAAGAGTGTATGCCCCTGAGACCGTTGAGTTACCTCTAGTTGTTCAGATCGACCGTGCACTTTTTTCGAGATCTTTGCGTCAGTATACCTCTGGATTTGTCTTATGTTTTATAGTTGGTGGCTTAGTGATAGTACTAGTTATTAATTTTGAGTTATCCTTGTAGGTTCTGATTCAGCTAGAATTGAGTGTGAGACTCGCACTTCTCGACATTAGAGCTACTGTTGCTTAAGGTGTGTTTCTTGGGAAGTTTTAAATAAATGAATTTTATATCTATTTTCTTACCGTGCTATATTTTGTGAAATAATGTCTTATGAGGATTGACAATTGTTGTTAGTTGTTTTTGTTATTGCATTTTTTATATGTTTTACTAACTTTTCTTTTTGTTTGTTTTATAAAAAAAAAATTCAGGTGTGCTACAAGTTAAGGAACATCAACATGGGGGAGCTAAAAGCAAAACTATTCGAGAGTTGATGTTGGAAGAGATGAATCAACCGGGAAAAGCATCTATTGTGGAAAACTCTTGTGCTATGTGTGGAGAAAATCATGTGTTTGAAAATTGCCCTCAACTTTTCGATACATATGACTACATTGAGGACCATAGAAGGAACCAACATCAAAATCCTTCATGGTATGATCAAAGAGCTCAATTATTTTTACCATAACAATTTTGTTGTAGCAACAGACATGCCTTGGCAATCTAGTGCCTTGGCCGCAGACATACCTTGGAAATGCAGTCCTTATTAACAGCAGAGTATCACGACAACAGAGATGTCATGACAATGTAGTCCTCGTCAAGAGCTATTAAATTCCATGGATGCGTGCATTACCATGATGGCTAAACTTGTGAGAAAAGCGGAAGATCGATTGAAGAGATCCACATATGCCATTGATAACATGCACCAACAACTCATTCCTATGGATATTGAAGTCCCAAGGCAAGATGACGAGGAGCAATGCGAAGAGAGCTCCCCGATGTGTTGGGAACAACTAGAACCTCCAAGTAGAGAGGATGCCAATGAGAGAGACTGACCAGCACATGATGAGCCTATGAAACGAATTGCCTTGGCAATGATTGAGGAACCTGAACAGAAAAATGTTGTAACAAAACTTAGTCAGGTTGAGAAAAGCATGGCGAATGCCACGACAACACCACATGCCTTAGCAACTACACATGCCTTGGCAAGACCTGATGCCTCGGCAATTACATCAATCAAGTTTCAAATAGATGAATAGATTGAGGATATTCGACCTCCACCATATCAACAAGATGACAGTACTTTGCCAATGGAATATGAGCAGATTATGGTTAAACCTTTTGAATTCTTTAAAAACTCACCTTTTCCATTGCAGGTATTCTTTGAGGAAACAATGTTGGTAGAATTGAAGCCATAAAAATCTATACTGATTGGGATGTTTGAGGGGCCTAAAGAAAATGGGGTTTGGATCCAAAAAGCTTTTCAGAAAATTCTGTTTCCCTTGACTTGCACCGAATTATGGTAGAAGATTGCCACGACAATTAGTTGCCAAAGCAATTGCCATGACAACAAAGGCTGCATCCAACAATAACGGATTTCGATGAGAATGACGTAAGTAAATGGTTGGATATTGATATAATTTTTCCTAATAATATATTCATGGCTTTAGAAAAAATCGCAAGGTGGAGCATATACATGGACTACAAGGGAACACGAAAGAAAGATGCATCCACCATGGTAACGCAAAAGGGAGTAGCTTCGAGAACATTGGCCCAACTCTTTTTGGGCAATATTGTCACTCGATGGAGGGTGCGGATGGACTATAAGAAGTATCGGCAATGACCCTCCTCAAGCTTTCTCAGATATGCAGTAACCTTAGAAGATGCATGAAAATGCTCTTTCTATGAATTTTTAATTTTTTCGTTTTTAATTTTTGGACCTTTATTTTATTTTCAGTTATTTTCGGAGATATTTTATTTGTCTTTAATATAATTAGTTTTTAGGTTTTCTTTGTTTTCCACATCAAGAAACAAAACCACCATGGCCAATAACCTCAAAACGATGGCAATCCCGAACTCAACCAAAGGAGCAAACATTTGTCCTAAAACTGGTGCCAAAATAGACGAGATAGAGCATGCCTTGGCAATCACTAAATTGCATGCCTCGGCAAGACCTACCACCCTGGAAATGCCTACTTCTCATGCCGTGTGTAACACCCTAAAACTACCCTAGTTGAAAACCACTAAGTTAGATAATAAAGAAGATAAAAATAGGTTTTAACCTGAAATGTTGTGTAAAAACAGGTTGTAACCTATATTGTGGTACGAGTATTGTGTAACCTAAAATGTTGTGTAAAAACAGGTTGTAACCTATATTGCAGTAGGAGTATTGTGCAACCTGAAATGTTGTGTAAAAAGAGGTTGTAACCTATAATGTGGTACGAGTATTGTGCAACCTGAAATGTTGTGTAAAAATGGGTTGTAACCTATAAGGTGGTACGAGTATTGTGCAGTTCGAAATGTAGTGAAAAAGTAGGTTGTAACCTAAAATATGGTGCGAATGTAGAATAACCTGGAATATGGTACAAAAGAGGTTGTAACCTAAAATGTGAACAACTTTAAGGAATTAAAGGAACAAGAAAATAGGTTATTAGTGGGAATTAAAATATAATGTAATAAGGCCATAGTGGGATTTGAGTGGAATTCACTTGGCTATAGAGAGACCCATGTGTCATTATAAACAATGACAACCAGCCATGCATAGGATCAAGGGTGACACTTGTTTCATTATTTTTCTTCATTATCTTTCTCCTTCACAAACACACCACCAAAATACATGAGAGAAGAGAGAGAATAGAGAGAAATCTTGAAATTCTTGTAGATCAAACACTTGAATTGTTGGGAGAATTAAGCTAGGGTTCATATACATTCATGCATGTAGCAATCTTTCATGTAAGTGCATCTCTATGGTAACCGATTGTTCTTGTCTTTTTTATTTTTGTGTTTGATGCATTTCTAGGTTGATAATGCTTGAAATTATGTTTATAAATGTTTAATGGTGAGTTATAAACATTTATAACATGCTAGAATGATTAAAATGCTGAAAATTTGCATGCATGAAGACTAGGATACAAAACTGTCCATTTTCTCTTTGCATGTACCCTAGATTAAAATGAATTTTTAGCCATGTTAGAGTTCGAATTAGAAAAACATCTGATGATAAAAGTTGTAGAGGATGAAAAATAATATCGGTTATAGGTATCACATGCATGAAAATGTTAATGGGATGTCTGGAAAAGTATGTTAGAAGTAACAGATTCTGTTTTAAAATGAAACTGGAGACTTCCTGGGTTAATCATTATTTTAAAAATGTTTAGGGACGAATTTAATGTCTATAAAATTTGGTAAAAATTCTAAGAAACGGGAAAAACTAATAATGTTTGATTAGTAACATGATAATGGCGTTAATTGACTTGAAAAATATGTTTAAGGCCAATACAATGCTTAGATAGTGAACCTGGACAAATCTGGAAAATTTACTAATATGAAGTTCATAACGCCCTGATTTTGATGAAATTGGAGCATGGTTATAATGTACTTAGATTTGTTTAAAAATGATTAAAAACTCATAATTAAATGAGCTTTGCATCATAGGTGAATTGGCCTCTAAATTTGTCAGATAAAAGCTGGAAACGGTTCAGGTCACTATAAATGCCTTGTTTTTAAATAATAAATTGTAGTTATATGGAAATGATAAAACTATGTGCTATACGTGGTCTTAAAGCTATAAAAATATTCTTTCTATAATGTTAAAGAACTCCAAATTTGGAGTTGTTTGTAAAAAGTTATAGACAGTTTAGTGTAGGTTGCTCAAACTGCCAGAATAGAGGCAGTTTCATGTTGCATTGTGTATATAATTACATATGTGATTGGATATGGTTTGAATTGATTTCTAATGCATGTTTTATGTTGTTTACTGGTTGTTTAAGACAAAATTGGAGAAGAATTTTTGGAGGAATCGAGGCTTGATCAAGCTACCAATAGGGGAAAAGGCTTGCTAATCAAGGATTCCAACTAAACTTTGGAGTATTGTGAGTGTGGTTGCTTTTAGGGTTAAGAATAGAGTCTTAACCACTTCTTTATGTTATAAGATAACACATTTGATGTATGAAATGAATCTAAATTGTAGTTGGTAAATTAAAATTGAATTGGAAGAAGGGTTAAAAGGAAATGAATTTAGATGATAATGCTTGATGCTAGTGTTAGTGTACATTGTAATTCGAATAGTTCGATGCTGATTGTGGCCTTGGATACGGATATCATACGTTGATATGCTATTTTTATGAAGCTTTGAATGAATGATATGGATGATATATGTTTGCTGGAAATGAAATGATAAGCGAGCTTGAATGATATTGATGAAATGCTTACATGATATGTCTATATGACCTTATTTGGCGGCTGTAAATCTCTTGTTTGAATTGAATGAAAATTTCAAAAACATTACAAGTCCTTGGTTGACTAGTGGTCCTTATGTAGAAGGGCATGTCTTAGAGTCTCAGCTCCACTGATTTAAAGGTGGTTAGCCACCTATTGATGCTTTGAGTATTTACAGTTACAAGTTACAAGTTGAATGGTGTAGTTAGACACCTCGATACATTGTGTATCTACTGATCTTTGGTGCATTGAGCATCTACTGTTATATGTTGGTACTTGGTACCTATTGACTTGATTACCTATTCCACTTAATAATCCAAGGTAAAACTTAATAAACTCACAATAAGACATTATATGATCAATGAAATGGTGAAATGATACATGGTTACATGATATATGAAATGATATGATTGATATGGGTAATGAACCTATTTGAATGATATGAAAATGTGATCAATGGTATGATATGATCTTGTACTTTACATGACAACATAAATTGACCAAGATATTATAGAAGAATGTCTATTCGAATTGTACAAAGGACATGATATTATGTTTGAATGACTTGACTCATGAATGAATATGACATTGATATATGATTCTTGCTCTTAGGTGGTGTTATATATTAATATGTTTGTTTGACATTGAATGTGAGTATGTTTATATGACTTGACAATATGATATGAATGGAACTAGCTAAGTCTACCTGATCATGACATAAGCTAGCTAGGTGTGACTTGTTTGGTATTAAGCCTAGCTAGGTAACCTTATTTACATGAATAACACACTTTAAAAATTGAAATAGTAAATTATAGTAACAACCCCACTAAGTACATAGCATACCTACCTCCTATTGTTTCCTTCTTCCAAAATAACAGGTCTCTGATATCCGAAAGCACTCTATTTTGATCCGGGAGCTAACACAAGACAAGATACAAGTATGATATAAGCTTTGCTTAGACTACTAGATGGTGGCATAGTTATATGTTAATGCGTCACATGCATTTTGAACATGAATGTGATAGTTTGGTTTGTATAAGCTTAAAAAAAAGTTTATGTTATGTAATGTTGAGTTTAATATTTGCTATGTATATATATGGCTTTGATGGCATAAATGGGTATATGGTGATGTTGTTTAAGCTTTGATAAGGACTATGGAAATATTATATGTTCTTTAAGTTGTTGGTTGTCCAAATAATAATATATGTGTAAGCTTGATATGTAAGTTTGATCTAGGTGACTTGCATCGAAAATTTGCTTTGTTTGGTAACATGTTTCGAATGGTTAATAAGATAACATGATCATATGCCATGTTAGGTTGTGATTCATTGTCTATGGTTAACATGTTAGTATAGGTTAATAAGATTATATGTAACATGTGTATAGGAATGTTTACAAGCATGTTGGTGTATTAGCCGAATGTACTACAAGTAAGTTTGATTTGGTTTGGCTTGTATAAATGACTATTCGAATGATGCATTGCACTAGATTGAAATATATATGTATGTTGTGGTTAGTGTTTAATTAGCTTGAAGTGAATCCTTTAAATGTCTTGGATTGATATGTTTAAAATATTTAGGGTGTCTTGATTGTATTTAGAGTGGTTGAATGTTCATGAATGTGAATGCATATATGCTTAATGATTCATGTTGTCATGTATATGGTGTCTTGATTGTTATGTAAATATAAGCTTAGATGTATATATGTTAGGAACTGATTGTATCTAGTTATAGCTTGAAATAAAATTGAATGACCTTATTGAGCATGTTAAGATTTGAATGGTTTAGTTGTATTAAAAGAACTTGTAATTGTAAGCTTGATTAATTAAGGTAGAGAATATATTCATGTATTGTCTAAGTTTATAGCCGAATCATAATAGATTGTTTAAGTTAAATGTTTGAATTATATGTTAGTTTACAAGTTAGGCTATGTGATTAGATTACATGTTAAAAAGTTTTTGTTGGCCTATCTATTTGTATAATGGTTTGGTTACATGTTTATAGGATTATATGTTTTCATAAGCTGCACAACTCTGATTGTTAGATATTATAAGATTGAATATATGTTTAGAAGTTATGAATTGTGCGTTATAGGTCGTGACATCACTGTAATTTCCATGTTTTCAAACACTAAACTCTATTGATAGGGAAATGATAAAACTATGTTCTATACATGGTCTTAAAGCTATGAAAATAAGCTTTCTAGAATGTTAAAGAACTTCTAATTTGGACTTGTGTATAAAAAGTTCTAGACATTTTAGTCGAGGTTGCTCAAATTGCAAGAATATGGGCAATTTCATGTTGCATTGTGTACATACTTACAAATGTGATTGGATATGATTTGAATTGATTTCCAATGCATGTTTTATGTTGTTTATTGGTTGTTTAAGACCAAATTGGAGAAGAATTGTTGGAGGAATCAAGGCTTGATCAAGTTAGCAAGAAGGAAAAAGGCTTTCTAATCAAAGATTCCAACTAAACTTTGGAGTGTTGTGAGTGTGGTTGCCTTTAGAGTTAAGAATAGAGTCTTAACCACTTCTTTATGTTATAAGATAACGCATTTGATGTATGAAATGAATCTAAATTATAGTTGGTAAATTAAATTGGAATTGGAAGAAGGGTTATAAGGAAATGAATTTAGATGATAATGCTTGATGCTAGTGTTAGCTACTAGTGTACGTTGGAATTCAAATAGTTTGATGCTGATTGTGGCCTTGGATATGGATGATCATATGTTGATATGCTATTGTTCTGAAGCATGGAATGAATGATATGGATGATATATGTTTGATTAGTAACATGATAATGGTGTTAAATGACTTGAAAATATGTTTAAGGCCAATACAATGCTTAGATAGTGAATCTGGATAAATCTGGAAAATTTACTAATATGAAGTTCACAATGCCCCGTTTTTGTTGAAATTGGAACATGGTTATAATGTAATTAGATGTGTTTAATAGTGGTTAAAAACTCAAAATTAAATGAGCTTTGCATCATAGGTGAATTAGCCCCTAAAGTTGTAAGTTAAAATCTGGAAACAGTTTAGGTCACTATAAATGCCTTGTTTTTAAACACTAAACTGTATTGATATGGAAATGGTAAAAATATGTTCTATACATGGTATTAAAGCTATGAAAATAAGCTTTCTAGAATGTTAAAGAACTTTTAATTTGGAGTTGTGTGTAAAAGGTTACGAACATTTTAGTGTAGGTTGCTCAAATTGCCAGAATATAGGCAATTTCATGTTGCATTCTGTATATACTTACAAATGTGATTGGATATGATTTGAATTGATTTCTAATGCATGTTTTATGTTGTTCACTGGTTGTTTAAGACCAAATTGGAGAAGAATTTTTGTAGGAATTAAGGCTTGATCAAGCTAGCAAGAGGGGGAAAGGCTTCTTAATCAAGGATTCCAGTTAAACTTTGGAGTATTGTGAGTGTGGTTGCCTTTAGGGTTAAGAATAGAGCCTTAACCACTTCTTTATGTTATAAGATAAAACATTTGATGTATGAAACGAATTTAAATTATAGTTGTTAAATTAAAATGGAGTTGGAAGAAGGATTAAAAAGAAACGAATTTAGATGATAATGCTTAATGCTAGTTTTAGCTACTAGTGTACATTGGAATTCGAATAGTTCGATGCTGATTGTGGCCTTAGATATAGATAATAATATGTTGATATGCTATTGTTATGAAGCATGGAATGAATGATATGGATGATATATGTTTACAGGAAATTAAATGATTAGCGAGCTTGAATGATATTGATGAAATGCTTACATGATATGTCTATATGACCTTGTTTAGTGGTTGTAAAATGTTTGAATTGAATGAAAATTTAAAAGCCATTAAAAGTCCTTGGTTAACTAGTTGTCCTTAGGTAGAAGGGCATGCCTTATAGTCTGAGCTCTACTAATTTAAAGGTGATTAGGCACCTACAGATGCTTTGAGCATTTACCGTTACAAGTTGAATGGTGTAGTTAGACACCTCGATACATTGTGTATCTACTGATCTTTAGTGCTTTGAGCATCTACTTCTATATGTTGGTACTTGGTACCTATTGACTTGATTACCTAGTCCACGTAATCATCAAAGGTAAAACTTAATAAACTCACAATAAGATGTTATATGATCAATGAAATGGTGAAATGATACATGGTTACATGCTATATGAAATGATATGATTGATATGGGTAATGACCCTATTTGAATGATATGAAAATGTGATCAATGGTATGATATGACCTTGTACTTTACATGACAACATGAATTGAACAAGATATTATGGAAGAATATCTATTCGAATTGCACAAATGACATGATACTATGTTTGAATGACTTGACTCATGAATGAATATGACATTGATATATGATTCTTGTTCTTTGGTGGTGTTATACATTGATATGTTTGTTTGACATTGAATATGAGTATGTTTATATGACTTGACATTATGATATGAATGGAACTAGCTAAGTCTACCTGATCATGACATAAGCTAGCTAGGTGTGACTTGTTTGGTATTAAGCCTAGCTAGGTAACCTTATTTACATGAATAACACACTTAAAAAATTGAAATAGTATATTATAGAAACTACCCCACTAAGTACATAGCGTACCTACCACCTCATGTTTCCTTCTTCCAAAATAATAGGTCTCTGATATCCGAAAGCACTCTATTTTGATCTGGGAGCTAACACAAGACAAGATACAAGTATGATATAAGCTTTGCTTAGACTGCTAGAAGGTGGCATAATTATATGTTAATGTGTCACATGCATTTTGAACATGAATATGATAGTTTGGTTTGGATAAGCTTAAAACAAAGTTTATGTTATGTAATGTTGAGTTTAATATTTGCTATGTATATATATGGCTTTGATGGCATAAATGTGTATATGGTGATGATGTTTAAGCTTTGATAAGGACTATGGAAATGTCATATGTTGTTTAAGTTGGTGGTTGTCCAACTTATAATATATGTGTAAGGTTGATATGCAAGTTTGATCTAGGTGACTTACATCAAAAATTTGCTTTGTTTGGTGACATGTTTCTAATGGCCATGTTGTATTAGAGTTATAATTGTTATAATGATACAGATATGGGAAGATACATGTATCTAGTAATAGATTTGAATGAAAATCACATGAGTAGCTTTGAAGTATTCATATGTTTGGTTATATTGTGTAGTTCGAAATGGATTCTTATATGGGTTAGGTTGATTAAACATGATATATTATATGTGTACTTGTTATTGATGGTTGATAGGTTTAAGATAACATGATCATATGCCATACTAGGTTGTGATTCGTTGTCTATGGTTAACATGTTAGTATAGGTTAATAAGATTATATGTAACATGTGTATAGGAATGTTTACAAGCATGTTGGTGTATTAGCCGAATGTACTACAAGTAAGTTTGATTTGGTTTGGCTTGGCTTGTATAAATGACTATTCGAATGATGCATTGCACTAGATATTGAAATATATATGTTTGATGTGGTTAGTATTTAATTAGCTTGAAGTGAATCCTTTAAATGTCTTGGATTGATATGTTTAAAATATTTAGGAGAACTACATCTAGAGTTTGTTATGATTATATGATTTATTCAAATGGTATGTTATGATTGATTTTCTATATGTTGGTTTACATGACATTAGGAACATGTCATTGTATTTGGAGTGGTTGAATGTTCATGAATGTGAATGTATATATGCTTAATGATTCATGTTGTCGTGTATATTGTGTCTTGGTTGTTATGTAAATGTAAGCTTAGATGTATATATGTTAGGAAGTGAATGTATCTAGTTATAGCTTGAAATGAAATTGAATGACCTTATTGAGCATGTTAAGATTCAAATGGTTTAGTTTTACTAAAAGAACTTGTATTTGTAGGCTTGATTAATTAAGGTAGAGAATATATTCTTGTATAGTCCAAGTTGATAGCCGAATGATAATAGATTGTTTAAGTTAAATGTTTGAATGATATGTTAGTTTACAAGTTAGGCTATGTGATTAGATTACATGTTAAAAAGTTTTTGTTGGCCCATCTATGTGTATCATGGTTTGGTAACATGTTTATAGGATTACATGTTTTCATAAGCTGTGCAACTCTGATTGTTAGATATATATGATCGAATCTATGTTTACATGTTCTAAATTGTGCGTTATACGTCGTGACATCTCTCGCTACTAACTCAGGCGAGGTGTGTTACACTGTGGCATCGAAGAAGGGCCCACTCCCCCAACACGCACCCAACCACTAAGAGCCACCAAACGAGTCAAGCATATGGCAACGAGGAGACTGATCATCCAAAGTGATGACTCATCCTAGTCTCAACTACTCTAGTTTTCTTCTCTTTTACCTTTATTTTCTGCCCTTGATTTTTGTGCATATATTTCATATTTTATATATTGTGATTAACGCATTGAGGGCAATGTTTGTCTTGAGTTTGCGGGTGTAGGTTGAGAGTCTGAGGCACTTCCATGCCACTGAAATTTAATATAATTGCATTTTTTTGTTCATAACTATCAATTTTTTATTTACTGCATTGCTTTTACTCGATATAGCATGCCACGATAGTACTTCCTATCAATTGTCTTAGTTTAGTTTTAATTAAATCTTCTTTCTTGGCAATAGAACTCTCTTTTCTTACCATTGTTTTTAACTGTTGAGAGCTTTTATTTTTAGGGTGCTTAAAGGATGATAACTTAGGATCACACTATGAGATTAGAACTTTAAACACCTTTGTGACTTGCATGATTTAAGGAATTCTAGTACACTTAGGACATGGGCTAGCTTAGAGAAAAAAGTTGGGTAAAAGTTAGAGGTGCCCACGACTGGCTCTTGCTTAAGGAAGCCTAGAGGTGCCTAAAACCGGCTCTAGGCTAATCACTAGAGGTGCCCAAAATTGGCTCTAGTTGGTTAGGTTACTTATAAAAAAAATAATTACCCAAGTTAAGTAAGTTAATGCTTAAGTGTTTACTTAGAATCCTTGTAATCATCTTGTTCATAATACATGCACACACTCACAAATCTTATAGTTTGATTCTAGGAAATTCCTAAGGCATCTAGAGATTTAAGGGCCAAAATGTTCTTTTCCATGTTTTGAAGAGAGAAGGAAAAGTAAGACCAAGGAGCCAGTTTATAAAAACTAAGTTTTGGCAATTGATGGTTTGCATTGCTTGAGGACAAGCAATAGTTCGAGTTTGGGGTAGGATAATTACCCAAAAGTCCTATATTTTGATACACTTCACATTGCAATTATCACTCAACCTACACCCATTTGAGCTGCATTATGGCCTTTCATGCATAGATTTCATCATTTATGCCTTTGAGCCTTATATTATGTTTATTCTATGAAAAATGTACTATTTAATGCATAATTGGTATTTTTGTAGGATGTATACTGCTGGAGCAGGAAGATGCTGCCACAGCACAGAAAGTAGAAGGAAAGATGAGGCAAAAATAGCAAACAACAGACCCTGATCGAACCAAGCCATATGACAGATTCTACTGAGGGAAGCTGATGAAGCCTTACGGAGTAGAGCAAACCAATGCCGAGGCAGCAAAAGGCCAGACTGGGGCAGAATTTCGCCATAGGGGAAAATGGGCAAAGTGGTAGCCTACTGCAAAAGCTATAACTGCAGAATTTTTCTACACACTTTGCATGGCGATCAAAGCATGGGAAGATGACGAAATCATGGATGGAAGGTTAAAGATGGATTTCGACCAAAGAGGATTAAATGTATTAAATTAAAGAGATTCACCTCTTTAATGAAGACAAGTCCAACTCCAACTTAACTTTCTACCCAAGGACTTTGCCCTACACCTACTCCTATATAAAGGACCCTTCAGTCAAGAGGAGAGATGTCAAGTATAGAGGGTTTGAGAGGTTTAGCATGTTCTAGTTCTTTTCTTAGGCTAGGGTTTTTTTGTTTAGTAGTTGTGGGAAAATAATTGTATTTTGTTTAAGTTTTTAATGCAATTAAGTTGAGGTTTGCTTATTCTTGACTTTAATCATTCTTGCATTCTTGCCGAGAGAGAGTTTGCGAGATTATCCATTTATTCGATGTCGAGAGAGTTTAATTCACGAAACGAGTAACCATGATTTTCATCCAAGGGTGTTAACTAATTCGGCCTAGAGATAGGTTAAGAATTTCAATGGATAAGAGATACATGTGATTGGTTGGTGTATTGTCTTTGGTTTACACCGAGAGGTATGGTCAGAGTTCAGTCATCAACAGTGTTCCAAGCTTAGAGATAAGGAGGAGCCATTCAATGACGTTTTGCTAAGCCTTAATAGAATCTGCCCAAGAGCAGGAGATTTCCGCGACTGGAACTCAGCCATTGTAGTCGCGACAGGAACTTAGGTTACTGCCACGATAGTTCTGTGTTGCTTGCATCCAAAGACGGAGACAAGTCAATTGGATTCCACACTACGACACAACTTAACCCAGCCTACTCTTCTCTCTTATTCGACCTATCTATCTTTTATTTTTATTGTTCTTTAGTTTATTAGTTAGATAAAAGTATTCCTATCACATATTTGCGTTTTTATTTTCTACAGTGTAGTAACTTATGCAAGTGGCCCAAATCCCAATCCCCATGAAGACGATACTCAATACTTATCACTTTATTACTTGTGACATGTATACTTGCACAATTGTGTAGCACTTATTACACGCATCAGCATGATTTGGTGATTATTGTCTTTGGATATCTGTTCTAAGTGGTTGATTATGTCTTGGTAACATGATATAATGGTTTCAGATCAGTTTAAGCATAAAACCCCAACTTTTTGGGACATTTCAGGCCCATGTGTATCGAAACGGTCATAGGTGTATCGATACGGGCATGTGTATTTTTGGACCACGTATCGATACAGGTGAAGGTGTATCGATACGCCCCATTGATAAAAATGGTTCTGGTAAATATCCTTTGATACGCTATCGGGACTGTATCGATACGCCCTCGTGTATCAAAATACTATAGAGTCGTTTTGATACGACTGATAGGTAAGTTGGTTATTTTGAATCTTAAATGTTTCTAATTTCTTCCGTTTTAGTCCCTGATAGTTATGCATGCGATAGAATGAGTTTGGAAGATCCTTTATAGCTGAAATTTGACATGTATGCATCGAACCTGACTAATTAAGGATTGGGAAACCTAATTTCATGTAAGTCCTTGTAATTTTCCAGATTTACAATTTGTTTCTCGAAACATGTATGTTGTCAAACAAATGTCTAATCGGCGTTTGATTTAGTTGAGGTTTCTTCTGCTACGAGCTCAATTCATATAGGATGATAATGTACATCTAGATAAGATAAAGAGAAAAAAAGTTTGTTTATCGAGGTAAACTTCTCTGGTTTACTTCAATATTCCCTGTGTGACTCACTCGGTTCGGTCTCGCGTCTAGACCGGGTCGAGGGGGTTACAGCTACAATTTAATCATATGTGACATGAGGGTAATAGAGTTGTTGACTCTTTGGCTAGGAGTGTTGTAATGACCCAGATTTTTGAATCCAATGGTCGGTCTAAACTGAAGCGAGGGATTCGCGTTGGGTCAAGATGTTTGGTCCTTGAGACCCTTAGTGGGATTGTTTCTAGTTGTTGGGTTTGAGAGTTAGGCTTGTTATTGGCTAGAAGGATGATGGAAGTGTAGCACGGTAAAATCCATCCTTTTGAAGAGAGAAAAACCAGTTTCTCTCTTTGTTTCTCCTACAATTTGGGTAAGGGATGATATCACCTTGTCCCAAGCTTGCTCTTTATCCTTTTCCCTTCTTCATCCTTTGAAATGAAAGAAAAAAATACAATTTTTATCCTTATGAGAATCCTGGATTGGTTTTTAACGGGAGGTTAATCATCCCGGATTGGTGGTGGTTGGTAAATGAGTGTTTTGTGGGGGTGAAGAGGAAGACCGAGAATGATGGTTTTTGGCTCCATTTCTTGTTTGAGAATCTTTCCTTCTTCACATCTTAAGTTTCCAGCAACATTTTAATTTGTTTTACAACATTTCTTTGTATTAAAAGAGGTGGGAGAGGCTTATAAGGCTCAAGAGAAGAGGAAGGCTTGAGGTGTTGGCTAGAAGCTTCTTTTCCATATTAGAATCAAGGTTAGTACACTACTAACTCTCTTGTATTCCTACAAATCATCAATGTGATTGCCTAGTTGCTAGTTTTATAAATTGGTTGATTGAAATACTTGAGTCTTCATTAATGGTTAAACTTAAATTGGGTGTTAATATGGCTTAAAAAAGGTAGGAAACCATACGTGTAAATAAGACTATCGTAATTGAGTGCTAGTATACACGACGCAAGTAATATAGTGATACGATGTATCGGATATCATCTCCACATGGACTGGAAATACTTCGAACTTTAAAACTCTGCACAAGAAAAGTGATAGATTTAATAAAGTGTTTTGAGAATTCTTGAAGATAAACTAAAATAGAGGAGGAAATCAGATTGATAAAGTAGGTTGGTATTGATTTGTTCCGTAGTGCAGGTATTGCACTATTCAGAGGACTTATGTTGCTTATATTATGGAACCTGTCGCGGCAGAGGTCTGTTGTTGTCGCGCAGCGATCAATCTCTGTTACTTCAAATTCGACAAGAACCCTTGGTGTGACTTGTCCTATCCCTAGGTCCAAGTTCTGTCAGTGAACACGTCTTTGATGATACCTCCCGGCGTGAATCGAAGGATGAACACTGATGTTTGTGAATTCTTTTTTAGCCGCTTAACCTTGTACATATCCCTAGGCCGAGATAGTTTAACCATAAACTAGAAAACTGTATTTACTCTTTTCTTATACTTAACTCTCCTGATACTAAGTAAATAGATAGCCTCACAATGCTCTCCCGATACCCTTATGAGATGTTGAAACCAGAGTAAATAAACTTGAAGTTTTATTGCTTGAACAGAAAAACCTAAGAAACAATATAACCCTTACAACTACTTTACAAGATCAACCCTTAGCCCTGGGGAAGATTTAGAACATGATGGAGAAGAAAACAACTAGGGTTTATGATGGAAGACGGCTAGGAGCTAGATATCTTCCCTTGTCAAAATACAAGCATATATATATATAGGCCTTGGGTGTAAGCTTTCTTAATGGCCAAGAATACTAGTTTGAATTAAAGTACAATTTATTTAAAGTCTAAATCTCTAAATAAACGTCCCTTAGTTCGCCCTATCTTCTTGCTTTGACTTTCTCCTCAAACTTTGGGCAAAGCCTTCCTTGTGCTTCTGGGCTCCAAAAATTATGCGAGTGGTCTACAAAAATCAGGCTTGAAATGCTCTATCAATCGAACTCCACTTCGTATTTTCCATCTTTGTTGACTTCAGTGTCGCCACTTCTATCACAACAACTATCACGATAGTGATGTATGAGGCAGTTTTCTTCAATCCTTCACTCCAGCTCTGCGGTTATCTTCTATTCCTCTGTTGCCCTGGATGCTGCCACGACAGGTACCTGCAAGAATTGACCAAAATCAGTTGTATCTGTGCAAAATTATCTATATATGATGTTTATACAAATTATATCCTTAAGTGCAACTAAATATGCTTTGAGTGCATCAATAATATGGATAAATGAGGGTTAAAATATAGAACATTTATGCACTCAACACACCCCTAAACTCAAATTATTGCTTTTCCTCAAGAAAATGCAATCTAACTAAGAATGAAACTTTTTAGCTTTGGCTTAACTCAATGAACAACCATTACCTACAGCAACTTCACCATCAAGATCAATACCTTTTCGGATGTTTACGAACTTATCCGGAGCAATAGTATAACTCTCGTGTGAGTGTGTGCAGGTTTTATGAACAAATATGAGCCTAGACTCTTTAGCAACGAGAATAGTTACTCAACTCACTTGAGTTTTTCTTCAAAAATAATTCTTAACTAGAGCCAATTTTGGGCACCTCTAGTTTACTTCCTAACTTAGATTGAAGTCTTTCTATTTCTACTAGAGCCGGTTTCGGGAACCTCTAGTTATCTTCCTAGAGCCAGTGTTAGGCACCTCTAGAAGTACTTCTAGTTATCTTCCTAGAGCCAGTGTTAGGCTCCTCTAGGAGTAAACCGAGTCTAAGTTTTTTTTTCCTAACTCAAGTGGCTAAGCTTCCTATTCTAATTTTACTAACGGAAGTCTTAACAACATATAAGTCACAAAAGTGTTTTAAGAGTTCAGAACTATAGTAAGGCTCTAAATACTTCCTAAAACATTCTAAAGCTATTGTCACGACAGTGAAGGCCGCGGCATGTAAGAGAAACTCAAAAACTTAAGCCAAATTTTTTTAAGACACATAAATAAATAGTTATAAACGCAAAATATAATTTGTCTATTAATAGTAAGAGGACTGCCTACCCCCAAACTCGAGGGTTGCATTGTCCTCAATGCATGACAAATAAAAACATAAAGATAAAAACATCATAAATAGAAAATAGAAAATAGAAACACAGAAGACAAGAGGAGCAAGAAACTTAAGTTGAAGTGCTAACATTGCTGTCGTCACTACCGTCGTCTATACGGAGCTGTCGGCGGGCAGTTACTTTTGAGGCTGAGGCTGTCTTTTTCTTTGCCTCTCGAGGCGGTTGGATTCGGATAGGTGAAATTTTTAAAGCTTTGTCCAGAACTTCGAGCTGACTATCACTTTTGCTATTGCTTTTGATGTCGTCTCCACTATCGTGGTAGAGTCCCTCTATATCTAGATCAAGCTTCTTTTTCTTCATAGGAGGGAAGACATTGGCTATTTGGCGTACAACGGAAGGTTCAGAATCTTAATCATCTTTCCAGACTGAAGAAGAGGAGAAGTCCTCGAAATATTTTGGATCGATTTTTAGCACTTATTCCGTCCTCTTGGCTCCTTGAGAGGGCTGGTCTTTCTCCTTGGGAGGGGACTCCTTGGGTGAGGCAGGAGTAACCAAGGGTGATGCAAACCTTCTGTCGCCTGGTCCTGTTGCGACAGATGGCAAGGCGAAAGCAGCTGTCGGTGTGGCCTTCTTGGGGGAGGGAACAAGTGATGGGGTAGAGACAAGATTTTCTAGAAATGGGGGAAACTGCACGTTGGGAAAATCAAGTTCAACTTTAATAAACTTTACCGTTGCAGTGTGAAAATCCCTCATATACTCCATAAATCTTTACTGTCATGCCTCCATTCGTTGCAGCAGTGTGGATGAAAAGGGATCGAGTAAGGGAAGAAAAGGGGACATTTATCCTTCTCTGCGCACTCGAAAATCATCGAGAATGTACTTCCCCACGTTGATCTGCCATTCATTTATAATGGAATGAACGAGGGCCAGTATTTGTCTATCCACTGTCGTGTTGTGTGATGTGGGCATGAGGCGTTTCTTCACGAAGTGGTTCCATAACTTGGCGGCATGTGTGAGTTGAGTCTTTCGAACAGTCCACCGATGTTTTGGATCATCATTCCAGCTAGTGCCTTCTGTGGTGAGGTCTGCCATGATGTTATCGTAGTCTGCTGGTGAAAGATTATCGACGAACCGTCTATGTTCGTCCTCTTTCCTACCCACGTAAATGCCATACATGGAATTGATATAAGCTGGTTCTAACACAATTGTCTTACCCTTGATGGTGACTTGAGATGTGTCCATGGTGGGATTTGCAGCATAGAACTCTCGAATAAGGGTGACATTCATTTCCTCTGGCTGCTCAGAAAACATCTGCCATTTCAGACTGATGATTCTCTTTGCGATGCATCCCTCTAAACCTAGATTTCATGTCTTCTTCTGGTAAGAAAACCCCTCTCTTCCCACATCTCTCTCTTCTAAAAAGATTCGTAGTATCGTTTCTCCATTTCTATAGAGTCGAACCTTTTTTCAGATTCCACTGTGTGTGGGAGTGGAGGCTACTGCGGCAGAGGTGGAGGCAGAGCTTCTGTGGGTTGATCTTATCGTCATTGTAAGGGTGATGTGGAAAAATAAATGAAAGAAAAAATTGAAAGCTAAAAAGATCTTGAACATAGTAAAGAGAGTAGAATGAAGGTTAAAATGAAATGGAAGTGAGAGTTTATATAGAATGGGATTTCTGGCCGTTGAAGCTGTAACAGTTGCCGTGGAAAACGAAGCCAGCTGTCACGCAGTTTCTGAATGCGTCTGTTACACGTTTCCTCGTTTCTCCCACGTCTGTTACGTGTCTACCGCGGCAGCTGGTGACAGTCTTTCATTGTGTATCTGCCACGACAGCTGGTGATGGCTCTCTCTTGGGCTTCTTGAGCTGATGTGAGTGTGATGGGCTGGTTCATTCCTTCTCTTTCCTCTATTTCTTTTATTTACCTGAAAACTGAAATAAAACTAATTTTAAATTTCTCCTTCCTAAAGCAATAAAAAAAAGAAATAAAAGAAAAAAAATAAGTTAAATTAGGGATGCCTTGAGAGGCATCTTCTAAAGTAACCACTTTATGTTCTCTTAGAGCTTCAGTCCCCTGATAGTGCTTAAGTCTTTGTCCATTTACTTTGAACTGGTGCCCGTCCTTCGTAGATCTTATTGTGATGGCACCATGGGGAAAAACCTGAACTACCTGAAAGGGTCCAGACCATGTAGACTTTAACTTCCCTGGGAAGAGTTTCAACTGGGAGTTGAACAACACCTTTTGGCCTGGTACGAACTGTCGTGGCAGAAGTTTTCTGTTGTGCCACTTTTTTGTCTTTTCCTTGTAGATTCTAGCGTTGTCGTAGGCCATGGCTCGAATTTCTTCAATTTTGTTTACATCCAAGAGCCTTTTTGCCCTGCTCTATCCCAATTCATGTTATATGTCTTAATAACCCAGTATGCTTTATGTTCTATCTCGACAGGTAGGTGGCAAGTTTTTCCATAGATGAGTCGGTAAGGTGAAATTCCCAGTGGTGTTTTGAAAGCAGTCCTGTAAGCCCATAATGCATCATTCAAGTGGAGAGACCAGTCCTTCTTAGATGGCTTAACCATCTTTTCCAGAATGTTCTTCACTTCTCTATTGGAGATTTTGGCCTGCTCATTGGTCTAGGGTGATATGATGTTGCGATTTTATGGTTCACTCCATACTTCTTCAATGCGTTAGCAATCACCCTATTGTCAAAATGCTTACCTTCACCACTAAAGATTGCCCTCGGGATGCCAAACTTGGTGAAGATGTGTTGTGTAAAAATCTTTGGACGGTTTTGGCATCATTCTTTTGTGTGGCGATGGCTTCTACCTATTTGGACACATAATCTACTGCCAGTAGTATATACAGATTCCCACAAGAAGCTGGGAATGGTCCCATGAAGTCGATTCGCCAAACATTAAAATTTTGACTTCGAGAATGTTCTGCAGGGGCATCTCATGCCTTCTAGAGATGTTTCATGTCCTTTTGCACTTTTCACAACGCTTGTAAAAAGCTTGTGCGTCTTTGAACAGTGTAGGCCAAAATAAATCGGACTGCAGAACCTTGGCAGCAGTTTTGTTTCCTTCAGAAGGAGCAGCATGACAGTGGTGGAGTACTCCTTCATGTTCTTACTTCGGTATGCATCTCCTGATAATATGATCTGCATAATGTTTGAACAAAAGAGGTTCATCCCAATAATAATGTTCTGCACCATTTTGGAACCTCTTCCTTTCTTGATAGTTATGTTCAAGAGGTAATAAACCACTAACGAGATATTTTACTATGTCGGCATACCAAGGAACATCAGAAAACTTACTTGTCGTCATGGATGTCGCGGCAGCGCTTGTATGTACTTCTATGGCAGTGAATAACTGCTCATCAGGGAAAGTCTCATGTATGTTAACCTTGTTTTTATCTTGATCCTTTCTCAGCTCCAGTCTTGACAAGTGATTGGCTACATGGTTTTCTATTCCCTTTCTCTTTGATTTCTATATCAAACTCTTGTAACAGCAAAATCCAACGTATCAATCGTGGTCGTGCATCCTTCTTGGTGAACGGGTATTTATTGCTGAATGATCCGTGTGAACCACCACTTTTGTTCCAAGTATGTATGGTCTGAACTTGTCAAAGGGGAATATCACAGCTAGCAACTCCTTCTCTGTCGTGGTGTAGTTTATCTGGGCATTGTTTAAGGTCTTGCTGGCATAGTATATTATGTGGAAGAGTTTCTTCTTCCACTGCCCTAGTGCTGCCCCTACAACATAGTCACTAGCTTCACACATTATCTCGAACAGTAAACTCCAATCTGATGGTTGTACTATTGGGGCTGTTACCAGCTTCTCTTTCAGTGTCTTGAATGCTTCAGTACATTCAGCATAGAAGTCAAAGGCCTTATTATGTTCCAACAAAAGACACAAAGGTTTAGTAATATTGGAAAAATTAGCAATAAACTTATGATAAAAACATGCATGTCCTAACAAACTCCTAATGCCCTTGACTGTAGTGGGTGGTGGCAGTTTTTCGATGACTTAGATTTTAGCTTTTTCTACTTCTATGCCACGACGGGAGACTTTGTGTCCTAACACTATGCCCTAATCTACCATAAAATGACATTTTTTCCAGTTCAGTATAAGATCTGCCTCTTCACATCTTTCAAGCACTTTCTTCAAGTTTCCTAGGCAGTTGTTGAAGCTATCTCCAAAGACAAAAAAGTCATCCATGAAGATCTCCAGGAAATCTTCCACCATATCAAAGAATATAGCCATCATACACCGCTGAAAAGTTGTTGGTGCATTACACAGTCCAAATGGCATTCTCCTAAAGGCGTATGATCCATAGGGGCATGTGAAGGTTGTCTTCTCCTGGTCCTCTGGTGCAATGGCAATCTGGTTGTAACCTGAATAACCATCAAGGAAAAAATATTAAGCTTTTCCCGCTAATCTATCTAGCATTTGGTCAATAAAAGGCAATGGGAAGTGGTCCTTCCAGATAGCTTTATTAAGCTTCCGGTAATCCATACAAACCCTCCAGCCGGTCACAGTCCTGGTTGGGATTAGCTCATTATCTTTGTTGGTTACGATAGTTATTCCTCCCTTCTTGGTTACGCATTGCACAGGGCTCACCCACTTGCTATCTGAGATGGCGTAAATAATTCCAGCGTCAAGCCACTTGATAATTTCCTTTCGCACCACCTCTCGCATAGCTTCGTTTAATCGTCTCTGAGAATCTATCATCAGCTTATTATCATCCTCCAAGAGGATCTTATGCATGAAAATTACCAAATTGATGCCCTGAATATCTGCAATGGTCCATCCAATAGCCTTCTTATGCTTTTGGAGCATACCAATCAATTGTTTTTCATGTTCCTGCATCATCTTAGAATACATGATCACGAGCAACGTATCATTGAGACCAAGAAAAACATGTTTAAGTTGCCCTGCAAGGGTTTAAGATCTAAAGCGGGTGGCTGATCTATAGAAGGCTTTTAAATCACATGTTTGTTGGAGGTATAGTTCAGAGGTTCGAAGAACTTACGTGGACGCATGCCTATCCAATTTACCTCCTCTAGATCTTCAGTGTCAGATGTGTCATTGTCTGAGGTGTTGCTGTCACCAGTACTGTCGTGGCAGTCTTCTAGGTGGATGTGGCGACAGTGACCGATTTGTCTGTTGTGACAGCTTAATCTGATGCAGGGTTGGTCTACAATTACCTCTGATATTGACTTACATTCTTCATGTACATCAGCTTCTTTTATGGCCTAAAGAACATTTAGTTTTATCTGCTGGTTGTTGACTCTCATAGTCAGTTCCCCCTTCTTTGCACCGATCATTGTTCTATTGTGGCTAGGAAGGGTCGCCCTAGAATGATCGATGCATTCTCGTCTGATTCACAGTCTAAAACAAGGAAGTCAGCGGGAAATATGAATTTATCCACTCTTACCAAGATGTCTTCAATTTTTTTCTTTCCGGTTGTACGTATGAGCGGTCTGCCAATTGAAGCATGACTATTGCGGGTCTTGCCTGTTCAATACCTAATTTCTAAAAAAATAGATTTGGGCATTAGATTTATACTAGCTCCAAGATCACAAAGTGCCTTACCCACATACTGATCAACGATTATGCATGGTATAATGAAACTCCCAAGATCCTTCTTCTTTGGGGGTATACGGTTATGTAGGATTGTCATGCAACCTTCTGTCATTACTACAGTTTCAAACTCCCCAAGTCTAGATATCTTGGACATTGCATCTTTAACGAACTTGGTATAACCAGGCATCTGCTTAATCGCCTCCAACAACGGAATATCGATATGTACTTACTTAAAAACATCGTATATCTTCTTAAGTTGGTACTCATATTTCTGTTTCTTCAACCGCGGTGGAAAAGGGGGTGGAGGACGGCAATCTTCGAGATGTCCTTCACATTAGATTCAGATCTGAGGAGACTCACATTCTTCAACTTCTTCTGTCGCCTCCTTAGATTCTTCTGATGCCGTGGCAGGGTTGGCGACAGCATATTGTTTTACGTCTACCAGAGCAGTGTTTTCGGCAGGTGTCCGTAGGCTCGGTTCCTTACTAGGTCTCTCTTTAATTTTCGGCCCTTGTATCTTTTTCCCACTTCTCGTTTTTATAGCTTTACACTGCTCATGTGTTGGTTTTCTAGTGACCTCAGTATCACTAGGGAATCCTCCATTCTGTCTGGTGTTGATGAAATGGGCGACCTGACCCATTTGTGTCTCTAAAGACTTTGAAGTATCCTAATGGTTTGTCATTCTCATATCTGTTTTATCCATAAATGTTTCAGTTTTCTTGACAAAGTGATCCATGTTGTCCATATATGCTCCAGTTTGAGACATGAAAGTTTCTAGGGTATGTTCTATTATACTTGTGGATGATGTCGGCTGCTGTTGTGGCTGCTATTGTGACAGTATTCTGGGAACTCTTTGATTCTGATTATTCTGGACTGGAGGATTCAAAGCATTTTCTGGGTTACTCAAGGAGAATTTAGGGTTCTTCCTCTAATTTGGGTTGTAATCGTTGGAGTCGTAGCCTTTATTCTTGTTGTAGTTTCCAACATACATTCCCATTTCTAGTTGTAAGAGAAACTCTTTTGTACTGTGGTTTCCGCTGCAAGTTTCACACATCTCCTCGGCAGAAAATATTGCCTTATATTAGCTCTTCCGCTGCAAGTTGTCAGATTCGTGTTCATTGACAGATACTCATCGTCTTCCTACTCTTCATTTTGTGGGGAACTATTCGTCGTTCTTTGCCGACCTTTTCAACACAAGCATTGCATCTTTCGACTCTTTGTCTAGTAACAAACCATTAGTTGTTGAATCTATCCTCATTCGAGTGGGTGCATTGGCAGCATTGTAGAATTTGACGACCTGGTTCCATACGGGGAATTCGTGCATCGGGCAGTTTCGTAAGAGAGTTGTAAAACGGTCCCATGCCTCATACATTGGTTCATCGTCTTCCTGTTGAAAAGTAGCAATTACGTTACACAATCTTTCAGTTAAAATAGAAGGATTAAAATGAGAAAGGAATTTACAGCAAAGATCTACCCAAGTTCTTATTGAACCCGGCGTTAACTTATTCCACCAGGTTTTTGCTATATCCCTCAATGAATAGGGAAATAGTCGGAGTCTCAGCACTTCCGGGCTTATTCCTGGTAGTATAAATGATCCACGGATCTCCTGGAAGGTTTTCAAATGCTTGTGTGCATCCTCTGTAGTAGAACCGCCAAATTGTCCGGCTGAATTTAACTTACTGAACATCACAGGTTTTAGTTTGAAGTGTTTAGCTTCCACATATAACAGTGTAGTTTGCAGTTCAACTTGATCATTGTCCATATACTCTCAGCATGTATGTCGTGCTGTCGAGGCAGCAAGAGCTTGCCGATTGTATTGAACATCATCAAGAGGAATAACATCATTCATGTTGTTGTTGTTGTTATTTACCCCAACACCTTGTCCTAAGGTTTCAATTGCTTCAATTATTTCCTCGAGATAGTGGTTTATCTCTATCAAGAGTCGGGCTTGGTTCCTAAGATGGTACATACGATCGATTTCTGGGTCTAGTTCGTGTGCAGTATCTGTACCGCGTCTCGATCTACGCAAAAGCAAGAGAAGAAAACCTTGTTAAAAGCACATGGAAATATAACAACCAGAAATAGAAAAGAAATAAAAATAAAAAGTGCAGTAATTAAAGGTAAAGGTATGTTGTCAGTCCCCGACAAAGGCGCCAACAACTTGTTGCGTGTAAATAAGACTATTGCAATTGAGTGCAAGTATACACGACGCAAGTAATATAGTGATACGAAGTATCGGATATCGTCTCCACGGGGACTAGAATTACTTCTAACTTTTAAAACTCTGCACAAGAAAAGAGATAGATTTAATAAAGTGTTTTGAGAATTGTTAAAGATAAACTAAAAAAGAGGAGGAAATCAGATTGATAAAGTAGGCTGGTATTGATTTGTTTCGTAGTGCAGGTATTGCATTGTTCAGAGGACTTTAGTTGCTTATGTCGTGGGACCTGTCGCGGCAGCACCTGTCGCGGAAGAGGTCTGTTGTTGTCGCGGCTGCGATCAATAACTCTATTACTTCAAGTGCGGCAAGAACCACTGGTGTGACTTGTCCTATCCCTACGTCCAAGTTCTATCGGCGAACACGTCTTGGATGATACCTCCCGACGTGAATCGAAGGATGAAGACCTATCTTTGTGAATTCTTTTTTAGCCGCTTAACCATGTACCTATCCCTAGGCCAAGATAGTTTAACCATAAACTGGAAAATTGTATTTACTTTTTTCTTATGCTTAACTCTCCCGATATTAAGTGAATAGATAACCTCACAATGCTCTCCTGATACCCTTATGAGATGTTGAAACCAGAGTAAATAAACTTGAAGTTTTATTGCTTGAACAGAAAAACCTAAGAAACAGTATAACTCTTACAACTACTTTACAAGATCAACCCTTATCTCTGGGGAAGATTTAGAACATGATGGAGAAGAAAACAGGTAGGGTTTATGATGGAAGACGGCTAGGAGCCAGATATCTTCCCTTGTCGAAATACAAGCATATATATAGGCCTTGGTGTAAGCTTTCTTAATGGCCAAGAATACTAGTTTGAATTAAAGTACAATTTATTTAAAGACTAAATCTCTGAATAAACGACCCTTAGTTTGCCATATCTTCTTGCTTTGACTTTCTCCTCAAACTTTGGGCAAGACTTTCCTTGTGCTTCTGGGCTCCAAAAATTATGTGAGTGGTCTACAAAAATCAGGCTTGAAATCCTCTATCAGTCGAACTCCACTTCACATTTTCCATCTCAGTTTTCTTCACTGTCGCCACTTCTGTCACAACAATTGTCACGACAGTGATGTATGAGGCAGTTTTCTTCAACTCTTCACTTCAGCTCTGTGATTATCTTTTGTTCCTCTGCTGCCCTAGATGCTGCCACGACAAGTACCTGCAAGAATTGACAAAAATATACAGTATCTTTGTAAAAATATATATATGTGATGTTTATGCAAATTCTATCCTAAAATGCAACTAAACATGCTTTGAGTGCATCAATAATATGGATAAATGAGGGTTAACATATAGAACATTTATGCACTCAACAATTACCTTCCATAAATTGTAGGTTCAATATGTGGTCTTGCCTTCGGGTTTTAAGGGCTTGGGAGATTATTCTCAAACTCCAAAAAATAAGTTCTGGGTTCGAGTGCAGATACGGGTTGGACACATATTGGTACCCTGTGTTAAATTGGCCGAAATCAAGCCAAACTAGAAGGGCGTATCGATACACCAAAGGGGTACCGATACCCATGTTCCATCAAATTTCAATAGCGAAATGGGTATCAGTACACTAGGAAGTGTATCGATGCACCTTAGGAATTGGTACACGGCCTCGTGTATCGATACGGGGTTTTGAGTTAAACCCCTTATGAAGGCAAGCCAGGTATCGATACGCGTAAGTGGGTATTAGTACCTACTAGAGCGTATCGATATCCTTAAGTGGGTATCGGTACTCGCTTGGCAATCTGCACGAAAATTTCATTTTTAGTTCGAGGGACCTATAATTAGAGGTCTAGGGCTCAATGGGCCTTTAATGTGGTAAAATGAATAGTAAAATTGAGAAACCGTGAAATTTACCTTATAGACGAGTAGAATGAGTAATAAATCGGTAAATGTTTGGTGACTTGTTGTAATAGCAACCATGAGGATCCTCAGTGGTTCGTGTGTGGCTACGTGCCAGGCAAGGGCACTTGTGAGGTTGGGTTATTTTGTTTTGGTAGGATCCGAATACCCAGTGAGAGTATGAATGAGTTTCAACATTGTGGTTATTCATTACCGAATGTATGTTCCTGAAGCTGTATGGCATCGGGTCTCATTCGAAGATGCTCCAACGAGAGATTCTGAGTATGGGTGTACGTTCACGAAGTTGTGCGCCACCGAGCCTCACTTCAGGTTTGTTGGTATGGTGTACCATGTATTATGTGTGTGGTAAATATCTTCTACTGTTTTGCTATGTGTTTAGCGGCTAGAGGTAGCCCCAATGTTTTTATTTTATGCCATGATGTCATTCTTTAACTACTTGCTCGTATCTTTGATTTGCATGAAGCATGGTAGAGTGGAAGTGTATCCACTTAGCTTCGTTATCTCAACGTTCGGAAATTGTTGTTTTCATTCGCAAGTTAGTAGGTTGGTATGCATCGTTGGAGCATCATCGAAGTAGGATCTCAACATCGACTTGTTGTCCGAGTACAACACTTAGATTATTTGGGCTATGTATTCATAGGACCATATGATTGTATTGTAACTCATATTTTGGATTTTAACTTAAGTGTCGAATGCTTTAACTATGTATTTTTAAATGGAGCTCCTTATGTAACAATTTAACTATTATTCTATTTTGAAATGTTCAAACTTAATAGATTTTATGAATGATTGTGTTTTGGGAAAATCTAGTTGCAAACTCTTATGGTTTTGAATTATGCTTGAGGCCTAATTTGTCACATCCGGGTCGGGGATGTTCCAAAAGTGGTACTAGAGTCTAGGTTTAGCCGGTTCTTGGAAGCCTCGTGGTTGTCTAGAGAGTGTTGTATAGTTGTCTAGCGAATACGTTGCCCACAAGTCTAAGTCGTACTTATTTAAGCTGAATATTTGATGGTGTAACCTTATTTGTTCGCTTGTTTAGAAAGAAATCATGCCAATGAGGGCACGAGAGCGAGAGGAGAGTTGGGGTTCTGGGAAGGGTGCTGTGATGAGGATTACATCCCCAGACCGGAGAAGATGTTGGAGGATGATAAGGGTCAAGGGGACAATTATTTCTCTCATATGCACCAGGCCTTTCACCGGATTGTGAGGGCCATACCTAGGCCCTCGACTACCCCTCGCGAGACACCGATTTAGAGGATGCATTGTCATGGTGTTGCAGACTTTCTTGGATCAGGGTAATTAAGACAATCAAGTTAAGGAAGATTAATGGTTGAGGGACACTCGTTGGATCATGCAACAAATGAGGTTGAAACCCGATGACTAGTTGTTACGTGTTCTCTCTCTGTTGAAGGATAATGCTAGGGAATGGTGGGAGACCATAGAGTTGGGTTGATATCTTAACTAACCTACATGGGACGACTTCCAGGAAGAATTTAAAAAGAAGTATGTGGGAGAAGCTCACATTGATAGTTTGAGGGATCTGTTCAACCATTTGGTCCAAGGAATTCGGTCAGTCTTTGAATATTAACAAGAATTCTTACAATTGAGTATGTATACTCTTGAGTTAGTTGCTACCGAGAAGATGAGATGCAAGAGGTTTCTAAATGGTTTGAGGAAGGATATTCAGACTTACTTGACTTCTGCCCACCAAAAGTGTTTTTAGAGTTGACTGCTAGTGCCAAGTAACTTGAGCAACTGCAAGGTTTGACCTTTGGCATGTCTGATGGGAAAGGGAGCTCCAGTAGGAGGACTAAGAACTTCTCCAACAGCTCGCAGTATCATTTCAGAAGGAACAGAAATAGTTGGAACCAATTAAGAGGAACTTTGAACTGGAGTTCAAGATTAGATCGTAGGTCAGAGTTTGCTAGCCGTAGGAGGCCTTCGTCGTCTTCTACTATGATGAGTCCAAAGGTTACACAAAAGACTGCGGGTGTACCAGGGTGTGATCAGTGTGTATGTAAGCATAGAGGTGAGTGTTGGGGTTTTGCTATGGTTTACTTTGAGTGTTGATCACCTAACCAGTTTTTGAGGGATTGTCCAGTAGCTGCCAACACCACTCATGTTTAGACTCAAAAGACCTCTTATCCAGCTTAGAGGAGGCGGGGATTTGCTAGAGGTGGAGCAAGCCATATGTTCGGACATAAAATTGAGGGTATGGTCTAGTCTACTGCTAGGGCACTCGCGAGGCAGTATGCAATCAAGGCCAAAAAGGACTGTGAAGCTACCGATGTTGTCTTAGTTACGTTTACCTTGTTTCCAGTTCATATTGTTGCTCTTGTGTATTTGGGGTCTACTCACTCCTATATCCTTAATTGAATATCTCAGCAGTGGGGTATTCTTGTCGAAGATCTTGAGGTAGGGGTCTATGTGACGAGTCCTTTGGAGTATGATGTTTTGGTAGATAAGGTGTATCAGATGTGTCTGATTGAGGTTCATGGTTTGATCTTTCCGTCTGATTTAATGGTGTAATCGTTCCAAGAGTTTAATGTTATCCTAGGGATGGTTTGATTGTTTGAGCATGATGCGTGTTTGGGTTGTAGAGTGAAGAGTCCTAAGCTTCATGGGTTGGATGGGGCGAATTTGGTAGCGAAAGGTGAGAAGAATCGTTGCCTTTCCAATGTATTCTCAGCCTTGGCAGCACAAAGTATTATCCAACAAGGTTGCGTGGCCTTCTTGGCTTGCATGGTTGACATGAGTGTTGAGAGTCTTCGGACTTTTAGAGAGTTTGTCCATATGTTTCCAGAGGAGTTACCTAGGCTTCCTCCGGACTGTGAGTTAGAGTTTCGGATAGATGTGATGTCTGGCACGACACTAGTGTCCATTGCATCATACCGCATGGCACCGATAGAATTGAGAGAATTGAATAATCAAATCCAAGAGTTGTTAGAAATAGGTTTCATCCAACCAAGGATCTCACCTTGGGGTGCATCGGTCTTATTTGTTAAGAAGAAAGACATGTCGATGAAGATGTTTATCGATTATCGTTAGCTAAACAAGGTAACGGTGAAGAACCATTATCCTTTACCAAGGATAGATAACATTTTTGACTAGTTGATAGGTCCTCATGTGTTCTTGAAGATCGACTTGAGGTTGGGTTACTATCAGTTGAAGGTAGTAGAAGTGGATGATCAAAAAACTGCTTTCAGGACGCGGTATGGACATTATGAGTTCTTGGTAATGCCTTTTGAGCTTACCAATGCACATGCAGCTTTTAAAGATTTGATGAACAAGATCTTCCAGCCTTACCTAGATCAGTTCGTTGTGGTTTTAATCGATGACATCTTGGTTTATTCGAGCTTGGAGGAGGAGCATGATTATCATATTTGTATCGCTCTTCAAACCTTGAGGGAAAGGCAACTATTTGCTAAGTTTAGTAAGTGCGAACTTTGGCTCTCCAAGGTGGCGTTTTTGGGGCCACATTGTTGCAGCGGATGGGATCTGAGTTGATCCGCAAAAGATTCAAGCAGTGGTGGAGTGGAAACCACCTAGGAATATAGCGAAAGTCAGTAGTTTCCTTGGGCTTGCCAGATATTAACGTCGTTTCGTTAAGGGCTTCTCTATTATAGGGACCTCTATGACAATTTGTCATAGAAAGGAGTTTTGTTTGTGTGGAACGAGGAAAGACAACAAATCTTTGAGCAGTTGGGCTTATCTTATGGAGGCTCCGGTTTTAACGCAACCTGAATCAGGAAAGGATTATGTTGTGTTCAGTGATGCTTCGTTGAACGGGCTTCATTGTGTTCTCATGCAAAAGGGTAAATTGGTTGCTTACACCTCGAGACAACTTAATCCTCATGAATGGGATTACCCTAGGCATGGTTTAGAGCTTGTCGTGGTTATATTTGCTTTGATGATTTTGAGACATTATATATATGGGGAAAAGTGTTACATCTACCACGATCATAAGAGTTTGAAGTACCTCCTTACCCAAAAGAGTTGAATTTACAGCAAAGGCGATGGATTGAGTTGTTAAAGTACTATGATTGCATCATAGAATATCATCTCAGTAAAGCTAATGTGGCGGCTGATGCTTTAAGTAGGAAGTCTATGTCAGACTTGAGGGCTATGTTTGCCCGGTTGAGGAAGACCGAGGATGGTGAGTTTTTAGCCGAGCTTCATGTAGAGCCTACTGTTGAGTGTGTAAAAGTTCTATTATTTACACCCTTTTTAACCCATATTTCTGCTGCATTCAAGCATCATTGCATTGCATTTAGGTTAGTTTTCAATAAAACATCACAATTATATAAAAGGCACGGATTCTACTAAAAGATGGTGTATTTTGCAGGTAACTGCCATGGTTGACAATGAAGGCAGGCGCAGGACAGATAAGCAGGAAAGCTGAACTGGACTAGCAGCTGAAGAAGACGAACCTGTCATGGACCTGTCACGACAGCAAGGTGACAGCAGATTTATGAAGAGGAAAAGTCAAGTGGACCTAGATAGATAGAGAAAAATCTGCTCGTCTGTCGTGTGAAAGCCAAATATTTTTCCGAGCCCCGGATCAAAAGATATGTCAAGCCAAAGCTCAAAGAGAGGAAATTCCTAAAAGCTAGGATGCGGCTGGAAAGTAGGAGACTTTAGAGATTTAGTCTTTATTAGAATCTTACTTTTAATTAAAGTTGTAATCCTTGTTACCTTAGATAACTTAAGCCCAAAGCTTATATAAGGGCATAGATTTAACCTAGAGGCAGAATTGATATCCCATAACCGAAATAAAACCCCTGCCGTCCACCCGTCACCGACATGTTCTAAATTCCCCCTAGGGCTACGGGTTGTTTTGTAAAGTAGTTGCAAGGGTTGCTTTGTTTTAGGATTTTTCAAGTTCAATAAAATAAACTTCAAGTTCTTTTATCTTGGTTTTAATATCTTGCAAGAGCATAGGGAGAGCATTGTGAGGTTATCTATTTACTTAGCATCGGGAGAGTCAAGTATACGAAAGAGATAAAAGCGCGTTCTCTAGTTTATAGTTGAACCATCTCGTGCTTAGGGATAAGGCGAGGTTAAGTGGCTAAGGAAGAATTCATACACATCGGTGTTCATCCTTCGATTCACGCCGGGAGGTATCATCAAAGACGTGTTCATCGACAGACTTGTGCCTAGGGATAGGGCAAGGCAGATCTGGGATTCTTGCCAAGCTTGAAGTACGGAGTTAGTGTCTGCTGCCGCGACAGCTAACGGACAGACGCCGCGACAGGTGCTGTCGGCGACGGGAGCGACGACAGAACTGGAGATCCTAAGCAATTCAATACCTGCACTACCGAGCAATTCAATACCAGCCCATTCTCTCTATCTTGATATTCCAATCCTTTTATTTACGTTTTTATCATATTATTCTCGTGACAATCTTCTAAATTATTTCCTTTACTTCGTGCAGTAAATCAAGGTGAAGTCATTAGCTCAATCCCTGTGGAGACGATATCCGATACTTCGTATCACTTTACTACTTGCGTCGTGTACACTTGCACTACAATTGTGATAGTCTATTTTACACGCAACAAGTTTTTGGCGCCGTTGCCGGGGATTGGCAACATAACTACATCTTTCTTTTATTGCACTTTTTGTTTTTATTTTTGTTTTCGTTTTTATTTTTAATTTTTCTTTAATTTTTATTTTTTATTTTCAACTCTTGCTTTTCACGAGGTTCTCTTGTTTATGCGCAGATCGAAAAAAGGCGAAGATCCTGAGTATAAGTTAGATCCAGAAATCGAACGATCATTCAATCTCAAGAAACAGATTCGCCACCTTTTAGACAGGAACGAATACCTTGAAGAACAACTAGAGCAGATGGCCCGTAACCAGCCTGCTGGAGGAGACATACCGCCTGTCGGCGACCCGCCGAGGGCAGATGGACGACGGTCATGTCGTGACTACATGCTGAATGACCATGTAGAGCTGGAGACTACGCTGCCGGATATTGATGTTGACAACTTCGAGCTTAAACCTGTCATGTTTAGTATGATCAACAACGCCGGACAGTTTAGTGGTTCTGCGACAGAAGATGCTAGGGAGCATCTCAAAACGTTCCAGGAGATCTATGGTTCGTTTAGACTGCCAGGAGTTAGTCCGGAGATACTGAGGCTTCGGTTATTTCCCCATTCATTGAGGGATAGAGCTAAAACTTGGTGGAATAAACTTACACCGGGTTCTATTATGACTTGGGCAGATCTAACTCGTGAATTTTTATCTCGTTTTAATCCTTCGCATTTATCTGAGCGATTACGTAACGAAATTGCTACTTTTCAACAGGAAGACGACGAGCCGATGCACGAGGCCTGGGACAGATTTACTACTCTTCTACGGAACTGCCCAATGCATGGATTCCCCGTCTGGAATCAGGTAACTAAGTTTTATAATGCTGCTAACTTACAAACTCGCATTCGCATTGATTCTGCAGCAAATGGACTATTATTGGATAAAGATCCGGACGAGGCATTGCAAGTTCTAAAAAATCTAGCCAAGAATGAGGAGCAGTTTCCGACAGCTAGAAGAGGGGGTAAACAGGTACTTGCTGTCAAGGACTATGAGGCCGACAGCACTATGAAATCACAGGTAGCATTCCTCACTAAAGCCATGAAACACTTATTGAATGAAGAGGACTTACGAGGGTTTGCTGTCGAGGAAGTTTGTGCCACTTGTGAGGGAAATCATAGTAGGGATGAGTGCCCTATAAATATAGAAGAGGGAAAATATGTTGGAAATTACAAACCGAACTACAATTCCAACAACTACAACCCTAATTGGAGGAAGGATCCCAAATTTTCCTGGAGTAACCCCAACAATGCCCTGAATCCGCAAGCATATAATCAGAATCAGGGGGTCCTAGATTGTTGACGCGACAGCAACTGCCGCCGCAGAACCTGCCGCAGCACCTGCCGCCGCAGCAGCAACAGCAGCCACCACCTGCCACGAGTAGTGTATTGGAACAGACTCTGGCCACCTTTATGTCTCAGACTAGCACGTATATGGATAATATTAATCAGTTTGTCAAGAAGACGGAAAATTTTATAGATGAAACTAAGATGAGAATGACAAACCATGAGGCCTCCTTGAAATCTCTAGAGACACAAATGGGTCAGGTGTCGCAGCATATTAAACCGAGGCAGAATGGAGGTTTCCCTAGCAATACTGAAAATGCTAGACCGCCCCCACATGAGCAATGTAAGGCAATTACTACTAGGAGTGGGAAAAAGCTACCAGGGCCGGAAAAAGAAGTTGATACAGAAAAGGAACCTGCCTTGGATAACCCTGTCGAGGAAGCTGCCCCGACAGGTGACAAACAGACTGCTGCCGATGAGCCTGTCACGACAGCAGAAGCGACAGAAGAGAAAAAGGATGATTATCGTCCTCAGATTCGCATGCAGTGGGAAGGACGCATTGCTGATTATCGTCCCCCACCACCCTTCCCTCAACGGATACAGCAAGCTAAGCATGAATCTCAACTCAAAAAAATTTATGATATTTTTAAACAGGTTCATATTAACATTCCGTTGTTAGATGTTGTTAGGGAGATGCCCGGTTATGCTAAATTTCTCAAGGATGTCATGTCTAAAAAATCTAAACTTGGGGAATTTGAAACGGTAAGGATGCAAGAAGGTTGCATGAGTATTCTTCATCGGCAGCCACCCCAGAAAAAGAAGGATCCGGGGAGCTTCCTCATACCTTGCGTAATCGGCGATAAATTCGTGGGTAAGGCACTTTGTGATCTTGGAGCTAGTGTTAATCTAATGCCCAAATCTGTTTTTCAGAAATTAGGTATTGGCAAGGCGCGGCCCACGACAGTTACCCTACAGCTAGCCGACCGCTCTTACGTTCACCCCGAGGGAAAAATTGAAGATATTTTGGTAAGAGTGGATAAGCTTATTTTTCCTGCTGACTTTCTTATTTTAGATTGTGAGGCAGATGAAAACGCACCAGTCATCCTTGGGCGACCCTTCTTAGCCACGGGAAGATCATTGATTGATGTGGAGAAAGGAGAACTCACCATGCGCGTGAACGATCAAGAAATTAAGTTGAATGTTCTCCAAGCAATGAAACATGCCGATGTGGACGAGGAATGCAAGGCCATCATTGAGGTGACCTTTGATCAACCCTGCATCAGGTCGGGCTGCCGAGATATAAAATTTGGTCACTGCTGCGATAGCCACCTACAAGCCTGTCATGACAGTGATGACGACAACGATGACGACAGCACCGACGACAGCGACTCCTCTGAATCCGATACATCTGATACTGCAGGTCATGAGGAGGTAAACTGGTTAGACCATCGTCCAGGTAAGTTATTCGAACCCTTGAATTACACTTCGGATAACCATTTAATCCAAAAGCCCTCTACTGTTGAACCACCTGTCTTAGAACTTAAGCCCCTGCCAGGGCAGCTTAAATATGCTTATCTTGGTTGTGATGACACACTGCCCGTAATCATCTCTGCTAAGCTGCCGCAGGAACAGGAACGACAGCTGATCGACATGCTGAGGCAGCATAAAAGGGCGATAGGATGGACGATAGCAGACATTCAGGGCATTAGTCCGGCAATCTTTATGCACAAAATCCTCCTAGAGGAAGATCATAAGCCGACTATTGATGCCCAAAGGCGGTTAAACCTTGCGATGAAGGAGGTAGTGCGTAAAGAAATAATTAAATGGTTAGATGCAGGTATTATTTACACCATGTCCGACAGCAAATGGGTAAGCCCGGTGCAATGTGTTCCCAAGAAAGGAGGCATGACCGTGATAACCAACGAAAACAACGAGTTAATCCCAACCAGGACTGTGACCGGTTGGAGGGTTTGTATGGACTATCGGAAGCTTAACAAAGCTACCCGAAAGGAGCACTTTCCGTTACCCTTTATTGATCAAATGCTTGACAGATTAGCGGGTAAACCTTACTATTGTTTTCTTGATGGTTATTCAGGATATAATCAAATTGCTATTGCACCGGAGGACCAAGAGAAAATGACTTTCACATGCCCCTACGGAACATACGCATTTAGGAGGATGTCGTTCGGCCTCTGTAACGCACCTGCCACCTTCCAAAGGTGCATGATGGCAATATTCTCCGACATGGTAGAGGACTTCCTCGAGATCTTCAGGGATGATTTTTCCGTCTTTGGAGATGATTTTGAGAGCTGCCTCGGCAACCTTCAAAAGGTACTTGAAAGATGTGAAAAAGCTAATCTTGTTCTTAATTGGGAAAAATGCCATTTTATGGTAGATGAAGGGATAGTTTTAGGCCATAAGATTAGCTGCCGTGGGATAGAAGTCGACAGGGCAAAAATAGAGGTCATAGAGAAGCTGCCGCCGCCAACCACAGTCAAGGGCATTAGGAGTTTTTTAGGGCATGCTGGTTTTTATAGGAGATTCATTGCCAATTTCTCAAAAATCACGAAACCCCTATGTCATCTCTTAGAGCAGAACCGACCCTTTGACTTTAATGAAGAATGTACTGAAGCATTCAAGGTTCTGAAGGAAAAGCTAGTGACAGCCCCCATAGTACAGCCACCAGACTGGACACAGCCGTTTGAGATTATGTGTGACGCTAGTGACTATGCTGTCGGGGCAACACTTGGGCAGCGCAAGGACAGGCTGTTTCATGTCATATATTATGCCAGCAAAACATTAAATGATGCCCAAGTAAACTATACCACCACAGAAAAGGAGCTGTTAGCTGTGGTGTTCTCCATCGACAAGTTTCGTTCCTATATACTTGGGACGAAAGTAATAGTGCACACCGACCATTCTGCCCTTAAGTACTTGTTTGCAAAGAAGGATGCAAAGCCTAGGTTGATACGATGGATCTTGCTATTACAAGAGTTCGACCTTGAGATCAAAGACAAAAAGGGGACAGAAAATCAGGTGGCAGATCACTTGTCGAGGTTGGAGACGGGACAGAGTCTACCCATTGATGATACACACATACTGGAGACCTTCCCAGATGAGCAGCTCTTTGCTGCCGCAATAGCTGTCGCGACAGCCATGGCGGCAGGTAAGTCTTCTAACCTTCCCTGGTATGCTGATTTCCTTAATTTCATAGTTAGCGGAATATTACCTTCTGATCTTACTTATCAAGCCAGGAAGAGGTTTCAAAATGATGTTAAACATTATTATTGGGACGAACCTCTTCTTTTCAAAATGTGCGCAGATCAGGTTATAAGGAGATGTGTACAACAAGAAGAACAAGAAGACATTCTCCATCACTGTCATGCTTCACAATATGGAGGACACTTAGGAGGCAATAAAACTACTGCCAAGGTGCTGCAGTCAGGGTTCTACTGGCCGACACTATATAAGGACGCACAGGAATTTTACAAAAACTGTGACAGGTGCCAGCGGACAGGTAACATCTCGAGGAGAAACGAGATGCCACTGCAGAATATTTTAGAAGTTGAAATCTTCGACGTTTGGGGGATTGATTTTATGGGACCTTTTCCATCTTCGTGTGGAAATCTTTACATCCTCATAGCAGTGGATTATGTCTCCAAGTGGGTAGAAGCAATCGCAACTCAAAAGAATGATGTCAAAACGGTCCAAAAGTTTTTGCACAAAAACATCTTTTCTAGATTTGGCATCCCTAGGGCGATTATCAGTGATGAAGGGAGACATTTTGACAACAGGGTAATTGCTGCCGCCTTGAGAAAATATGGTGTCAAGCACAGGATCGCGACAGCATACCACCCACAGACCAATGGACAGGCTGAGATATCCAATAGGGAAGTGAAGAACATTCTTGAAAAAATGGTTAAACCAACTAGGAAAGATTGGTCTTTGCTTCTGAATGATGCATTATGGGCATACAGAACAGCTTTCAAGACTCCATTGGGCATGTCTCCATACCGTTTGATTTATGGGAAAACCTATCACTTGCCTGTCGAGATCGAGCACAAAGCATATTGGGCAATCAAGGCAGTAAACATGGACTTGGACAAGGCAGGCCAGAAAAGACTGTTAGATTTAAATGAGATCGATGAAATACGGACAATGGCCTATGACAATGCAAGGATTTACAAGGAAAAGACTAAGAAGTGGCATGACAAGAAATTGCTGCCACGACAGTTCTGCCCAGGGCAGCTTGTGTTGTTGTTTAATTCTAGGCTGAAACTCTTTCCAGGGAAGCTCAAATCTAGATGGTCTGGCCCGTTCCAAGTGGTTCAAGTTTTTCCCCATGGTGCCATCACAATTCAATCATTAAAGGACGGGCACCAATTCAAAGTCAATGGACAATGCCTCAAGCACTATCAGGGGACTGAAGCCCCAGGAATACAGGAAGTGGTTACTTTGGGTGATGCCCCACAAGGCATCCCTAATTTAACCTAATTTTTATTTTTTACTTCTATTTTATTATTAATATTATTTATTAGGAATTAGATTTATTTTATTCAAATAATGTTTTGTTTTTATAATTTCAGTTTTTAGGAAATAAAGGAGTCAAGTGAGAAAGAAGAAGTGGCCCAAGCCCACCGCTCATCCACCAGCCCAATAAAGCCCATTTATGGTAACCTGTCGTCTCAGCTGCCGGCGCAGACGAATTTGACAGGCTGTCAACAGACGCACAGCAGACGCACAGCAGACACATTAATGCATGTCAGACGCGTCAGACACGCTACATTCAATCTGCCGCCCCGTTATTCCCGCCTGCCGTTGCGGCATTAAATGGGCAGATACCCAACAGCTATATAAACCCCTTCCCATTTTCATTTTTCATCACTTCCGATTTTTCTCTCTTGTTATTCTCCTCTAGTTTTATCTATTTTCTCTTTTTCAGCCCTTGCAACCAAAATGTCCTCACGACAAACCCGTCAAAACACTGCTGCCGCTTATTCAGCAGCAGCATCGCCATTCACCAAAAAGGAGCTATGGGAGGAGCGTGGCTTCATTTACAACAGAGATGCACCTCTTTTTGGACTCCGGCCGTTCATTATGAAGGCCATAACGGCACAACTATGGGAGGACTTTGCCGAGCAGCCGGCGGAGCTTAATGATACTTTGGTCCGGGAATTTTATGCGACGATCGAAAGCAAGACGGCGACATTTGTCACCGTCCGAGGAGTGACAGTTCCCTTCAGCGCTAGCAACATCAACCATGTGTTCGGCCTCTTCTTTGGCCCCAATGATGATGCTCACCAACAATTTTGGGACACCCTCGACACTGCTGGACATGATGCTGTCATGAGGGAGCTGACAGAGGCTGGAACGACATGGAGCACCAGTAAGAAGAACCCCCACTCTGTCAATAGGGGGCAGCTACTCCCTGAGGCAAAACTATGGAACGCTTTTATCAAAAAGCGTATCCTGCCTTCGTCCCACCATACAACAGTCAACCGACAGCGGCTGGCCCTTATCCACTCTATTATGCACGACAGGCCCATCAATGTGGGCAGGTACATGCGGGACAGCATCCTTGATTGTGCCTTCCGCTCGGACTCACGACTCTGCCTGCCGTTCACTATCACCGCCCTCTGCCGCTGCGCTACCGTACCGGAGGAGCCTTCAGAAAAAATCAAGACGGGCAGCGGATGGACAGACAACAACATCTCCAGCCTCATGGAGATCATAGTCGTATCGCCCCTCAACGCCTTCGATCCAAACGCCCCTCCTGCTGAGTCCGATGATGAACCAGCCACCGAACCTGCCCCAGAAGCTGCCACCAACACCGCTCCGGCAGATCAGAACGCCCACATCCTTGCTGCCATCCTGAGGGTAGAGGAGCGCCAGATGGGTTTGATGACTTTCATCCGTGATTTCTCAAATGCAACGGTAAACTTCATCACTAATACTTTGAATTTTCCGGATGTCATCTTCCCCACCTTCCCCGCCCATTATTTCAATATCCCCTCCCCCACTCCCACACCACCTGTCTCTCCCCATACACAATCTGCCACTTCCACACCATCCCCTGCCCCGACGGCAGCCGGCAGCCCACCGACAGACACCTCCCCTCGAGGAACCAAGCGAGCTGCCACTGATGACAGCCCTCTTGTCCGGCGAAATTTGGAGAGCGACTTCACACGAGTCAAACGCATTAAGCACGTGGCAAACAAGAGAAGGCTGTCCAAAGCCATCATAACCAGTAGCTCATGGGACAGCAGCAGCAGTTCCGACATCAGGCTAATGGAGCCACCTGCCCTTCAACCTACCGACGATCCTGTCCCCCAACCGGATGACGAACCTGCTGATCAACCTGCTCCGGAACCTGCCCAGCCACCTCCACAACGCAGACGCCGCCATCAGATCCGCGTTAGCAGCAGCAGCGAGGACAGCGCATAAAATTTAAGTTTTTATTTCTTTTTCTCCTCTTATTGTTGCCTGCCCTTATATTTTTGTGATGTACTTTTATTTCTCTTGTCTTTCTTTAATTTTTGTGTCATTTTGCATTGAGGGCAATGCAACCCTCGAGTTTGGGGGTGGAAACCCTCCATTCTAATGGAGTCCTAGTACATCTTTTATTAATTATTTGTGTCTTATTATTTATTTAATTTATCTTTAAAAAAAATCAGAAAATTAAAACTGTTGGCTTAAAACTGTGGAGTTAACTTACCTGTCATGACGGCTCTGTCGTGGCAGCATCTTTAGGACGGGTTAAGGAAAAGTTTAGAGCCTTTCTATAGTTCTGAAAACTTAAACACTTTTGTGACTGTTATATTGCTTAGATTTCTTTTAGCCAAACTAGAATAGGAATCTTAGAACTTGAATAGCCCCTAGAGGTGCCTAACACTGGCTCTAGGAAAGAAGTTTAGCAAAAGAAAATTAAAAACCTAGAGGTGCCCGAAACCGGCTCTAGGAAGCTAACTAGAGGTGCCCAAAACTGGCTCTAGAAAAATTTAGCTTGAAAAATAGAAGAAAAAGAAGCATGAAAATGTGCCTTCTAAAAAAAAATAAACTTTGGCATAAAGATTCGAGTTAAGGAGTTGAACATTCTAGTGAAACTAAGAGAGTCTTAGCATATAACTGTTCACAAGCATGCACACACTGCACGAGAGCTATAGGGAGATTCCGGACAGATCCTAATCCTTCCGACAGGATGCTACTGCCATAGAGAATGAGCGACAGGTGAAGGGACAGTTCACTGTTTGAAGGCCAACAAAAAAAATTTCATTTTTCTTTTAAGTCTTGATTGCTTGAGGACAAGCAAAAACTTGAGTTTGGGGGTGTGTTGAGTGTGTAAAAGTTCTATTATTTACACCCTTTTTAACCCATATTTCTGCTGCATTCAAGCATCATTGCATTGCATTTAGGTTAGTTTTCAATAAAACATCACAATTATATAAGATGGTGTATTTTGCAGGTAACTGCCATGGTTGACAATGAAGGCAGGCGCAGGACAGATAAGCAGGAAAGCTGAACTGGACTAGCAGCTGAAGAAAACGAACCTGTCATAGACCTGTCACGACAGCAAGGTGACAGCAGATTTATGAAGAGGAAAAGTCAAGTGGACCTAGATAGATAGAGAAAAATCTGCTCGTCTGTCGTGTGAAAGCCAAATATTTTTCCGAGCCCCGGATCAAAAGATATGTCAAGCCAAAGCTCAAAGAGAGGAAATTCCTAAAAGCTAGGATGCGGCTGGAAAGTAGGAGACTTTAGAGATTTAGTCTTTATTAGAATCTTACTTTTAATTAAAGTTGTAATCCTTGTTACCTTAGATAACTTGAGCCCAAAGCTTATATAAGGGCATAGATTTAACCTAGAGGCAGAATCGATATCCCATAACCGAAATAAAACCCCTGCCGTCCACCCGTCACCGACATGTTCTAAATTCCCCCTAGGGCTACGGGTTGTTTTGTAAAGTAGTTGCAAGGGTTGCTTTGTTTTAGGATTTTTCAAGTTCAATAAAATAAACTTCAAGTTCTTTTATCTTGGTTTTAATATCTTGCAAGAGCATCGGGAGAGCATTGTGAGGTTATCTATTTACTTAGCATCGGGAGAGTTAAGTATACGAAAGAGATAAAAGCGCGTTCTCTAGTTTATAGTTGAACCATCTCGTGCTTAGGGATAAGGCGAGGTTAAGTGGCTAAGGAAGAATTCATACACATCGGTGTTCATCCTTCGATTCACGCCGGGAGGTATCATCAAAGACGTGTTCATCGACAGACTTGTGCCTAGGGATAGGGCAAGGCAGATCTGGGATTCTTGCCAAGCTTGAAGTACGGAGTTAGTGTCTGCTGCCGCGACAGGTAACGGACAGACGCCGCGACAGGTGCTGTCAGCGACGGGAGCGACGACAGAACTGGAGATCCTAAGCAATTCAATACCTGCACTACCGAGCAATTAAATACTAGCCCATTCTCTCTATCTTGATATTCCAATCCTTTTATTTACGTTTTTATCATATTATTCTCGTGACAATCTTCTAAATTATTTCCTTTACTTCGTGCAGTAAATCAAGGTGAAGTCATTAGCTCAATCCCTGTGGAGACGATATCCGATACTTCGTATCACTTTACTACTTGCGTCGTGTACACTTGCACTACAATTGCGATAGTCAATTTTACACGCAACACCTACCATAGTGCAAGAGATCAAGAGGACACAAGTGTTAGATGAAGAGTTTGTGGCAAAGATTGAGATGGTTCAAAAGGGCGAGGCACCCGATTTTGAAGTGCGAGACGGTGGGATCTTGTAATTCAAATATCGGTTATGTGTCCCAGCTTTGGAGGATTTGCGAGATCATATCATGCGGGAGGCGCACCGTAGTCTGTTTGCTATGCATTCGGGGAGTAACAAGATGTATCAAGACCTTCGTCGTTTTTATTAGCGGCCTAGTATGAAAAGAGATATGTCCGAGTTTGTGACAAGATGCTTAGCTTGTCACAAGTTAAGGTCGAACATCAGTTTCCTTTAGGCTTACTTCAGCCCATTTAGATTTCGCAATGGAAATGGGATCGGGTGACCATGGATTTTTTAACAAGGTTATCGTTGGCACAAAGGAAGCATGATGCCATATGGATGATAGTAGATCATTTGACCAAGTCTACTTATTTCTTACCTGTGCGTATGGGATTTACGCATGATAGGTTGTACATCTAGGAGATAGTAAGGTTGCATAGAGTGCCATCATTGATCGTATTAGATAGAGATCCGCGTTTCACAACAAGGTTGTGTACGAAGATACATGAGGCCTTGGACACCAAGTAGCATTTCAATACAACTTTTCACCATCAGACCGATGGTTAGTCTGAGTGATTTATCCAGATCTTGGAGGATATGCTTCGGTGTAGTATCATTGATTTCGAAAAGAGTTGGGAAGAGAAGCTGCCGCTTGACGAGTTTGCTTACAAGAACTTCCAATCTAGCATCAAGATGGCTCCTTTTGTGGCATTGTATGGGTGTAGGTATAGGAAACCTCTATGTTTGACCGAGCTAAATGAGAGGATTTCATCAGACAAACCAAGAAGAAGGTACAGATAATAAAGGAAAGATTGCAAGCGACCTTTGATTGTCAAAACGCTTACGCAGATAGGAAGCGTAAGCACATTGAGTATAAGGTTGGTGATAAGGTATTTCTCAAGGTTTAATCGTGGAAAAGATTATTCCGCTTTGGGCAGATGGGCAAGTTGAGCCCGAGGTTTATCAGATCGTATGAGATACTTGAGAGGGTTGGACACCTAGCTTACCGGTTAGATTTACCTCGGAGATGGCACGCATCAACAACGTGTTTCATTTGTCTATGTTGAGACATTTTCGTTTCTTTTGATGAGATTGAGATCAACACCAACTTGACCTACGAGGAGGAATCGATAAGAGTTCTGGACAAAGGAGTCAAGGAGTTGCGCAACAAATGTGTACCACTAATTAAGATGTTGTGGAGGAACCACGAAGTCGAGAAGGTCGGGTGGGAAGTCGATAAGGACATGAAGTTGCTTTATCCACATTTGTTTACAAAATGGTAAAATTCGAGAATGAAATTTTCCTTAAGGGGGGAAGAGTTGTAACGACCCAAATTTCAGAATTCGAGGGTCAGTTTAAACCGAAGCGTGGGCTTCGTATTGGGTCAACATGTTTGGGCCTTGAGAGCCTTTGTAGGCTTTTTTTAGTTGTTGGGTTTGAGAGTTAGGCTTGTTGTTGGGTTAGAAGGATGATGGGAGGGTAGCATGGTAAAATCACTCTTTTTGAAGAGAGAAAAGTTGTTGCTCTCACATTATTTCTCCCGCAATTTGGGGAAGGGATGATATCACCTTGTCCCATGCTTGCTCTTCATCCTTTTCCCATCTTTATCCTTTGAAAACAAGGCAAATGGGGTAATCATTATCCTTTTCTTGTGAGAATCCCGAATTTGTTGTTAAGGGAAGGTTAATCATCAATCACAGATATATCTATCAAGGTAAGTATGGTGAGTTTTGGTGGGGGTTGGTAAATGAGTGTTTTGTTGGGTTGAAGAGGAAGAGCGGGAATGAGGGTTTTTGGCTCCATTTCTTGTTGTAGAATCTTTCCTACATCACATTTTAAGTTTCCAACGACGTTGTAATTTGTTTTACAACATTTCTTTGTAGTGAAGAATGTGGGAGAAGCTTTTAAGGCTTAAGAAAAGAGGAAGCCTTGAAGTGTTGGCTAGAGGTTTCTTTTCCAGATTAGAATCAAGGTTATTACACTACTAACTCTCATGTATTCCTGGAAATCTTGCTTAGTTGCTAGTTTGATAAAGTGGTTGTTCGAAATGCTTGAGTGTTTATTAATGGCTAAACTTATATTGGGTGTTAATATGGCTTAAAAATGGAAGGAAACCACTTAAACTACCTTTCATAAATTATAGGTTCGATTTGGAGTCTTGCATTTCAGTTTTGAGGGCCTAGGGATGATTCTCAAATTCTAAAAAACCAATTCTGGGTTTGAGTACGGATACTGATTGAACGCGTATCGGTATCTTGTGTTAAATTGGCCGAAATCAAGCTAAACTAGAAAGGTGTATCGGTACGCCCAATGGGGTATAGGTACCTCATATTCTATCAAAGTCTAGTAGCCAAAATGAGTATCGGTACGCTTGGGAGTGTATCGGTACACCTTGGGTATAGGTACACGACCTCGTGTATCGGTATGGGGTTTTGAGTTAAACCTCTTCTGAAGGCAAGCCATGTATCGATACGTGTAAGCAGGTATCAGTACCCTTAAGTGGGTATCAGTACTCGTTGAGCAATTTGCCTGAAAATTTCATTTTGAGTTCGAGAGACCTATAATTCGAGGACTGGGCTCAATGGGCCTCTATTGTGATAAAATGAATAGTAAATTTGAGAAACTGTGAAATTATCCTCATATACAAGTACAATGAGTAATAAATCGGTAATTGTTTGGTTACTTGTTGTAATAGCAACCATAAGGATCCTCAGTGGGTTTTGTGTGGTTACATGCCAGGTAAGGGCACTTGTGAGGTTGGGTTATTTTTTTTTTATGGGATCCGGATACCCAATGAGAGTATGAGTTTGTTGCAACATCGTGTTTATAGATTACCGAATATACGTTCCCGAAGCTGTGTGGCACCGAGTCTCATTCGAAGATGCTCGACGAGAGATTCCGAGCATGGGCATACTTGTGTAGCATCGGGCCTTACTCCAAGTTTATTTGTATGGTGTACCATGTGCTATGTGTATGGTTAATATCTTATATTATTTTGCTATGTGTTTAGGCGGCTAGAGGTAGCGCCGATGTTGTTATATTATGTCATGATTACATTCTTTAGCTACTTGCTCATAACTATGATTTGCATGAAGCATGGTAGAGTGAAAGTGTATCCACTGAGCTTCGTTAGCTCAACGTTTGGACTTGTTATTTCCGTTCGAATGTTAATAGGTTGGCGTGCATCATTTGAGCACCGTCGGAGTAGGACATCAGCATCGACTTGTTGTCCGAGTACAATACTTAGATTATTTAGGCTATGTATTCGTAGGACCCTATAATTGTACTGTAACTCATATTTTGGATTTTAAATTAAGTGTCGAATGCTTTAACTATGTATTTTTAAATAGAGCTCCTCGTGTAACTTTTGAACTACTATTCTATTTTGAAATGATCAAACTTAATGAATTTTAGAAATGACTTGTGTTTTTTTACTAATTCGAGTTGCAAACTCTTATAGTTTTGGATTGGGTTTGAGGCCGAATTTGTGACATCCAAGTCAGGGTGTTATAGGTACTCAACAGGATGATATGGTTGTGCATCGGCTTTTGTCTCCTCAAGTTGGCATCGCTACACTCCTGACTGCAGACAGTGGTAACCCTGTTGGTCGTTAACTGTAGTTGTTTCTCTATGGGTCATTTATGAGATATTGGTTGCAGATAGATACTCGTAGGGTCTTTATGTTTACTTCGGTTGGTCGTCAGGAATTTTTATTGTAATTTGACTTTGTTCTTATTATCATGTGTAATTTTTTTCTTCGACTAAGATTATACGAATCTTTAATGAAACACGTTATAATAATCCTTTATTTTAAAAAATGTCTAAAATATTTTATTAGAATGAGTACAATCTTCTAATTGAGAGGTTGCAAATGAAAAGATGAGGATCCCACATTGTTTCCCCGGACAGAGCATCTAAGTCAAAATGAGAGATCATACGATAAACACACCATGTGCTGCCAACTAATCCTTCCAATTTTATAAAATCACATGTTAATGAGACAAATTGTTCATGTATATTATAGCAAAGATTGGCCCAAATCCCATTATTTCAATGTTCATATATTAGCCAATAGAGTACTTTCGTAACTATATTGTATTTATATATATAGATATGATTTGTGAACCGGTCGGACCTCGACTGTTTTTATTATTATTTTTGTTTGTTTTTAGGGCTTCGCATTAATTAATTTAGATCGACTCGCATCGCACACCTAGTTTTGGTGGGTGAGTCTCTCAACGAGAATTTTCTGCATACACAATGACTTAACCTGCTTAAGCGATACCAAGTTGTTTACCACTTAGACTAACCCCGTTGGTTCGACTGATTTTATTTAAATAAATGTATATATTTTTTGAATTTATATTTCATATACTAGTGGTAAAAACAAAAGGCATCTACAAGCGCGTTAGTTTTAAGGTTTAAAGATCTAATTTAAAGTTTATTATTTAGGGTTTACAATTTAGAGTTTAGGGTTTGAATTCATAGTTTATGGTTAGAATTTAAGATTTATACGTTAAGGCGTAGGCTTAGGGTAATATAGTTACGGATTTAGGTTTTAACCTATAACACAAATATTAACATTAAACTCTAAATTCTAAACCCCTAAACATAAACACCTAAACCTTGAACTCTAAGTTGAATCTCTAAACCCTAAATCTAAGACATTTGTGAAAATATTTTATTTCCCTCTCCATTGTATAAAACAATTACTCATATATTATTAAAAGTAATATATATAAAGGAGCATAATTTACCTACATGATGTAAAACTCATAAATTTTACATTAATTTAAAACTATTGAATGAATAATGGCCGAGAGTAAACTATTTTATTTTATTTCTTAAAGCGTTAAGACATAAACGAGATATCGGTATTCATAAATTATATGGGTATAGCTCGAAAAAATAAAACATTTTTGATACATTCATTATGGAGTCGAGCTCGAATAGTTATACTTGTTGGATTTTTAATAGTTTTTTAGTCATAACTAACCTCCAACCTTTCAATTCAATCTCAAGCTCATGAGCTTGAAGCTAAGGATGGAATTGAGCTCAATTTTTTTTATTACGTAAACCGGTACGTTTGAGCAATTCAATCTAAATAGGTATAATATTACAATTAGTCTTCCAATGTTGAACTGAATGATAATTTTTTTATATAATTAACTGAACGATAATTTTAGTCTTTATTTTTTAAAATATTTTAATTTAAAGTTTCAATATATGTCAAAGTGATCATTTTAGATAAAAATTGTTTGTTGATCAACAATAAACTTTTATTGCTAACTAGACAAAGCCACGTGGAATAAAAATTTTAGGTGACATTGCCACGTGTGATTAACTGATGACGTGACATAATGTCACATCAGTTAAAATTTTTAATTAAATTAATTATTTTATAAATTTAAAGACAACCAATCATATGACAACATGTAAAATGACATGATTAATTTATAATTCGCTTCGTGAATAAGTTTAATACAAATTTTTACCTTACAAATCTTTGGACCTTTTAATCTATTATGACATTTCTTTAACTAGGTGTTGATTACAATGTTTTACTCAACTTTTCATGCTTCTATCTTTCAGTGAGTTTCTTATCTTGATGGAGCAATTTATAAATAATTAGATCACCACAAAAATTTTCAAAAGAATCCTTTATATACTTTAATTATTTTCTAACATTAACAACTAAATTAATGAGAGCTGCTTGTATAAAAATCATTTGTCCTTTTAATTTTTCGATGTTTCATTTCTATGCCCCAATACTAAAAAAATTAATTTTAAGTCATAAGTTATAACTCTAAATTTTAATTCATAAACCCTACACTCTAAAAATATACTACACTTAAAATTTCTTAAACCCTAATCTTAAACTTTAAACTAATTTTTAGTATGAATTACAAAAAGCGGCACAAAATATTGAGGATTTCTATTGTTAAGACTAGATCTGGATTTTTCTGTCTTTAAACTATCCAATAAAATCCCTAATCAATAAGGTCCACCTATTTAGTGGTCCTTGTACAGAGAAATTAAATTCAATCCAAGCAAAACAAGACAGAAGTCTCCAAACTACACTTGTCTCCCCAACAACTGCTTTTTCCAAGCATCGATCATATCCTGATGACTACAGTGCAGTGGTTTTAGATTTATTGATAGAAATTAAATATTATTTGTAGCTATTAGTGAAGGATCTTAGGTAAAATAAAAAATCTGCTGAACCCACAGATTTGTGGATATAAATTGCAATTGTAACTGTATTTTTAGTCCAGGAATTTTATCATGGTCGTGGACATAACGATATTATTACAAATCGTTATTTTCTACAATAATAATTGCAGACGACATCATTACTGCTATATAGCAATTTTTATTACGGCAGCGGATCGTTATTTGAGTCCTTGATAAGTATATATATAAAGAGAAGACATAAAGTCAAAAAAATGCCTCTAACGTTTGATTGAAATGTTATTTTGACCCTTATTTTTTAAAGCAATTTAACCCTTAACGTTTTATTTTAGGTCAAAATGACACCTCTGCAGATGAAAACTGTTAGCCAACAAATGGTAAATGGCTTGAAATGAGGTGACAAACATATATGGTAGTGTACGCGACGATAGCAGTGTCACATAGACAAATATGCGGATTTTACAGAATGACACATCAGTCAAAAAATAATTTTAAAATTTTGTATAAAATATAAAATATTTTTTCTTCTGACGTGTCATTCTGCCAAGTCACTTCAAGTAGTTTATCCTTAATTGACTAACAATTTTTAATTACGGAGAAGTTATTTTGATTCAATATAAAATGTTGAGGACTAAATTATTTTAAAAAAATAAAAGTTAAAATAATTATTTAATCAAACATTAAGAACATTTTTTAACATTGCGCCTAAAGAAAATAATGTAGAAAGCAAAAGGCAGGTTTGATGACTTGTTATAGGGTATTGGTATCCAAAATAAATTAGTGTTATCTCCAATGGGAATTGGGACCATGGCAGAGAACTTGATGCTAAAGACAAGCAAATACTGCACCAGCCGAGATGGAAAGATGCATGTGCTCAGCCAACATGCGATCCCATGCTACTCTAACCTCCAGATTTCGGAGTGGAGCCCGCAATCCATGAGGGGTTTCTAATTTTAACCCATTTTTATTACTATCGGGAATAAAACAATTATTATTACAGTGAATCGTATTATTCTAGTAGTTAAACGACATTGATATCTCTTTATTAAATATTCACATCTCGCTTTTTTAAATATATTCGTGTGATTATAAGATAATATTTATTAAATTTTTTAGCTTTTAAATAAGGTATATATATCATACACACATAATATTCAAACTCGAATCACCCGGATAAATTATATCATCTTTTATCATTGTGGAACACACTATGAGTTCACGTCTTGACTTCTTCGTTTATAAAAAAACAGAATTTTTTTTTAATAATATGAGATTGTTGTTTTCTGGACCTAATGGATAGATCTCCACCCTGAAAAGATTATTTTGCACGGATTCTGCATGTTCTCAACCCATTTTCACATGGTTTCTGAGATGTCCCATTCCACATTGAAAATGACACAGTTACCATAACACCCTTGATTATTTTATGACTAAAGTTTTAACTGCAAGGTCAAACTAGGAAGCTGAATAACTTTAAATAAGGTTAGGAATCTTGCTCAATAATCTTCCAGGATGGTGGCAAGTGGCGTGACGAGGCAGTTTCTTCCTTCCTTCCTTAGCAACAGGAACGGAGCAAGGATTAAACATTTACGGGAGTTAGAATATTAAATTAAAAAATGTAAGAGTTTATTAAGTATTTAAAGTTTAAAATTTATGAGTCAAAATTCAAATTGTCTATTATTTAAACTTATAAAGACTTAAATTGATATTAGACCAAAAAAATAATAATGTGGGCTTATTCTTCTGTAGTTCAATCCCTACTTGATTATTTATTTAATAAACTCTTATTTTTTTAATTTAAATATTTATTTTTACATAGACCATATTATAAATAGACACAAATTTATTGAATATTTTAATTTTATAACAGGGCTGGCCCTGTGGTCCCAAGGAGCTCCATCCCTGTAATCCCAACTATTATTTCAGAGCATACCTAATCAGCATTGCTCAATTATACTCTGAACATGACATAGTAGTTACAACTCACAAGGAATAAAAATAAAAGAATCATTAAAAGAGAGAAATTAAGTTCAAATTTTAGAGATAATTTTATTGGAAGAAAAGTCCCGAATTATGAACATAAAAAATAATCAAGATAATTTAATGAGGTGTAATTATCAATTTCATATCTTTATTATACATCATTTGAGAAGTTAATTTCTCAAATGATATTTTACATAATCTAAAAAATTAATTTAGTTGTCGTTACACACATGAATTTTAACGGCAAATTTTTATCAATCCCATACATATAAATTGTTGAATTAATTCATCACAAAAAATATACTTGTTGAATTATGTTTTTTTTCTTAATTTTTGTGCTTATAAATCATTGATCTGCTGATTTTTAGGTTCGCTATTTAACAACAAAAATTGACAGTGTTATTCAATTAATTTGACCTTTTAAATTTTATAAAGTAGGATGACCAAATTCTAGTAGATTAAGATAAATAGATTAACTTGTATAATTAAGGAAGGCCATTACTTGGTGAAAGCTACTTAGTTTATAGCCAAGGAGATCTATATATCACCTGTTGCTATCTTCTTTCTCTGATCTTGTCTGATGCAACGGTAGAAAGTTGAATAGAGAGGTTCTGACGGTAATGGGGAAGACAGGGAAATGGCTTAAGGGCTTCTTGACGGGCAAGAAAGATAAGGAGAAAGAGAAAGGGAAATACACAAGTAATCTCAATTCTTCTGTTGCTCCCGAGAATCCGAGTACTCCGATATCGATCCCACCAACTTGTTCTAAAGAGAGAAGGAGATGGAGTTTTCGCAGATCTTCAGCTACATCAACACCAACAAAAGACATGAATTCTACGGAACCAGTTCCCACTACTCCACCACCTTCAGTGGAGGTCGCCACTGAGGATGAACAGAAAAAGCATGCCATGGCTGTCGCAATGGCCACAGCAGCAGCTGCACAGGCTGCTGCAACCGTGATCCGGTTAACCGCTGCTTCTGGTGCGATTGAAAAAGCCAGCGCAGCTGAAGAAGCTGCTGCCGTCAAAATTCAATCGGTCTTTCGATCATATTTGGTATGAAACTTGTTTAACACTCCAAAGTATAATTTGGTACCTAACAATTTAATGCGGTATGAACCTGGAATTTGGTTCCATTGGTGTTGTAACAGGCTAGAAAAGCGTTGAATGCATTAAAAGGACTTGTAAAGTTACAGGCACTAGTAAGAGGTCACCTGGTGAGAAAACAGGCGACTGCTACTCTGCGGTGCATGCAAGCATTGATTACAGCACAAACCAGAGTTCGAGCTCAGAGGATTAGGATGGTTGAAGAATACAAGCCCGCAAGCCAGCGACAATCACCGCACAGAAGGTCAACACAAGATCTCCGGATCAGGCATGCATATCATGTAAGTTTCAGTTCCAAGCATTGCAAAAAATTCGATTCAGATCGTTCCGATTCTTGGACATTTAATTTGGTATGCGCCGACTTTTGCTGGTGTAGATGGAAAGAGAAATGGAAGATGACATTAAGATAGTAGAGATGGACCTTGGTGATTCAAATTCAAAGGGAAGTTTGAATAGCAGAAATAGCTATTCACACGCACCACAGGAAGAACGAGTGGTGGAACATAGATTCTCTAGCCATTATCCGTCCAGTCGTGAATGCTCGAAGCAAGAAAATTATGAGTTGTCTCCTGCACCATCAGCTTTGACAGACTTGACTCCTAGAGCATGCAGCGGTCATTTGGAGGACTATTCTTTCACCACAGCACAAAGCAGCCCCCAATACTATTCAGATGTCTCTAAACCACCTCTGGCTTTCCCAAGGCCCGAATATGCAGAATCCATGTCCTATGACTACCCCTTATTCCCCAATTACATGGCTAACACAGAATCTTCAAGAGCCAAAGCCAGATCACAAAGTGCACCCAAATTAAGGCCAGAGTCTTTTGAAAGGCAACCAAGCAGGCGAAGGGCATCGGTTGAAGGCCGGAATCATGTCCCGAGGGCTGTAAGGATGCAGCGGTCATCTTCACACGTTGGAGCCACAGCTCAAAGTTACCATTACCCTTGGTCTATCAAACTCCATAGATCAGCAGTCTCTCTTAAAGACAGTGAGTGTGGATCCACCAGTACGGTACTTACAAACATCAATTACTGCAGATCCCTTGTTGCATATAATGTAAGTATCGAATGAACTCCATCAGAAGATTTGGTTCATATTATTGATAATTTGGTTGATTTCTGTGTTGGTGCAGCCTGATGGAGATAGGCACTAATAACACATGTGTGCTTACCACTGGGATCGAAATACGCTGATAGATACCAAATAATGATCGAAGAAAACAAAGAAACGGACCTTTGTGGAGACGTTTTCTTCTTTGCCTTTAGATATATTTCCAACATGAGTTATTTGAATGTATTCCTTTTGCAAACCATGAGGGAACTGACCTGCAAAAAAATTGCAGGGCCTCTGTTTTACTGATTTATGTGGATAGAAATTTATGGTGTGGATAATTTGCTCATTATAATTGTTTAATTTGATTAACGTCTTTTGACACAAAAGTGCTAGAATTCTATTCTATCTTTTTGACAGTTAACTCAAGAGAGGCCGGGGGTTTTATGTTCCAAAAAAGATTTAGGGGAAACTACATTGGAGGTCACTCAACTATTAATACAGTTAAATTTGTGTCTCTCAATTATTAAAAGTTACAATTGAGTCACCCAATTTAAGTTTTAGTTAATACCGGCTCACTTCTCGTTAAAATACAAATGAACATCTGATAAAGTTTGATATAATGATAATTTTAGTCCTCAAAACTTATTCATTCTACCAATTTAATTTTAATTCAAAATAATTCAATAAATTTAACCATCCATACTTAAAAATATAAATTTAACCATCCATACTTAAAAATATAAATTTAGTCAGTTTCTACTTAAAAATATAACACAAGTTATACCAAATTTGATATTCTCAATTAATCATAAACATGTACATTCTCTACTATTATTATTATTATTATTATTATTATTATTATTATTATTATTATTATTATTATTATTATTATTTCTAGCTTTATGTTTTGAGTAATATTTTTGTTCTCCTATCAATCGTCACTAGTAGATCATTTTATAAAATATAAAATATAATTGGAAACAAATTTAAAAATAATTATGCATATAGATCTTAAAAGTATGTAATATATGTCCGATGATTTTAACTATTTTAAAATAATAAAAATTTATTCAGAAAATCAAAAATATGAAATTACTAAAAAATTATATAATAATAAGAAAACCTAATTATTTTTTTGTAGAAAATTGCATGACAACCGTAACTAAAATTTAAAAGATTTTTATAAATAATTTTAAATAAGTTTTAATGGATTTTAATTTTAACGTGAGTATTAATTATAAGTCTAACATTAAAAAATATATATATCATTAGATTTATAAATTTGTTTATTAGTTTAATTAATGAATTTTTATGCTAACAATGATATGCATATGATTTGGGAGAAGGAAATGACTAAATTGATATAATTTTTAAAATTTGAACAATTAAATTTTTGAATTATTTTAAGTTAGGTCTAAATTGGTAGAATATATAAGTTTTTATCTTAGTAAATTTACACTTTTGCTTACCAATTTCAAAAAACTAATGTTGTGGTCACTTACATTTTCGTTTTTTAAACTTTTGGTCACTCATGTGTTAATTGTCGTTAGATAACTGACGATGTGCTGACTTGGCACATTAAAAAGAAAAATATATTGCCTAGATAGTCACTAAACTATTACTTTCCTCTTATTTTGACCAACAAATTAAATACAGTTTGTATAATTATACATTTAATCTTTAAATTTACGCATACAATTAATTTAGCCCTAAATTTAACATAAAAGAGCCTAAAGCATTAGCAGATGCGGCCAGGAACTATCGTGAAGTTGTACAAACATTTTGATCAATCCGATACATTTCCTTTGACATTTCCAGACTGGTCATAATAAAGTAACGGAAGAGGAATGGGGTATTAATTATTGAGCTCTGAATTATCTCTTCAAAATCTTTCAAAACATGAGAACCACTATTGCGTATGAAGTTGGGGTCGAAATGATTGAAATATAATGATCAAGTGCGTGATTTATTAGCAGCGAAAGGCTTCGGGAAGAAATATCATTTTATTAAACAAGTTACTTTGTTTCAATAATTGCTATTGATTAACCTGTTTCACTAATATTGCTTTACACTGTCTAGAAATTTGTTGGATTTGGATGTATTGTTTTTCTTTCGATGTGAAAGTAAAATATTTTTTTTCTTGTGGTATGGTTATGTTTGTTTTCCTCAATCTGCACACAATGGGGTTACAAATATCTCTCAGACTCGTCCCCCTCATCAGGTGTGTGAGTATTTATAGCCCCTTAGTACTGTTAGTGATGCGATAGTTCTAGACCTTGTGACAAGCTATGAATGGCTGGACAAAGATAGATTCAACTTGCAAGTACCAGCTTTCATAGTCTGGTCACATGGGCAATGTTGTAGCGTCTGACAATATACGTTCCCAATGCAATCTGATGACTCTGGTAATGTTGATCTCTAAAAGAGTTGTTGTTGTGGGCTATCTCCAGAGTTTACCAAATATAGAGGTGCTTATGGATATTTATGAAGTCGTGCAAAGTCGAAAAAATCATGTGTAACACTTGTCCTCCCGTAGTCAGATGAGTACCATAAAGTAATATGAGCTGAAATATTTTAGAAAGTTATCCTCTAGAGGGTTAATCACAATTATATTTTCCACTACATTTCTTAGGACTTTGTATGCTTTGGAGGATGTTTCCAAGGATTTCATTGGCTTTGTTCTGAACAGTTTGTATTTTGGTGCTATTTAGTAGCAATATGTCATCTATGTGCTCTGATGAAAATGAGTGGAGTACTTTTTGTGCATGGTTGGAAACTGGCGGGACATTGGAGGTGCTATTGAAGTATAAGTGAGTGTTGACATTTTCCCTCTGTTTTAGTTAGTGATGCACTAGGCATTGGATACGTAGAGGAATTGTATATTGATGTAGTTTAAAAGTCGTAAGAGGTTGAAACAAATGTATTGTAGAGTTGATGCTATCAGAGTATCGAGGGTACAGTCGACTCTGTCTAAATCAATAATGTTTTTGATGATTTAGCAGAGGCGTTGTTTAGCAATGTCATCTGTGTAGTCATCTTCTATTTTTTTAACTCGTTGGTACATTAATAGAAGATTTGGAGAAATTTTGAACAATATTACCCATGCCCTTGTAGAGCCGGTGCTATTAGAGCACATATTGTACAAGTATTTCCAATTTGTTTTAGGTAAACAATGCTTATGGCATTGGATTATTGGTGGCTTTTCAAATAATGTCATTTGTATTTTCGTACACCTATCTCCGACTTCTTTGATCAACAATACATTCATTATTGGTTCAACGAAGGTATTTAATATTCTGAAAATGACAATATTTATATGCACCCTTGTAAAGCATGTGTTGCTGGAGCATAAAACAAACATAGGCCTTTCTGATCTTTTATGACTAACAATGTATTTGGCATTTGAATAGTGAAAGCATGCATAGAAATATCATTTGCGACTCTACACAAGTATCTCCGTTTTGTATTAATCAACGATGCACTCAGCATCGAATTAGAAAAGGCGACATCTGCCTGAGTAGTCATTCACATTTTTACAGATCAGGTGTCTTTAAAGACACAAAAGTGTGGGTATCTCAACACCCTTGGAGAAAAGCATAATAACACATGTATTGAATGGTGGATGTTGTTATTTCTCTACGTCAATCGCAATATCATCTGCAATTTTGTACATGCATCATCATTTATTTGATCAATGAGGCATTCATCGTTGAATGAGTGGAGGCAACGTATGCTGGAGTAGGCATCCTCACTTTTGCAGATTAGGTGTCTTTTGAGACACATAAGTGTGGGAATCTATAGCGTTGAATAAACTGAGACAATATCTACCACATCAGGCATCCACACTTTTGCAGATTAGGTGTTGCTCAAGACACATAATTGTGATAATCTATAACGTTGAATAAGTCGAGGCAACATATGTAGAGTATGCATCCACACTTTTGCAAATCAGGTGTCGCTCAAGACATTGAATTGTGGGAATCTATAGAATTGAAAAAGTTGAGGCAACATCTACCTGAGCAGACATCCACACTTATTTCAAATCATTTGCCTTTTGAGACACAGAAGTGCGAGAATCTACAACGTTAAATAAGCTGAGGCAACATCTGTCGGAGCAGCCATCCACATTTTTGTAGATCAAGTGTCTTTTGAGACACAAAAGGGTGAGAATCTATAGCGTTGAATAAGCTGAGGCAACATCTGCTGGAGTAGGAATCAACACTTATGTAGACCAGGGGTCGCTTAGGACACAAAAGTGCAGACATCTAAAGGAATTGAATGGGAAAAGGCATTCAGTTCATCTATACTTTGAAAAAAAACTGATGTCGCTTAGGAATGGACGGTGCGTAAGCATCCTCACTTTTACAGATCAAGTGTTATTTAAAACAAAGAAGTACGATCATCTCAACGCCCTTGGAGAAAAACAGAATGTCAATGACATTGAATGGGAAGAGGCATCAAATAATATTTGTTGATGAATGGATGAAGTTGGAAAATAGAAATACTAAAGCATAAAAGAGCATTCAGAGAGGCAAAAATGTAACACCCCTACCCAGTTTAAGAGTAAACTAACTAGGGAGTGTTGGGAACACACAAGAAAACTGTAACGCCCCGGTTTTGGGCTCAGAAGTTTTGGGCGTTGACCGGTTCGGTCAAAGTGCTGATCGAATATATAAGAGTGAATTTAGGAAAGCCTAGTTCGGGTTCCATTAAAAATATGGAAAAATGTTCTAAAATCATCTTTTAATATATAAAGGTGAACTGTGAAATCAATTTTGGAAAATGAGGTTCGAAAGGTTGACATTTTGCTAGTGACCAAAATGTAATTTTTGAAAGTTGCGGGACAGTTTTATAAAGGATTGAAACTTTGAATCTTTAAGGAGCTATTATTCCAAAAGAGTTTCTCCAGATTTTTCTAAGATATTTTAAGGCTTTATTCTGAGTTTAAAGATTATGAAATGTGGAGGGAAATCATTTTTACCATTTCTTAACTAACTTTTCTATTTCTTTCAATTTTTCCTTTTCTCTCATTTTCTCTCCACCCAAACATAATTCTCCAGATTTTCTTCTCTGATTTTGGCATCTAAATCATTCATTTCAACTCTTTTGTGATTCCTAATCATCTCATCAACAAAACCTCTCAATTTGCAAGTTGTTTCATTAAGCATTTTGGCTCTAAAAAGGAGAAATTCAAGTTTGGAGGTGAGAACGTCCTTCTCCTCTAAACTATCAGTTCTTTACTGAAATTCCAAAGTTCTCAATCCTTGATTTGTGTTTTGTTAATGGCTTTTCAATTGAAATCTTGATTTTGGCTTAAAATGGAAGATTTGGTGATTTTGGTGAAATTTTCGTGTGATCTGTTTGGGCAGTGTTTTGAAGTGTCAAAATGATGTTAAATGAATGCTAAATTGATTAGAAGTTGAGGTTTAATCAATGCAATCCCGGATAGGTTGAATTTCCTAAGTTTGGCTTGAGTTTTTGGTAGTTTTTGGAGTGTTTTTGGTGATCTGTTATACCTGGAGGTATAAGGACGTGTTTGTGATCATTTTGGATGTTAATTGATGTTTTAAAATGGTTAGAAGTGATGGATCTTGGCTGGGTTAAGTTTTGGAAGTGTTTGGAGGTGATTTCGGTTGTGTTTGGTAGCCAAATTGTTGGATTTGTGTTGAACAGCGAGTTGAGTCTTGTTGCTGGTGTTTTTAATGCATAATGATGCATTAATCCTCTGTTGTTGTGTGCTTGAAATAGGGGAGGTTGATCCGTGAGCTTTGAAGGTGTTGCGGAAGGTGTTCGGATGCTTGGAAGGCTTGTTGGCTAGCCTTGTTTTGTGTATCGGTGAGTGAAGTTGGGTTTTCAGCTTTTAAACCAAGGTTTGAAGGTTTTGGGAGCTTAGTTTAAGTCTAAACAACTTTGCTAAGCTCAAGAGTAAGTGATTGGATTTTCGCTCTTGAATTGTGTTGTGTTTGGTTTTAAAAGCTACTGTGGTTGATGATTGAGATGCATATGTTTTGCATGGTTTAAATCTGTTTTGAAAGCATATTTTAAGCATGGTTTAATGCTGGTTTTGAAAGCCATTTGATAAGGATGCTCAAGGTGAGAGATCCTTGGTTTTGTATATGGTAATTGTGGTTTTGATGCATAATGTTGCATGTTGATCAATGACTTTGTGTGATGCTTAAAAACAGTGAGTTGATGATGGTAGATGATACTTGTTGCATATTGGTTATGCATGTGAATCATTGGGCTAATGAGGTAATGGTTTTGCATATTGGTTATGCATGTGAATCATTGGACTATTGTAGTGATGGTTTTTGCATTGTGACTATGCATATGAATCAGTGGAATAACATGGTAAGATGGTTATATTGGCAAGTGATGAAAGTGGTTCTTGGTTCGTTGATCGGATATAGTTAGCCGGGTATAGGATTGGGTGCACCGTGAATTAAGTCGCCTTGGAGGTGGAGTGGTCAAGAGTGGACCGGTAAACTCCCTTCAAGTATCCTAACGAGATGGTTAAGGTCATAATGGAGGTGTTTCCCATTCGAGGACCTTGGTTGAGCAAAGGTTATATGGTGTTTAAAAGTCCATATAGGAGAACCTTGTGCTTGTTGAGATCACAATGGTAGTGTTAAGTCCATGTGTGGATCTTGTGTGGGGTGTCCCGGATCTCGTTAGTGATGTTATACAACTACCAATCGGTTATGCAAAGGTTGTATGGTGTTTCAAAGTCCATGCAAGGGAACCTTGTACATGTTGAGGTTGTATGGTGTTTAAAAGTCCATGCATGGGAACCTCGGGAAAAGCTAAGGTTGTATGGTGTTTAAAAGTCCATACATGGGAACCTTAGGCTTGTAAGGTCAAATGGTGTTTAAAAGTCCATTTGGGAGGCCTTGGATTGGTAGGGTGTATGGAGCGTAGGGACAACGCTCGGAATCCGCGTATCCGATCGGGTTGTTGAGTTGAAAAGTGGATGTGGTTGATCACTTGGAGGCCAATGTAATGTTCTTGATCATAGTGAAGCATGAAATGCTTGAAATGATACATGATTGCATGTGAAGCATGAGATGCTTGAAAAGATGCATGGTTGCATGAAAAGTGTATGATGCTTGTGAATGCATGTTTACTTGTTATGTTGAACAAGTGTTGATTATCATTTGATAAATGATGCATGTGTGCATGAAATCTCCTTAATGCATTGGAGTCTTGTTAAGACTTGTTTTAAAAGGCATGTGATAATAATGATGTTGTGGCTCATGAGTTGCCTATGGTTAATGCATGTGTTGGATTGCTTGGATAATGGTTTAAAAGGGGTTTCTTGCTTGAAGTGATGTACAAGGTTATGAATGAGTAATTTGAAATGGAAGTGTTTTCCAAGGTTTTTAATTTAGCTTTGCATATGGTGTTTATGCATGAAATGGTTAAATGGATGTTCTTGCAAGTTGTACATTGAGATGGTTTTCTTAGCTTGCTAAGCTAAGGGTTGGTTTTCATGCATGTGCAATGCATGGTTTAAGCATGTTGTTGAAAAGGGTTTTCAAACATGGTTTTGGTTTGTCAAATCGGGTTGTTTTAAAAGTGTTTCGTAACCCGCTGCATTGGTGGTGTTTTGGTTTTGAGCATTCCTCACTAAGCATTATGTGCTTACGCTCCTTTTTGTCCATCAATGCAGATTCTTGAAGTTTGGGACAGCAAGGAGCAAGGGATTCAAGGTGGACTCCAATTGAGATGTATGTCTCGGTGAATAGCTATAGTTAATAAAGGCAATGGGGGTAGAATCTCTCGGATTGATGTTTTTGTATTCGTATATGTTCGGACAAGTATATTTTAATGTTGTTGATGTTGCTGAATCATGAATTGGCTTAAATGAGATTGGTTTGGAAAGTTTGTGCTTAAATGGTTGCTTGTGTAGGAAGCATGCCTATAGAATTGGGGCTTTTTGCATATGAAGTTAATTTGTTGATTTGATGATGCTTACAAGTCATATTTATGTTGAATTGCATGTTGGTAAAGTTTGGTGGCAATTGGAGCATGTTTGAGTGATTAATTGCGTGTTTTGGAATGCCTTTTTGCTGCAATCTGTGCATGCGTTTCGGAACAGTGTGCACCGTTTCGGAACGGGTGCCTTGCATGAACCCAGGCGTCCGAAACGGTATGCACTGTTTCGAAACGGTTTGGTCTCTGCCAGACCCCCGTTGCGGAACGCGTTGCGGAACGTCCCGAGTTTCGAAACGGGCTCTGCCCGTTTCGGAACGGGTGACCGTTGGGGGCTGACATGGGCGGTTAAATGTTTCAAAATGTTTGCAGTTTGGTCCTGAAACTTGTTTGAGCAATTGTTTGAGTTTGGGATGTCCATTTGAGCTGAAATTTGGCAGAGAAGCATGAAACCTGATTAATTTTAAGTTGGTAACTTAAAATTTGGTTAAGTCCTTAAAGTTTTCAGAAATTACAATTTGGTCCCTAAAGTTGTAATTTGTTCAGTTGGGTCCTTGTTTGATCTCTAATGTTTGTGATCTTTGAGTATGTTGTTTGCATGATCACATCTAAGGTTAATGTGCATCTAGACAAGATTAAAAAGAAAAAAAAAGGGTCGTTAATCAAGGTTGACTTTCGGGTTGACTTTGGTTTTCCCCGTGTGACTTTCTTAATTCGGGTCAACCGTCTAGGCCGGGTTAAGGGGGTTACATTTGGTGGTATCAGAGCTGAGTTGCGAATGCTTGGGGAAAACGGTAAGTTGTTGTAATGTGTGCTTGTTGTTTACCTTGATGTATGGTTGAAGGTTGGTTGAAACACGTGTTTCTGAGCAAATTGATGATGTTTCTGAGCATGTTGCTGATGTTTCAAGCATGCTTTATGGTTATGAATCTTGGTTGAGTTTATGTGGAAATGTGCTGATGCTGTGAGCTGATGTTATGCATGATGGAAGTGTAATGAGTATGTTATGTTGATAATAATGCTGATGCAAATGGATGCTGTTTGATGTAAGCATGATCAAAGTATGTTGTTTGATATGCTTGATGTTGTGATATCCATGTTGTGTTGACTGTTATGTCATGTAAAGGGGAGGATTTGGGATACCCATTGCCTTATTAATATAGCTATTGTGTTATTTGGAGTTGGAGTTTGAATCCTTGCTTAATGCTGGTCTAACTGGTTTGTTTGTTTGTTGTTGTTAGTAGTATAGCAAAGTCGATGGATGAATGGCAGTTGGGTAAGATGGTTGCTGCCTTGGGGCAGGTTGTTAAGGCTTGGAATTCACCTTTCTGTAGAGGAGTTTTGTCTCAGTCTTCTGTGCCTGGAGTTGAGGTCGTAAGGCAAGGGAAAGAAGCTGGTTCTGTGGTGAAGAGTTCATCATCTGTTGTTCGGAGGTGTTGGGAACATCTCAGGCTGAGGTAAAGGTAAAGTCAGTAGATGAGCTGGCTGTGGGGTGTGTGGGTTTGCCGAAGCAGCTTTTGCTTGATTTGGGTGCTGTGGAATATCATGGTTCGACACCTGAGGCATTTGAGGCCTGGTTGGCCAGTGTGGTTCTGATCTTGGATCAGGAGGGCTGTGATTATGCATGTAGGCTGGGGAGTGTTGTTTCTTTGATGCTGGAGGGTGCGTGTGTCTGGTGGACATCTATGGCGGAGGCGTCACATATTCCTGATATTGATTGGGATTTCTTTGTATCTGCTTTTTGTGAAAGGTATCTTGGAAGGGAATTTCCAAGGATTGAACAAGGTGAAGATAGTGCTGTTGTGGAGCAAGTGTTGTTTGAGCAAGGAGTGGAAGCTCAGCCACCGGTATGTGACCGTTGTGAAAGGCGCCATGTTGGAGGATGTTGGAGCGCGGGTGCTTGTTGGAATTGTGGTTCCAAAATGCATGTTAAGCGTGATTGTCCTCTTGAGGTGAAGTCAGCTTTGGTGTTAGCCAAAGGGTCTCTGAAAGGTCGTGGGCACGGCCGAGGCAAGGTTCAGAGGTGGCAAAAAGAGCAGAAGGTTGTGAAGAGTTTGGGAAAAGAGAATTGCTGGAAATGTGGGTCTGCTGGACACATGAGGCGTGATTGTTTGAGGTTGTCTCGGAACAACCAAGGTTCCTTACCGCAAGAGGTTGGTGGTGACCCTGGTGTGCTAGCTGGTGCTGCAGTGGTGCGGCAGGAAGATGATGGTTCCGCGAGGAAGAGAGCTCGTCTGATGAAGCTTCAGGGAGGTGTTGTGTTTTCAGGTAACCTTGTTAAGTAATCTTTGCTCTAGTTACCTTAGTTTGGTTTCTGTTGGTTTTCCTTGCGTGGTAAGTTTAGTCTGGGTGCTAGCATGTTTGGGTAATAGTTGTAGTTTTGGAAGCATCTTTGGTGTGAAGAAGGTTTAGGGAGAATCTCGTGGTTAATGGTTGTTGGTATGATGGAGTTAGATAAGTTAGGAGTGAGTTGGGAGGTTGTTCTTAGACGGATTTCTGAGGATGTTATTGGAGGGTGTGAACTGGCATTCATGCACAGTTAAAATCATTGTTATATGCTATATTATATATGTGGGTCCATGCATACATGTGGCATGACATTAGAGGTTTTGCATACATGTACATCAGGCATTGATAGGGCATGTTGGTGATCATGCATACGATGTTCACACTCGCTAATAACTAATCGAATCTGTTAGTGTGGTGGTTGGTTTGGATGATGGTTTTTTAGAGGTTGTTTTGGTGCTGAGTGAGAGTTAGAAGTAATATTAAGCTAGATGCTAGCAATGGTGAGAGTAGTATGGCCTGTGGTGGAAGGATAGTGTTTGTTGCTTAAAGAGTTTAGTGGTTTGGTGGTGAAGGGTACCGGTTGAGGTTAGTATCGGTTAAGTGGTTTGTATAGCTAAAAGGAAGAGGTAGTTCCGTGGTGTTAGTGATGTTGTAGTTTTGTGGTTGTGTTTCCAAGTGCTGAGGTAGCTTAGTTGTTGTGAAAGGGTTGTGTTGGTTCTTAGTAACCTTTGAGGAGTTGAAGAGCTGTTATGTGTGTTTTGGTTAAGCGATGTTCTGGTAAGACAAGTGTTATGGTTGAAGTTTGAGGTGGAAGGATTATGAAAGATCGAAGGTTTTTGTTGGTTGTTTGGGTTCTTGTGAGAAGTGGTTGGCTGGTTGTGGTTAAGAAAGTTCCGTTTGAAGTTAGCTGGTGGTATGTAGAACGGCTGACGGAGTCAAGTTGGGGTTGTGATGTAATTCTTGGAATCTGGGTGAGTAGTCCTGGTGAGTTGTTATGGTGATGTTAGCGGCAGATGTAAAAGATTATCAGTTTTCGTTGAAGAGTTTTAGTAACCAGTTGACGTTTAAGGATTTTTGCTTGTTGGGAAATTCCTTGGAAAGGGTTTGGGAGTTTGCAAGAGTTTTAGAAGCAGAAAGATTTGCATAGTGGCTGTTTTTGATTGGTTGTAGTCACTGTGTAAACAAGTCTTGGGAGTTGTGTGTTACAATGATGTGTGCTGTAAGAGCTGAAGTTCTCCAGGTTGAGGTTGGGGCTGTGTACAGTCCGGTTATGTGAAAGATTAAGTTGTGGCTATCTTTGTGTGTTCTGGATTTAATGAACAGCATGTGGTGGTGTTGGGTTCGGTGGAGCTTTGTGTGGAATGTGTTCAGTGGTAGTTGAGGCTGTTGTGTTGCCTTGTGTGTTGGTTTGAGAAGGTTGTTGTTCTCTTTTCGCCGGTTGAAATTTCGAGGACGAAATTTCCTAAGGGGGGGAGAGTTGTAACGCCCCGGTTTTGGGCTCAGAAGTTTTGGGCGTTGACCGGTTCGGTCAAAGTGCTGATCGAATATATAAGAGTGAATTTAGGAAAGCCTAGTTCGGGTTGCATTAAAAATATGGAAAAATGTTCTAAAATCATCTTTTAATATATAAAGGTGAACTGTGAAATCAATTTTGGAAAATGAGGTTCGGAAGGTTGACATTTTGGCTAGTGACCAAAATGTAATTTTTGAAAGTTGCGGGACAGTTTTATAAAGGATTGAAACTTTGAATCTTTAAGGAGCTATTATTCCAAAAGAGTTTCTCCAGATTTTTCTAAGATATTTTAAGGCTTTATTCTGATTTTAAAGATTATGAAATGTGGAGGGAAATCATTTTTACTATTTCTTAGCTAACTTTTCTATTTCTCTCAATTTTTCCTTTTCTCTCATTTTCTCTCCACCCAAACATAATTCTCCAGATTTTCTTCTCTGATTTTGGCATCTAAATCATTCATTTCAACTCTCTTGTGATTCCTAATCATCTCATCAACAAAACCTCTCAATTTGCAAGTTGTTTCATTAAGCATTTTGGCTCTAAAAAGGAGAAATTCAAGTTTGGAGGTGAGAACGTCCTTCTCCTCTAAACTATCAGTTCTTTACTGAAATTCCAAAGTTCTCAATCCTTGATTTGTGTTTTGTTAATGGCTTTTCAATTGAAATCTTGATTTTGGCTTAAAATGGAAGATTTGGTGATTTTGGTGAAATTTTCGTGTGATCTGTTTGGGCAGTGTTTTGAAGTGTCAAAATGATGTTAAATGAATGCTAAATTGATTAGAAGTTGAGGTTTAATCAATGCAATCCCGGATAGGTTGAATTTCCTAAGTTTGGCTTGAGTTTTTGGTAGTTTTCGGAGTGTTTTTGGTGATCTGTTATACCTGGAGGTATAAGGACGTGTTTGTGATCATTTTGGATGTTTATTGATGTTTTAAAATGGTTAGAAGTGATGGATCTTGGCTGGGTTAAGTTTTGGAAGTGTTTGGAGGTGATTTCGGTTGTGTTTGGTAGCCAAATTGTTGGATTTGTGTTGAACAGCGAGTTGAGTCTTGTTGCTGGTGTTTTTAATGCATAATGATGCATTAATCCTCTGTTGTTGTGTGCTTGAAATAGGGGAGGTTGATCCGTGAGCTTTGAAGGTGTTGCGGAAGGTGTTCGGATGCTTGGAAGGCTTGTTGGCTAGCCTTGTTTTGTGTATCGGTGAGTGAAGTTGGGTTTTCAGCTTTTAAACCAAGGTTTGAAGGTTTTGGGAGCTTAGTTTAAGTCTAAACAACTTTGCTAAGCTCAAGAGTAAGTGATTGGATTTTCGCTCTTGAATTGTGTTGTGTTTGGTTTTAAAAGCTACTGTGGTTGATGATTGAGATGCATATGTTTTGCATGGTTTAAATCTGTTTTGAAAGCATATTTTAAGCATGGTTTAATGCTGGTTTTGAAAGCCATTTGATAAGGATGCTCAAGGTGAGAGATCCTTGGTTTTGTATATGGTAATTGTGGTTTTGATGCATAATGTTGCATGTTTATCAATGACTTTGTGTGATGCTTAAAAACAGTGAGTTGATGATGGTAGATGATACTTGTTGCATATTGGTTATGCATGTGAATCATTGGGCTAATGAGGTAATGGTTTTGCATATTGGTTATGCATGTGAATCATTGGACTATTGTAGTGATGGTTTTTGCATTGTGACTATGCATATGAATCAGTGGAATAACATGGTAAGATGGTTATATTGGCAAGTGATGAAAGTGGTTCTTGGTTCGTTGATCGGATATAGTTAGCCGGCTATAGGATTGGGTGCACCGTGAATTAAGTCGCCTTGGAGGTGGAGTGGTCAAGAGTGGACCGGTAAACTCCCTTCAAGTATCCTAACGAGATGGTTAAGGTCATAATGGAGGTGTTTCCCATTCGAGGACCTTGGTTGAGCAAAGGTTATATGGTGTTTAAAAGTCCATATAGGAGAACCTTGTGCTTGTTGAGATCACAATGGCAGTGTTAAGTCCTTGTGTGGATCTTGTGTGGGGTGTCCCGGATCTCGTTAGTGATGTTATACAACTACCAATCGGTTATGCAAAGGTTGTATGGTGTTTCAAAGTCCATGCAAGGGAACCTTGTGCATGTTGAGGTTGTATGGTGTTTAAAAGTCCATGCATGGGAACCTCGGGAAAAGCTAAGGTTGTATGGTGTTTAAAAGTCCATACATGGGAACCTTAGGCTTGTAAGGTCAAATGGTGTTTAAAAGTCCATTTGGGAGGCCTTGGATTGGTAGGGTGTATGGAGCGTAGGGACAACGCTCGGAATCCGCGTATCCGATCGGGTTGTTGAGTTGAAAAGTGGATGTGGTTGATCACTTGGAGGCCAATGTAATGTTCTTGATCATAGTGAAGCATGAAATGCTTGAAATGATACATGATTGCATGTGAAGCATGAGATGCTTGAAAAGATGCATGGTTGCATGAAAAGTGTATGATGCTTGTGAATGCATGTTTACTTGTTATGTTGAACAAGTGTTGATTATCATTTGATAAATGATGCATGTGTGCATGAAATCTCCTTAATGCATTGGAGTCTTGTTAAGACTTGTTTTAAAAGGCATGTGATAATAATGATGTTGTGGCTCATGAGTTGCCTATGGTTAATGCATGTGTTGGATTGCTTGGATAATGGTTTAAAAGGGGTTTCTTGCTTGAAGTGATGTACAAGGTTATGAATGAGTAATTTGAAATGGAAGTGTTTTCCAAGGTTTTTAATTTAGCTTTGCATATGGTGTTTATGCATGAAATGGTTAAATGGATGTTCCTGCAAGTTGTACATTGAGATGGTTTTCTTAGCTTGCTAAGCTAAGGGTTGGTTTTCATGTATGTGCAATGCATGGTTTAAGCATGTTGTTGAAAAGGATTTTCAAACATGGTTTTGGTTTGTCAAATCGGGTTGTTTTAAAAGTGTTTCGTAACCCGCTGCATTGATGGTGTTTTGGTTTTGAGCATTCCTCACTAAGCATTATGTGCTTACGCTCCTTTTTGTCCATCAATGCAGATTCTTGAAGTTTGGGACAGCAAGGAGCAAGGGATTCAAGGTGGACTCCAATTGAGATGTATGTCTCGGTGAATAGCTATAGTTAATAAAGGCAATGGGGGTAGAATCTCTCGGATTGATGTTTTTGTATTCGTATATGTTCAGACAAGTATATTTTAATGTTGTTGATGTTGCTGAATCATGAATTGGCTTAAATGAGATTGGTTTGGAAAGTTTGTGCTTAAATGGTTGCTTGTGTAGGAAGCATGCCTATAGAATTGGGGCTTTTTGCATATGAAGTTAATTTGTTGATTTGATGATGCTTACAAGTCATATTTATGTTGAATTGCATGTTGGTAAAGTTTGGTGGCAATTGGAGCATGTTTGAGTGATTAATTGCGTGTTTTGGAATGCCTTTTTGCTGCAATCTGTGCATGCGTTTCGGAACAGTGTGCACCGTTTCGGAACGGGTGCCTTGCATGAACCCAGGCGTCCGAAACGGTATGCACTGTTTCGAAACGGTTTGGTCTCTGCCAGACCCCCGTTGCGGAACGCGTTGCGGAACGTCCCGAGTTTCAAAATGGGCTCTGCCTGTTTCGGAACGGGTGACCGTTGGGGGCTGACATGGGCGGTTAAATGTTTCAAAATGTTTGCAGTTTGGTCCTGAAACTTGTTTGAGCAATTGTTTGAGTTTGGGATGTCCATTTGAGCTGAAATTTGGCAGAGAAGCATGAAACCTGATTAATTTTAAGTTGGTAACTTAAAATTTGGTTAAGTCCTTAAAGTTTTCAGAAATTACAATTTGGTCCCTAAAGTTGTAATTTGTTCAGTTGGGTCCCTGTGTGATCTCTGATGTTTGTGATCTTTGAGTATGCTGTTTGCATGATCACATCTAAGGTTAATGTGCATCTAGACAAGATTAAAAAGAAAAAAAAGGGTCGTTAATCAAGGTTGACTTTCGGGTTGACTTTGGTTTTCCCCGTGTGACTTTCTTAATTCGGGTCAACCGTCTAGGCCGGGTTAAGGGGGTTACAAAAACATGAACCATTTAAAATTTTTCGAACTCATCTCTATTAGATGAGTTCAATGACTAACAAGTAACATAGACATACCAATAACACACAAGTATGAACATGCTTCTTAATAATTTTAGGTTACCAATTTGATTAATCACTAACAAATTACATACAAGGATGTTTACTACTTTTTCAAGTGATCATACATGGCATTCGAGTACATACTTAGACGAATTCACATAAATTTCAATTCTATCTCATGTATGTGCAACCTTGAACCATTTTATGACATTGATCTAACATGTTTACAATGACATACTCAAGTCAAATTAGCTAAGCATGGCCATCTAGCATTTTACATTCAAGACATGAAAGCATATCATATTGGTTTAACTAAACATGCTATTAAGTGCATACATTTAAACCATATCTCAATTAAGCATATCCTCCAACAAGATTAACACATTTAGAATTCATGGCTAGTTGTCTTGACCTATACTACATTGATCTAGAAGCAACTACCATAACCATATGTTCAATTCGAATAGAGCATACAAGAGGCTAAGCATATAACAATTCACTTCCATACACATTCGAAGGTAACAAGTTCAAATATATCATTAATCTTTACCAACATTCATCATGCCATTACTATTTCATTCACATAGGACCATGATATCATAGGCTTCGAGTATTTGCAACCAAGTCTTCACAAACCATAAAGGTCAAAGCCATATATATATATAAACTTTCAAAACACAAAATGCATGATATAGTATCATCTATACACACGTCTAGGCTAGGAGCATTACAAAATAAGTATGGATTCATACTCTAGCTTTGCTTGTGTCTTGCTTCGAACTCAAGGAAGATAACTTTAAGATCACTTTAACTTGTAGGTTGGGAAGAATGAAAACAAGAGTGATAAATACATAATGTACTTAGTGAGGTAGCTCCTAGCTCTAACCATGCATACGAATACACAAGTAAGAAATCTAGCTTCACACAAGATTAATCATGTCTCAATTATTTATAGCATTCAAATAACAATGATTAATAAGGAACATGGATCTCATTTCATGATTAACACATCTCAATTCAATCAAGCATCAATTTACAAGCCAATTTCATAATCCTCAAGTCAAGTATATACATGATTCATATCAAGCTTGTGTTTCAAGTAACATTTGCAAGTATTACTTTTACATGTTAATCCAAGTAGGAACAATTTCCAATTCGAATATACATTTCAAGTGGAAAGCATGTTTCATTATATATTTCTTGTATATTAAGCTTTTAATTCAACCTTGGTGTATAGTTGTCTAGGTAACGAGTCACCAACAAATTGTCGCCAGAAACAAGGTATTGGTCATTTCCCACCTATTGTCACCGAAGACCATATCACACATCCCTCCTACTGTCACCACATAAGGGCATTGGCCCTAGACCGTAGTCCACCCAAACACAAGAGCTCTAGACTCAATGGCATGCCACTATACCTATGACCAACTAACAACCAAGGCTTGTTCAATTATGTATCATTTGTTGCAAGAATTTCATGTTCAAGTCAAGACAATAGCTTATTCAAGAATCACATTCAAGTAATGCTTATCAAGATCATGTTAAGCACTTAGGCTAATTGAGCCTTAGCTCACCAAGTCATGGATTTCACATGTCATTCGAATTAGCATTTAGCATACACTAGGCTTAAGCAACTAGCCATATCTCAATTCAAGTATTTATATCACATTTGCAAGCATCATTAACATCACATTGGTACTTATAGGTATTTGAAACATCCTAGATATACAAGCAAGCATTCGATTTTCATTCATGGTATAAGAGTACATTTCATTTATGGCACCCAGTTCATACTAGTGTAAAATTTCATGCTTTTAAGTTTATATCATTCTTCCCTTATCTTTATTATCATGCATACTAGTAAAACAATAAATCATAGACATGTGCATTTGGTTAGGACTAAAGTCCTAACCTGTAACACCCCAAAAATTTCCCAATTTTAAAACCCTAAATTTTGGGAATTTAGGTTAAAAACCCTAAATTAATTTTAGGAATTTGAATTTGGGAACCTAATTGTTGTTAAAGGATTAAATTGAGTTAATTTAGAATTTTAGGGGCCATTATATAAATTAAGTAAAGCTTGGGTGCTATTATGCAAACCCCTAAATACTGGGATCGCTTATAGTGCAATTTACCCATCAAATTGGTTATTTAAACCTCACCAGCCCTAAAACTTGCTTTCAATTCAATAGCCGCACGTCGTTATCTCCCTCTCTCTCTCGACAACTTCTTTTTTTAATGTTTCTTATTTCAATCGAACTTTGGTGAGTCTCTAGCATCGCACAACCTTAATTTTTGAAGGATGTGGATATAAGATGTGACGCAGTTTAAATATGTGTTTTGGACGACATTGATTTTGAAGAAGACGAACTACCACCGCTTTCGCCTGTTCGATCTAACCGTGCACATAACACAAGGACTACACGTGAGTATTCTTTTAGATTAGCACTAGTGTTAATTGGTGGCATAGTGTTAGATTTTGATGTAGAATTTTATATCACAAATTCTGATTCAACTAGATTCGAACGTGAGAGGCATTCGTCTCGACGTTAGAGCTATTGCTGCTTAAGGTGTGTTTTCTTCCAGTGCTATAATTAAATTATATGTTATTTTTCTATGTGTGGTAATGTTTTACCCTTTATGTGATTATTTATATGTATTATGATTTTTATGGTTGTCATCACATGCATATGTTTTCAGAATATGTTTTTACTACGATTTACGAACCGTGATTTATGGACTACGATTTATGAACTATGATTTATGAACTTATGGACTATGATTTATGAAGTATTTTCTCGGAAAATCGGATTTATGGAACTTTGTTTATTAAATTTGATTTCTAATCATCATATCATTGTATGGGCATGGGTTGGGATTTGTTTGGGGAAGTTCAGTGGTTTCACCCTTCGAGATGAATTCCACTTCGGATTGGCGGTTGTAGTGAGGAGTTCTGGGGAACTTTCCTCTTGGCGGTTGTAGTTGGTGCATTGCATTGCGTTTGTGATTTATGTGTTATGCTTTAAAGAATTTTAAGAAAATATTACTATGTTTTTACGACTATGATTTTCTTGCACTTTAGAGACACACTAAGCTCTTTAGCTTACTCCCCCATAGTTTTCCTTTTTCAGATATCTTGGACTCTAGGTGACTTGGTATTCAGAGGATTTATTTATTTTTTCGAATCTATTTTTATCTTCAGTATGAACATACTTTATTTTCGGGAATATTTTATTATTAAGATTATTTTAGGATTTTGATGTAATTTCATATTTGGAGCTTATTATCTTTACCATGAATTTTCAGACATTAAATTTGAAAGTTGTATTTAAATTAGAAGATTATTATTTTAACGTTTGGATTTTATAAATATCAAGACACTTTATATTATTATCAGAAATAATTTATTTTACGCTATTTTAATATATTATGATTTAAATTAATTTCTTGAGGGTAAAGTTTTCAATTGTGACTTCCTAAATTCGATTATTTCCTCCAGATTGGGTTTAGAGGGTTACATTTAGTGGTATCAGAACTAAGTTCAATGTTGAGTGTGTAAAAGTTCTATTATTTACACCCTTTTTAACCCATATTTCTGCTGCATTCAAGCATCATTGCATTGCATTTAGGTTAGTTTTCAATAAAACATCACAATTATATAAAAGGCACGGATTCTACTAAAAGACGGTGTATTTTGCAGGTAACTGCCATGGTTGACAATGAAGGCAGGCGCAGGACAGATAAGCAGGAAAGCTGAACTGGACTAGCAGCTGAAGAAGACGAACCTGTCATGGACCTGTCACGACAGCAATGTGACAGCAGATTTATGAAGAGGAAAAGTCAAGTGGACCTCGATAGATAGAGAAAAATCTACTCGTCTGTCGTGTGAAAGCCAAATATTTTTCCGAGCCCCGGATCAAAAGATATGTCAAGCCAAAGCTCAAAGAGAGGAAATTCCTAAAATCTAGGATGCGGCTGGAAAGTAGGAGACTTTAGAGATTTAGTCTTTATTAGAATCTTACTTTTAATTAAAGTTGTAATCCTTGTTACCTTAGATAACTTGAGCCCAAAGCTTATATAAGGGCATAGATTTAACCTAGAGGCATAACCGATATCCCATAACCGAAACCAAACCCCTGCCGTCCACCCGTCACCGACATGTTCTAATTTCCCCCTAGGGCCACGGGTTGTTTTGTAAAGTAGTTGCAAGGGTTGCTTTGTTTTAGGATTTTTTCAAGTTCAATAAAATAAACTTCAAGTTCTTTTATCTTGGTTTTAACATCTTGCAAGAGCATCGGGAGAGCATTGTGAGGTTATCTATTTACTTAGCATCGGGAGAGTTAAGTATACGAAAGAGATAAAAGCGCGTTCTCTAGTTTATAGTTGAACCATCTCGTGCTTAGGGATAAGGCGAGGTTAAGTGGCTAAGGAAGAATTCATACACATCGGTGTTCATCCTTCGATTTACGCCGGGAGGTATCATCAAAGACGTGTTCATCGACAGACTTGTGCCTAGGGATAGGGCAAGGCAGATCTGGGATTCTTGCCAAGCTTGAAGTACGGAGTTGGTGTGTCTGCTGCCGCGACTGCCAACGGACGGACGTCGCGACAGGTGCTGTCGGCGACGGGAGCGACGATAGAACTGGAGATCCTAAGCAATTCAATACCTGCACTACCGAGAAATTCAATACCGGCCTATTCTCTCTATCTTGATAACTCAATCTTTTATTTACGTTTTTATCATATTATTCTCGTGACAATCTTCTAAATTATTTCCTTTACTTCGTGCAGTAAATCAAGGTGAAGTCATTAGCCCAATCCCTGTGGAGACGATATCCGATACTTCGTATTACTTTACTACTTGCGTCGTGTACACTTGCACTACAATTGCGATAGTCTATTTTACACGCAACAAGTTTTTGGCGCCGTTGCCGGGGATTGGCAACATAACTACATCTTTCTTTTATTGCACTTTTTGCTTTTATTTTTATTTTTATTTTCGTTTTTATTTTTATTTTTCTTTAATTTTTCTTTTGTGTTTTCAACTCTTGCTTTTCACGAGGTTCTCTTGTTTATGCGCAAATCGAAAAGAGGCGAAGATCCTGAGTATAAGTTAGATCCGGAAATTGAACGATCATTCAATCTCAAGAAACAGATTCGCCACCTTTTAGACAGGAACGAATACCTTGAAGAACAGCTAGAGCAGATGGCCCGTAACCAGCCTGCTGGAGGAGACATACCGCCTGTCGGCGACCCGCCGAGGGAAGATGGACGACGATCATGCCGTGACTACATGCTGAACGATAATGTAGAGCTGGAGACCACGCTGCCGGATATTGATGTTGACAATTTCGAGCTTAAACCCGTCATGTTTAGTATGATCAACAACGCCAGACAGTTTAGTGGTTCTGCGACAGAAGATGCTAGGGAGCATCTCAAAACGTTCCAGGAGATCTGTGGTTTGTTTAGGCTACCAGGAGTTAGTCCGAAGATACTGAGGCTTCGGTTATTCCCCCATTCATTGAGGGACAGAGCTAAAACTTGGTGGAATAAACTTACACCGGGTTCTATTATGACTTGGGCAGATCTAACTCGTGAATTTTTATCTCGTTTTAATCCTTCACATTTATCTGAGCGATTACGTAACGAAATTGCTACTTTTCAACAGGAAGACGACGAGCCGATGCACGAGGCCTGGGACAGATTTACTACTCTTCTTCGGAACTGCCCAATGCATGGATTCCCTGTCTGGAATCAGGTAACAAAATTCTATAATGCTGCTAACTTACAAACTCGCATTCGCATTGATTCTGCAGCAAATGGACTATTATTGGATAAAGATCCAGACGAGGCACTGCAAGTTCTAAAAAATCTAGCCAAGAATGAGGAGCAGTTTCCGACAGCTAGAAGAGGGAGTAAACGGGTACTTGCTATCAAAGACTATGAGGCCGACAGCACCATGAAATCTCAGGTAGCATTCCTTACTAAAGCAATGAAACACTTATTGAGTGAAGAGGACTTACGAGGATTTGCTGTCGAGGAAATTTGTGCTACTTGTGAAGGAAATCATAGTAGTGAAGAGTGCCCTATAAATATAGAAGAGGGAAAATATGTTGGAAATTACAAGCCAAACTACAATTCCAACAACTACAACCCTAATTGGAGGAAAGATCCCAAATTTTCCTGGAGTAATCCTAACAATGCCCTAAATCCGCAAGCATATAATCAGAATCAGGGGGTCCTAGATTGTTGACGCGACAGCAACTGCAGCCGCAGAACCTGCCGCCTCAGCAACAACAGCAGCCACCACCTGCCACGAGTAGTGTATTGGAGCAGACTCTGGCCACCTTTATGTCCCAGACTGGCACGTATATGGATAATATTAATCAATTTGTCAAAAAGACGGAAAATTTTATGGATGAAACTAAGATGAGAATGACAAACTATGAGGCCACCTTGAAATCTCTAGAGACACAAATGGGTCAGGTGTCGCAGCATATTAAACCGAGGCAGAATGGAGGTTTCCCTAGCAATACTGAAAATGCTAGACCGCCCCCACATGAGCAATGTAAGGCAATTACTACTAGGAGTGGGAAAAAGCTACCAGGGCCGGAAAAAGAAGTTGATACAGAAAAGGAACCTGCCTTGGATAAACCTGCCGAGGAAGCTGCCCCGACAGGTGACAAACAGACTACTGCCGATGAGCCTGTCACGACAGCAGAAGCGACAGAGGAGAAAAAAGAAGATTATCGTCCTCAGATTCGCATGCAGTGGGAAGGACGCATTGCTGATTATCGTCCCCCACCACCCTTCCCTCAACGGATACAGCAAGCAAAGCATGAATCTCAACTCAAAAAAATTTATGATATTTTTAAACAGGTTCATATTAATATTCCGTTGTTAGATGCTGTTAGGGAGATGCCCGGTTATGCTAAATTTCTCAAGGATGTCATGTCTAAAAAATCTAAACTTGGGGAATTTGAAATGGTAAGGATGCAAGAAGGTTGCATGAGTATTCTTCATCGGCAGCCACCCCAGAAAAAGAAGGATCCGGGGAGCTTCCTCATACCTTGCGTAATCGGCGATAAATTTGTGGGTCAGGCACTTTGTGATCTTGGTGCTAGTGTTAATCTAATGCCCAAATCTGTTTTTCAGAAACTAGGTATTGGCAAGGCGCGGCCCACGACAGTTACCCTACAGCTAGCCGACCGCTCTTACGTTCACCCCGAGGGAAAAATTGAAGATATTTTGGTAAGAGTGGATAAACTTATTTTTCCTGCTGACTTTCTTATTTTAGATTGTGAGGCAGATGAGAACGCACCAGTCATCCTAGGGCGACCCTTCTTAGCCACGGGAAGATCATTGATTGATGTGGAGAAAGGAGAACTCACCATGCGCGTGAACGATCAAGAAATTAAGTTGAATGTTCTCCAAGCAATGAAACATGCCGATGTAGACGAGGAATGCAAGGCCATCATTGAGGTGACCTTTGATCAACCCTGCATCAGGTCGGGCTGCCGAGATATAAAATCTGGTCACTGCTGCGACAGCCACCTACAAGCCTGTCATGACAGTGACGACGACAGCGATAACGACAGCACCGACGACAGTGACCCCTCTGAATCCGATACATCTGATACTGAAGGTCATGAGGAGGTAAACTGGTTAGACCATCGTCCAGGTAAGTTATTCGAACCTTTGAATTACACTTCGGATAACCATTTAATCCAAAAGCCCTCTACTGTTGAACCACCTGCCTTAGAACTTAAGCCCCTGCCAGGGCAGCTTAAATATGCTTATCTTGGTTGTGATGACACACTGCCTGTAATCATCTCTGCTAAGCTGCCGCAGGAACAGGAACGACAGCTGATCGACATGTTGAGGCAGCATAAAAGGGCGATAGGATGGACGATAGCAGACATTCAGGGCATTAGTCCGGCAATCTGTATGCACAAAATCCTCCTAGAGGAAGATCATAAGCCGACTATTGATGCCCAAAGGCGGTTAAACCTTGCGATGAAGGAGGTAGTGCGTAAAGAAATAATTAAATGGTTAGATGCAGGTATTATTTACGCCATCTCCGACAGCAAATGGGTAAGCCCGGTGCAATGTGTTCCCAAGAAAGGAGGCATGACCGTGATAACCAACGAAAACAACGAGTTAATCCCAACCAGGACTGTGACCGGTTGGAGGGTTTGTATGGACTATCGGAAGCTTAACAAAGCTACCCGAAAGGACCACTTTCCTTTACCCTTTATTGATCAAATGCTTGATAGATTAGCGGGTAAACCTTACTATTGTTTTCTTGATGGTTATTCAGGATATAATCAAATTGCTATTGCACCAGAGGACCAAGAGAAAACGACTTTCACATGCCCCTACGGAACATACGCATTTAGGAGGATGCCGTTCGGTCTATGTAACGCACCTGCCACCTTCCAAAGATGCATGATGGCCATATTCTCCGACATGGTAGAAGACTTCCTTGAGATCTTCATGGATGATTTTTCCGTCTTTGGAGACGATTTTGAGAGCTGCCTCGGCAACCTTCAAAAGGTACTTGAAAGATGTGAAAAAGCTAATCTTGTTCTTAATTGGGAAAAATGCCATTTTATGGTGGATGAAGGGATAGTCCTAGGCCATAAGATTAGCTGCCGTGGTATAGAAGTCGACAGGGCAAAGATTGAAGTCATAGAGAAGCTGCCGCCGCCAACAACAGTCAAGGGCATTAGAAGTTTTCTAGGGCATGCTGGTTTTTATAGGAGATTCATTGCCAATTTCTCAAAAATCACGAAACCCCTATGTCATCTCTTAGAGCAGAACCGACCCTTTGACTTTAATGAAGAATGTACTGAAGCATTCAAGGTTCTGAAGGAAAAGCTAGTGACAGCCCCCATAGTACAGCCACCAGACTGGACACAACCGTTTGAGATTATGTGTGACGCTAGTGACTATGCTGTCGGGGCAGCACTTGGGCAGCGCAAGGACAGGCTGTTTCATGTCATATATTATGCCAGCAAAACATTAAATGATGCCCAAGTGAATTATACCACCACAGAAAAGGAGCTGTTAGCTGTGGTGTTCTCCATCGACAAGTTTCGTTCTTACATACTTGGGACGAAAGTAATAGTGCACACCGACCATTCTGCCCTCAAGTACTTATTTGCAAAGAAGGATGCCAAGCCGAGATTGATACGGTGGATCTTGCTATTACAAGAGTTCGACCTTGAGATCAAAGACAAAAAGGGGACAGAAAACCAGGTGGCAGACCACTTGTCGAGGTTGGAGATGGGACAGAGTCGACCCATTGATGAGACACACATACTTGAGACCTTCCCAGATGAGCAGCTCTTTGCTGCCGCAATAGCTGGCGCGACAGCCATGGCGGCAGGTAAGTCTTCTAACCTTCCCTGGTATGCTGATTTCGTTAATTTTATAGTTAGCGGAATATTACCTTCTGATCTTACTTATCAAGCCAGGAAGAGGTTTCAAAATGATGTTAAACATTATTATTGGGACGAACCTCTTCTTTTCAAAATGTGCGCAGATCAGGTTATAAGGAGATGCGTACCACAAGAAGAACAAGAAGACATTCTCCATCACTGTCATGCTTCACAATATGAAGGACACTTAGGAGGCAATAAAACTACTGCCAAGGTGCTGCAGTCAGGGTTCTACTGGCCGACACTGTATAAGGACGCACAGGAATTTTACAAAAACTGTGACAGGTGCCAGCGGACAGGTAACATCTCGAGGAGAAACGAGATGCCACTGCAGAATATTTTAGAAGTCGAAATCTTCGACGTTTGGGGGATTGATTTTATGGGACCTTTTCCATCTTCGTGTGGAAATCTTTACATCCTCCTAGCAGTGGATTATGTCTCCAAGTGGGTAGAAGCAATCGCAACTCAAAAGAATGATGCCAAAACGGTCCAAAAGTTTTTGCACAAAAACATCTTTTCTAGATTTGGCATCCCTAGGGCGATTATCAGTGATGAAGGGAGACATTTTGACAACAGGGTAATTGCTGCCGCCTTGAGAAAATATGGTGTCAAGCACAGGATCGCGACAGCATACCACCCACAGACCAATGGACAGGCTGAGATATCCAATAGGGAAGTGAAGAACATTCTTGAAAAAATGGTTAAACCAACTAGGAAAGATTGGTCTTTGCTTCTGAATGATGTATTATGGGCATACAGAACAGCTTTCAAGACTCCATTGGGCATGTCTCCATACCGTTTGATTTATGGGAAAACCTGTCACTTGCCTGTCGAGATAGAACACAAGGCATATTGGGCGATCAAGGCAGTAAACATGGACTTGGACAAGGCAGGCCAGAAAAGGCTGTTAGATTTGAATGAGATCGATGAAATACGGACAATGGCCTACGACAATGCAAGGATTTACAAGGAAAAGACTAAGAAGTGGCATGACAAGAAGTTGCTGCCACGACAGTTCTGCCCAGGGCAGCTTGTGTTGTTGTTTAATTCTAGGTTGAAACTCTTTCCAGGGAAGCTCAAATCTAGATGGTCTGGCCCGTTCCAAGTAGTTCAAGTTTTTCCCCATGGTGCCATTACAATTCAATCACTAAAGGACGGGCACCAATTCAAAGTCAATGGACAACGCCTCAAGAACTATCAAGGGACTGAAGCCCCGGGAATACAGGAAGTGGTTACTTTAGGTGATGCCCCACAAGGCATCCCTAATTTAACCTAATTTTTTTTATTAATATTATTTATTAGGAATTAGATTTATTTTATTCGAATAATGTTTTGTTTTTATAATTTCAGTTTTTAGGAAATAAAGGAGTCAAGTGAGAAAGAAGAAGTGGCCAAAGCCCACCGCTCATCCACCAGCCCAATAAAGCCCATTTATGGTAACCTGTCGTTTCGGCTGCCGGCGCAGACGGATTTGACAGGCTGTCAACAGACGCACAGCAGACGAAGAAGCATGCGGCAGACGCACAGCAGACGCATTAATGCATGTCAGACGCGTCAGACACGCTACATTCAATCTGCCGCCCCGTTATTCCCGCCTGCCGTTGCGGCATTAAATGGGCAGATACCCAACAGCTATATAAACCCCTTCAGCGCTAATGATACTTTGGTCCGGGAATTTTATGCGGCGATCGAAAGCAAGACGGCGACATCTGTCACCGTCCGAGGAGTGACAGTTCCCTTCAGCGCTAGCAGCATCAACCATGTGTTCGGCCTCTTCTTTGGCCCCAATGATGATGCTCACCAACAATTTTGGGACACCCTCGACACTACTGGACATGATGCTGTCATGAGGGAGCTAACAGAGGCTGGAACGACATGGAGCACCAGTAAGAAGAACCCCCACTCTGTCAATAGGGGGCAGCTACTCCCTGAGGCAAAACTATGGAACGCTTTTATCAAAAAGCGTATCCTGCCTTCGTCCCACCATACAACAGTCAACCGACAGCGGCTGGCCCTTATCCACTCTATTATGCACGACAGGCCCATCAATGTGGACAGGTACATGCGGGACAGCATCCTTGATTGTGCCTTCCGCTCGGACTCACGACTCTGCCTGCCGTTCACTATCACCGCCCTCTGCCGCTGCGCTGTCGTACCGGAGGAGCCTTCAGACAAAATCAAGACGGGCAGCGGATGGACAGACAACAACATCTCCAGCCTCATGGAGATCATAGTCGTATCGCCCCTCAACGCCTTCGATCCAAACGCCCCTCCTGCTGAGTCCGATGATGAACCAGCCACCGAACCTGCCCCAGAAGCTGCCACCAACACCGCTCCGGCAGATCAGAACGCCCACATCCTTGCTGCCATCCTGAGGGTAGAGGAGCGCCAGATGGGTTTGATGACTTTCATCCGTGACTTCTCAAATGCAACGGTAAACTTCATCACTAATACTTTGAATTTTCCGGATGTCATCTTCCCCACCTTCCCCGCCCATTATTTCAATATCCCCTCCCCCACTCCCACACCACCTGTCTCTCCCCGTACACAATCTGCCACTTCCACACCATCCCTTGCCCCGACGGCAGCCGGCAGCCCACCGACAGACACCTCCCCTCGAGGAACCAAGCGAGCTGCCACTGATGACAGCCCTCTTGTCCGGCGGAATTTGGAGAGCGACTTCACGCGAGTCAAACGCATTAAGCACGTGGCAAACAAGAGAAGGCTGTCCAAAGCCATCATAACCAGCAGCTCATGGGACAGCAGCAGCAGTTCCGACATCAGGCTAGTGGAGCCACCTGCCCTTCAACCTGCTGACGACCCTGTCCCCCAACCGGATGAAGAACCTGCTGATCAACCTGCTCCGGAACCTGCCCAGCCACCTCCACAACGCAGACGCCGCCATCAGATCCGCGTCAGCAGCAGCAGCGAGGACAGCGAATAAAATTTAAGTTTTTATTTCTTTATCTCCTCTTATTGCTGCCTGCCCTTATATTGCCGTCAGCAGCAGTGATGAAAGTGGTTCTTGGTTCGTTGATCGGATATAGTTAGCCGGCTATAGGATTGGGTGCACCGTGAATTAAGTCGCCTTGGAGGTGGAGTGGTCAAGTGTGGACCGGAAAGCTCCCTTCAAGTATCCTAACGAGATGGTTAAGGTCATAATGGAGGTGTTGCCCATTCGAGGACCTTGGTTGAGCAAAGGTTATATGGTGTTTAAAAGTCCATATGTGAGAACCTTGTGCTTGTTAAGATCACAATGGCGGTGTAAGACCATGTGTGGATCTTGTGTGGGGTGTCCCGGATCTCGTTAGTGATTTATACAAGTACCAATCGGTTATGCAAAGGTTGTATGGTGTTTAAAAGTCCATACAAGGAAACCTTGTGCATGTTGAGGTTGTATGGTGTTTAAAAGTCCATGCATGGGAACCTCGGGAAAAGCTAAGGTTGTATGGTGTTTAAAAGTCCATACATGGGAACCTTAGGCTTGTAAGGTCAAATGGTGTTTAAAAGTCCATTTGGGAGGCCTTGGATTGGTAGGGTGTATGGAGCGTAGGGACAATGCTCGGAATCCGCGTATCCGATCGGGTTGTTGAGTTGAAAAGTGGATGTGGTTGATTGCTTGGAGGCCAATGTAATGTTCTTGATCATAAAGAAGCATGAGATGCTTGAAAAGATGTATGGTTTCATGAAAAGTGTATGATGCTAGTGAATGCATGTTTACTTGTTAAGTTGTACAAGAGTTGATTATCATTTGGTAAATGATACTTGTGTGCTTGAGATCTCTTTAATGCATTGTAGTCTTGTTAAGACTTGTTTTAAAAGGCATGTGATAATAATGATGTTGTGGCTCATGAGTTGCCTATGGTTAATGCATGTGTTGGATTGCTTGGATAATGGTTTAAAAGGGGTTTTCTTGCTTGAAGTGATGTTCAAGTTTATGAATGGGTAATATGAAATAGAAGTGACTTCCAAGGTTTTAATTTAGCTTTGCATATGGTGTTTATGCTTGAAAAGGTTTTCTTAGCTTGCTAAGCTAAGGTTTGGTTTCATGTATGTACAATGCATGGTTTAAGCATGGTGTTGAAAAGGAGTTTTCAAACATGGCTTGATTTGTCAAATCGGGTTTGTTTTCAAAATGATTTAATGACCCGCTGCATTGATGGTGTTTTGGTTTTGAGCATTCCTCACTAAGCATTATGTGCTTACGCTCCTTTTTGCCCATCAATGCAGATTCTTGAAGTTTGGACAGCAAGGAGCAAGGGATTCAAGGTGGACTCCAATTGAGATGTATGTCTCGGTGAATAGCTATAGTTAATAAAGGCAATGGGGGTAGAATCTCTCGGATTGATGTTTTTGTGTTCGTATATGTTCGGACAAGTTTATTTTAATGTGGTTGATGTTGCTGAATCATGAATTCGCTTAAATGAGATTGATTTGGAAAGTTTGTGCTTAAATGGTCGCTTGTGTAGGAAGCATGCCTATAGATTTGGGGCTTTTTGCGTATGAAGTTAAAATGTTGATTTGATGATGCCTACAAGTCATATATATGTTGAATTGCATGCTGGTAAAGTTTGGTGACATTTGGAGCATGTTTGAATGATTAATTGCATGTTTTGGAATGCCATTTTGCTGCAATCTGTGCAGGCGTTTCGGAACAGTGTGCACCGTTTCGGAATGGGTGCCTTACATGAACCCAGGCGTCCGAAACGGTATGCACCGTTTGTGCTTGATGTTGCTGAATCATGAATTCGCTTAAATGAGATTGATTTGGAAAGTTTGTGCTTAAATGGTCGCTTGTGTAGGAAGCATGCCTATAGATTTGGGGCTTTTTGCGTATGAAGTTAAAATGTTGATTTGATGATGCCTACAAGTCATATATATGTTGAATTGCATGCTGGTAAAGTTTGGTGACATTTGGAGCATGTTTGAATGATTAATTGCATGTTTTGGAATGCCATTTTGCTGCAATCTGTGCAGGCGTTTCGGAATAGTGTGCACCGTTTCGGAACGGGTGCCTTACATGAACATAGGCGTCCGAAACGGTATGCACCGTTTCGAAACGGTTTGGTCTCTGCCAAGGCCGTGTTTCGGAACGGGGTCGATCGGTTCCGGAACGGCCCGTGTTTCAGAACGGGGTCGATCGGTTTCGGAACGGCCGACCGTTAGGGGCTGACATTGGCAGTTATATGTTTTGAAATGTTTACATTTTGGTCCTGAATCTTGTTTGTGCAATTGTATGAGTTCGGGATGTCCGTTTGAGCTGAAATTTGGCAGGGAAGCATGAAACTTGATTAATTTTAAGTTGGTAACTCAAAATTTGGTTAAGTCCTTAAAGTTATCAGAAATTACATTTTGGTCCCTAAAGTTGTAATTTGTTCAGTTGGGTCCCTGTTTGATCTCTGATGTTTGTGATCTTTGAGTATGCTGTCTGCATGATCACATCTAAGGTTAATGTGCATCTAGACAAGATTAAAAAGAAAAAAAAGGGTCGTTAATCAAGGTTGACTTTCGGGTTGACTTTGGTTTTCCCCGTGTGACTTTCTTAATTCGGGTCAACCGTTCGGGCAGGGTTAAGGGGGTTACATTTGGTGGTATCAGAGCTGAGTTGCGAATGCTTGGGGAAAACGGTAAGTTGTTGTGATGTTTGCTTGTTGTTTACCTTGATGTGTGGTTGAAGTTGATTGAAACACGTGTTTCTGAGCAATTGTTGGTGTTTCTGAATATGCTGCTCGTGTTTCTGAGCATGTTGCTGATGTTTTCAAGCATGTTTTATGGTTATGAATCTTGGTTGAGTTTATGTGGATATGTGCTGATGTTGTGAGCTGATGTTATGGATGTTGAATGTGTTATGAGCATGTTATGTTGATAATATGCTGTTGCCAGTGGATGCTGTTTGATGTAAGCATGATCAAAGTATGTTGTTTGATATGCTTGATGTTGTGATATCCATGTTGTGTTGACTGCTATGTCATGTAAAGGGGAGGATTCGGGATACCCATTGCCTTATTAATATAGCTATTGTGTTATTTGGAGTTGGAGTTTGAATCCTTGCTTAATGCTGGTCTAACTGGTTTGTTTGCTTGTTGTGATTGTTTGTGTTGTTAGTTGTATGGCAAAGATGATGGAAGAATGGCAGTTGGGTAAGATGGTTGCTGCCTTGGGGCAGGTTGTTAAGGCATGGAATTCACCCTTTTGTAGAGGTGTTTTGTTTCAGTCTTCTGTGCCTGGAGTTGAGGTGGTAAGGCAAGGGAAAGAAGTTGGTTCTGTGATGGAGAGTTCATCATCTGTTGTTCAGGAGGTGTTGGGAACATCTCAGGCTGAGGTAAAGGTAAAGTCAGTGGATGAGCTGGCTGTGGGATGTGTGGGTTTGCCGAAGCAGCGTTTGCTTGATTTGGGTGCTGTGGATTATCATGGTTCTTCACCTGAGACATTTGAGGCTTGGTTGGCCAGTGTAATTCTGATCTTGGATCAAGAGGGCTGTGATTATGCCTGTAAGCTGGGGAGTGTTGTTTCTCTGATGTTGGAGGATGCGTGTGCCTGGTGGACATCTGTGGCGGTGGCGTCACATATCGATGATATTGATTGGGATTTCTTTGTATCTGCTTTTTGTGAAAGGTATCTTGGAAGGGAATTTCCAAAGATTGGGCAAGGTGAAGGTAGTGCTGTTGTGGAGCAAGTGTTGCATGAGCAAGGAGTGGAGGTTCAGCCACCGGTGTGTGACCGTTGTGAAAGGCGCCATGTTGGAAGATGTTGGGGCGCGGGTGCTTGCTGGAATTGTGGTTCCAAAGTGCATGTTAAGCGTGATTGTACTCTTGATGTGAAGTCAGCTTTGGTGTTAGCCAAAGGGTCTTTGAAAGGTCGTGGGCACGGCCGAGGCAAGGTTCAGAGGTGGCAAAAAGAGCAGAAGGTTGTGAAGGGTTTGGGAAAAGAGAACTGCTGGAAATGTGGGTCTGCTGGACACATGAGACGTGATTGTTTGGGGTTGGCTCGGAACAGTCAAGGTTCCTTACCGCAAGGAGTTGATGGTGACTCTGGTATGTTAGCTGGTGCTGCAGTTGTGCCGCAGGAGGTTGAAGGTTCCGCAAGGAAGAGAGCTCGTCTGATGAATCTTCAGGGAGGTGTTGTGTTTTCAGGTAACCTTGTTAAGTAATCTTTGCTCTAGTTACCTTAGTTTGGTTTCTGTTGGTTTTCCTTGCGTGGTAAGTTTAGTCTGGTTGCTAGCATGTTTGGGGTAATGGTAGTTGTTTGGGAACATCTTTGGTGTGAAGAAGGTTTAGTGAGTATCTTGTGGTTAGTGGTTGTTGGTATGATGGAGTTAGATAAGTTAGGAGTGAGTTGGGAGGTTGTTCTTAGACGGATTTGAGGATGTTATTGGAGGGTGTGAACTGGCATTCATGCACAGTTAAAGTCATTGTTATATGCTATATTATATATGTTGGTCCATGCATACATGTGGCATGACATTAGAGGTTTTGCATACATGTACATCAGGCATTGATAGGGCATGTAGGTGATCATGCATACGATGTTCACATTCGCTAATAACTAATCGAATCTGTTAGTGTGGTGGTTGGTTTGGATGATGGGTTTTAGAGGTTGTTTTGGTGCTGAGTAAGAGTTAGAAGTAATATTAAGCTAGTTGCTAGCAATGGTGAGAGTGGTATAGCCTGTGGTGGAAGGATAGTGTTTGTTGCTTAGAGAGTTTAGTGGTTTGGTGGTGAAGGGTACTGGTTGAGGTTAGTATCGGTTTAGTGGTTTGTATAGCTAAAAGGAAGTTGTAGTTCCTTGGTGCTAGTGATGTTGCAGTTTAGTGGTTGTGTTCCAAGTGCTGTAGTAGCCTAGCTTTTAGGTTGTTGTGAAAGGGTTGTGTTGGTAAGTGCTGATTCTTAGCAACCTTTGAGGAGTTCAGAAGCTGTTATGTGTGTTTGGATAAGTAATGTTCTGGTAATGCAAGTGTTATGGTTGAAGTTTGAAGTGAAAGGGCTATGAAAGATCGAAGGCTTTTGTTGGTTGTTTGGGTTCTTGTGAGAGGTGGTTGGCTGATTGTGGTTAAGGAAGTTCCGTTTGTAGTCAGCTGGTGGTGTGTGGAACGGCTGACGGAGTCAAGTTGGGGTTGTGATGTAATTCTTGGGAGTTTGGGTGAGTAGTCCTGGTGAGTTGTTATGGTAATGATAGTGGCAGATCTGAAGGATTGTCAGCTTTTGTTGAGGAGTTTGGGTAAGCAGTTGATGCTTAAGATTTTTGCTTGTTGGGAAAATCCTTGGAAGAGGTTTGGGAGTTTGCAAGAGTTTTAGAAGCAGAAAGGTTTGCATAGTGGCTGATTGGGTTTGGTTGTTGTCTCTGTGTAAACAGGTCTTGGGAGTTGTGTGTTACAGTAATGTGTGCTGTTAGAGCTGAAGTTCTTCAGGTTGATGTTGGGGGCTGTGTACAGTCCGGTTATGTGGAAGGATAAGTTGTGGTTATCTTTGAGTGTTCTGGGTTTTGTGAACAGCATGTGGAGGTGTTGTGTTCGGTGGGGTTTTGTGTGGATAGTAGTCAGTGTTGGTTGAGGCTTTTGTGTTGCCTTGTGTGTTGCTTTGAGAAGGTTGTGGTTCTCTTTCGCCGGTTGAAATTTCGAGGACGAAATTTCCTAAAGGGGGTAGAGTTGTAACGCCCCGGTTTTGGGCTCAGAAGTTTTGGGCGTTGACCGGTTCGGTCAAAGTGCTGATCGAATATATAAGAGTGAATTTAGGAAAGCCTAGTTCGGGTTGCATTAAAAATATGGAAAAATGTTCTAAAATCATATTTTAATATAGAAAGGTGAACTGTGAAATCAAATTTGGAAAATGAGGTTCGGAAGGTTGACATTTTGGCTAGTGACCAAAATGTAATTTTTTAAAGTTGCGGGACAGTTTTATAAAGGATTGAAACTTTGAATCTTTAAGGAGCTATTATTCCAAAAAGGATTTCTCCAGATTTTTCTAAGATATTTTAAGGCTTTATTCTGATTTTAAAGATTATGAAATGTGGAGGGAAACCATTTTTACCATTTCTTAACTAACTTTTCATTTTCTCTCAATTTTCCTTTTCTCTCATTTTCTCTCCACCCAAACACATTTCTCCAGATTTCCTTCTCTGATTTTGGCATCTAAATCACACATTTCAACTCTCTTTTGATTCCTAATCATCTCATCTACAAAACCTCTCAAATTGCAAGTTGTTTCATCAAGCGTTTTGGCTCTAAAAAGGAGAAATTCAAGTTTGGAGGTAAGAACGTCCTTCTCCTCTAAACTATCAGTTCTTTACTGAAATTCCTAAGTTCTCAATCCTTGATTTGTGTTTTGTTAATGGCTTTTTAATTGAAATCTTGATTTTGGCTTAAAATGCAAGATTTGGTGATTTTGGTGAAATTTTCGTGTGATCTGTTTGGGCAGTGTTTTGAAGTGTCAAAATGATGTTAAATGAATGCTAAATTGATTAGAAGTTGAGGTTTAATCAATGCAATCCCGGATAGGTTGAATTTCCTAAGTTTGGCTTGAGTTTTTGGTTGTTTTTGGAGTGTTTTTGGTGATCTGTTATACCTAGAGGTATAAGGACGTGTTTGTGATCATTTTAGATGTTAATTGGTGTTTAAAAATGGTTAGAAGTGATGGATCTTGGCTGGGTTAAGTTTTGGAAGTGTTTGGAGGTGATTTCAGTTGTGTTTGGTAGCCAAATTGTTGGATTTGGGATGAGCAGTGAGTTGAGTCTTGTTGCTGGTGTTTTTAATGCATAATGATGCATTAATCCTCTGTTGTTGTGTGCTTGAAACAGGGGAGTTTGATCCGTGAGCTTTGAAGGTGTTGCGGAAGGTTTTCGGATGCTTGGAAGTCTTGTCGGCTAGCCTTGTTTTGAGTATCGGTGAGTGAAGTTGGGTTTTCAGCTTTTAAACCAAGGTTTGAAGGTTTTGGGAGCTTAGTTTAAGTCTAAACAACTTTGCTAAGCTCAAGAGTAAGTGATTGGGTTTTCGCTCTTGAACTGTGTTGTGTTTGGTTTTAAAAGCTATTGTGGTTGATGATTGAGATGAATATGTTTTGCATGGTTTAAATCTGTTTTGAAAGCATATATTAAGCATGGTTTATTGCTGGTTTGAAAGCCATTTGTGAAGGATGCTCAAGGTAAGAGATCCTTGGTTTTGTATATGGTAATTGTGATTTTGATGCATAGTGGTGCATGTTGATCTATGGCTTTGTATGATGCTTAAAACAGTGAATTGATGATGGTAAATGTTACTTTTTGCATATTGGTTATGCATGTGAGTCATTGGATTAATGAGGTAATGGTTTTGCATATTGGTTATGCATGTGAATCATTGGATTAATGAGGTAATGGTTTTGCATATTGGTTATGTATGTGAATCATTGGACTATTGTGGTGATGGTTTTTGCATTGTGATTATGCATATGAGTCAGTGGAATAACATGGTAAGATGGTTATGTTGGCAAGTGATGAAAGTGGTTCTTGGTTCGTTGATCGGATATAGTTAGCCGGCTATAGGATTAGGTGCACCGTGAATTAAGTCGCCTTGGAGGTGGAGTGGTCAAATGTGGACTGGAAAGCTCCCTTCAAGTATCCTAACGAGATGGTTAAGGTCATAATGGAGGTGTTGCCCATTTGAGGACCTTGGTTGAGCAAAGGTTATATGGTGTTTAAAAGTCCATATGTGAGAACCTTGTGCTTGTTAAGATCACAATGGCGGTGTAAGACTATGTGTGGATCTTGTGTGGGGTGTCCCGGATCTCGTTAGTGATTTATACAACTACCAATCGGTTATGCAAAGGTTGTATGGTGTTTAAAAGTCCATACAAGGAAACCTTGTGCATGTTGAGGTTGTATGGTGTTTAAAAGTCCATGCATGGGAACCTCGGGAAAAGCTAAGGTTGTATGGTGTTTAAAAGTCCATACATGGGAACCTTAGGCTTGTAAGGTCAAATGGTGTTTAAAAGTCCATTTGGGAGGCCTTGGATTGGTAGGGTGTATGGAGCGTAGGGACAACGCTCGGAATCCGCGTATCCGATCGGGTTGTTGAGTTGAAAAGTGGATGTGGTTGATTGCTTGGAGGCCAATGTAATGTTCTTGATCATAAAGAAGCATGAGATGCTTGAAAAGATGTATGGTTGCATGAAAAGTGTATGATGCTAGTGAATGCATGTTTACTTGTTAAGTTGTACAAGAGTTGATTATCATTTGGTAAATGATACTTGTGTGCTTGAGATCTCTTTAATGCATTGTAGTCTTGTTAAGACTTGTTTTAAAAGGCATGTGATAATAATGATGTTGTGGCTCATGAGTTGCCTATGGTTAATGTATGTGTTGGATTGCTTGGATAATGGTTTAAAAGGGGTTTTCTTACTTGAAGTGATGTTCAAGTTTATGAATGGGTAATATGAAATAGAAGTGACTTCCAAGGTTTTAATTTAGCTTTGCATATGGTGTTTATGCTTGAAAAGGTTTTCTTAGCTTGCTAAGCTAAGGTTTGGTTTCATGTATGTACAATGCATGGTTTAAGCATGGTGTTGAAAAGGAGTTTTCAAACATGGCTTGATTTGTCAAATCGGGTTTGTTTTCAAAATGATTTAATGACCCGCTGCATTGATGGTGTTTTGGTTTTGAGCATTCCTCACTAAGCATTATGTGCTTACGCTCCTTTTTGCCCATCAATGCAGATTCTTGAAGTTTGGACAGCAAGGAGCAAGGGATTCAAGGTGGACTCCAATTGAGATGTATGTCTCGGTGAATAGCTATAGTTAATAAAGGCAATGGGGGTAGAATCTCTCGGATTGATGTTTTTGTGTTCGTATATGTTCGGACAAGTTTATTTTAATGTGGTTGATGTTGTTGAATCATGAATTCGCTTAAATGAGATTGATTTGGAAAGTTTGTGCTTAAATGGTCGCTTGTGTAGGAAGCATGCCTATAGATTTGGGGCTTTTTGCGTATGAAGTTAAAATGTTGATTTGATGATGCCTACAAGTCATATATATGTTGAATTGCATGCTGGTAAAGTTTGGTGACATTTGGAGCATGTTTGAATGATTAATTGCATGTTTTGGAATGCCATTTTGCTGCAATCTGTGCAGGCGTTTCGGAACAGTGTGCACCGTTTCGAAACGGGTGCCTTACATGAACCCAGGCGTCCGAAACGGTATGCACCGTTTCGAAACGGTTTGGTCTCTGCCAAGGCCGTATTTCGGAACGGGGTCGATCGGTTCCGGAACGGCCCGTGTTTTGGAACGGGGTCGATCGGTTTCGGAACGGCCGACCGTTAGGGGCTGACAATTGCAGTTATATGTTTTGAAATGTTTACATTTTGGTCCTGAATCTTGTTTGTGCAATTGTATGAGTTCGGGATGTCCGTTTGAGCTGAAATTTGGCAGGGAAGCATGAAACTTGATTAATTTTAAGTTGGTAACTCAAAATTTGGTTAAGTCCTTAAAGTTATCAGAAATTACATTTTGGTCCCTAAAGTTGTAATTTGTTCAATTGGGTCCCTATTTGATCTCTGATGTTTGTGATCTTTGAGTATGCTGTCTGCATGATCACATCTAAGGTTAATGTGCATCTAGACAAGATTAAAAAGAAAAAAAGGGTCGTTAATCAAGGTTGACTTTCGGGTTGACTTTGGTTTTCCCCGTGTGACTTTCTTAATTCGGGTCAACCGTCCGGGCCGGGTTAAGGGGGTTACATCGGGATTTACTTCATTACCTCTTTCAGTCAGAGGGGGTGAAGAATCCCATATTTACCGAGTTTTTGGCTACGAGGATGACTATGTTTGATGGGAAGACGGGTACAAATCTGACAGATGCTGATTATTGGCTGAAGAAGCTTTAGAGTTTGTTTGTTGAAATGGATTATTCTACCGACCGGAAGCTTAGGGCTGCAGTATCACCGTTGCAGGGTGAAGCCCAAAATTGGTGAGAGGATGAGGAACATGTTATTCCAACAAGTGAAATCTCTTGGGACCATTTCCGACAGGCATTTCGTGACCGTTATGTTGGGGCAGAGTACTTAGCAAAGTGTCGAGATGATTTAATGAATCTGAAGTAGAACAACAGGTCTGTGAATGATTATGAGATAGAGTTCGTGAGGTTGATACTGTATGTTCCAGGGTTAGTGACCACAGAGAAAGAAAAATGTGATTGGTTTCTAAAAGGGTTGCGTCCAACGATTAAGGCCGGAGTCGCGTTGCATATGGATAAGGAGTACAAGGATATTACCAAACGATCTAGGAATGCTGAGTAGAATGAGGCAGAGATGAAGTAACTTGAATCTCAGGTTACCGATCAAGCTAGTAAGCAATCGACCACATTGGTTCAACATAGTTTGGGGAATCAGTCTAGGAACAGGGCTTTAGAGAAGTTCGATCATGAAGGTTATTCTAGAGGTAGACCACTGACTTCTACGTTTCCGACCACTAGTGTAGGTGGATCGACAGGCTCCCGATTTTTTCCTATATGTTCTTACTGTAACAAACGGCATGCTGGTGAGTTTTGAAAGAAATTAGGAGCATGTTTCTTATGTGGTTCTTTAGAGCACTTTCATGGAGAGTGTCCCCTTGCTCATAGTAGCAATCAAGTCCCGACACAATCTCAAGGATCGGTACAAGTACCATCTAGAGTTAGTGTCCAGAATAGTCATGATGCTTCGGGTAATGCTAGAAGAGCTAGACCTACACAGAGTAATAGATCAGATGCTAGACGACCAGGGTTGATTTATTCAACTAAAGCTCATGAGAGTTATGATGATGAGCCAGAGGGCATATCAAGTACATTTATAATGTTCTCAGTTTTTACTTTTATGTTGAAGGATGAGGAAATCAGAACAAAAAATTTTAAGTTGTGTCGGTTAATTTTTAAGGACCTATCATTAAGTCTGAAAATTTCAAGGACAAAAATTCTTTTAAGGGTGGGAGAGTTGTACCACCCCAAAAATTTCCCAAATTTAAAACCCTAAATTTTGGGAATTGAGGTTAAAAACCCTAAATTAATTTTAGGAATTTGAATTTGGGAACCTAATTGTTGTTAAAGGATTAAATTGAGTTAATTTCGAATTTTAGGGCCATTATATAAATTAAATAAAGCTTGGGTGCTATTATGCAAACCCCTAAATAGTGGGATCGCTTATAGTGCAATTTACCCATCAAATTGGTTATTTAAACCTCACCAGCCCTAAAACTTGTTTTCAATTCAATAGCCGCACGACGTTATCTCCCCTCTCTCGACATCTTCTTTTTTTTATGTTTCTTATTTCAACCGAAATTTGGCGAGTCTTTAGCAACGCACAACCTTAATTTTTGAAGGATTTGGATATAAGATCTGATGCAGTTTAAAACTGTGTTTTAGACGACATTGATTTTGAAGAAGACGAACTACCACCGCTTTCGCCTGTTCGATCTAACTGTGCACGTACCACAAGGACTACACGCGAGTATTCTTTTAGATTAGTACTAGTGTTAATTGGTGGCATAATGTTAGATTCTAATGTAGAATTTTATATCATAGGTTTCGATTCAACTAGATCCGAACGTGAGAGGCGTTCATCTCGACGTTAGAGCTATTGTTGCTTAAGGTGAGCTTGTTTACGGTGCTATAATTAAATTATATGTTATTTTTCTATGTGTTGATGCTTTACCCTTTATGTGATTATTTATATGTATTATGATTTTTATGGTTGACATCACATGCATACATTTTCAGAATATGTTTTTACTACGATTTACGAACCTTAATTTCTGGACTACGATTTATGAACTATGATTTATGGACTTAAGAACTATGATTTATGAAGTATGTTCACGGAATATCGCATGTATGGAACTTTGTTTGTGAAATTTGATTTCTAATCATCATATCATTGTATGAACATGTGTTGGGATTTGTTCGGGGAAGTTTAGTGGTTTCACCCTTCGGGCTGAATTCCACTTCGGATTGGCGGTTGTAGTGAGGAGTTTTGGGCAACTTTCCTCTTGGCGGTTGTAGTTGGGTGCATTGCATTGCGCTTGTGATTTATGTGTTATGTTTTTACGACTATGATTTTCTTGCACTTTAGAGACACACTAAACTCTTTAGCTTACTCCCCATAGTTTTCCTTTTTTCAGATATCCTGGACTCTAGGTGACTTGGTACTCGGAGGATCTATTTATTTTATCGAATCTATTTTATCTTCAGTATGGACATACTTTATTTTCGGGAATATTTTATTGTTAAGATTATTTTAAGATTTTAATGTAATTTCGTATTTGGGGCTTATTATCTTTACCATGCATTTTCAGACATTAAATTTGAGAGTTTTATTTAAATTATAAGATTATTATTTTAATGTTTGAATTTTATAAATATCAAGACACTTTATATTATTATCTGAAATAATTTATTTTACGCTATTTTAATATATTATGATTCAAATTAATTTCTTGAGGGTAAAGTTTTCAATTGTGACTTCCTAAATTTGACTATTTCCTCTAGGTTAGGTTAAGAGAGTTACATTTAGTGGTATCAGAGCTAAGTTCAACCTTCGGACTATGAGGGTCAAACATACCAAATCTTACATGGCTATCAAGCCCATCCTACCACATCTCACTCTTACCAACATTTCCATACTAAGCATGCCTTTACCAACACATATATCTTACAACAACAACATAAGCATGCTCACAACATATCATAGGCAATAAAAGTAGGAAAAACAGTAGGTGATTCATTCCCAAGTCTTACCACAATTTTATAACACATCATACAATATCAAAACTTGGTTAAGTGTAAAGCCACTTACTCTTGACTTTAGATTGGCTTATCAAGCCCAATCTAAACTCCCAAAATCATCTTTGAACATTTCCAAACGCTTTAAAACATTCCCACTCACCGATACACTCGTTCCAAAAAGCCGAAACCCACAATTAGCTAATGGCCACCCGGATTTGCTCCCAAACTAGAATCCCTTGTTTCTAAACAAGTTAAAATAGAGTATTAATACCCAAATAAGCTTCCAAATTTGCAGCAACATTGAAATCCAACAAATACTCTCAAATACCCAACAATCCAATACCAAAAATCATCAAAATCACTTCCAAAACGTCCAAAACACAAACTCAGCCATTACCCATCATTTCAACCATAAAAAACTCATCTATTAACATCAAAATCAGCCACTTGAACATGCTAAATTCACTGATGCCATTAAAAACCCGAAACCAAGCTTAACCCCCAAGATTTTTCATACCAAATTCCACTCAAACTTTAAGTTTCAGTTTCCTTATGATCCTACCTTCATTTAAGCACCAAAACACCATTTAAAACATTCTAAAACTCAGCCTAAGCCATTTGAACGAAAATCTTCCAAAAACCATTTTATTTCAAACATTGAACTTTTAAAACAAGAGAGGTAAACCATTTGATTTTGATAGAAGGCAAACAAAAAGAAGTTTAATTAAAGAAAGGCAAGGTGAATCAAGTCTTACCTCCAAAACCTTGATGGGTAATCTCTTGGATTGAAAAAGGCTACAATGATGACTTGGCTTTAGTAAACCAACATGAAAATGAAAGTGGGGCTGATTCAAAATCTTTTCTTTTTATTTTAAAACCCTATTAAAATATGTTTGGTTTTAATTATAAACTAAAACCACATTTTGGCTGATTTTACAAAATGGCTACCAACTTTTGAAAACTTGTGATTTGGTCACTAGACTGGAATCTCAACCTTCTAGAATTGATTTTTCAAAATTGTTTTCACAAAACTCTTATACATAATAAATTGTAATTTTAGAAATTATTCCCAACTTTTTAGGAATACCCGAAGAGGGTTTTCCCTGGTCTAACCCCAAAATGTCAACTAGCTCAACGAATATCAAAATCCATATCCGCAACATCTAGCCCCAAAATTGGGGTGTTACACCATCAATGCAGATAATTAAGTACTTGGAGGCAGCAACTTGTAAGGGGATCGTAGGAGACTTCGCTTTGAAGGTATGTTTTTTTATGGACTAGAGTAATAAGGGCAATAGGGCTACCATAGTCTATTTGGGAGATGTGTATGAAATCCCTTTATGCACATGTTTGTTTACTAGTTTTAAGCTTGTAAAAGGCCTCTATATGTTGGTTGAAGCTTTGAAGTGAGTTTTGACTCTTGGATGGATTGATTTCATAGGAAGCATGCCTTTAGAACTCTTTGATGATAATTGTCACGTCTTGTTGTTGAAATCGCTATGCATGCTTGAGGATTGATGTTAAAATTTATTGTGTGTGATTGGAGGCATGTTGGATCGCCTTTGAGTGTTTTGGATGTGTAAAACCAGAAAATTATGTAATTTAGGGTGCAAGGTATCGATACCCTTGATAGTGTATCGGTACGGGCTTCGTAAAATAGAGGGGCGTATCGATATGCGGAGGCGTATATATACGAATTTTGCTACTGGTTTTGGGCGTATCGATACGGGTGTTGAGGGTATCGGTACGGGTCTTTGTTTTGCTGCATCGGGGAGTCTAATTGTCGAGGGCGTATGGATATTCTTAGAGAGGGTATCGATACGGTTTCAGTTTTGTTAGTTAAAGTGTATCTTTGTATGTTCTATTTTCTTACAATTTAGTCCCTGAATGTTGTGGATGCAATTAAATGAGCATGAATGTTTATTTTGAGCTGAGTTTTGATTAAGATGCATTTAATGAGACTAATTAAGGGTTTGTAACATAATGGTATAAGTCCGAAATAATCGGTAAAATTACAAAATGATCCCTAAAATTGTATTTGAAAGTCATTGAGCCTTAATCAATGCCCGATTGATGTTGTGTATGTTCCGTTGCGATGATAAATACTTAGGACTTTGATGAGCCTCTGGTAAAGTTAAAAAAACTAGGGTTGTTTATTGAGGTAAACTTTCCCGATTTACTTCAATATTCCCCGTGTGACCCGTTCGGTTCGATCTACTACCCATGCTGGGTCAAGGGGGTTACACGGACCAAATTCAAAGTTCTAGTAAGTAAATGACCAATGTAATATGGACCGAAATGGAATATTCATAGAATAAGGGTTGTGCATGCTAAAAACAAAACAAAGGGATCCTTGTACACATGTCACAAGTAGGCCTAGACATGAGACAAGAACTGACAATTTGGAAAAAATCAATCCAAATTTGTCATCTTTTCCATTAGAAAGAAACCAAGAACATAGAGAAAGAGAGAGGGAGATAATCAAGCTCTTGGTTATGGAGTTTTAAGGGAGGCTCAATTTAAGGCATCCCCAAATTCTTGCTATTCTTTGATCGGTGCAAGTAAGAAGAGTAAGCATATTTATACCCTTTTGTGTTGGATTTTAATTGGAAGAATTTGATGTTTAAGTTCTTGTGTATGGGAAGAATCTATAGTTGTTAAGAGACAGAATTGTGATGAGAAAGATCCTTACAAATAGAAGCATGTCTAAATATGTTCATGCATGTAAGTTGATTGTTTTGGTTGCGTGTTTCTTGAGGCAAATAAGAATTTCGATTGTTGTAGGGGGAAAAGTATTCAAGGTTTTTTTTTTTGTATTTCATTCACTCTTAAATGAATGATTATAAACGAGTTATAGGAATAAAGACAATAACCGTAGAGAATTAAAATGATATACCTATTTAGATTATGAAGTTAAGATTGTAAGAAGTAGGAAATGATATGCTTAAGACTGTCCAATTGGAACAAGTATAAATACGCCAAGACTGGTCTGTTTTTGCACTAAAAGAAAAGCATATGGGCTGTTTGATTAGTTAAAAAAATAAAAGAGGGTACACAAAACAAAAGGGCATAAAATGCATTACACTGCATTGATTGGGTGTTTTAAGAAGGAAAATATATGTATAAGGATTTAAGGACTGTTTCGTGGAACATGCATCATTTAGGGAATGTTGTTACAGTTTTGGAGGACTGTTTTGTTTGAGGAATGAACTGCTAAATATCTGTTAGTGAAGTGTTAACACACAAGATCATTTTAGTGAAAATGCAAGATGTTTTGTGATTGTTTTAATCTTATAAATCGAACTTGGTAAAAGCTGCCCTGTTTCGTGTAACTATATGTGATAAATGAATTGCTTTGAGAAATATAAGTAAATGCATACATAGTAGGGGTTGTTTTATGCATCTATGTATAAATATTATGTTACCAACTCAAATATGATTTAAATTGATTTGAGATGCATTTAGAGTAAACAATTGAGTGAACTAAGGACCAAATATAGAAGCTTCGAAAATATGCTAACTAATTAGAATTACTAAAATGAAAATCTCGTTTGATAGAAAGATTGCATCAAAAGTTAAAAGAAAATAAGATAGAACACATGTCAATATGGGGTGAGGACATCTTTGAAGGGGGCCTCGTTCTTGGGGATGATAATTAGGACACTATCATCTCCTTCCCATGTAACCGAAACTCAAAGGAGAGAGAGTGTGAAAAATTGCCATGGAAGAATTTGATTGAAGCTTCATTGGGTTTTCTTGGAGATATGGTTCGAATAACATGAGGAAGAGGGTACGAATTCTTCACCCTTATTTGATCTAGAATCTAGTTTGTGAACTCGATTGTATTTTTCTTATATGAGTGTAGCTATTGGAATTGTTGGAAAAATCAAACTCAAGCTAGGAATTCTCTTGACTATTTCGAATGTTACACATGTTAAATTGCTATGTTTATGTGAACCGGTAATATATATATATATATATATATATATATATATACACTAAGTTGCTTAATCTGGAGTATTAAGGTTGTTGTGAAGGAATGAGTAGTTCGAATGGACCATTCATGGTTGTTAGTAAACAATTGGGGGCTGTTGTGATGAAACGTATGGTTAAAGGGCTATCTAAGTAAAATTAAGGACTGCTTTTATGATAAAAAGGGCTATTTAGCAAAATTTAGGGGCTGTTTTACAACCTAAAAACATGGCTGTTTGAAATTAATTAAGGGTTGAATTAGTGATCTAAAATAGGGGAAATATTGTTTGAGGATTGTTTTGAGTTATATAAATGAATATATATGAATTGTGGACTGTTTTGACATATTAGAAAAACAATTATCGACTGTTTTGCATTAATATAAAAATTAGTATGTTGTTTTGTGAGTTTATATATGTGAATATATGTATTATAGTTATAGGATAGGTAGTCAGGTAGTTGTATTTGGTTAATGTACCCGTGATTAGTTAAGATGAGTCAGCAAGGCAGTTAGGTTGTTATTGTTAGTAACTGGCTTAGCTGAGTCACTTAACTATCTTATCCTTGTATAAATTCAGCCAAGTCTCAGTTTTGAAATATTATGAGTTTTATCAATAAAATTCAGACAGTGTCGTTCTCTCTTTCTTAAAATTCTTATATTATTTCTAAAGTGAAAGAATCTTATCATGGTATCATTCGTTGTTAAAGGTTCTGGTGCCTTTTCTTTTCTTGCTTTCTTCTCTCGATTTGCTTCTCTTCCGCTGTGTTGCTAGTTGTGGCTTCGACTTCATTGTGTGTTTCAAACTGTGATTGTGGATTGAGCTGGTGACTCGATAATTGTAAGATTTACGTACTCATTCAGTTTTTCAATCTTTACATCAATTCTCCAGTCTACTTTGAAAATATTCTTTGTCATGCGGATGTATGTTTCATGATTGTTTGATGCGAAACATATCAGTGAGTAGTGAATACTTTTTAAATTGGAGGTTGTGTCGATTTGGTACTTCTTGATACCTTTGTGACAACACAGTCTGCTCATGCGTTATTTTCTCTTTAGATTAATACTGAATTTGTTGTTGTGCTTTCTGAATTGTGTAGTTTAATACGGTCGATTTGGTTTGTGTTTTTTCGAATATGTTTGGTGGATTACTGGATCTTGTGTGCTCACAACATGTTTGATGTTTTGCCTCTGTGTGTTGTGGTTGGTTGTCAGCGTGGTGTTTTTTTGATCCTTGTTTCCTCTCTGCTTTACTTTGTATTCTACTGATGGCTGGTGAGTCTGCAGATAGCTCTAGCCTTATTCCTGCGTCTCTTTTAGTTGATACAAGCTCGTATGGAGTCCAACAACTTCCTAAACTAGATACTGTTAAGCTAAATGAGAGTAGCTATGTTCTTTGGAAGCATCAAGTCATGTTGGTTGTTGAAGGTTACGGGTTAATGTCCTTTCTTTCGGAGCATAAGGTTCCTGATAAAACTGTGGTCAATGAGTTGGGTCAAACAGTTCTTAACCCTATTTTCTTAGCATATTTGAAGCAAGACAAGCTTCTTTCTACAGTTTCAACAGATTTACTTCCACACCTCACTGGTTTGTTGACTTCTCGAGCAATATGGGATGCGTTGGGCAGAAGGTTTGCTGCCAGGTCTTCTACTAAAATCTCTTCCTTGAGACATAGTCTTCATTCTCAGAGGAAACGTGGTCAGTCTGTCAGTGAGTATCTTGCAAAGATTAAATTGATTTGTGATACCTCGAATGCTTCAGACCATGCTATTTTTGATCAAGAACAGGTAAGTGTGGTTCTTTCTGGTCTCTTGGCTGAGTTTGAGAGTGTCATTGTTGTTGCTTCGAGAGAGTCACTTACCCTTGAGAGTTTGTCTGAGATGCTTTTTGACTGTGAGGCTCGACAACAAGAGTTTTTGGCTGATGGACTATCTATTCAAGCTAACATTGTGACTCGTACCAATGATAAGTATGGTTCTTATAAAGATGATGTCAGTGACAATTATGAGGATGTGGCTGATCAGTCTCCTCATCAGTTCAATGGTTCTAGTTCCAGTTCCTTTTCGAGGGGACATCGTACCAATGCTTTTCGTGGTCGAGGACGTGGTCGATTTGGCAACAATCGTCCTCAATGTCAGCTTTGTGGGCGCTATGGACATTTGGTTCATAAGTGCTGGTATAGATTTGATCAAAGCTTTCCTAGTGTCCTATATGGTGATAATGTCTCGCGTGATTCTCCACCCAGCTCTGTTGGTTCTACTTCTTCGGGGTTTAGTTCGCGTCCTGAACATGCTGGTTCAAATTTCCCCTATTCTTCGAAACCTGGTCAGGCCTACACTCATGAGTTTCATGTGAACTCTTCTTTTGTGTAATCCTATGCATCTCCAGATCAGGTGTTCCTAATATTCAAAAAGGTCATCTTATTTATGCTCCAATGGGTGCACCTTCAGCTCCTCATCTTCCGTCCCCTAGGTTCTCCGTTCCTGTGATGGCAAATTCATTCTCTCTTGCAATGAGTGGCACTGCATCTCGTGATGCTATGTGGTACCCTGACTCGGGTGCAACACATCACATCACCAGTGATCATTCTAACATTCAATCCGATATTGTTTAACCATGTATGGATTCCTTATGTATGGGTAATGGACAGGAAGTAAAAATCACACATGTTGGTTTAGGTAATGTCTCTTCCACAAATCGGACTTTGTATTTGCGAAATCTCTTATGTGTTCCAGATATCAAACGTAATTTTTTATATGTATCACAATTTGCTCGTGATAATGCTGTTTATTTTGAATTCCACCCTCACAAATGCTTTATTAAGGATGCTCAGACCAAGTTAATACTGTTGGAGAGGAAGCTCACTCCTGAAGGGCTCTATGAGTTGAAGTCTTCTAGTGCTGCTGATTTTTGTGATTCTTTTTTTGTGAATAATGTTGTGTCTGGTGCAAATAAGGTTGAGTCTTCTGTGGCCTCTGTTGCTCACAATATTGTTCCTGAGTCATGTAATGTTTCGAAGTGTGAGTCTTTGGAATTATGGCACAAACTCTTGGGCCATCCCTCTTTAAATACCCTTAAGACTGTTTTACATTCATGTAATATACATGTTAATGACAATAAAATCTCCTCTGTTTGTGATTCTTATTTACAAGGTAAGGCACACAAGTTACTTTTTCAATTGTCTAATACGGTGTACGATACTCCTTTCCAGCTTGTTGTTTCAGATTTGTGGGGTCTTGCCCACACGCCATCGGAGGGGTTTTTATACTATGTGTCGTTCATTGACGTTCATAGCAGGTTTTCTTGGGTATATTTGCTTCGAAAAAATCTAAAGTCTTTCAAAGTTTTGTTGATTTTTGTACAATGGTCAATGTTCAATTTGGGTGTCGGGTTAAGGCTCTTCAAACGGATGGTGGGGGTGAGTATACGACTCTAGTAACGTGGCTTCAATTGTAACCCCCTTAACCCGGCCTAGACGGTTGACCCGAATTAAGAAAGTCACACGGGGAAAACCAAAGTCAACCCGAAAGTCAACCTTGATTAACAACCTTTTTTCTTCTTTTTAAACTTGTCTAGATGCACATTAATCCTAATTGTGATCACACAAACATCATACTCAAAGATCACAAACATCAGAGATCAAACAGGGACCCAATTGAACAAATTACAACTTTAGGGACCAAAATGTAATTTCTGATAATTAAAAGGACTTAACCCAAATTAAAGTTACCATCTTGAAATTAATCAGGTTTCATGCTTCTCTATGAAATTTCAGCTCAAAAGGACTTCCCAAGCTCATACAATTGAACAAACAAGATTCAAGACCAAAACGTATACAATTCAAAACATATAACTGCCAATGTCAGCCCCTAACGGTCGGCCGTTCCGAAACCAATCAACCCCGTTCCGAAACACGGGCCGTTCCGAAACCGATCGACACCGTTCCGAAACACGGCCTTGGTAGAGACCAAACCGTTTCGAAACGGTGCATACCGTTTTGGACGCTTGGGTTCATACAAGGCACCCGTTCCGAAACGGTACACACTGTTCCGAAACGCCTGCACAGATTGCAGCAAACAAGCATACCAAAACATGCAATTGACCATTCAAACATGCTCCAAATGTCACCAAACTTTACCAGCATGCAATTCAACATATTTAAGACTTATAGGCACCATCACAACATCAATCTAACATCATATGCAAAAAGCCCCAATTCTATAGGCATGCTTCCTACACAAGCTAGCCACTCAAGCATCAAACTTCCAAAACAAGCATATAAGGTTCCAATTCAAAAACCAGCAATCAAATCAACATTCAACATACTTAGGGAGTCTCAAACACCTCCCAAAACATACACATTGGTCCCCCATTGCCAAATCACACAAAAGCTAAATTGTACTTATAAAACCTTCATACATTGAGCTTCACTTGAACTTGATTGCTTGCCCTTCCTTGCTGCCCTTCAAGGTACTCTAATGCTCTGCATTATTGAATTAAGAAAACGTAGAGAGCGTAAGCAAAAGCTTAGTGAGGCATGCTCATTAAAAACAATTCAATAATGCAATTAAAACCATTTATAAACCATGCTTAAATCAACCTTTGCACATGCTCAAAAGCATACTTAAAACAAGCAATCCCATGCTTCAACATAAACATTAAAACAAGCATCTCATGCTTCACAAAATATACTTAACATGTCATATTGGCTCAAGTGATACATTTCATTTCATAAAACAAGTTCATCAACTTCCCAAGGACTTTTAAACACCTTGGCCCCAAGGACTTTTAAACACCTTGGCCATGGACTTTTAAACACCATGAATGAGGACCACACAAGGACTTTTAACCACCTTTGTGTCCAATGCTTGAATCACCCCAAGGACTTTTAAACACCTTGGCCCCAAGGACTTTTAAACACCTTGGCCCCATGGACTTTTAAACACCATGGAAGGATCACCTAAGGACTTTTAACCACCTTAGTGTCTGCAACAAGACTCATCCAAGGACTTTTAACCACCTTGATGATCTTAAGTAACAAGGCTCACTCAAGGACTTTTAACCACCTTAGTGACCTTAACATTTTCAAAACATCACTTGCCAATATACATCAAATTCATTATTTAATCCACTGTTTTAAAGCATTAAACCAAGCCATTTTCATCATGCATTTCAAAGCATCAAACCACATTATTCCAATGTATAAAAGCAAGGAACTCCTACCTAGAGTTACCTTCAACATATGGCTTATATCAATAGCAAAATCCATGCTAAAACATGCTTTCAAAACAGTAATTAAAAACATGCAAATCATCATTTTGCAACACTTCAAAGTCATGGCCACCACTAGAGAGAAAATCCGAAAACTTACACTTGAGCTTAGCAAAGTTGTTTAGACTTAAACTAAGCTCCCAAAACCTTCTAACCTTGGTTTTAAAGCTGAAAATCCAATTTCCACAAACTCACTCACCGATTTCCACTTTGCTTCAAGCCAAAGCACCAAATCAAGCTTCCGGATCAACCAAACTTGGATCCAAAGATGCCTCCCCTGTTTCAACACATCAAAGCAGAGGATTAATGCATCATCATGCATTAATTGCTTCAATGAAAGCACCTAAACTCGCTGCTCTCATCCAACCTCCATTTTCGGCCACCAAACACAACCGAAAATGCATCCAAACCACTTCTAAACAAAGCCCAGCCATAAACCAGCAAAACCTCACTTCCATTAACATCAAATAACATCTAAAAACAACCTATTAACAACCTTATACCTCCAGCAACATCAGATCACCAAGATCACCTCAAAAACTACCTTGAAACACAAGCTAAACTTAGGAAACTCAACCTATCCGGGATTGCATCAATCAAAACTCAATTCCACATCATTTTAGAGATCATTTAACATCAAAAACATCTCTTAAATCCCAGATTACTCAGATCTAACGAAAATCATCAAAAATCATCAAAATCTTGCATAATAAGCCAAGATCTATAAATCAACTTGAAAACCTTTAATTAAACATCAATTAAGGATTGAAAACTTAGGAATTTCAGTAAAGAACTGATAGTTTAGAGGAGAAGGACGTTCTTACCTCCAAACTTGTGTTTCTCCACTTTTTGGAATCAAAATGCTTGTTGAAACTTGTAGCAATTGAAGAGGTTTTGAAGATATGTTGATTTGGAATCAAATGAGAGTTGAAAGGAGAAATTTAGGTGAGAAAATCAGAAACAAATCTCTGGAAATGTAGTGTTTGGTTTGAGAGAAAATGAGAGAAAGAAAATGAGAAGTTAGTTGAGAAAATTGCCAAATGAGCTTTTCCCTCCTTTTTGATATCTTTAAAATCAGAAAATAGCTTATAATATCTTAGAAAAATCTGGAGAAACCACTTTTGGATTAATAGCTCCTTAAAGATTCAAAGTTCCAACCCTTTATAAAACAGCCACCAAACTTGCGAAAATTACATTTTGGTCACTAGCCAAAATGTCACACTTCCAAAACTCATTTTCCAAAATTGATTTCACAGTTCACTTAATTATATTAAAAGATGATTTTAGAACATTTTTCCATATTTTTAATGCAACCCGAACTAGGCTTTCCTAATTTAACATCTTAAGATTCGAACAGCACTTTGACCAACCGGTCAACGCCCAAAACTCCTAAGCCCAAAACCGGGGCGTTACAACTCTCCCCCCCTTAAGAAATTTCGTCCTTGAAATTTACCTGAAGGAAAGAGATAAGGAAATTGCTTCAGCATGTCTTCCTTCCGCTCCCACGTGGCTTCCTCAACACCTCGATGCTTCCACAGCACCTTCACCAACTCAATGGTCTTGCCACGAAGAACCTTGCAATCCGAATCCAGAACCTTCACCGGTTCCTCATCATAGGTCAAATCCGGATTCAAAACCACATCCTCTACAAGCATCACATGCGAAGGATCAGATCTATACTTCCGGAGCATAGAAACATGGAACACATCATGAATCTTCTCCAACTCCTGAGGTAACCTCAACCGATACGCAACAGGACCCACTCGCTCAACCACCTCATATGGTCCAATGTACCGAGGGCTCAACTTACCCTTCCGGCCAAACCTCATCACCTTCTTCCAAGGCGAAACCTTCAAGAACACACGGTCACCCACCGCATACTCTATCTCCTTACGCTTCAAATCCGCGTAAGACTTTTGCCGATCAGAGGCAGCCTTCAACCTCTCACAAATGAGCTTCACCTTCTCGGTGGTCCCTTTAAACAAAGCAGGTATCGAAACCAACTTTTGACCAGTTTCAGCCCAACAAAGAGGAGTCCTACACTTCCTCACATACAGAGCCTCATAAGGTGCCATCTGTATACTCACCTGATAACTATTGTTATAAGCGAACTCAACCAAAGGCAGATGCTTCTCCCAAGAACCTTGGAACTCAATCACGCAGCATCTCAACATATCCTCCAAAATCTGGATAACTCGCTCAGACTGACCATCCGACTGAGGATGATAGGATGTACTGAAATGCAACCTTGTACCCAGATCTTGATGCAAACACTGCCGGAAACGCGATGTGAACCTCGGATCCCTATCCGACACAATCGACTTAGGCACACCATGCAACCTCACTATCTCAGCAATGTACAGCTCTGCCAGCTTATCCAAAGAGAACGTAGTATGCACAGGCAAGAAATGCGCACACTTCGTCAAGCGATCCACAATCACCCAAACAGAATTCTTCTTTGACGGAGACAAAGGCAAACCAGATACAAAATCCATGGTAACCCTCTCCCACTTCCATTCAGGGATTTTCAACGGTTGCAACAAACCAGAAGGAACCTGATGTTCAGCCTTAACTCGCTGACACACCAAACACTTGCTTACAAACTCTGCAACATCCTTCTTCAAACCTACCCAATAGTACTCATCACGAAGATCACGATACATCTTAGTACTACCAGGGTGCATAGCAAAAGGACTACTATGACCTTCAGTCAGAATAGCACGCCTCAACTCAACATCAGCAGGCACTACTATCCGACTACCAAAACACAACACACCATCCTCATTAAAGCAGAAATCCGAAGGTCTACCCTCCACGATATCCTGAACATGAGACACCAAGAATTCATCCAGCAACTGATTTTCCTTGATCAACTGAACCAAAGATGGTTTCACCTGCAACTCAGCAACAAGACCACCATCTCACGATATGCTCAAGCTAGCAAACATCGCCCTAAGCTCAACAGCTACCTTCCTACTCAAGGCATCAGCAACAACATTAGCTTTACCAGGATGGTACTCAATCGTCAGATCATAATCCTTGAGCAACTCCAACCAACGTCGCTGCCTGAGATTCAACTCCTTCTGAGACATCAGATACCTCAAACTCTTGTGATCCGTGTACACAGTACACTTCTCACCATACAGATAATGTCTCTAGATCTTCAGAGCAAACACCACTGCAGCCAGCTCAATGTCATGCGTAGGATAGTTGCGCTCATGCACCTTCAACTGCCGCGACGCATAAGCCACAACCTTACCCTCTTGCATCAGCACACACCCCAAACCAACATAGGATGCATCACTATAGACCACAAACTCTTTCCCTGATTCAGGCTGAATCAAGATAGGAGCTTGAGTCAAAGCCGCTTTAAGCTTCTCAAAAGCTTGCTGTCTCGCTTCCGTCCACTCATACTTAACATCCTTTTGTAACAACTTCGTCAAAGGTGCAGCAATCTTGGAAAAACCATCCACAAACCTCCGGTAGTATCCCGCCAAACCAAGGAAACTACGGACCTCATGAACAGACTTAGGAACTTTCCAGTTCATCATCGCTTCAATCTTCTGAGGATCAACACGAATCCCCTCAGCTGAGACCACATGCCCAAGAAACACCACCTCCTTAAGCCAAAACTCACACTTGCTCAGCTTAGCATAAAGCTGATTCTCCAACAAAGCTTGCAGAACAATCCTCAAATGCTCTTCGTGCTCCTCCTCAGTACGCGAGTACACGAGGATATCATCAATGAATACCACAACGAACTTGTCCAGGTATTCATGAAACACACGATTCATCATGTCCATGAAAGCAGCAGGAGCATTTGTCAAACCAAACGGCATCACAAGGAACTCATAATGCCCATACCTTGTCCTGAAAGCTGTCTTAGGCACATCCACATCCTTCACCTTCAACTGATAATACCCTGACCTCAAGTCAATCTTAGAGAACACAGCAGCTCCCCTAAATTGATCAAAGAGATCATCAATCCTCGGCAAAGGATACCGATTCTTGATAGTCAACTTGTTCAGCTGACGGTAATCAATGCACATCCTCATCGTGCCATCCTTCTTCTTCACAAACAAGACAGGAGCACCCCAAGGCGACACACTCGGCCGGATGAAACAACGATCTAGCAGCTCTTGCAACTGCGTCTTCAGCTCCTTCAGCTCCTTAGGTGCCATTCTATAGGGAGAAATGGACACAGGAGTTGTATTCTCATACAGCTCAATTCCAAACTCCACCTCGCGATTAGGAGGTAAACCATGCAACTCTTCAGGAAAAACACCAGGAAACTCCTTCACAACCTTGATATCTTGCACCCTCAACTCCTTAGAGCTAGGATTCATCACAAAAGCTAGGTAAGCTTCGCAACCTTGCCTCAGCATCCTACTCGCCTCCAAGGTAGACACAACATTAGCAAGAAACTTCACATTCTCGCCAACTACAACAACTTCATAATCATCCGCAAGCTTAAGCGAAACCCGCTTATTCTCACAATCCACAACAGCACGATGCTCAGCAAGCCAATCCATACCAAGGATCACATCAAAACCATAGAAGGGCAACTCCATAAGATCACATGAAAGACATGTTCTTGAACAACCAAGGGACACCTTCTATAAAGCTTTCGAGTCACAACAGTTTCACCAAAAGAACTAGTGACATGAACACCAACATCCAAAGACTCAACAGGCAAACCAAGCAATTCAGCATGCTCACGCAAAATGTATGAATGCGTAGATCTAGAATCAATCAAAGAAAGCAATGACAAGGATTGCAAAGTAAAGGTACCTGCAATCACATCAGCATCATTCCTTCCCTCGCGCTGAGCATACACCCTCGCTTGGCCTCCACCCTCAGGCTGAATAGCCACAACATGGGCTACTCCGCGACCACCTTCCTCTTTCCTCTGGAAATTACCACGACCGCGCCCACGACCTCTTTGCGGTGCAGCTACAACAGGAGCACGATCTTGGCCACCAGCCAACCTCGGACAATCTCGCCTCAGATGATCAACAGAACCACAGTTCCAACATCCATTACCAGCAGCCGCAACAGGAGCTTGCACCTCCCTCACAGCTCGAGGACAGTCACGCTTCATGTGACCACGCGAACCACAGATCCAACAAGCACTTGGTTCAGCTCTAGCAAAACCACCTCTAGCAGGTGCACCACCACCTCTCTTGGCTGAGGACTGATACTTCTAATCACGTCCCCTCTTGTTCCGTCCACCTCCGGAACTATACTCAGCAGCTCTCTTGCCAGAACTCGCTCCAGCACCTTTCGCAGCTAAACCCAAGTTCATCTCGATGTCCTTGGATCGGCCAACCAACACATCAAAATCATTGTACTCAGCAGCCAACATGTAGGTCTTTACTTCCGTCACCAAGCCATAACGGAACCTTTCGCACCTCTCTCGCTCATCAGGTATCAGCTCCGGTTCATACTGACTGAGCCGTACAAACTGCACTTCATACTCAGCCACACTCATGCTCCCTTGGGTAAGAGACATGAATTCACGCTTTTTCTCATCCAGATATCTCACTCCAAGATATCTCCTCTTGAACGCATTCTGAAAGAATGTCCAAGAAACATCAGCTTCAGCCATCCCCGCTATGGTGGTCGTCCACCACGTATATGCATCGTCCTGCAGCAAGGACACAACACAGCCCAACTTTTGCACATCCGTGCAGCTCATCTGACCCAAGATATGCTTGGTACTCTCTAGCCAAGCTTCCGAACTCTCAGCGGACATACCTCTGAACTCAGTCCCACCAAGACTGCGCAAACGCTCCAAAGGTAGTCTAACTCCAGCATCTCCCTGATGCCCAGCTCCTTGAGCTCCAGCTACTGCTGCTCGAAAAGCACCCGCAATAGCTTGTACCAACATAGACATGTCAGGCATAGCTTGCCCCTGACCAACCTCTGGTCCAGCAGCTCCAGCACCAGCTGCAGCTTCAGCTCGCTCACCTCCAGCACCACCACCAGGCGGAGGAGGGGGTAACACAGCACTACCCGTATTCTCTTCATTCTCATTCTCGTTAGGAGTCGTAGCTCGCACACTACCTCTTAACTCTCTACGTGGTGCCATACTTTTACCATGCAATCACAATGCAAAATAAAACAAGTCAGGCCCAGCAAGGTAAGCAATCCAAGTATTCAAGCTCAATTTCATTCAAAATCAACTTCATTTCATTAGCTTTTGTTTGGCAATGGGTACCCTCAACATGCAACATCACAACATACAACTTAATTGCATTCAAATCACAAACCACTGAACATGCTTTCAAACAACAAACATACAAGCCAAACATGCTTCAATCATGCATACATTCATTCCCAATTACTCGCAAACTCAGCTCTGATACCACCAAATGTAACCCCCTTAACCTGGTCTAGACGGTTGACCCGAATTAAGAAAGTCACACGGGGAAAACCAAAGTCAACCCGAAAGTCAACCTTGATTAACGACCCTTTTTTTTCTTTTTAAACTTGTCTATATGCACATTAATCCTAATTGTGATCACACAAACATCATACTCAAAGATCACAAACATCAGAGATCAAACAGGGACCCAATTGAACAAATTACAACTTTAGGGACAAAAATGTAATTTCTGATAATTAAAAGGACTTAACCCAAATTAAAGTTACCATCTTGAAATTAATCAGGTTTCATGCTTCTCTGTGAAATTTCAGCTCAAAATGACTTCCCAAGCTCATACAATTGAACAAACAAGATTCAGGACCAAAACGTAAACAATTCAAAACATATAACTGCCAATGTCAGCCCCTAACGGTCGGTCGTTCCGAAACCAATCAACCCCGTTCCGAAACACGGTCCGTTCCGAAACCGATCGACACCGTTCTGAAACACGGCCTTGGCAGAGACCAAACCGTTTCGAAACGGTGCATACCGTTTCGGACGCCTAAGTTCATACAAGGCACCCGTTCCGAAACGGTACACACTGTTCCGAAACGCCTGCACAGATTGCAGCAAACAAGCATACCAAAACATGCAATTGACCATTCAAACATGCTCCAAATGTCACCAAACTTTACCAGCATGCAATTCAACATATTTAAGACTTATAGGCACCATCACAACATCAATCTAACATCATATGCAAAAAGCCCCAATTCTATAGGCATGCTTCCTACACAAGCTAGCCACTCAAGCATCAAACTTCCAAAACAAGCATATAAGGTTCCAATTCAAAAACCAGCAATCAAATCAACATTCAACATACTTAGGGAGTCTCAAACACCTCCCAAAACATACACATTGGTCCCCCATTGCCAAATCACACAAAAGCTAAATTGTACTTATAAAACCTTCATACATTGAGCTTCACTTGAACTTGATTGCTTGCCCTTCCTTGCTGCCCCTCAAGGTACTCTAATGCTCTGCATTATTGAATTAAGAAAACGTAGAGAGCGTAAGCAAAAGCTTAGTGAGGCATGCTCATTAAAAACAATTCAATAATGCAATTAAAACCATTTATAAACCATGCTTAAATCAACCTTTGCACATGCTCAAAAGCATACTTAAAACAAGCAATCCCATGCTTCAACATAAACATTAAAACAAGCATCTCATGCTTCACAAAATATACTTAACATGTCATATTGGCTCAAGTGATACATTTCATTTCATAAAACAAGTTCATCAACTTCCCAAGGACTTTTAAACACCTTGGCCCCAAGGACTTTTAAACACCTTGGCCATGGACTTTTAAACACCATGAATGAGGACCACACAAGGACTTTTAACCACCTTTGTGTCCAATGCTTGAATCACCCCAAGGACTTTTAAACACCTTGGCCCCAAGGACTTTTAAACACCTTGGCCCCATGGACTTTTAAACACCATGGAAGGATCACCTAAGGACTTTTAACCACCTTAGTGTCTGCAACAAGACTCATCCAAGGACTTTTAACCACCTTGATGATCTTAAGTAACAAGGCTCGCTCAAGGACTTTTAACCACCTTAGTGACCTTAACATTTTCAAAACATCACTTGCCAATATACATCAAATTCATCATTTAATCCACTGTTTTAAAGCATTAAACCAAGCCATTTTCATCATGCATTTCAAAGCATCAAACCACATTATTCCAATGTATAAAAGCAAGGAACTCCTACCTAGAGTTACCTTCAACATATGGCTTATATCATCAGCAAAATCCATGCTAAAACATGCTTTCAAAACAGTAATTAAAAACATGCAAATCATCATTTTGCAACACTTCAAAGTCATGGCCACCACTAGAGAGAAAATCCGAAAACTTACACTTGAGCTTAGCAAAGTTGTTTAGACTTAAACTAAGCTCCCAAAACCTTCTAACCTTGGTTTTAAAGCTGAAAATCCAATTTCCACAAACTCACTCACCGATTTCCACTTTGCTTCAAGCCAAAGCACCAAATCAAGCTTCCGGATCAACCAAACTTGGATCCAAAGATGCCTCCCCTGTTTCAACACATCAAAGCAGAGGATTAATGCATCATCATGCATTAATTGCTTCAATGAAAGCACCTAAACTCGCTGCTCTCATCCAACCTCCATTTTCGGCCACCAAACACAACCGAAAATGCATCCAAACCACTTCTAAACAAAGCCCAGCCATAAACCAGCAAAACCTCACTTCCATTAACATCAAATAACATCTAAAAACAACCTATTAACAACCTTATACCTCCAGCGACATCAGATCACCAAGATCACCTCAAAAACTACCTTGAAACACAAGCTAAACTTAGGAAACTCAACCTATCCGGGATTGCATCAATCAAAACTCAATTCCACATCATTTTAGAGATCATTTAACATCAAAAACATCTCTTAAATCACAGATTACTCAGATCTAACGAAAATCATCAAAAATCATCAAAATCTTGCATAAAAAGCCAAGATCCATAAATCAACTTGAAAACCTTTAATTAAACATCAATTAAGGATTGAAAACTTAGGAATTTCAGTAAAGAACTGATAGTTTAGAGGAGAAGGACGTTCTTACCTCCAAACTTGTGTTTCTCCACTTTTTGGAATCAAAATGCTTGTTGAAACTTGTAGCAATTGAAGAGGTTTTGAAGATATGTTGATTTGGAATCAAATGAGAGTTGAAAGGAGGAATTTAGGTGAGAAAATCAGAAACAAATCTCTGGAAATGTAGTGTTTTGTTTGAGAGAAAATGAGAGAAAGAAAATGAGAAGTTAGTTGAGAAAATTGCCAAATGAGCTTTTCCCTCCTTTTTGATATCTTTAAAATCAGAAAATAGCTTATAATATCTTAGAAAAATCTGGAGAAACCACTTTTGGATTAATAGCTCCTTAAAGATTCAAAGTTCCAACCCTTTATAAAACAGCCACCAAACTTGCGAAAATTACATTTTGGTCACTAGCCAAAATGTCACACTTCCAAAACTCATTTTCCAAAATTGATTTCACAGTTCACTTAATTATATTAAAAGATGATTTTAGAACATTTTTCCATATTTTTAATGCAACCCGAACTAGGCTTTCCTAATTTAACCTCTTAAGATTCGAACAGCACTTTGACCAACCGGTCAACGCCCAAAACTCCTAAGCCCAAAACCGGGGCGTTACATCAATAGAATGGAATTATTCATCGGGTGTCTTGTCCTCATACGTCCGAGCAAAATGGCAAGGCTGAAAGGAAGCACCGTCATATTGTTGAAATGGGGTTGACTTTATTGGCTCAGGTAGGGCTTTCATTACAATATTGGAGTCACGTGTTCATAACATCAGTTTTCTTTATTAATCGACTACCCACTACTGTTTTACAAGACTGCTCTTCGTATGAAAACTTTATAAACAAAATCCGGATTATGAGTCTCTGCGAGCTTTTGGATGTGCGTGTTATCCTTTAACTCGGCCATTCAATCGATAAAAGCTTGAGTTTCGTTCCAAAAAGTGTATATTTGTAGGGAACAATACTAAACATAAGGGCTACAAATGTCTTGACGGTAATGGGAAGATTTTGGTTTCAAGGCATGTCATCTTTGATGAAACCTAATTTCCTATGGCCTTGTTGACTGCCTCTACGAAGACTACTGTTTTGAGTCAATATGTTTTATCAGATGATACTCGAGTGACTAGTATTTTGCCTTTACTTAGGTTCAATCCCTTGACTCAGCCCGTTTCTGTTGTACCTGATTCATTAGTGCAGCCTACTTCAGTAAAGTCAGATCCATGTGATCAGCCCACTTCTGTTACATCTGATTCATTCGCTGAGTCTGTGGTTAACAGATCCAGTCCGATTGTGCAACCCAATGATAGTGCTTGTGAAACCTTGGTGCGGCCCACTGATGATGCGTCTGAAAATCTGGTCCAGACAACTGCTGGTGTTTCTGAAGATTTGGTACAGCCCAATGATACAATATCGGATTCTTTTCACGTGACAGGGCCTACTCAACCTGATACTGTTAATCATAATGTCGATACACATTTGTGTCGTGGGCCGAGTTTTGAAGGACCCACCATTCAGTCTGAACACTTCCCTCGGTCCACCAATAGTATTTTCCTAGTTGAGACGCCTGTGGCTGTGGGTGTTGGGTCGCCAAATGGAAGTGGTTCGTTAGGCCTAATTGACGATGTTGTTCATAGCCCTGTTTCTAATCCTGCCGTTGATTTTCCAGTTCCTATGTTAGGGCTTGTTGATCAAACTAATTTTTTTGTCTCTTCTTTGCGACAACTCAATAGTGGAGAGCCCTCTGCTCATTTTGGGGATGGATCGAAGGCTATTTTTGCTTCCACAAATTGTTCTTCTTCTGTTGCTTTTGAGCTTGTTGTGTTTCCTGAGTCTCTACCGAGTTTGGAATTGGATTTGTCTGGCTCCTCCTCTGTGGTCAGGGATGTTGTGCCTCCGTTAGTTGGGTCCTCTAATGTTGTGATCTGAAGTTTACTGGTTGAAAATAATCACCCTAGGGTGACACGAGGGAAGAATGGCATCCGAAAACCGAAGGTCTTCCTCTCGCAATTGGCAAAGTTCTATGAGCCTTAGACTATTTGTGAAGCTTTCCGTTGTGAGCACAGGACGCATGCGGCTCAGGAAGAATATGCTGCTCTGATTCGAAATAACACATGGTCTCTTGTGAATTTGCCCCCAAATCGAACGCCCGTCAGTTGTAAACGGATCTTCAAGCTCAAGCAAAACGCCGATGGTTCAATCTCGAGGTACAAGGCGCGCCTCGTTGCGAAGGGGTACTTACAGCAAGCCAGATTTGATTTCCATGAGACCTTCAGTCCGGTTGTCAAGCCCACGACTGTGTGGACTATTCTTTCTCTTGCTGTGTCCAAGAGATGGATTCTTTGACAGGTGGACATCAACAACATGTTTCTAAATGGCGATTTAACGGTGGAAGTCTACATGGTGCAACCTCCGGGGTTTGAGCAAGGTGACAAGAGGTTAGTCTGTAAATTGCATAAAGCTATCTATGGTTTAAACCAAGCCCCTCGGGCTTGGTTTGATAAACTTCAAAATTATCTTCAATATGTTGGGTTTTGTCCCTCTAAATATGTTTCCTCTATGTTTGTTTATTCTTCTTGTGTTAGTCTCGTTTATCTTTTAGTATATGTTGATGATATAATAGTAACAGGGAATGATAATCGGGTTGTTCAAGATGTGATTGATGACTTGAATAAAACCTTTTCCCTTAAAGATTTAGGAATTTTGGCTTATTTTTTGGGAATTGAAGTTCATCATGAGGATAATGGTTTATGGTTGAGTCAGAGGAAATACATTGTTGAGCTTTTGCAGAGAAGTGGTTTAGATAAGTCTAAGGGTTTGCCTACTCCTATGGTGTCTAACTATACATTCTCTGCTTCGACTGGAACTCCTGTTGATAATGTGACGGAATATAGGAGCATAGTAGGGGCCTTACAATATATTGTGATCACAAGACAAGATATTGCTTCAAGATATTGCTTTCAACTGGAACTTCTGTTAATAGGGTATGTCAGTTTATGCAGAACCCGTTGGATACTCACTTTCAGGCTGTTAAACGGGTGTTACAGTATCTTCAAGCAACTTCTGACTATGGGTTGCATTTTTCAGCTTCTTCTAGACTTGATATAACCGCGTTTGCTGATGCTAACTGGGGTTCTGATGTGGACGATCGAAGGTCCACTATAGGGTTTTGTTTATTTTTTGGCGGTAACTCTGTGCTACGACAGAAGTCTTATGGTTCCACTCTCTTCTTCGAGAACTTCACGTGGAATCTGTTGGTCAACCTATTTTATGGTGTGATAATTCAAGTGCTGTTGCGGTATATGCGAATCCAGTGTTGCATTCAAAGTTCAAGCATGTGGAGCTTGATTTGTATTTTGTTCGTGAAAGGGTTGCAGCTAGAACATTGGTGGTGAATGAAGTACCTGCTTGTTTGGTTGCAGGTTGGAGATCAAAACTTGAGTCAACATACTGAATGTTGTGACTCTAGTACAAGAAGATTTTTCCAGCAAGATGAAGTTCAGAATATGGGAAAGCATGGAGAATATTATAGTTATAGGATAGGTAGTCAGGTAGTTGTATTTGGTTAATGTACCTTTGATTAGTTAAGATGAGTCAACAAGGCAATTAGGTTGTTATTGTTAGTAATTGACTTAGCTGAGTCACTTAACTATCTTATCCTTGTATAAATTCAGCCCAGTCTCAGTTTTGAGATATTATGGGATTTATCAATAAAATTCAGAGAGTGTCGTTCTCTCTTTCTTAAAATTCTTCTATTGTTTCTAAATTGAAAGAATCCTATCAACATGCATGAATGGATTGTTTTGAGCATGTAACACCCCTAACCTGACTTAGAGGATAAACCAAACTAGGTGCTGTTAAAATCGAACATACAACCAAACAAGCATTCTTTTATCACAAACAAACTCTTTGAGAACTCAAGAATAACATGATCGTAGTTCTTTATTGATTTTTTTGTCTAGCAATTTGATCCACGAAATCTTATAGATTCCAAAAAATAGTATAATTCAAGAACTTTTTCTTTTATTTTAACATGTGTCAACTTCAATCTCACAATTTGAACAATCAAGAATAAGTACTCAATTCATGCACTTATAAATTCCAAGCTTAACCAACAAGTCACCAACTTAAATCAAATCATTCGATTCTTGATCTTAAACATGTTCAGAATTATCTAATTTAGCTTTACATAGCATTTAACAATATACCATCTAAGCATAGAATTCAACCGCTTTTGGACTTTAACTTGATACATGAACAATATATGTGCTTTAATATAACTATCACACAAATTTGTATAAATACCATCATGATTTTATTTATCAATCAGATATGTGTATACATGAATAATCTTATTGGTATCATTCGAACAATATGAAGCCTGTAACCCCCTCGACACGGCCTAGCCGATAGACCGAACCGAACGAGTCACACGGGGAATATTTAGGTAAATTGGGAAAGTTTACCTCAATAAACGACCCCTTTTTTCTTTTTGTCTTGTCTAGATGCAAGTTAGGTTACTATGTGTTCAATCAAAGCAGTGAATCAAATGATAACACGAACGCTCAACTATTAACACCAATTTTGGGTTTAGGGACCATTTCGTAAATTTGATATTTAGTAAGGGTTTTTAACAAATTAGGATTACCATCCTTTAATTAGGTTCATTACACGATTCTCTGCAAAAACACAGTTCAAAACTACCTTTGGAACTCATCTAATTGAATATATAAGAAACATGGACTAAAACGCATAAAAAGAAAAACTCAGAATATTCCAAAACTGAATTAACATCCACTTGTTTCGGAACAGTGGGCCCCACATCAAAACGGCTGTATCGAAACAGTGATACCCTGTTTCGAAATGGGGGATCATTTCAAAACCATTTTGGACCCGTTTCGGAACAGGGTTTCACAGAGGTAAAATGTATCGAAACATGCCTCACCGTTTCGAAACCCCAAGGCAATTTCAAGTCCCTATTTTGAAACGCCTAAGCCTGAAACGCTTTAATCTGTTGGTTTAACTTGATTCTAACCATCCGAAACTAACCTGACATATGACTAAACTTGCTTGCAACTCAAATACATTTCAACAATCAAGGATTCATGGTAGCACTATCATCATAACATCATTTTCAATAACAAAGAGACTAAAGGCATGCTTCCTAAGAGAAATAAGCACTATAAGGTCAAATCTAAATTTCAAGCGTTAAACAAAACTTAAAGGTCATTTACATAACCAAATACGCATATCAAACTTGCACCAAACCAGAAAATACAAGACAACCAACATTTATGACATTGGACACCCCATTGCCTTTATTACATTAGTTAAAAACCTCAACATACATTTAGAGAAGTCCCTTGGAAACCCCTTGTAGAATGCTACCTCCAAACGCCTAATTATCTGAATTGATGAACAAAGAGAGCAAAAGCATACAAGCTTAGCGAAGATTGCTCAAAACAAAAAAAATCATCAATGCGCAAAACCGTTTTTCACTATTTTCAAGACCATCATGCCTTTTTTTGATAAACCATGCACCTTGCCTTTAAAATCAGCATGCTAAACATCATGCAACATGATTCATACATTTTCCAGCAATTAAACCATTGCTACACATCATCAAGCCTTCCAAGCATAAACACCATTATGCTAAGCTTAAAGTAAAACATGCATTTTTAATAAGATGCATCAACAACATTTTCCATAACATCTCATTCCATTATATTGGATCACAAGTGATAAACAACATTCTCAAAAACATATCGGATACACGGATTACCAAGGGTTGTCCCGAACCCTTCATACACTCTACTGGCATCTCAAGGCTCACACATGAGAGCAACCCTCTATCATTGTGACACCCGTGGTGGAGTATTCGGTACAATTACAACCCCTCAACACCACTTATCGGTAGATGTATAGCTCACTAACGAGAGACGAGAAACACACAAGGTTCACACCCGGGAGCTACCCTCAACCGTTGCAACCTTAAACAATCCTCAATCGTTAGGGTACTTGGATGGAGTTTTCGGTACAATCACAATCCCTCAACATCCAAGGTGACTTGTTTACAGTGCACTCAATCCTATAGCCGGCTAACTATATTCGATTTCATTTACATAACACTTTATACAACATCACTTGCCAATATAATCCACATTTCATGCACACCTCACTGTTTTTACAAAGCATTCATGATAAGCCATAACTCAAGCATTAAACCATGCTTCAAAACTCATGCATCAACAGATGCATACAAGTATCACTTACCTAGTGCATCCTTAAACCACATGGCATCATCAAACACATTTTATATACCCAAAACATGCTTTAAAAAAGTAGTTAAACTGTAACACCCCCTTCCCGGCATGGTAATAAACCGGGTTAGATGGCATTACCGGAGAACAAAATGGTGTTTGGTGATACAAAAGTCAATCATGAAGCAATATCTTATTAATATTATGGTCATCAAGTGTTACCAAAATTTAGGTCTTAGTCCAATTTAATTCAATACGAATAAAGACTAGCGAGTAAGGATCAATTTGTAAGTGCAATAAGTTTTAGGGACTAAAATGTAATATTAGTGTTTTAGAGACCCTTATATGAAGTTAACCTTACTATAACGAAGTTTGACTTACAAATAACGAGCCTATAAATTTTCATGCCATTCCGTGGTCAATTACCTATTCAATTAGGCCATACAATAATTAGTGATCAATGTGTAAACATTGAAAAATTATAATCTACGTCTTTTTACCAACTCAACTATTCCTATATCGAAAAGCCTTGAGCCGTTTCGAAATGGGTACATAAAAATTAATCACAATATCGATTCTATCCAACACCATATCGAAATAGGTAAGCCATGTTTCGATACGAGTTGACCTTCGTTGACTATTAACCCATTCCGATACGGGTTAGGCTCGTATCGAAACGAATCTTGATAGTAGAAAATTGTATCAAAACGAATCTAAATTGTATCGATACGCATGACTTTACCCTGTTTTCCAGTAATCCTATTTAAAAGGGTTGTTTCGAAACACCATCAACAGTTTCGACACGCCTAACATGTAATGCTAGATTTTAGTTGGTTTTTAGTTAAATTAACCTACTAGTATATGTCCAAATGTAATGAAATTTTACGCACAATATTTCAATACCATAATCTACCAGCATGCCAAAGTTCTAGACCATTCAAATACATTTACTAATTTATTACTATCTTAGACCATTTATGCATATATGGTCATTTTCAAGCTAATTTCAATATATTATTTAAGACCTTTTTGCATCTACCCAAACTATAGCTAATACACACATATCAAAGGGTCCATATATTACTAGTTTGACTACTTTGTCACCATACTAGGAGTTTATAAGGTGAAATACCTTACTTTAGCTTAATAGTGACTTGCCAAAATCCCTCGACTGCTCCGATCTACAGACATTGTTTTGTTTAACCTAAAATGAATGGGATGAGATAAATTAGGCATACTTTACCTAGTGAGGTAGTCATAGTTAACAATAAATATGATGGTATGCAACTCATAACATGCTAGGGCAATGACATTACTTTAATAATACCAGAGTCATGTTAATGTCCATCCTATAACGAAATCAATACTATGACAATATTTAAGAAAATATTCTTGAAGTATTTTAATAGAATTCCCTTGTATCGAAATAAGATAGTGGATACGCGAATTCCTACGCCTCACCAAATCAATAAATAGTCTAGTCCCTCCGCCTCTCCATTTGACCAATAACACAAACATTCCTCCGCCTCGCCACAATAAAGGCTGTACCCAAGGACCGTAGTCTACCCGTTCCAATGAGCTCATGAATTCTAAGGCATGCCAATTGTATCCAATGTCCTTTCGAATCTATGGTTCAATAGCAATATCAATATGCAATATTTCCAATAACAATATCAATGATCAATGTTTCAATAACAATAACGATACCAATTATTATTTCCAATGACAATATTTATAGCAATTCCTATAGAAATAACAATGTCGATATTTCAGTGGCAATGTTAATGATCAATGTTTCCAATATCCCAATCAATGATTAATGTCTCAATATCTATGTCAGTAATTAATATTTCATTATCAATATCTATAACCAATATTTCAATATCTAAAAATTTGATGACAATGACGATGCCTATATTTAATAGCTATAGTAATGCCTATTTTAACATACAATGTCTGTGATACTAATAATATCTAATGGTCGAGATTTCTACATTCTAATATCTTAACATTAACAATGACGATACCAATAATGTCATGTTCAATGTTTCAATGTGATAACTTACCAGTTCTTACCAATAAGCCCTTCAAGGAGGTTCGATACAATAACCATATAACAACTTGTTAGCTATATAATAATTGATATCAACAAAACCGGAAAAAGCATCTTATCTTTTTTGAGGTTCCAACTACACTCACCTTGACATCCCGAAGTTTTTAAAGATTTTGAATAATAATGCCCTTATTCTGGGTTTTTGGCGGTTGTTCCTTATCGACCTCTTGAACTAAGATAATTAATAGAAATCGATTAGAGTTGACAAAACAATATCGAATTAATACGAAAATATTAATTAAATTGGATACCAAAATTTAGACTAACCAAAAAATCTGAACTTGGCCCAACGGTAGCACAGATTCGATATCACTAAATCGTAAAATTCAAACTACGATCTAACACTGAACCATTGGTTGTTCGTACCTTAATTTTTTTCGTGCATTCCTCATAAATTTCTCCCCTATTTATACATGGTTGAACACCCCCCTTTTTCATTCTCCTAATGGCCTCTCAAATGAGTGCCACGTGTGGCTTACTCACACACACTTTGTCCGAGTAATCCCACTTACGTGGGTTTATTTTCCTTTGCCATGTTTGTGGCAATTGCCACACTCACCACGAATTGGCCAAATGGTCTTTGACGGGTGCTTTGTGTGGGCAATTACTTCGAATCGAAGGAATTTCCATGGCTATTATATATATTTTTTTCTTTTTAATAATAATAATAATAATAATAATAATAATACCCTTTGCTAATTCAAATTGGGTACAAGGTCAGACAATTACGTCGTTTAATTACAACGGTACAAAATATTCGGTCACCGGAACTTAGTTCCGACTAGACCGAATTTTGGGGTGTGACAACTCTTCCCCTCTTAAAAAAATTTGTCCTCGAATTTTCAGTTCAGGCGAACAGGTGAGGATACTATTTCTGTATAGTCTCCTTGGGTTCTCATGTTGCCTTTTCGACGGAATGACTTCGCCACAAAACTTTTACTAAGGGCACACTCTTGTTACGAAGCCTCTAAACTTCTCGTGCGAGGATTTGTACTGGTTCTTACTTGTATGTCAGATTGGACTGAATTTCCAATAACTCTGGCTTGTTCACAAAAGAAGGGCCTGATCATTACTTTCGTAACATAGACACATAAAAATATTATGGATTCAACTTAACTCCTCGAGGGAGCTAATCAGTAGGCAACAAGTCCATCTTTCTCGGTCACCTCAAATGGGCCTATAAAACGGGGACTAAGCTCTCCTTTTTGCCAATACGAAGGACCTTCTTTCATAGATACACCTTAAGGAAAGCTTTCTCACCATCATCATATTGAATGCCCCTTTATTTTCAAGTCGGCGTAAGCTTTCTGTCGATCAAATGTAGCTCTGAGTTGATCACGAATGATGGTTACCCTTTCTTCGGTTTCCTGAAGTAAGTCAGTGCCCAACATTTTGCTTTTACCGAGTTTAGACCAACACAATGGAGTCCGACATTGCTTGAAATACAATGCTTCATACATGGTCATTTAGATTGATGCCTGATAGCTATTATTGTAGGCAAATTCAAGAAGGGGTAGGGATTTCTCCCAAGTTCCACCAAAATCGACGATGTATGCTCGAAACATGTCTTCCAAAATCTGTATAGAAAGGTTCAATAATAATATAGATTTCCAAGGGTTCAATGAAAGAGTCTTTCGGTAATTACCTAAATTACCCATTCTGATTGGCCGTCAGATTGAGGGTGAAAGGTTGTACTAAGATTAACTTTGGTGCCTACAGCTCCTTGTAAGGTTCTCCAAAATCGAGATACAAATCGGGGATCTCGATCAGTGATAACAGACTTGGGTACTCCGTGGAGTCGGATCACTTTCTTGATGTACAAGTCAGCTAGTTTAGGGAGACTGTAGTCCATTCTAACTTGTATGAAATGAGCTGACTTAGTGAAATGATCTACAATGACCCATATAACATCATGTTTTGCGGGAGTTGAAGGTATACCACTAACAAAATCCATAGTGATATTCTTCCACTTCCATTTCGGTAGATCAATTGGTTGCAACAGTCCGGTAGGAGCACAATTTTCTGCTTTAACACATTGGCACGTGAGACACTTAGAAATGTAATCGACTATGGCCTGCTTCATGCCCGACCACCAATAGAGTTCACGTAGGCCCTTATACATCTTCAGGGACCCGGGGTGTTCAGAAAATGAACTTGAATGAGCTTCAGAGAGAATATCAGTGCGAAGAGATTCATCATTAGGTACACAGACCCGATCATGAAAAATCAAGAGTCCTTCAGAGTTAATTCTGAAGTCGAGATTATCTGACAACTTGGAAACAATTGATTGGAGTTCAGAATCTTGATCTAGCAAAGACTTGATTCTTAAAACGATGGTAGACTAAACTTAAAGTTCAGCTACGAGGAAACGATGCTTCCGAAGTCGGAAGTGGGCATTAATTGCTCGAGGAGTAGGCAAAGGTTTGCGGCTGAGTGCATCAGCTACAACGTTCGCCTTGCCCAGATGATAATCAATGATAATATCATAATCTTTAAGGAGTTCCATCCTTCTTCGTTGTCGAAGATTCAACTTCTTTTGGGTCAATAGGTACTTGAGGCTTTTATGATCGATGAAGAGGTAACATTTTTCTCCGTAGAGGTAATGTCTCCATATTTTCAATGCAAAGACAATTGCGATCAACTCAAGGTCATGAGTAGGGTAATTCATTTCGTACGGCTTAGGTTGTCTTGAAGCATACGCGATGACTTTGCCTTATTGCATTTATACGCATCCTAACCCGAGATACGATGCATCGTTGTAAACTATGTAGTCTTTTCCAGGCTCGAGTTGGATTAGGACTGGTGCGTGAGTCAAGACTTGTTTCAATTGATCAAAATTCTTTTTTTTTTTATCTTTGGTCTAAACAAAAGGAGCTTCTTTCGTCAACATTTTGGTTAAAGGAGCGACTATCATAGAGAACCCCTTTACGAATCTCCTATATTAACCAGCAAGCCCAAGGAAGCTTCTTAATTCGCCAATGTTCTTCAGTGGATGCCAATCTACGATAGCTTGTATTTTTTCGGGTCCACCTGAATACCCGAAGCCGACACTATATGTCCAAGAAAAGCAACTTCGGTGAGCGAAAACTCACACTTAGAAAATTTTGCGAACAACTGCTTCTCCCATAAGGTCTGAAGCACGATACGAAGATGATATCGGTGTTCCGTAACATTCTTGGAATAAATCAATATATCATCTATAAACACCACTACAAATTTATCAAGATAGGGTCTAAAGACTTGATTAATCAAATCCATAAAAGCTGTCGGTGAATTGTTAACCCAAAGGGCATCATCAAGAATTCGTAGTGTCCATATCTTGTACGAAAGGTTGTTTTAGTACGTCACATTCCTTTACTCTCATTTGTTAATAGCCTGACCTCAAATTGATCTTGGAAAACACAGAGGCATCCTTTAATTGATCGAACATATCGTCTATTCTAGGAAATGGATACTTGTTCTTGATGGTTACCTTGTTCAACTGTCAGTAATCAATACACAGAGGACGAGTGCTCCCCCAGGTGAAGAGCTCGATTGAATAAAACCCTTACTTAAAAATTCTTGAATTTGGGCTTTTAACTCCTTTAGTTCAATTGATGTCATACGATTTGGTGCAATGGAAACTGGAGAAGTTCCAAGTTGTACCTTGATGACAAACTCCACTTCACGGGTTGGGGGCAATCCCGAAAGTTCATCAGGGAATTCACATACAGTGTTAGTGTTCCGCAATTGAGATTTGTCTTTGGCTTCTGACGTCAAAGCACACAATGAAGGGTTCTTTGCATTCACCAATACAATGCTTTCCTTGTCAAGACCTCGGAGATACAACTTCCTCTTACATCAATCTACCCAAGTTGGGTGTTTACTAAACCAATCTAAGCCTAGTATTTCATCAAACTCGATAATCGGTATCACCAATAAATTGGCTAAAAGTGAAATCCCTAGAATCAATAAGGGACAATTCGTACACACATGGCTTATGATGACACAATAATTTTGATATCAATGCTCAATATAGTTTTATAAGGATTCACTAGTAGTAATATAATGATTTGCTAACCAATACTTAATAAGTTCAGGGTTATCATTTACCCTATTGGTGAGGATGTAAGTCTACTATTGGGAAGACTAAGCAATAAGGATTCAAGATATTGGATTTACCGTTATTGGAGGGCGGTACAGCCCTTTTTAGGCTTCAATGAGGATAAGGATTGTTAATATATTTTAGCGATGTGTTCTACTATTTCTTTAAGCTCAATAATCTACCTTGATAATTCAAGGCTTAATAATTCTTATTAGATCTTAAAGATTTAAAGAGTTTCCCCTCTATCCCTTTCGTCAAGAGTCGAAGAGCCAATGATAGGCTCATCTAAATGAACTTTAGTAAAGTCAGACATATTTATAATATAAGGAAAGAGATCGGGTTAGCCGGCAAGCCACAATACACAATAAATTAACTCCTAGGTGGCAAAGTATTACAATAACAATGTAATAATCTTTGGTTTAGTCCTAGAATCGACTAAACTCTAGCTCTGATACCACAAATGTAACACTCCATTCCCGGCCTGGTAGTGAACCAAGTCAAGTGGCGTTACCGGAGAACAAAATGGTGTTTGGTGCTACAAAAGTCAATCATGAAGCAATATCTTATTAATATTATGGTCATCAGGCGTTACCAAAATTTAGGTCTTAGTCCAATTTAATTCAATACGAATAAAGACTAGCCAGTAAGTATCAATTTGTAAGCGCTATAAATTTTAGGGACTAAAATGTAATATTAGTGTTTTAGAGACCCTTATCTAAAGTTAACCTTAGTATAACGAAGTTTGACTTAAAAATAACGAGCCTATAAACTTTCATTCTATTCTGGGGTCAATTACCCATTCAATTAGGCCGTACAATAATTAGTGATCAATATGTAAACATTGAAAAATTATATTCTATGTCTTTTTACCAACTTAACTATTCTTGTATCGAAAAGCCTTGAGCCGTTTCGAAACGGGTACATAAAAATTAATCCCAATATCGATTTTATCCAACACCATATCGAAACGGGTAAACCATGTTCTGATACGAGTTGACCTTCGTTGACTTTGACTATTAACCCATTCTGATACGATTTAGGCTCGTATCGAAACGAATCTTGATAGTAGAAAATTGTATTGAAATGAATCTAACTGTATCGATACGCATGGCTTTACCATGTTTCCCAGTAATCTTATTTAAAAGGGCTGTATCGAAACACCATCACCTGTTTCGATACGCCTAACTTGTAATGCAAGATTTTAGTTGGTTTTTAGCTAAATTAACCTACTAGTAGGTGTCCAAATGTAATGAAATTTTACGCACAATATTTCTATACCATAATCTACCAGCATGCCAAAGTTTGAGACTATTCGAATACGTTTACTAATTTATTACTATCTTAGGCCATTTATGCATATATGGTTGTTTTCAAGTTAACTTCAATATATTATTTAAGGCCCTTTTTGCACCTACCCAAACTACAAGTAATACACACATATCAAAGGGTCCATATATTACTAGTTTGACTACTTTTCCACGATAATAAGAGTTTATAAGGGTGAAATACCTTACTTTAGCTTAATAGTACTTCCCAAAATCCATCTACTGCTCTGATCTCCTTGTATTGTTTTGTTTAACCTGAAATGCATGGGATGAGATAAATTAGGCATACTTTACCTAGTGAGGTAGTCATAGTTAACAATAAATACGATGATATGCAACTCATAACATGCTAGGACAATGACATTATTTTAATAATACTAAAGCCATGTTAATGTCAATCATATAACGAAATCAATACTATGACAATATTTAAGAAAATATTCTTAACGTATTTTAATAGTATTCCCTTGGATCAAAATAAGATAGTGGATACGAGAATTCCTACGCCTCTTCAAACCAATGAATGGTCTAGTCCCTCCGTCTCGCCATTAGACCAATAACACAAACATTCCTCCGCCTCGCCAAAATAAAGGTCGTAGCCCAAGGACCGTAGTCCACCCGTACCAATGAGCTTATAAATTCTATGGCATGCCAACTGTATCCAATGTCCTTTCGAATCCAGGGTTCAATAGCAATATCAATATGCAATATTTCCAATAACAATATCAATGATCAATGTTTCAATGCCAATGTTTCAATAACAATACCAATTATTATTTCCAATGACAATATTTATAGCAATGCCTATAGAAATAACAATGTCGATATTTCAGTATCTATGTTAGTAATTAATTTTTCATTATCAATATCTATAACCAATATTTTAATATCTAAAAATTTGATGACAATGACGATGCCTATATTTAATAGCTATAGTAAAGCCTATTTTAACATACAATGTCTATGATAATGATACTAATAATATCTAATGGTCGAGATTTCTACATTCCAATATCTTAACATTAACAATGACGATATCAATAATGCCATGTTCAATGTTTTAATGTGATAACTTATTTGTTCTTACCAATAAGCCCTCCAAGGAGGTTCGATACAATAACCCTATAACAACTTGTTAGCTATATAATAATTGATATCAACAAAATCAGAAAAAGCATCTAATCTTTTTTTGAGGTTCCAACTACACTCACCACGATATCCTGACGTTTTTAAGGATCTCGAATACTAACGCCCTTATCTTGAGTTTTTGGCGGTTGTTCTTTATCGACCTCTTGAACTAAGATAATTAATAGAAATCGATTAGAGTTGACAAAACAATATTGAATTAATGCGACAATATTAATTAAATTGGATGTCAAAATTTAGAGTAACCAAAAAATCTGAGATTACCCCAACGATAGCAAAGATTCGATATTGCTAAATCGTAAAATTCAAAGTACCGTTCTAACACAAAACCGTTGGTTGTTCGTACCTTAATTTTTTTCGTGCATTCCTCATGAAATTCTCCCGCTATTTATACCCGGTTGAACACCCCCCATTTTCATTCTTCTAATAGCCCTCAAATGAGTGCCACGTGTGGCTTACTCACCCACACTTTGTCCGAGTAATCCCACCTATGTGGGCTTATTTTCCTTGGCCATTTTTGTGGCAATTGCCACACTCACCACAAATTGGCCAAATGGCCTTTGACGTGTGTTTTGTGTGGGCAATTCCTTCTAATCGAAGGAATTTCCATAGCTATTATATATTTTTTCTTTTTAATAATAATAATAATAATAATAATAATAATAATAATAACACCCTTTACTAATTTAAATTGGGTACAAGGTCAGACAATTACGTCGTTTAAATACAACGGTACAAAATATTCGGTTACCGGAATTTAATTCCGACTAGACCGAATTTTGGAGTGTGACATAAACCCATTTAAAATCAAGTGCAACCAAAGGCTCAAACTAGCACAATCTGGGAGACAAATTCATTTTACTTACTTTCAAAATTAGTAAAGCATTTCAAGCTCTTACTAAGTTCCCAAAACCTTTTCTAAAACATTTTCACGCTGGAAAACCAAGTTCCACTCACCGACTTGCGAAACCACACTAGACGACGCACAAATCACCCGTCCGAAGCCTCTAAAATCACTTTGTTTGATTCCGGAACACTATCCCTTGTTTTCAACACATTAAAACAAAGGATCAATGCATTAAAATGCATCTGAAACTCCAGCATTCCAAAGGAAACCCGCATCCCTGCTCTAAATCGTCAATTTACCCAATCGATACAACCGAAAACTCAATTGATTGATTTCTAAACTCACCTGACCCATCTACCAACACATCCAACACATTTTAAGCATCAATCAACATCCAAAAACAACCTAAAATCATCCTTATACCTCTAGTAACTTGGATTCCACATAACACCCAAAACCCAATTGTAATCACCTTAAAAACCAAAGATCTCAAGTATTCCAGGATTAATATGATTTAGGCTATATTTCAACATCATTAACCTTTCAAAACACATTTAGAAATCATCTCAAACAAACCAAATCAATACAACTCCAAAAATTACAATTTAATCATCTTTTTCAATAAGATTTCAACTCTTTATTAAAACAATAACAAAACCTCAATCAAAAACATGAATAAAGAGTCAAATATCTTTAGAATTTCATTAAAGAACTTTGATTAGAGGGTTAGCACAAAATTTACCTACAATCCTTGGTTTTCTTCTAATTTGGCAAGTTTAGCTTTCAAGAATCTTGAAGGAAATTGAGAGAAATCACAAAGATGAAGTTGGAAATCAAAAGAGAATTTGAGAGCGAAGACAATCTGGAATTTGAGAGAAAATGGAGTGTTTGGCTGAAGTGAAAGCAAGAGAATGAAAATGATCGTCAGTGTAGACAACGTATGATTGAAGCGCGAGAACGACAATAATTGCAAAGAGCATTAAGTTTGTGGTCGTGGAATGTGAGAGGGATTGGTTCAGCGTTGAAGCGTAATTCGGTTCAACACTTTTTGAGACAAAAAAGATGTGCGATGGTCATTTTATATGTGACTAAATTAAAGACATCAAGTGATGATATGGTGAATAAGAAATGGTTTACGAATGATTTTGTTTACGTGTTTACGCCTTCTTCGGATGTTTTTGTTTATGGTGAATAAGATATGGTAAATTAAAGACAGATTTGCTCGGTTCTTGGATGTCTGTTTTTGTGGTATAGTAGGAGTATACATACCCTGTGTGGGAGGGGATCAAGCGAGTTTGTTAGGTGATATGTGGTGTGGTAATCTACAACGAGGTATGGTGGAATTATTCATTGGATGTGGTGCGTGATTTCCTTTGTGTCGAAAGAGTGGCGTGGTGTGGTTTGTTAAAAGTATGAGGATCAAATAGTATGGAAACACGCAACATCGGGCCATTTTTTGTTGGTGCTTGACGACATCTTTTGGCCTGAAAATTGCATCTGAGGGGGGTTATTGTTGAGCTGATGTATTCATGTTTTTATCGAGAAGTGAATTGCTTGGATGACTTTTTGGCGAGGGGTGGTGTTGATCGCACATCTTGATTTTGCATGCTAGCGTGAATGTTTTGTGTTTTGGTTTCTTGCTTTAGTTTTTTCGTGTTTGTTCGGTTGTTTTTAGCGTTTGTTCTTTATATCATACTCCTCAGTACTCTTTTCCTACATTTAGGTGTAGGGAGGTTTTTAATGAGGCCATGGAGTGTGATGACACTGTATGATACTTATTAATAAAATCATACTCTTTTGCCGATAAAAAAATATCTTTTAACTAATTAACTAACTCCTTAATTACATTAATTAAAGCCATTTAATTATTTAATAAACCATTTAAAACACATGCCAAATTATAGAAAAGGCTTAATTTCCAATTAGCTTCCTAAAGATTCTAAGATCTTGACTCTTTTTGAAAAACACACTTTTTCCACAACTTTAAAACTTTATATTTTGGTCACTGCCCAAAATGTATACTTTCAAAAACCCGTTTCAACCAACCTCTTAAATACCATTTTAAAGGATTTTAGGAATTTTTATCATATTTTTATCCCATCCCGAACCTTGATTTCCCTAAAACCACCTCTTAACGATTCAAACAATCGATTATTGGTTCCACCAACCCAACCCGACTCAGAAAACACCTAGGCCCAAAACCGCAGCATTACAAAGCCTATCCATGACATCTTAACAAGTTCATGTACTCACTACAAAAAAATGTACATATACCGACGGACATAGGTCGTCGATATATGCGCTACATACCGACGGAAAATAACAGTGTCACTAGAAGTTCTTAGTTGTATCGACGGGTACAATATTCGTCAGTGTAGACAATGTATATACTGACGAACGACAAGAAACCGTCCATATAGAGGTAACTTATACCGAAGGAGTATAGGGACCGTCGATATAGATATACCATATACCGATGGTTGTTTTAATGTGTCAGTATAAATAAAAGTTATACCGATGGTTTATTTTTCGGTATAATTTTGATCTGTACCGATGGTTAATATATTATTATTCAGTATAGGCAAGTCATACCGATGGCTTTCTGTGTCCGTCGATATAAATAGATATTTTTAATACTTTAATAAAACGTTGCGTTTTAAGTCCACCCAAACTAAACCTTTGAATCCCCAATTTCCTCTTTGTTGTCTCTGTCGCCTCTCAATCTTCTCCATCGCCTCTAAATTCTCTCAATCACTGGCGATTGAAGATTTCTTGTTTTTCATAACCAAATTTTAGCAACAAATTAAAAACCCTGACTTTATAATTCCAACATTTTGAAAACCCTTACCCTTTGGTAACTTTGAAAATGATTTGTTCAAAACTAGAAATCTGAATTACATACCAATTTGAAATTTTTTAAAACTTTTAGCGGCTAAACTGTAAAATTCTAGAAACATTTGATTTTTAATTTTCAAATTCTGAAGAAAGACTTTATAGAACCTTAAGGTTGATTACATTTTAGTAACATTTTATAGTTTAAAGAATTATTTAGAACTTTATAGAACCTTAAGGTTGATTACATAAATTTCTTGAATTATGGGACTATTTTATAATTTTCTAAAGTTACGTGCTAATTTTCAATTTCTAGAAAATTTGGGAGAAAAACATAAATACCCTAAACTTCAAGGACATGTCATATGATTCATCCCTTAAAAGGATTTGAATTCCAATTATTCTAAACCCTAAATGTTATCTAAAACAAACTCTCCTCTAAGCCGTCTCCATACTGTCATTAACTGGTTGGAACCATGAAATATCTATTTGAATCTTAAGCTCTCAAAATCCCAAAAGCCTTTTAGCATTTTTTTGCACAATTTCAAAACTGTGCAATCATCTTTTTATTTTATAGTTGTCGTTTCGCCGAACCCTTATCACCCAACGAATCACTTGATTTATTTGTGTTAGCCTAAAAACCTATTCATAATTCTAGGAGAGTTCAACTGAAAGAACCATGGAATTTCCCATTTGTCATTAGCTTGAGTCCCTGCATCAACAACCTTGCTTTTCCATCATTCAAATATGCACCATCTCGTTTGAGGTTCACGCCAAGGTATGATTTGGATAATGACGGTATGAGCACCGACTTACTACAAGGAAAAGGGTTGATCGAGTGAGATTCTAACGTTATCGACCGGTTATTGTGAGGTGTATGCCTTCCCCTTGTCTTTGTTGAATTGAATATTCTAATTATTGATCATTATTATAGTGATATTGTGTTCTTCTCTTGTCTTTGTTTTCAAATAAATTTCTTCAAAATCGATTGTGTTTAAATGCGTGTTTGTTCTCCCCATCTATTTTGTAGTAACTTTCCTTGTTTACGTTGTATATGTTAATGCGTGTGCGTTTCCTAGTTTTTTTTTTTATGTGTTTGTGTTTTACACCTTAATTAATTATTATATGCATTATGGCTTGTACAGTTGACATCACAGGCATATAATTTCAGAATATTTTTAGCTATGATTTATGAAACACCATATTTAGAGAACTATGATTTATAGATTTATTGACTATTATTTATGAAAACTGATTTATAGAATTGTGTTCTAAAATTTAAATTTTTAAATATCATATTTGTATGAGCATAGGTTGGGATTGTGCGAAGTATGTTTGTGAATATCAACTTTAACACTAAAGACTCACAGATGTAGAGATGGGGTTCTAGGCAACGTTCCTCATTTTTTAGCAGGCGTAGTTGGGTGCACTACATTGTGTTTGTAGAATCATATCAAGTGCCATTGATAGTTGATTGTGTTTTTTTTGAGATATTGTGTATGACCTATGTTTTGATTGTGATTAATGACATGTATGTATGTGATTTGAAATTTTAAAAATATCGTTGTGTTGCATATATTTTACTTAAGTATTATGTTCATTAATATGTTGTCTTGTATGTTTCTATCTTCGGACCACACTGGGCTTCTAGCTCACTACTCTTTTGTCTTTCCCTTTTCGGTTTGGCATTTAGAGGACCATAATCTTGAATTTTTTTGGCTTTAATTAATTAAATGATACTTTTAATTTATTTTCAATTGTAGCATGAATCTTGGTTATGGTTACTTTTAGAATGAATTATTTAATTTTTATTTTATTATGAATTACTTTTAAAATATTATTTAAGTTGTTTACTTGAGAGTAAAGTTTTTAAGTCTGACTTTTTAAATTCAGTCAAACCATTTAGGCAAGGTCTTGGGGTTATAATATGATTTTTATTAAATAACCATGAGCTATTGAATCTGTGTTATTTCTTTAATTAAAAAAAAGTTGTTACAAGAAACCCTCATTCTTACATTTTTTTTTCATTTCGATTAATTCGTTTTTACCTTTAAATTTTATGATTAAATTTCAATAATTCCATTATAAAATGATAATAACATTGATAACTCCGTAAAAGGTTATATTTAATGCCCTTTTACTTGTGTTATTCCTTATTTTTAAGCTCATTTATTTACATAAAGTATCGTTGTGCTTGCATATTTTGGAGTTTGTGCATTAGCTTTAAAGCTTTATCAACATATGCTTTTATGAGGAAAGGTAGGGTTTTTTGTGGCTGTTTTGCAGGTTTGTTATATAACCATGCAAAGCGTTGTGTTGTTGCAGCATTCCAAAGAAAAGAAAAGAGCAAGCTGACTTTGCTAAAGCATTATTTGGGTGGAAGAAGAGAAACTTTGAAGAATAGATGTTTGCACACTCAATCAAAAAGTTGACCTAAAAGGCTGTCACACTATGCTCGTGAAGGGAATAATTCCAAAAGCACAACCAAAACGTGTAAGGGCAAGAAACCCTAAGAGCCTCATCTATATAAAGAACATGAAGGGCACTTTTTTAGGGGTCAAAAATTTTAGAGGCGTCAACTCTTCTTCTTTCTCCTTTGGTAGGTCGCCATTGTTGAGTGTAAAGAAGGTGGTGTAGCAGACCAAATACTCGAAAGAGGCTGATAAGCTGCAGTAAAACTCGCAAACAACACAAGAGGTTCCTTAGCTTTAAGATTTCCCTTCGTGTAGCTCAACTTATTTTCTAAAAATGTCCTCTGAATACATTATTGTAGATGATATTTTCCCAACCATGAACTAATTTTACTTTGTCTTGGGTTTGCTTTGGAAGATTATGGTTTTATTAATATGAATGTTTTAGCATTTTTTACAATTGTGTTGCCTTTTTCATTCTTCTTTATTCTTAGGGCTATTAGAGCGCTCGAAATAGGTTTTAGCCTATCTTGTTGCCTAAGATCAAAATACTTATGTTTAGAACTTGAATGAACAATGGGGTTTTGCTGGGAAGCTTGATCCTAACTCACCACTAGGAATATGGCAGTTTTAAGGATTAAAAGTAGTAGGGTTTATAAAGGCAAAATCTTGTTAGGATTGAGATAGGAAAGAGATGCTTTACAATGCCTTTATCTAATCTCTCGAGGTAGGAGTAGTCACAGGATATTGTAGTGGCTCTATCAACTAGCATAGTTGCAGTTTTGTACTAAGTGTTTCAGATTGATGACCATATGATTCTCGAGGTAAACTCAGCCTGCATTTTATCCTGATCATTGTATTCATTTGAGTTTTGTTTGTTAATCTCATGAATATCAGTTCAATTTACTTTTGTCGTAACATTTATTTTACAGTTCTTACAACACAATCATTTCAACACTCATTATCTAAATTTCTCTTGCGCAATCGCTTTGAGTTTAATCACTCCAATATATGAGGAAATGATACTTGATTCTCATCATTTTACTACTTGGGTGATAAGTATACTTGCTCTTATCTGCGGAAATATTTATCGCCTAACAAGCATCCTCTTAAAACCAATGTATCGCTGAATCAAAATGTGTAATTGACTACGAGATGTTGTCGACCAAACTATTTTATTAACAATCAATTAATAACAATAACGAGAACAAGTCAATATTCTTTGTTTGTTAGAATGATAACATAAGATTATACGATACGTAAAATTCAACGGCGGAGAATATTTGAATTTATAACCATTTTATCAAGTAAGTAATTTCTAATTACAAGAATGAATCAAATATATGAAAACATGATATTTTTTTAAATCAAAAACAAATAAATGGAAGTGTAAAACTTGAATGGTTACAATGTTTAAAAGCAAAAAATAGATATTTCATGCAACCAAACAAAGATGTTGCCACACAAATAAAATTTTATGGTATTATGTAACAGTTTCAATAGAAACATTTTGTTCTCTAATACATATAGTTCTTTTTTCTTCAACTTGGCATGGAATAAATTAAAAGTTAATTAGTAAATTCAGGCAACAATATCGTAAACCAAAAATATGTTAATGATTTGAAGGCATTACGTCTTAAAACCTTTTACTAAGTGAAGAAACACTAAGTCTTCAAGCAGACGGTGATGACTAGTGGGTATGTACAAGGCAATTGTTTCGATTCTTCACACTTTTGTGAATGGTTATCTTATGGTCCAGGTTTTTGAATGAGGTGTTTCAAGTGTCTTCATTACACATGCGGGTACTTTTTTTCCTAACACTTGCTTGTAACGCTCTCTATTTTGAATATATTATTGAAAATTTTCTTAAACATAAGACATGCCTATTTTAATTTTACAATTATTTTTCATAATAATCTTACCATTCTATTTTGTAGCTATCACTGTATCACTCGTTATGAATAAAACAATTGAAAGAAAATAAAAGGTGAGGCTTGCCATCTTGTATATAAATGATGTTTCCACTTTAGTATGGTTTGTAAAATTAATTTCGAATGAGAATTGTTAACAGGGAAACTATCTTTTACAGGCAAAGTTCAAAGCCCATGTGACTATGATGTGTTGCCATAAAAGAAAACATTATGTATTTCAGGTTAATCAACTTTAATGTTAATTACAATACGACAACTTAATGATTTAATGATAAATATTTATTTAAAATTTAATATTACGTGGCATTAACTGATATATAAAAATGGTCAAACAATGAAACTTACATCATCTGCTTTACAAAAACTTGTTAAGTACAATAATTTCAACTATTTGCCACAAACACTGAATAAAGGAATAAATTTAATGCGAAAAGTAAATCGAGATAGTACAACTTATCTAATAGAACAAATATTTTGTTAAGGCTTTTAGTA